>CAJGYO010000009.1:110397589-110997589 GCA_904845875.1 Miscanthus lutarioriparius | reverse complement strand
GGATGCAAAGACGTGTGCTTCAGTTGGCCCTGAGACTTGGTAGTGTCCACTTCCCTTTGGCCTCTCATTCTCAACACGTCATGCAAGAGCCTTTATTTCTAATTCTACAATTCATCCATCTATCCCCTTTCTTTTGGCCGCCCATACTGAATATGCTAGTGTTGTTTCGGGCACTTTGTTGAGCTAGAGGTGGACATGGAGACTACCACTATATTTATATTGAGCTGGAGGTGATTATTTGCTTTTTCTTATCACTGCTATATACATTGCCAATTGCTGGTAGCTGCGTTTATGTTGCTATGTATTTATTCATTTAATTGCCCATATCTCTTGCAATGAAGGATTGCTCATCTGCACCATGAATACCCTTATCTCATATTGGACTATCATATGTATGCCTGCAGCAAGGATTTGAGACTGTCACAGTTAAGATCAAGCATTGCTAGTCATCCAACTCATGAATGCGAGGGACCATCAAGCGCTAGTCATAAACTGGTATGTTAATTAGTTACTGTTGTATAATGCCCTTTAGTGAGCAACTACTAGACAACTTTGTTTCAGAATCATGCATATCTCTTCAGTTGGTGTATTTAACTATTGGTAGAGATGAAAATACTATAAATCCACCCTTGATATCCTCAATGCACAATTGTTGTGAAATCTCTCAAGGCTAGTGTAGAACAGAGAGAGTAACGCCTTTGTTTCAGATTCATGTGTGACAACGGCCAATACTAAACACTCATCAAAAAATACATGACAACACCCTTGTATCAAAAGTCGTCTTTGATACTTCTTTCTGTGGTAGGAACGCCATTAATAATATGGTAATTAAAATGTGTGAGAACCGCCATCTTGTTTACAGAAGAACTAAAATTGATCTCTTAATTCTACTTTCTCCAAAATTAACCTTGACAAACCAGTATTTGTGAGATCTTGCGACAGCTTTTGCATCTATCATATTGTTTGTGGTGCTGATATATGTGTTAGGACATTATTAATGTCGACAAGGGTATCCAAATCTAAATGATTGACTACAGCTTACATCATCGGATCTCAAGTCTGAAGTCGCAATACAGATCGTCGATAGAGCACATGTGCCGATCAGAACAAAGCAAATTACATGTCAAAGTCAGACTAGATCTTGAATGTTGGAATTTAGATGGGCTTGGCCCAAATAAGAATTCCTGAAATTCCTAAGAAAATCTCAAAGGTGTATTCATGTGAGCAAAGAGGGAAGTGGAAAATCTTTAGTCCCACCTTACATGTGGAAGTAGAGGTAGCCATGCTTAAATATGGGAGTCCTCTCCACTTCCTCAAGTCTAGTGTGAGGAGGAGAAAGAAAAGCCCACACACGCATGCTCGCTCGCCTCGCCTCGCCGGGCCGAATAAGGTTTTTGGGAAGCGCTCGTCGCGCGACTGCTCCCGACTTCCACGATGAGTCGTCTTCCGTCCAAGACAAGCGGCGCTACGTCCCGGCGTATCCGTCGTCAGCTGCTCCGAGCTCTTCCTCCACTGCTCATCGACAATCTCGCTCCATCACCACCAGCGCCATCTTCACCACCAGCAACACCGTTCTCCTCTACAGTCCAAAGGTACACACTACGTGATCCAATCTATTGTTGTCTTCTGTTTTCTATGCTGAGCATGATGATCTGTGCTATGTTAACTAGTATGTTAGGAATCTGCATGCTAATTTATGAGATTGTCATGATTTATATTCTTGTATTAATCTACAAATTGCCTAATTATTCAACAATCCAAAAACCATATTATAGGCTTTTTTCAGAATTATCTATGGCTAGCTTCGCTGACGCGCTGAGTTCGGAAAAGTTTTCTGGTGCGCACTTTAAGTGATGGCAAGTAAAGGTCATCAATTGGTTGACAGCCATGAAAGTGTTCTGGGTGAGCGCTGGCATGCCTGAGGGAAATATCTTTGAAGAAGATTAGAGAAGATTCCAAGATGCCAACAAGATCTTTGTGGGAGCTATGCAGAATGTATTATCTGATTATCTATTTGAATCAACCCTGCACATAAAAGACGCAAAGACATTGTGGGATTATCGGAATGCTACCTATGGTACATCAGATGTTGGCAGCGAGCTGTACAACATGGAGAGCTTTCATGACTATAAGATGGTTAGTAACCGATCTGTAGTCGAGCAAGCTCATGAGGTTCAGCGCCTATCTAAGGAACTTGAACTCCTTAAGTGTGTCATACCCGATGAGTTTGTGGCTGGGTGCATTATTGCAATGTTGCCTCCTTCATGGAGGGGCTTCGCCACAAGCCTCAAACACAAGAGACAGAAAATATCAGTTGAAACCTGATAGAATCTCTTGATGTTGAGAAGGCTCGGGCTAAGGACAACACTACACTACTACAGAAATGAGATCTAGTCCCGGTTGGGAACTAGCTCTACTCCCGGTTTCCCAACCGGGACTAGCAATCCGGGACTAAAGGTGTTGTTCTTTAGTCCCAGTTTGCCACAACCGGGACTAAAGATCCTTCCAGCTTTAAAAAAAATAATGCCTCCCACCGCTGCGTCCCGTGAGAATCGAACCCAAGACCTCATGCACTGCCTCGCGCGTAGCTTACCACCCCACATACACAACACATCTAACAATGGATGGGATGCTTTCCTTTTGAACTAACCCATCGGGGGACCTTTAGTCCCGGTTGGTGTTACCAACCGGGACTAAAGGGTCCTTTAGTCCGGGTTGATGTTACCAACCGGGACTAAAGGGTCTACCTTTAGTCTGGGTTGGTATTACCAACTGGGACTAAAGGTTGGAGGACTTTTAGTCCCGGTTGGTGGCTCCAACCGGGAGTAAAGGTCCACCTTTAGTCCCAGTTGGTGTCTCCAACCGGGACTAAAGGTCCCCTGCCACTGTACCGAGCACAGTAGCCGTTGGACAGGGACCTTTAGTCCCGGTTGGAGACAACAACCGGGACTAAAGGCCTCTCTAGTCCCAGGGGCAAAAAATGCCGAGACTAATGCCAAATTGGGACATCGTTCTAAAGTCTGTTCTCTAGTAGTGACTAAGAAGGGGAATGAAGGACATCCTAGCGCAAATTTTGTCCAGAGAAACTCACATGGCAAAAACAAAGGAAAGAATAAGCCTTTCAGTGCCAAGTCCACTACTACTTTCAAGAAGAAGAAGAAAGATAAAGCAGAGTTGCCTTGCTTCACTTGTGGAGAGCTTGGCCACTTTTCCAAAGAGTGTCCGCAGCGAGCGGACCTCAAAGGGAAAAAGAAGAATGTCAACCTCATGACTACTAGCAATGCTGATGACAGGTATGGTAATCTTCCTACTGTACTATCAGTGTTTCAATCTCCAAGTTGGTGGGTTGATACAGGTGCTAATATTCATGTGTGTGCTGACATCTCTAAGTTTTCTTCTTATCAGGGGCTCCAAGGTGTCTCCATCCTAATGGGGAATGGGTTGCATGCTTCTGTTCGTGGTGTTGCCACGGTGGATCTGAAGTTTACTTCAGAAAAGATCGTGTAGCTAAGGAATGTGCAGCATGTCCATACTATACGGAAGAACCAAGTTAGCATCTCCCTTCTTTTGAGAGATGGGTTTGAAAGGACCATGACGCCTAAGAGGGGGGGTGAATTAGGCAACTTAATACTCTAACTCTAAACTATGGCCTCTTTTTCAACCCTTAGCAAAACCTATGCAATGAGATATACTATCTAAATGTGCAATTATGGTTTTGCTAATGTGTTCCTATCTCTACAGCAAAATGAGTTGTGCAACCTACGTTCCAAACCTAAGAACTAGCCTATCAACTAAGTAAAGAAAGGTAAAGCTCACACCCAAGTATACAATGTAAATGCAGAAGCTTAAAGAGCAAGGTAGAGATGCAAACTCTCATCCACGACTTTGGTATTTTTACCGAGGTATCGAGAAGCGCGCAAGCTTCCCCCTAGTCCTCCTTGGAGCCCCTCGCAAGAAATCCCTTGCAAGGGCCAAGCTCCCGGTCGGGTAACTCCATGGATAGCCTTGGGCCTTCCCCACGCGCAAGTGGGTCTCCGACGTGCCTTCTGGCAAGCCTCGCCCGGCTACTCCCCGCCGTCTTCACTATTAAGCTTCTAGCCAAAATGATGTGGGCCTTGTTCCCTTCGTACACCATGGCGGCCACACCACAAAAGTGGTTGGTGTGGTCTCGTAAGACTACAAGCCCCTCCGATGTACAACAATGGTGCATGCAAGCACCGATAGGTAAGAGATATGCAAACCTCACTAAACACTATGCCTAACACCTAGAGCAAGCGCATAAGCAGTGGTCTACTAACCTAAGCACTTCACAAAGCACCCACGCTAATCACCAAGTGTATCACTAAGCCCTATGCATATGGAGAGCACCAAAGTGGTGTATCAACACCCTACTATCTTCCCTCAGCCTTCCACAACAATCAAGACTTGGGATGATTCATTAGTCCAATTAGACTACAAAACAAACACTTGCAAACACATTAGTCCAATTCGGTCATGTTGATCATCAAACACTAAAATCCAAACTAAATGGGCCAAGGGTCAATTTTCCTTACAATCACTTGCAAACACATTAGTCCAATTCAGTCATGTTCATCATCAAACACCAAAATCTAAACTAAATGGGCCAAGGGTCTATTTTCCTTATAGGGTTTATGGTAGTGCTAAGTCCAATAAAGTAGTAATGTCTAAGCATGGACAATTTATTGGTAAAGGCTATGATTGCGGAGGCTTGTTCTGCCTATCTTTGGCAGATTTTTGTAATAAGTTAGTGAATCACATTTGTGGCACAATTAATGATATTTCAAGTATTTGGCATTCTCGTTTATGCCATGTCAATTTTGGGTTGATGTCACGTTTGTCTAGCATGAGTTTAATTACAGATTTCACTATTGCCAAAGGTTCTAAGTGCCATAGTTGTGTGCAATCAAAGCAACCTCGAAAGCCTCACAAGGCAGCGGAGGATAGAAACTTGGCACCTCTAGAACTCATACATTCTAATATATGCGAGATGAATGGTGTGTTGACAAAAGGTGGAAAGAGATATTTGATGACTTTAATTGATGATGCAACTAGATTTTGTTATGTTTACTTGCTGAAAACTAAAGATGAAACACTAGACTATTTTAAACTCTATAAGGCTGAAGTTGAGATTCAACTAGAGATAAAGATTAAGCCTCTAAGGTCGGATCGTGGTGGTGAATATTTTCCTAGATTATTTGATGAATTATGTGAGGAACATGACATTATTCATGAGAGGACGCCTCCCTATTCGCCTGAATCAAACGGGGTTGCTGAGAGGAAGAAATGCACGCTGACTGACTTGGTGAATGACATGTTAAACACTGCTGGTTTATCTAAGGCATGGTGGGGGGAGGCTTTATTGACTGCAAGTCATGTTCTGAATATAATTCCAAACAGAAATAAAGAGACAACCCCATATGAGAATTGGGTTGGGAGGAAACCATCACTTTTATACATGCGCACGTGGGGATGTTTGGCGAAGGTCAACATACCAATTTCTAAGAAGCGCAAGCTTTGACCAAAGACTGTAGATTGTGTCTTTCTAGGATATGCTCACTAGAGCATTGCCTATAGGTTTTTAGTAGTAAAATCTGAAGTTCCTGATATGCATGTTGATACAATTACGGAATCTCATGATGCCATGTTTTTTGAGAACATATTTCCTATGAAAGATATGCATAGCAATGCTAGATTTTCTTCTGAGATAGCTCCTGATTTTACTACACCTATTGAGTCTCCTGATGAGTAATTTGAGCAACCACTTGAAGAAGTCCTTGAGAAGGATGACAATGAAGTTCCTGTGAGGAACAAGAGACAAAGGATTGCCAAATCTTTTGGTGATGATTTCATTGTGTACCTTGTGGATGATACTCCCACCTCTATTGTAGAGGCGTATGCATCTCCAGATGCAGATGATTAGAAAGAAGCTGTTCATAGTGAGATGGACTCGATTCTTTTTAATGGAACTTGGGAATTATCTGAGCTGCAGTTTGGTTGTAAACCAGTGGGCTGTAAGTGGGTGTTCAAGAAGAAGCTTAGACCTGATGGTACTATTGATAAGTACAATGCTCAGCTTGTGGCTAAGGGTTATAACCAGAAGGAAGCGTGAGGATTTCTTTGATACTTATTCACCTGTTGCTAGAATGACCACAATTCGAGTGCTACTTTCCCTGGCTGCCTCATATGGACTTCTCGTTCATCAAATGGATGTGAAGACAGCTTTTCTTAATGGAGAGTTGGATGAGGAAATCTATATGGATTAGCCTGATTGGTTTATAGTAAAAGGTGAAGAGCGCAAGGTGTGTAAGTTACAGAAATCTTTGTATGGCTTGAAACAAGCGCCTAAACAATAGCATGAGAAGTTTGACACAACTTTAACGAGTGAGGGCTTTGCCATAAATGAGGCCGATAGGTGTGTGTACTATCGACATGGTGGGGGCAATTCTGTTATATTATGCTTATATGTCGATGATATTCTAATCTATGGAATGAACATTGATGCAATTAATGAGGTCAAGTCTGTTCTGTCTAAGAGCTTTGACATGAAAGATCTAGGAGAAGCTAATGTGATTCTAAACATTAAGCTGATTAAGGATGAGAGTGGGATTACTTTGTTGCAATCTCACTATGTTGAGAAGGTCTTGTGCCGGTTTGGCTTTATAGATAGAAAGTCTTCTCCAACACCTTATGATCCTAGCGTGACTTTGAGAAAGAACAAAAAGTTATGTAGAGACCATTTGAGGTACTCTCAGATCATTGGTTCACTCATGTATTTAGCTAGCGCAACAAGACCAGATATCTCTTTTGCTATGAGCAACTTGATTAGGTACACGTCCAACCTGGGTGATGATCATTGGCGTGCACTTGAAAGGGTCTTGCGTTATCTTAATGGTACAATGAGTTTTGGGATTCACTATTCTGGGCACCCAGCTGTGCTTGAGGGATATAGTGATTCGAACTAGATATCTGATATTGACCAAATCTGCACCACTAGTGGATATGTGTTTACTCTTGTAGGTGGTGCAGTGTCATTGAGGTCTTGCAAACAGACTATTTTGATATAATCAACCATAGAAGCAGAACTTACTGCTTTAGATACAGCTTCTGCAAAGGTAGAATGGCTGTGTGAGCTCTTGTTGGACTTGCCGGTGGTTGAAAAACCAATACCGACTATCCTTATGAACTGTGATAATCAAACTGTGATTACTAAATTGAACAGTGCTAAGGATAATGCGAAGTCAACAAGACACGTTAAAAGACGCTTGAAGACTGTCAGGAAGTTGAGAAACTCCGGAGTAATAGTTGTGGCCTATGTGCAAATAGACAAAAATCTAGTAGATCCCTTTACAAAAGGGCAATCACGGAATGTGATAGAAATTGCATCAAGGGAGATGGGTATGAGTCCCATGTGAGTTTACAGTAGTAGTAACCCAACCTTTTTGATCGGAGATCCTGTGACTAAGGACCTAGAAAGAACAAGCTATTGGTAAACTGAGAAGAGTAATCTTGAACCCTCTCTCACTACTGGAAAGTCAAAAATCTCTGTCGGTAGAAAGGAAACCGACAAAAAAATTAACTATATCCTGTCGGTGAGAGGAAAACGACAGGAAAATTAAAAACCGACAGAAAAATAGGAAATATACTGTCGGTTTCTGTCCTTGACAGAAAAAATGTAAATGTTATGTCGGTATTTTTGGTACACACAGGAAAAATATATATTTTCTGTTGGGTTCAAATTATTTCTGTCGGTGTTTTTCTAACACACAGGAAAGTATGAGAAAAAATCAACGCGCCACAATTTGCCGCCAATCCGAACATCCAGCGCCAAGCGAAAACCCAAAAGAGCCTCCAGCGCCAAAACGAAAAAAAGAGGCCCACAGCTCGTACGTGACTCAGGCTAAAAAAAATAAAAAACTCTGAAGAGATATACCCCGTGAGGCCGCGGCTCCACAGTCGCGAGCTCGCGTCTTTCCTTTTCCTCTCCTCGCGCCGCCCGTACGCCGCCCCTCTCCTCGCGCCCCCTCGCGCCCCCGTACGCCGCCCCTCTCCTCGCGCCCCCGTACGCCGCCCTTCTCCCGCACGAGCCGCTTGCATACGGGTGCTCGGGTGCTAGGCCTCGCGCGGCCCATCCATCTGGGCCTCGCGCCGCCGTCCGCCCCAAACGCCGTCGTTCCGACCCAAGGCGGCAGCTCGCACCCCTGCCGCTACATTTGAGGTATTATCCTCTTCTTCGGTCTCTACTACTGCTGTGTTCATGGGATCCTCAATCACGCGACCAACTCGTTGAAACCCATAACCCTAATCCCCATATCTGCCTCTGGAGGTGTTTGTGACCACGAATCTGCAGTCAGAGGAGCCCGTGACGGAGCCCTAGGTGGAGGAGAAACACTGCAAAGGAGCCAAAGTAGCCCGCAGTGAAGGAGCCAGAGCAGCCTGTTACATCGACTCGGATTTTGCTACTTCCACCTCAAAGGGTAAGCAATGTTTCTTTCTCATTTTGCTGCAGTTAATTGGCCTATTGAATAAGTAAAATGTACAATTTATATGATCTGCAACATGTTTGAGGTATACACAGAGTGTATGGAGAAGCAGGTAGCTTTAGTTCACTCTTTTTTAATCTTAACAAATGAATATTTTTGTTGATGGTTAGTTATTGTGTCAAAAAATCAGTAGAACAGTGATGTGCTTGGTTAAATTTGATATTGTGTGCTTTGATTGAGGTGCTCTATGGATCTGCTTGTTACTTTGTGTGTTCGTCTTGTTTTTTCTAAAACACTACAACATAAAAACAATGTGATGCCTACTAATTTAAATCTTTCAAATACAGCTAGTTAATATGTCACACCGCACTTGGATGTATAGTGGCTGGCAGCGTGGTAAAGCGCCCTCTAGTGAATGGATTAATCAAACCACTCAATTCTTGGACCAAGCATTTTCCAATATGGAGATAGCTACAAATGACACCATCAAGTGTCCTTGTGCCATGTGCCGAAACTATTTCAGCCTCAAAAGGGATACTATAGAGATGCACTTGTGCAAGCATGGTTTTAGGGAAGGCTATGAAACATGGACGGAGCATGGGGAGACTCATATTGGGCATGATGACGGTGATAGCATAGCAAATGGGGAGGGTTTTGATGAGGTTGATCGAATGGATCAAATGCTGATTGATCTAGCTGGGGACAATCCACCTATAGTAGATGAGCAACCAACACCATTTGCCACAGATTTTTATAGGATGGTTGATAGTGCAAGTGAGTTGGTGCATGAGAAGACCACGCACTCTAGGTTATCTGCTGTGGCTCGCTTGCTTGACATAAAGTCACGACACAACATGTCAATTGCTGAATATGATGATATAATAGGCATAATACATGAACTTCTTCCTCCAGATTCTAATTTACCTAATGACTTCTACCAATCAAGGAAACTACTACAGGGTCTTGGCACGCCGTATGTGAAAATTGATGTTTGTTATAACAATTGCATGCTCTTCTACAAAGATGACGCAAGTAAAGAGATATGTGATGTTTGTGGTGCCAACCGGTATGAGGAAGGCCGCCGAACAAAGGTTCCACGCAAAGTTCTGTGGTACCTACCCATCACAGAGAGGCTGCAAAGGTTGTATGCGTATGTGGATACAACCAAGCTAATGAGAGCACCTAGTCCATCAACGTCTGGTAAGATGGTGCACCCTTGTGATGGAGAAGCTTGGCAGCAATTTGATGAAGACTTTCTAGAGTTTGCAAGGGATAGAAGAAATGTGCGGCTTGCTGTAGCAACTGATGGTTTCACACCATTTGGTAGAGATGCTGCCCCATACTCATGCTGGCCAGTCTTTGTGACGCCATTAAATCTACCTCCTGGAACACTCTTAAGGCCAGAGTATATATTTCTTGCCCTTGTTGTTCCTGGCCCTAAGCATCCTGGTAAAAACTTGAACATTCTAATGCAGCCCTTAGTTGATGAATTTAAAACACTGTGGGAAGGGGTTGACACAATCGATGCTTCCATAAAACGTAGCTTCAAAATGAAGGCAGCATACCTTTGGTCTGTACATGACTTCATGGCATATGGAGACTTCGCTGGATGGAGCACCCATGGTAGATTGTCATGTCCGTGTGGATATGGCTGCCTAGGTTTCCAACTCCGTAATGGTCATAAGGCTTGTTGGTTTGACTGTCATAGGCGCTTCTTGCCTATGGATCATGTGTTTAGGAAACAAGCTAATGCATTTCGTAAGAACACAAGGGTGTTGGAAGAGCCACCTAGGAGGTTGACAGGGGTTGTCTACCAAGTTGCTCCTCATGGATGTGTACCTCTTAATGGTGCAAATGATGAGTCCATGAGTTCTGAACATGTAATACATGATGTCTATCAAGAGGATGGATTGGATGGTACCTTTGTTATTGATTTGGGGGAAGCATTGGATTCTCTGGTATCTTTGGGCTCAGATGAGATTACTGATGTGGTAGACTTGGAGACAATAGAGAAAACCACGGTTGAGGATGAGGAATATGATGAAGAAGCTATTGATGAAGAGGGTAACACTACAGAGGAAGAGCAAGAAGCAATAATGGATGAATCAGAGGAAGAGACTTATGATCATGATGATTATTGAATTTTTAGTCATGAATTTGTAGAGCTGTAATGCTATCGTGTATCACTGGGATAAAATGTACCCTTTATACCTTATTTTGATATTAAATCTGGACTTGGTGTTATGTATTCTGCAGCTATTTTCTATAATCTGAACTTGGTGATATTAAATCTGAATTTGGTGTTATGTGGCTGCAGCTTGGTGTTATAGAATACAATATTCTAACTCATCGTTCCTATGCATTTGTTCATTTCTATTTAGCTGATGTATACTATTGAATACAATATTCTAACTCATCGTTCCTATGCAGATGGCTCATGGAATCCGTCATGCACGTAAAAATCGTCTTCCTAGGAGGCATGGATCTGAAATGGGTGCTTCTCAAGAAACAGCCACCCAAACAAGTGCATCTCAAGGAACAGCCACTACTAATGGATCCTCACAAAGGACTAGACCTGTTGCCCCTCCCGAAGTAGAGCCTCCTAAAAAACGAGGAAGGAAGCCGGGGACTAGAACCAAATTAAAACCAGTTCCACCATCTGGCCGGGTGGCTCTTTATCCAAGTGGTGACTCGTGAGTAAATTACCAACTAATTCATACTGTTAGGTTCCATTTTTAGTTGTTTATAAAAGCATATGTCATTTATGTACAGGCAATTTGGTTATGTCAACTACAACTGCAAGCCCCCTTACAGATACACTACTCAACTTGGTGTCATTCTCAAGAGAGAGTACCCAGTTTTGCTTCAAGAAAAGGATGAGGATGGTGTACTGATCAGGGAGCGGCCAGCTCTAGACTGGCCTGATTATTTTCTGGGTAGTGTGAATAAAGAAGGCATGACAAATGGGGAACGTGTGCTCTATGAATTTTGGGTAAGAGCCATGCTATACATTGTAGATAAGAACTTGAATTTCTTAACCAGTCTTCATAATTCATGTTTCCATTTCATATTGTTAACTGAAATTTCTTGGTACACATGCAGCGGTTGTTCCAAGTTAACGAAGAAGATCAAGCAGAGGCGGATCGTGTTCTTGACAACTATTTGAAGAAAAAGGTGAGGGACATCATGTATCAAGCCCGTGTGGATTGTGTAAAGGCATACTACAGAAAAGGGGTGAAAGTTTAGATGATACACTAGCCCGCACAATTGAGCTTGAATATGAACAATACAAGGTGGTCAGGCTGGACTGGTTCAATGATTTTGTGTGGCCGGTTCTATGTCACTATTGGTGCTCAGAGGAGTTCATGACAAAACGGAAGATAGGACAAGAATGTCGCTTTAGTTCTGATGATATTGCTCAAAACCATGGAGGGTCTATACCCTTCACAGAGACACAACAAGTTCTGGTATGCTCAAAACCATGGCCGGTTCTATGTCACTATTTTGATGCTGCTCATTAACTATTTCTATTTGTAGGCACATAGGTTTGGACAACATAAGGGAACCCCTATTAATGCATTTGCTGCAATGAAATCTGGCATGAAAAATGTGGATAGCAGTGGTAATTGTGGTCCGATCAGCAGCAACAAAGCACAACAACGCATGGTATGTAAATCTAAGCCTGGCTATGAAAACATACATTAATCGTTTAGTTTCTACAAAATTTTAGTTCTTGAAATCCAACCATGATAGCCTGAAATGGATACATGACTAGTGATTTCTGTTGAGCATGGACACCTGGTGTCTGATCCCGAGACATGGCGTCGATTATTGTGGTTGTGCTTGTCCCTGATGATGCGCTCAGCTCGCTTCTTTGGGGGGCTTGTGGATGTGGTGTAGTTTGATCTGGATTTGGGAGAGGGCAAACGGTACAGCGAAAGGTTGCTTGCACTGCCAGGAGGATCAAGGAACTTGCCTAGTGCCTAGGATCTGCGACTGGCTTATTAGTTATTTATTATAGGTGTTGAACATGATACTGAGGCTTCCTCTTAAATATTCATACATCTCTGTCTCATCTATCTGGCCCAGATGATTGGGTCTGTCTAGATTCTGGAGCTCTGGGCCACTAAATTATCCTTTAAGTTTCCTTTGCTGCTGCTCCAAATTTCATCAGAAGAACCATTATTGGTGCAAAACCAGTTGAGTGCTGACTCTGTGGTTCGCGCAATGTTCAGGCTCGGATTTGCTGTTCTAGTGTCTGGAGGTAGTGTTCTGTTCTACTTAGTTTCTGAATATTCAGAATGTTGTAGTAGCACTTGAAACTTGGCATTTTTGCCTCAACTTTGACTCCTATATAGTCTATAGATTCAATTTGTTACTCAAAGTCATCAGAATTGACATTTGTCGAGATAAAGACAAGAATTGGCGTTAGTCACGGATGGCTTGTTAGTGAGGCCAACTGGTGTAGCAACTGGCTTGTCAGAGTAGTTGCGAAGGAGAATAATGTGAGTCAATCAAATTCAGTTTCAATGAAAGTGTTGGCCCAACAAAATGCAGAACTACGACGAGAAAATGCAAGGCTACATAAAGAGAAGGATAGTGCGATGCAGCAAGGCAAAGTTGTTATAGATCTGACAATGGTAAGTATGTGTATTGATAGTTTTTTTTCTACAGGCAAACCATTTTTCAAAATTTGAAATATTTAATGTCTTCACTATAGGCACTTTGTCGACGCTTAGGACTGGGACAGGAAATTCTAGAGGCACCCTCACAACTTGCAGCAGCAGCAGCAACAGTGCAAGCAATTGTGAGTACAACTAGCCTAACTTATTATCTTTTCTATAAAATGGCTATAATTTTGATGTGGTATTCAGAATGGCAACATGCAGTCCACCAGTGAGGAAGTGGCCTCATCTTAATTCTTGCGTCTGGACTTAAATTGAATTAATTGAGTACTAATGGTAAGGTACATATTTGCATTGGTTCAGTTCCCATGGACCAGGACTCAGTTGATATCACTAACATCTCTCATTTGGGCCAGCCTTGCACTTCGACGAAGTTTCCCACATTCCTCAACCCCACAAGCTTCTTCAATTAATTTCCATGTCAGCCCAGAAACAGGCTCACCATCCTCTTCAACCCCAGTCCAAAAGGTAGGTTTTGTCATTGTGGAAGTAGCTAGGACACCTTTGCTATTCTTCTTGATGTGGCTCAAACCTAAGAATTTGTCCCATTCATCACATTGAGGGTGTGAGTTGCTAGGTTTTTGTCAGTGACTTTGCTTGATCAATGTAGCCCTTGAACTTCTTCATCTTCCCAATTCCTTCTTGGCATTCACAGTATCTAACTTCTTGGCATTCACAGTTCGACTGTTCCACAGAACATTCAGCTACTTGACATGCGGATATGGCCATGTCAACTGTTAATCATTTAGCCTATGCAGTTACATATCCCAGGCTGTTGGTTACTACCAGGCAGTCCAGCATATCCCAAACTGTAGGTAATTAGTACTAGCAAACAAGCAGGGCAGTGTCAGTTTGGTCACCTGCACCTGGAGCTGAAGCTGCTTCAGGTCCTCAATGGCATCATCCAGCATGGAGGCCTTGTCCGTCTGCACTTGCGAAACCATTCGCCAAAAGCAGTAGAAGCAACAACTCAACTAGTGGAACCAGAAGGATTAGATGCAGCGGATGACATCCTACAACTACAAATAATTTAATGAGCAAACTTTAGACAACTATTTAATAAGCAACTACAAATAATTTGTTGAGCAAACTACAATATACTAGGCAGCCATTTATTTAACAATCCATTTATAACTATTTAGTATTTATCATTGCATTCTATTCTATCAGAAAGGAGCAGCAGATGCAATCTTGATGTGTGAGATACTCCATGTCCAGTTCTAAGCAGATGCATTGTTCTGGAATGTTTTTACCTACTGGCTATTGTTAGCATCTGGAAGATTACTACTACTACCTGTAGCAATCTAACTAATATTTCTCTTCATATATGTATAGGCCACTGGTTCTTCTCATGTTGGCTCGGAATCGACCGATGATGGTAATGCCACATATGGCCACGATGAAGACAATCTCAATGCCGCATACAGAGCTGCATTGGAAACACTGAACCGAAACCATGCATGAAGGTGGGAGTCATCACAAACAGATAATGCCATTTTGTGTCTGTAGAAGCTGTTGGTAGTTGCCACTTCTAACCTTTAGATAGTAAAGGTGCAGCCAACAAGTTAATGCCAGTTTTTGGGAAAGACAATTAACTAGTTGATGCTTTTGTGAAATTATTATTTATGTAGCTGTGGATGCAAGACCTATGGACATCTTAATTATGTAGCTGTGGATGCAAGACCTATGGACATCTTAATTTGTGGTTGTTGATGCCAACTGTGGGCATCTAATCTATATGTATGGCATGTGGATGATGACAAATTGATGCAATATATGTGTGATATAGTTGAAAACCTTATAGAATTAGATGTAATGTTTGTGCCTATACTGTTATCATGAATATCGTATGAAATTATAAATAAATGAAGTGCTTCTATGGCTTGGGGATTGTAATTATTTCCTGTCGGTACGTTATAATCATACTGTCGGGAGAGGATGACAGGAAAAATATAATTATTCTGTCGTAGCTAAGTCGACAGAAAACCAGAATTTCCTGTCGGTACGAGGTATTTTTCTGGCGGTCCACAATCGACAGAAAAAGTTTATTTCCTGTCGGTAAACGCATTTTTTCTGTCGTTATGTGTCGACAGAAACAAAATCCTAGACTTGACGACCGAGAATTTCCCTGTCGACGACCCACCGACAAAAAAAGTATTGAACCGACAGTAAAATAAAACACCCGACAGAAAAATACTATTTTCCTGTCACTTTAGTCCTGTCGAAATTTTCCTGTCGTTTTACTGACAGGAAAATGACTTTTGGTTTTCCTTGTCGGTGTTTTACATTTTTCTGTCGGTTTTTTACCGACAGGAAATTCTTGGTTTCCAGTAGTGTCTAAGTGAAGATGCAATACTCTCAAAGCAATGAGGCACTGTATAGTAGGTTGGCGAATGCCTTAATATGTTCTATTGGCTTTAACAAGCTAAGATGCTATCCTACAGAGCATTCTTGAAAGAACATACCTATATGAGCCTGACTGTATGTGACTTGGGTGATCTCTAGTAAGCTCATGAAGAGACCAGGGATTACGATGTATATGCTCCACCCACGGAGAAGGCTACTGGCAGCCAGGTACTAGTTTGACTTTGAGTAAAGCTTGTTCACACAAAACTTGCAATTCAAGGTGTAGTCCATTATTCAAGTTGTGGATTAGTGTACCTTAAGGATCTAGGCAAAAGTTCAACTTAACAGTCTCTGCTGAAACACTGATATATAAAACAGTAGCGGGAATAGACAAATCTCTAAATGGGCATTTGAGATCTGGTGGGGGACTGTTGGAATTTAGATGGGCTTGGCCCAAATAAGAATTCCTAAAATTCCTAAGAAAATCTCAAAGGCCCATTCATATGAGCAAAGAGTGGAAGTGGGAAATCTTTAGTCCCACCTTGCTTGTGGAAGTGGAGGTAACCATGCTTAAATATGGGAGTCCACTCCACTTCCTAAAGTCTAGTGTGAGGAGGAGAAAGAGAAGCCCACACGCGTGCGCTCGCTCGCCTCGCCTCACCAGGCAGGGCTGCGTGAATGGTCCACCAAAATCCGGCTCCTCGCCTTACGGGGGCGCGGCCTCTTTTTGCAGTTTTTGGTTTTGGTTTCTTGGTCTTCAAGTTTGCTTGCAGAGTTCTAAATGGTTTAGATCGCATCCAATTAAGCTAGGGTTTTTGCCTCTTCTTGCTGTTGCGCTGCCGCCGTAGCTTCTCCAGCCCAACTGCCTGCGTGCACCGGCGACCGGGCGAGCAGGTCTCCGGAACCCTCGTCCTTGCGATCCTACACTGGGAGAGGGCGAATCAGGTTTTTGGGAAGCACTCGTCGCGCGACTGCTCCCAACTTCCATGACGGGTCGTCTTACGTCCAAGACAGACGGCGCTACGTCCCGGCGTATCCGTCGTCCACTGCTCCGAGCTCTTCCTCCACCGCTCATCGATGATCTCGCTCCATCACCACCAGCGCCGTCTTCACCGCCAGCAACACCGTTCTCCTCTACAATCCAAAGGTACACACTATGTGATCCAATCTATTGCTGTCTTCTGTTTGCTATGCTGAGCATGATGATCTGTGCTATGTTAACTAGTATCTTAGGAATCTGCATGCTAATTTATGAGATTGTCATGATTTATATTCTGGTATTAATCTGGAAATTGCCTAATTATTCAATATTGAATTGACAGGATGTGGCGAAACACCTCGATGCCAGTATCAGCTGAAGCAAAGTCTTCAGTTTGCATACTTCACTTATAATTCAGGGGAATCGGACGATGATGAACTTGTTCGTTTTGCATTGTCAAACTAGACAATTAAAATAATCTAGTCTCACTAACCTTTTCGCGAATTCGCGATCGTCTCCATCTGCTTATCAGTTTTCAGAGAGCGTGCTCTGCAGTTTCGCTAATGGTGACTAACTGACTAATAGGGGCCTTTTTGGACTTGTCTCCTTTGACTTATCAGTTTTCAGACAGCTATATATATATGTCGAAACCGATAGGCCTCTTTTGGACTTGTCTCCTATTGAAAGACTATATCTTCTCCTATATGTTACAGTAGCATCGATCGAATCGAGCAAGACTTGATTCGCAGTCTCATGCAGCTCACATGATCAGTTTGTCTCGAAAGTCTCTACTAGTCTCCAGACAGAGCTTACGTGTACATTATCGACTTGCTGACTTGCAACAGGAAGTCAACAAAAGAATCACCATCCAGTAATTAATACCGTATACCATATTTTTGTGCTTCATTGACGAAATAAACAGGACATTCAGAGAGCAGAAAAGATGAAGCCGTCTAGTTTCTCTTGTGACAATGGCCGGCCGGACGTTCACCAATTGAACAAAAGCGCATGACATGTGTCGGTAATCTAGTAGACTAACGCAATGTGCTGATGATGCCGGCACCCCGAAGTGCCGACAAAGGGCGCTTTCGTCTGCGCGCTACCATTGCCTGCTCTTCACCGCAATTCTTGTAGGCATGCTAGTACTGGTGATGAGTGATAAGGACGTAACACCTTTAGGTATAACCATTGATCATAAGGTGAGCTCGTTCCTACATTTATATAATAATGATAAAACTAAAAATTAGTTGCTACCTAATATTAGTATTTCAAATATGCGTAGGAATAGTGGTGATGATGATAGAGAATGGATATGCCATGAATAAGACCAATCTCAAAATGCAAGTCCATCAAAGTTGAACTTTCAGTTTGTCGGCGGCCCGGAAGTACTTCATTGGGAACACCATAACTCCTAAATCCGGAATGAGTTTGAGGTGCATGAGCATTTGATGGAAATCTTATTTGATAAGCTTTCAAATGGACTTGGTTTGACCTCAAGATCACATCGGCAAGGCCTCCAAATCATCATGACAAATTGCCGTTGTTTCTGCCGAGAGCTGTGTCATCGTCATGGGCTTGATATTCACCCTTGGGACCCTGACCCAAGTTCGAGCACGCTCCACGGAGATGGAGAACACAACAAGGAAGCCCTTGGACGTCCTCATCCTTGGCTGCCACCTTAGGAGGCCAGCATGGACGTCCAAGCCAAGTTGGAGGCCCAATCCATGTCAAGTTCGAGTCCATCTCGGACTCCAGGAGCAGCCTGTTGTAAAATAGACGCCCAGGTCGTATACGGACTCTGTTTTCGATGATCCACATATGGATGGAAAGCTAATTTCATAATCTAACCAATGGTTTTGGCTTGAGGTCCAAATTCCACCGGAGTCAACGGGAATCGTAGAAACAAGGCAGCCTCCAGAATACTGTGTCACCGTCTTTGGTCCGTTGGGCCATGTATCGTCTTTGAACCCATTAGCGGGACACGTCTAGGGGGAGCGTATACTCAGTCGCCGCCATCTTCGTTAGGTTTTGGGTTTTGCTTAGATCATTGTTGCAGTATCATCGGTTTGTGTGACCCTACTTTGAGAACTTAATCATACATCTGCAGTTTGTCCCATACTTTGAGCTGCATACTTTCGAGTTCTTGCTTGTGTTTTTCGTTTCGCAGGCAAGGATTAGCCTTCTTAGCGAGGTCAACTGGTTGGTGACACGGTTGATAACCAGAGGAGTCGTGGTGCTAAGATTACAGGGTTCGGGTCTTTTGATATGAAGCCGGATCGGTGTGTCCTGCTCCACCAAAACGATAGTTATCTCTGCCTGACGGAAGATCGGGAACCCCGTCCCCATCGAGTGGTAATCAGAGCTTCAGTTATACCGTCAGGTTCGCATCTACCTAGTTTAGTTGATTTCGCATTCGTCCTATAAATCCAGAAATTGGCCCCACAAAAATATTTTGTGTTCATCATTGTTTTCCCTCAGTCCTATCACCCATTGTGCCACTGCAATATTTTTAATTTCAGTTTGCTTTATTGAACTGTCGCCCCTTGTGTCATTGTGTTTGTCGTGTCTAAGTCTTGTTCTTGGTTTCTCGCATCAGGTTTTGTTTTCCTTGTGTGACGTCCATCGTATTGATTTCCCTCCATCTTTCTAGTGTGTTGTTTCCTATCTTTGATCAACAAAAAAACACGTACTATTATTGTTTACCAAAAAAAGGAGAGAGAAGATTTATCTAGTACGTGTGAATTATAACAGAGAAAAAAAAGGGAAGAGAGTACCCTTCTACGTCAGAGACAGCAAGCCAAATTCCTTGTACTTGGTCACGTTGATATACCTAAAACATTTGATTTTGGCAAGTCGCACAAAGCTTCAGATTTCTGTTGTGGAAGTAAGCAGAAAAGGCAAGGCTCCTGCGTCTTTTTGTTCATATAAAAGGAAGGAAAATATCTCCTTGTGTCGCTGTGCTAGATTGCAAGCCATATGAGAGCTCCGTGTAGGATTGAGCTCAATTTCTTTTGCCGTGGGTTCCAAATCAGTTAGTTGTGTATCTGGAACTTTATACCTTGCGGCACATTCTGTTAAAAAAAATAAAGAAAGGAAAATGCAAGAGGTGCAAAAAAAAAAAAAAAGAAAAAAAGGCGCACCAAAAAAAAAGGAAAAGAAAAAAAAGAGCAAGAAAAGAAAGAAAGTAAAAAAATTCAGAAGTGCTTGCATCATTTTGTGTGCTGAGTCGTAACGTTGCTTGCTTGAATTACGTCTTGGACGAGTTTAGGCCGACTACTTTTCAATCTTGCAATTTCTGAATTAAATTATTATTATTCCTTGCTACCATATTTTAAGTTTCCCAAGCTCCACATATATACTTCAGATCAGTACAGAAAAAGATCCTTGCAATCTCAGTACCACGCCCTCACCGGTATCACGAACCAGCCACCGGTTGTACCATCCACTGCTTGCTTTGGTAAGATCATACCTACACTATCGATTACCAGTGGCGGATCTAGAAACAGCTCAACAGGGAGGGGGGGCTGAAAATAGTGTAAGGGTTTTTGGGCCGTGTAGGGTGGGGCTAAATGTATATTTTCATGGGCTATCTTGGGCTGGACAAAGGAGCTGTTAAAGGGATTTTTGGGCCGCACCTCGGGCTGCAGCCGAGGCAGCCCGGGGCCTATATCCGCCCCTGTCAAGTACTACTATATTCCTAGTCTGGTATTGGAGCATTTGACGTAATCAGGAAACACATATAAATAATATGAAGTGATAATTAAATAAAGAACTTCTTCGATGTCTTGGATGCATAAATAAATAAGGTTGGGAAATGGAGTACACGGTTGGATTTAGGATAGATGCTCGTACTATAAAGAGAGAAAATCTTTAGTTTCAGCGATTATCTAGTGCCACTAAGTGTGAGTCTCACTTGCATATGCATTGCACTTAGTGACCTGAAGAGAAGCAAGTGAAAATCCTTCAAGAAATGTTTGTGAAAGGCTAACTCACGTGCACAAGTTTATTGAACACTTGAGGAGTTAGCACATTTAAAAAAGGATTTGTGACGTAGCTCGTTGTGCTAACTATCGCAGCACTAGACATGTCCGGTGTTCTACCGGATGTGGCACCGGACTGGTGCTGCAATGCTGAGAGCCGAGCTACTGCTGAGGAGTGCACCTTGGCGTCCGGTGTGCACCGGACGTGCAAGGACCGGACAGGTAAGGTGTGATCTATTCGACCATGATCAAGTTCCCGAGAGCACGAAGATGGAAAATATTCGAAGCTAAAAATCATCGGACGGCACCGGACGCTACACCGGACTGGGGTTCTAGAGATGCTATTTTTGGACCTTGTTGAGCTAACACGCACATGATGTGTCCGGTGTGCACCGTACATGCACACCGGAAGATTGACAAGGTTATCGGCTATGTTTTCGGCCATTGGAAACTAGCCGTTGGGGCATCCGGTGCACAGGTCCGGTGCGCCCGCTGCCTGTGTGACAAGTGGGAAACGATTGGATTTCAAGGTGGGCTTACAAATAGCCCTTGTAGCAAGCCTTGGCCACCCCTCTTGCAACCCCAAACACTTGTGCACATACCTAGAGCTAAGAAACACTCTCCCAACTCCTCTCTTGACTTGGTGTTCATCTTTGTGCATATGCATATTGAAAGGACCTTGATGTCGCCTAGAGAAGTGGGGGTGAATAGGCCTATTTAAAACAAAAATCAAACTTGCTGTTAGAAACCTGAGCAGCACTGCCGCTCAGCGCAGGGAGTTTAGCAACAGCTACGCCAATGAGACAAACTCAAACCAAACTTGTAGGAGTGCTTCCATGAAGTATTTGCACTCACAAACATGCACAACTATGTTGATCGAATGGAACACAAATAATGCAATTCAAAAATAAGAGAGAGGACACACGATTTATCCTGTGGTTCAGCTCGTCACCAAGGCTTGCCTAAAGGCTTTGGGTCTCTTCCAACCCTATCCTCTTCTCAAGTTCAACACCGAGGTTGAGCTTGAGGGTTCCACTAAGATTTTTGGGTAATACAAACTTTCGCGCAGCTCACCACAAGCATGGGAGCTTGCCGGGCAACGCCTAGCCGTCTAGGAGGCTTCACCTCCAAGAGTAACAAATACGCAACGAAGATTGACGAAGCCCGACAAGTGCTCAAGGTTTGGTTTGCTCTAAACTGCTCTCTAACTCTTAATCTCTCAGCCCCAACACTTAATCGTACACTAAGCACTTCACTCTCACAAAGAGTGGGTTGGGGAGACCTCTCAAATGGCTTAGGATGAGTTTAGAGTGGCCTGGAGGTCAGTAGCCCCACCAGGAGGCGTGGGATAGGTATAAGTACCCCAATCCCAAAACTAGTTATTGTAGCTCAAAAACTAGCCGTTGTGGTATGTACAGGCGTGGCAGTGCTGCTCGTCGCGTGTCACTGCCGCTCTGCGCTGAAAAACAACACATGTCACCTCACGGAAAATGCCATAACTTGTTACTTTGAACTCCGTTTTCAGTGATCTTGGACTTTTCGAAAAGCTTGTTTTGAGGGCTATCCAACCCATCAGAGAACAAGCCCAAAGATCAACAAGTGCAAGTGTTGTTCTATATGTTTCTTTCATGTTAGCACTCGGGGTTCGGTTAGTCTGAGCACTTGAGACTTGTTGATGAATCGTATTGTATCACCCTTGATAGTATGGCATACCTATACTCAAGATCAAGAGAATCGAACTATTTCAAGCACTTGAGTCTTCAATGTCTTCATATGCCATTTCTTCTCAATATCACTTCATATGGGGATGCAATCATCTTTGTCTCATCTCTTCGAGCAAACACACCTTGAGCAAGTGACTTGAACCATTTCAACACATATGAGTTCAACTTCATGGCTTCAAGTCACTTCCTCTAATGATTTGATCCTCAAAGCAATATGACTCCTCATAGCTCGATTCATACCTCAACTCAATGCAAGTACTCTGTTCTTCACCTTAGCCATGATACCTCGGTCCTCAAGCCATCACTTGCCCTTCACCTTCGCTTAGTCCCTCGAAGTCCTTTCCTTGCTATCTTCACTCTATCGAGCCATACTCAAGTCATATCATATTAAGCATCCATTGAAAACCATTTCTTCAATGTTGTGATCCTTGCTTGAATATCTTCTAGATATGAATGTTGAGATTAATCAAGCTTTAGTTTGATTCAGTTAGATTGACATATATGAATCAACATCAATATGGTCAAGCCAATTCACGATTTCTTACATCCCCTTCAATTTGGCTTGACACCTTTAATATTCATCTCAATGTCTATCTTCATAGATATGCATACCTATAAAGAGATATGCATAAGACTATATCTCTTTATAGTTTTGCACCTTGGATTGCCATTACTTCATAATACCATTACTCTTGATAGTTTCCTTCTTCATGCTTCCAACTTGATCAATATAAGTCAACTATCAATTTCTTCTTGTTCATGTAGAGCAAGCCATTATTGAGATCAATCGAAAATCATCAACTCATGTCTCATTTACCATTTGCCAAATATGCTTGCTTTCATATGAGCCATTTCATCAATTCCATTTGCATTGTTGTCTTCTGCTTGAACTAGATTGTTTCCATAATCTTCCAACACAACAATACACAACTTTGGCCTTCACTTGAACATTATGTGGAATATCATCAAGTTTGCCTACTTGTTGAACTTTTAGTTGCTTCACATTCCGAAATCCATAAGTGTATGCAATAAACTTAATTTCCTGTTCAACACTTAGCAAACTTGTTAAACCTTCAATTGTGTTGTCATTCAATTCACCAAAACCCACTAAAGGGCTAGATGCACTTACACATATGAGAGTTTGACCTAGTGCATTGCATATGAGAGTTTACATTTGGTGGCACTAGGTGGTCTTTTTGACTCGGGATTTATTGTTACTTTTGGTGGTTGCCGTCACCTAGACGGCTTGGTGCTTTTGGAGGACCATTGAGGATATCTTGGTGATTGTTGGAGCCTCCGGTCATTGGCTATTGTGAGGGGCTTTTTGCTCATCCCCGTGGGAGAATCATAATTCTAGTGAAATCAGTGGAGGTTTGGAGAGGTCCTTGGTGCTACCATCTTCTAAGAGAAGTGGTGATCTAAGGATCCACCTCAATGGGGACGTAGGTTGCTGGCAAACAACCGAACCTCGTGGAAAAATTATGTGTCACTTGGCCTCATTACAGGGTTATTATTAGTCAGCAATTTCTTTACAGGGTTCATTCCATCATCTTTTTCAAACCTATCTCAGCTGGTAGACCTCTATCTAGATTGGAACCAGTTAAATGGATATATGCCCCCAAACCTGGGAAAGCTACAAATGCTTGAGGTGTTGAACATTTCTTCGAACAATCTTCATGGCAGTATACTAAAAGAAATATTCGCAATTCCAACAATAGCCAAAATTAGCTTATCCTTCAACAACCTACATGGACCACTACATGCCGATATTGGCAATCCCAAACAGCTCATATATTTACAAATCTCATCAAATAATCTGTCCAGAGAACTTCCTAGCTCTTTGGGTAATTGTGAGAGTTTGGAACATACTGATCTGAGCCAAAATTCTTTCAGCGGAAGCATCCCTGCTTCATTTGGCAACATAAGTAGCATAAAAATGCTCAACTTGTCTCACAACAACTTAACTGGGTCCATACCAGCATCGCTTGGAAACCTACAAATTCTTGAGGACCTAGATTTGTCATTCAACAATCTTAGAGGTGAGGTCCCAACTAAAGGGATATTCAAGAATGCAACAGCAGTGTTGATTGATAGTAATCTGGGGCTTTGTGGTGGGCCACTGGAGTTACACCTGCTTGCATGTCCTATCATGCATTTAGATTCATCTAAGCAAAAGCTATCAGTTTTACTGAAAGTAGTCATCCCATTAGTCATAGTGCTGTTGCTTGTAGTGGTCATTTCCGTTTTCTTGTTCCAGAGACGAAAACAGAAGTCAAAAGCTATTTCTTCACCCTCATTTGGGAGAGAGTTCCCGAAAATTTCGTATGGTGATCTTGCCAGGGCAACAGATGGTTTCGCAACATCTTATCTAATTGGCCAGGGAAGATATGGTTCTGTTTATCAAGGAAAATTGTTTCAAGACGAAAAATTGGTTGCCATCAAAGTTTTCAAATTAGGCACAAGAGGAGCAAAAAAAAGTTTTATCGCAGAATGTAATGTTTTGAGAAATGTGCGTCATCTCAATCTAGTTCGTATCCTAACTGCATGCTCAAGCATTGATCCTAATGGAAATGATTTCAATGCCTTAGTATATGAGTTCATGCCACGAGGAGACCTACATAACTTATTGTACTCGATACAAGACAGTGAAGGCCCTTCATATTTTAGTCCACTAGCTCAAAGGTTGAGAAACCTGGTGGATGCATCAGAAGCTTTGGCGTATCAGCACCATGGCCACCAAGGAACAATCATACATTGTGATCTGAAACCTAGCAACATTCTTCTGGATGATATCATGGTAGCCCATGATTGAGACTTTGGGCTAGCACGGTTCAAATTTGACACACCAGCATCGACTTTTGTTGACTCAAGTTCCACTTCCTCAATTGCATTGAGGGGAACCATTGGATACATTACTCCAGGTACTGTCCCTTTTCACGTTGTGTTCACTAACTAAATAATGATAATTCCATGCTTTCTGTATTTTAATTTAATTCAACGCCACTTTTCTGTATGTTATATATAGAATGCGCTGCAGATGGTCAACTTTTGACTTCCACAGATGTATATAGCTTCGGGGTTATTCTCCTTGAGATATTCATCAGAAGGTGCCCAACAGATGACATGTTCAAAGATGGAATGAGCATTGCTAAGTTCGCAGAAATCAACTTACCTAACAATGTGTTGCAGATTGTTGAGCCACAGCTGCTGCAAGAGCTGGACCACAGCGAGGTGGATAGTGGAACACAAATTCAGCGGTCTGTGCTGAGCATTGGACTCTGTTGCACAAAGACATGTTGCAATGAGCGCATCAGCATGCCGGAGGTGGCTGCCAAACTGCATGGGATCCAGGAAGCATACCTTAGAAGAAAAAGAAGCAGTAGTTACTATTTAGATTGAAGGGCTTGCATAAATTTTCGTTTATTATCCACCATGTTTCTTGTAAAGCGTGTTTCTTTTTCAAGAACATCCATGAGATCTGAGTATGAGCAAAGTTAATATACCATTACCATGACAATGTGTACTGTTTCTATTCTCTACTGCATGACAAATTTGAATGTAGTGTTTTTGTTCTCTATTGCATGACAAATTTGAACATGTCACTCATGCCACTTGAGCACCGACTGTCTCAGGGTTGGTATTACTCATGGCTAGAAGTGGGTGACACTACTGAACAAGCCATCACTGATGGTTCCAAAACCCCTTTCACTCCCGGTTTTGGAATCGGCAGTGGACAAGTGGCAGTTATAGCTGCTGGTATCACTGCCAGTTCCAAAACCTGCATTGAAAATTGGCTATCATTGGCGGTTCAGGACTACAACTAGCAGTGCTATCTAGTTTTCACAAGGGTTTTCAACTTCACCCGGCAGTGTTAATGACATATCACTGCCGGTAGCAGTAGCTAACCGGCAGTTATCCATATTACAAGAACAAAAAAAATTGCTATATATATGCAGTAGCATCACATACACACATATCTTCCCCAAACAGAAGACAGAAGAATGTCAGCTACTAACTAGGAATGTTCTTATTTAGACTACTGCACATCGGTCATTCAGTTCCCTTTGTGTCCTTATGTAATGAGTTGCTTATCAAGCTAAACAGACCTTGCCTGTTAGAAGAAAAACTCTCTGTGCACATAAAAAAACAGTGATTGCCAAATGACAAATGAATTTAGCAAACAGGGGATTAACAATTGAACTAGAGTGAAGATGCACTCATTGAGTCATTGACATGCTAAAGAACATCTGCATGCTAAAAGGTCAACAACATGAATGTGATTGCCACTGAACTAAAATGTTACAAGGTTTAGAAAGGAAACTCACTTAACAATCACAAAATAGAAATTTAGGCAGCTATGTAATCAACACGTCTAAATCACGTTAATTTGGGCATATTTTAACCTAAACCTGTTAAACGTCATGTGTTTTAAATCACTTTATCACTGAAGGTATGTAGACTCAGGCAAAAGAATGAATAGTGCAAGTACAGAACAAACTAGATGAAGACAACAATTCAGAGGCAAACAAGTACTGACTTTGTCAATCAATTCATTGACCTTCCCCTGTAAAAGAGCCCCTCTCCTCGTAAACTTGGCTTGCAGGATGGAGCAGATCCTGACAGACTTGATCTTGCTAAACGCAGTGAACACAGCTTCTTCTTGTGTGGCTAATACCAAAAAAAAAATGGCATCAGTTGCCACTTTGCAGTTTCAGGCTACCAAATCAATAAACATGCATTGGAGCCCTAAAATACCAATAATCATTTCATACAAAGTTTCAGGTATTCGGTAATAAGGATTTGCAGTGAACAAACCTGATGGGTCTCCAGGTCCACTGAATCCCTGTGTCCGGGCACTAAGTCACTAACTGGCTGTTGGGCTCCTGCACATTTCATCAAACATTTAGACGTTAGACCACATGGAATAAACAGCTAGTGCCAAAACAACAAGAAATTTCATCTACGAGCATGTAAATAAGAAATACCTACCTACCTTATAAGCATGGGGCTCCCGATCCTCTTTGTCCTCCTCAGGGAGCGATGGCATATACAGCAGATTGTCCATCTCACCGGGGCCAGATCCACCGGCGTGTTGGGTGGGATCCGTCACCCCGACACCCATGTCCCGTGCACTTTTTCAAATGGATGAGCACGAATTAATTGAAGCGAAGACTAACAGACCAGCCCAATGCGCGGAATGGGATTCATCGAGCCACGCGCGGGGATCACGAGCTCAACAAGCGGGTGCAGAGGGAGGCGGGGGGGAGGAAACAGAGGCCGGCGTCTCACGGGGAGAAGAGGTCGGTGACGTGATGAGCTTCTGTTGACGTCGGCACCGTAGCTGGAGGTGGAAGCGCCTGACGCTGGGGTGGTCTACGAGAACGTGGCAGTCGGGGTGCCGTCCCACCATCACCGGCGGGTCCTCCTCCTCCTTGTCCAGCACCACGCCTCCTCCTCCGCCTCAGCGCGTCGAATCCGGCAGGGGGGCGTTGAGGAAGATGTACTTGAGCACGATGCCGCGCTTGGCCACCGCGATCGGGGCGTCCCCGTTCGCCGCCGGCCGCCGCCGTCGATTTTGGAAGCTTCGGGGTTGTAACGGCTAGTTTTTTTTTTTTTGAGGAAAAGGGTCGTAACGGCTAGTGTGTGTAGAATTGGAACTGCCGTGTGCTGATGGCGTCAGCGTGTGTCCAGTGGGCCGAGAAATTGGAAGGACATGATCAGCGTGGGCCGTTATTATTGGGCCTCATGCGCTGCAGCGGACTGGGCTGAGCTGGCTTTGGTGATGAAAAAAAATTAGAAAAAAAATCTATTCTACCTCTTATACTACTGTTGTAGTCTGATTATTCTTCTTGAACTTAAAAATCAAATATTTTATCCTCTTAACTATTAAAAGTAAAAACTGCCATATTATCTCCTTGTCTTGTCTTGGTTTGAAGTGGTTTTAAAGGTGGTTTTGTACCTTTTATAAGTTCAAAAATTCAATAAATATTTTATCCTAATCATTCGTGCCGTGTCCATGCTTTGTACCAAAGTTTCCAAGGATGAGTTGGCCATTTTGTGGATTCAGATATTAAACATAGCCGATACTTATTGAATAATAAAAAAATGAACATTCTAGGTTTAAGTTATCAACTTCAGCTAGCATTCAGGATTTTTTTTGAAAGAGTTTACTCGGCTTTTAAGAAAGCCAATTAAGGTTTGATCTAGCTAGCATTCGGGATGACTTTCAATCTCGAAATAGAAGGCGATTTTTAATTTGACTAGCAAAAATGCCCGTGCATTGCAACGGGAGTACGGGACACGTAGTTTATTGCATGGTCACTTATATATATAGATAGATAGATTAGGTATGGATATGCTTAAAAGGGAGAATTAAAGATACTAAGTTAGATGCCTAGAAAAATACAAACTTCAATTTGTAGATGGCTTAATTTATACTGGACAATATTACTTATTTTAACAGTGCTTAAAGTGCTTAAACAGAACTTTAAATACAAAAGGAAATTATAAGCACTGAAACAGGTCGCCGGCATGGGGACGCGCGGGGCCAGACTGAGGGGCGCTGCCGGCGGGAGAGCGCATGGCGGGCTGAGCCGCGCGCTGTTGCCGAGCCGCTCGCCGGAGATCGCCTGCTGCGGAGGCCGCGCTCGGCCCTGTCGCGCCGCCCTGCGGTGGCGCGCGGAGGTTTCTTCGTCTTCCTCACCGGCTTCTTCAACGATGGCGAGCAGCATTTAGGGTTGCCGCGCATGATGTGAAGACCGGATGAGAAAGGCAGTGGCGCGGTGAGCTCCTCTCGCTGAAACCGCGTGCGGCCGTAGCTTGCGCGCGCGGCTCTGTCGAGCGGTGCTCATCAGGGCCCTAAGGCGGCCACTGGTGCATGTTGCATACGCGATGATGGCGGGTCCGACCGTCGCTCCTGTGCACGTAGCAGAACGCCCACGGTCTCTCTTCTGCCCCCGTCTCTCTTGCTACCATGGTGTACCTCCGATCGGGCGTCGCCACGTTGGCAGCTGGGAACGCGTGGCGTTGGCAGCTGGGAACCCACGCGAGGCCTCCACGGCCATCGCGCGCCCGGCGTGCTCGCCCCCGACACGACCCTGGTGCGTGCTCCCGTGATGCCGTACGACTGCATCACCGAGGTCGTCAACGCTTATTGATTTGTTTTTGTAAGTTGTTGTCTTTCTAGAGTTCTGATTTGGATCGCTGTGGGGATTTTGATTCAGTTTGGTCCCTTGGTCCCTGGCACCTCACTTGCTGATTGATTTGAGAGACCTGAGGAAATCTGTTTGATCCATTTGATTTCGGATCGGGATGGTCACAGAGGAGGCCAGACGAAAATTTGATCACACGAATTTAATATTATAATATATATATATATATATTAATTAGATATAGATATAGATATTTAGAATTGTTGGCACATTTGTCTGTTTCTGTATTCAAATTGAATATAGAAACCTTGAATGTGTTGAGGCATCACATTGGACAGATCGAACGGTATAGCTTCGTTTCCTGACTTGAGTGACTTCCTTCCGGTGCCCCTGCCATGGCGTTTACTTCCGGTAAGTGGGTCAACTGAGGTCTCCTGTCCTCTGTACCTTGTCCTGGCTTGACCATGTACTATAGGACATTGACTTGATAGGCGACGTTTCCCTGAGCCCTTACGGATAATCCAGCAGACACGGCAGCTTGACCAGAATAGAAGCGCCGCATGCAGCGGACAAAGGCAGATCTAGAGGAGGAACAGGAAGCTTGACGGAAGCCACATGAGGCTCACTGGAAATATGCTGCAGAAGACTAACGATGGACATTGTGGGCATAATGAACTTTGGTGTTTGAAGGTGGAGTCAGGTCTTTGAGTCTTGACCAATGCCTTAAACAGGAAGAAATTCCCGACATAGCGCCGTGTAGTTTACAGCAATAAATACACCACCATCAACAATCTACAAAATATGTCCTGACATTGTATCTATTTGATTTTTTTTTTGTTTGTAGATGTCAATATATATTTTTCTTGAAAACTTGAGCTAAACAAAAGAAGATTGCCGTATATAGGCCTTGTTTGGCAGAGCTCTAGCTATGGATTTCCTAGAGCTGATCACCTATAGCTCTAGAAAATCCTAAGCCTCTATGCTGAAAATGGCGATGACATCCTCTGCGCTAGATTTAGCCTCAAATATTGGTATCCTATTTCGGGATATCAAGTTCCTTATGTTCTCTGAGTTTGTGTTTGTGAGAGTTATACAAAGTCCGTAATCTAGTAGCTGACTCTTTAATTAGCTATAAGCTGGGTGTGCCTTTAGGGTCATGACTCTACTACAGAACTGACTTTCACTGACGGCCTATCACTTCCAGTTTCTTATGAATCGGCAGTATAGTGTATGCCGGCTCATCATTGCCGTTTCGTGGTTTGAACCGGTAGTGATAGGACCAACCGGCAATGATATTGGGGTCATCACTTTCGGTTTTTGACTTGCATCGGCAGTGATACAGGGTCATCACTACCTATTTGTGGCTTAAACCGGCAGTGATACTATCACTGCCGGTTTGGGACATAACCCCGCAGTGATACACTGCACGAAAAACTCCATAACTTTCTCATATGATGTCTGATAAAGACGAACTTTATACCAATGTTGTAGTACTCAACAAGATATACAACTTTGTAGTTGACAACCTTTTCATTTGAAGTCATTTTGATGCCGTAATATTTAATTCACAAGATTGTATAGAGTTAATACTAAAAGAATCCATATTGTATTGTCACAAAGTGAGTGTGTAGTGGTAGGGAAGGATCTCAGACGGAGAAACGACCAAAACAAAAGTTGTAGAGCTCGAAAAGTTATCTAACTTTGTGGTTGATAACTTTTTCATTTGAAATCATCTATCCAAGGAAAATTATGTTTTATTTCCTCATATTAGAAATTAAAATTCTTCAAACGATCTCGGATGGAGAAATGACCAAAACCAAAGTTGTAGATCTCAAAAAAATATAAATTTTTGTAGTTGACAACTTTTTTATTTGAATTAGTTTATGGTCCCAAATACTCATTTTAAAATCAGATAAATATAAAATAGGGAGGACGAATATCCCAATTGGACGCAAGTGTCTTAGAGCATCTCCAGCTGCCCCCCAATTCCCATCCCCAATGAGAAAAATCTGTATTTTGAGGGATTTGAGTGCTCCAGCAGATCGCCATTATAGCCCCCAATGAGAAATTTTTTTCTCAGCCCCTCAAAATACACCCCCAATCCCTCAAAGATGAGGGAAACCTCCCTCCCCCAATACCTGAGATTTTTGGCGCAAGTTCCACGTGCCGGCACCAAGGATGAGGAAGGGGACAACGACGACGAGATGGTGGATGCGGGCGCCATGGCTAGGGACGGGGAAGAAGACCTGCAGCTTCTTGGGCACCATGGCCGGGGACAGAGCTTCTTGGACGCCATGGCCGGGGACGGGAAAGGAGGAGCAATATGGGAGGAGGAGGAGGTAGGAAGGGAGGGAGTGGCGACGGAGGAGGGCGGTGGAGGAATAGGACCGGCGGTGAAAGAGGGATGCACCGATGCGGCGCTCGGAGTCAGAGGTTGCGAGGAACGAATGGGTGGGGAGAGAAAAAAAATATAAGAAAGGTGTGCATGACAAATTGACCCTACATGTCAGATGAGATATTGGGGGATGAGATTTTCTCATTTTGTTGGAAATGAGGCCTTTTAAAGCCCTCAAAAAAGGTTTGTAGCTCCCTCGATAACTAGTTTTGGGTTGAGATTTTCTCCTACTACTGGAGATGCTCTTATAGGTTGAGTGGTTAGGGGATAAACATGTGAAGCCTGAGGTCATGGGATCGAGTGCCGACGACCATGAAGCGTGCGTTTTTCGCGTGAAAAATCGTGTGACTTGTGGCTTCCCAGTGAGCGTTTTCAGCCCGTTTTCACGGTCAGTTCTAGAACTAGTAGTGATGAGCCCTCTCATGCCGCTTTCGTAGTGCTGGCTCAAAAATCGACAGTGATAGGATTTTTGAACCGATAGTGATGTGTTGTTCTGGAGTAGTAGAAGTTGTTAATCTTTTGCCGGATTTCTGAAGTTGTAAATTAACCCTTTAGTGGAAGCGTATTCCTGTCTAAAAAGAAATCATAGATCTGAAGCTGCAGGCATGTTATGTGCATTTACGTAATTCGTTCTATTTATTTTTAGATTAAATGTAAATATTTAAACCAGTTTAATTTAGTCTAGAAAATTACACATCTAGCATAGATCTCGGAGCTAGATCTGTGCAAAACGGGCCAATAGTACAAAATACTATAATTTGGAACTAAGAGAGAAGTACATAAGTGACGTTTGCATAAATTGGCAAATGACAAACTGGTAAATGGAATTTGGAACCAACAGACCAATACGTAAGTGACGTTTGCATGTAGTGGCAAACGACAAACCGGTTTTCCTTAAAAAAACTGACAAACCGGTAAATGGAATCGTCCCATGCAAGTACCAACCATGGTGAAAGAGATGGGACTGGTCGGGTCCATGCATGGCCCCTTGTATACTCCAAGACATTGTGTTGTTCGATGTCGACCTTTTTTTTTGGAATAAAAGCTTCAAACATTAAGGTGAACTGTTACAATTGAACTGCAGATAATTCTGCAAGAAGCTAGGGAGAGATTGCCAAACAAAATCATAAAAAGAAGTTAAAGAGTGCTGGGCACATAAATGAGCTGCTGGTTTGCTGATCATCTTGTATACACGAGTCTAAAGGATGTGAAGGTCGCCACCAACTCTTCCACCTCGTTCAGAATTGTTGCAATTTCCGAGCGATGTGAACTCCTGTTCTTCCAAAGAGAAACCAGCACCTGGCAATCTGTCTCAGCTACAATATGTTCTTGAGTGCCTGCCGGAATTAAACGGACCGCTTCTCTAAGAGCCTCTGCTTCAGCTAGTAAGGCTGAACCAACTGAGCTCAAACGACGCCCAAAGGCCACTCGCACCTGGCTGAGCTCCCGCGCAGCACTGCTCCAAATGCTACCGTACATGAGTCCTGCACAAAGGCCCCATCTATGTTGACTTTCAGAAAACCTTCACCAGATTTTCTCCATCTCTCATCTTGCTGTACCGATCGCCTCCCATCTTCTGCAGTTTGGGAGCCAGCTGATAGGTGGAATCATGCCTCCAGCGCCCACTCCAGCGCCAGCCTTGGTTCCATCGGTGATTTTGCATGTCGCCGATCATTCCTTAACTTCCAGAGCGACCACATACCACACAAGATCTCCATCTTTACAACAAGAAGTATCCAACAAGTCCCTTGTCCATGTTCTCGGATTTAGCTTGGGAACTTTGATACCTGTGAGAGATTTGAGCTTCTCCCAAAAATTGATAGCATACGTACACTATGTAACTCGTGAAAAGTCGACTCCTCACCATTGCCACAGATGCCGCACACATCTATTTGCTCAATATGTCGCCAATGGAGATTTGGTCTACAAAGTATAAAGTCATGGGATACTCGCCACTAGAAAACCTTTACCTTAGGTGGCACTTTGCATGTCCATAGTCGCTGCCAATGGGGATCATTAAGAGCGGCCAAGTGAGAGGCAGCGCCTGCTCCATGATACCCCTCTTGCATTTCCTGCTCCACCAGAAGGCGATAGGCTGAACGGACTGAGTAAATGCCATGGCGCTCCCCCGACCAAGCCTAGAAATCCTCCTGCCTTCTTCCTAGTGGAATTCTTCTGACCGCTTGTGCATCCATATGTAGCAAGTTGCTCTCAAGAGCCTCATCATTCCAAGACCGACCATCAGCGAATACGAGTTCGCTAACCTGTACTGCCGATGCACCTGGATTGGGGTAGATGGATCTACAACCGACCGCTCCTGGAAGCCAGCGATCATGCCAGATATTCGTGGACTCACCACTGCCGATGCGGCGCATCAGCCCGCCCTGCAATTAAGGCTTCCATGCCCAACAAAATAACACGCTAGGTATGGGATGAGTTTCGCTTTTTTATGGTCGATAGGAAATCTCCATTGGGGTAGTACTTCCCCTTAATTACCCGCGCGCACAAAGATTCAGGATTAGTCATTAGCCGACAACCTTGCTTCCCCAACATAGCCTCATTGAAATGTTTTATGTCTCTAAAACCCATACCTCCTCGGCATTTTGGGAGGGTAAGGTCCTGCCAACGCCTCCAGTGGATGGCTCGGCTATCTGCTGAACCACCCCACCAGTAATTTGAGATCGCTCCAGTCATTTTCTTATGTGTTCTCGCTGAAAGAGCGAAGCAACTCATCGGATATGTGGCTGTCGCCTGCGCCACTGATTTTATTAGGACCTCCTTAGCGGCACCAATGAGCATCTTCTCACTCTAGCCCCCTACCAAACCCCTGATCTTTGCTGGGACCGGTTCAAAGGCCTCGGTAGTGCTATGCCCAACTGCCGTAGGTAGTCCCAGATACTTCTCACAGAGAGCCTCCGTGCCAATGCCTGTGGTCTGCTTCATCTCCTCCTTCATATCATCATTTGAATTAGCACTAAAGAAGATGGCGATTTAGTAGTGTTTACCATTTGGCCGGACCGTTCCTGATAAATTCTAAGAATGTTCGCTAGACGCCGCACTGCACGCTCACTAGCTTGAGTGAAGACTGGGCAGTCATCCGCAAACAATAAATGTGAGACCCATGGAGCTTGAATGCCACTCCAATTCCTTTGGACAGGAAGTGAGGGCCTGAAAATTTCAGCATGCTTGAGAGGCCTTCGGCACATAAAAGGAACAAATACGTACGGCGATATTGGGTCACCTTGCTGAATGCCTCAAGTAGGAGTGAAAACTGGCGACAAGCGCCCATTCACTCTTACCGAGAACCTCACAGTTTTCACGCACTTCATAATCAAACCTACAAGGTTTGCACTGAAGCCCAATTTAAGCATAAGGCAACGAAGATAGCACCATCAACTCGATCATAGGCTTTAGCCATGTCGAGTTTCACTGCACAAGCACCTGTCTAACTTCGACCTTTGAACTCCTATTAAAACAGAACTGTTTAAACGGATCTGGAGACAGGATGGGGTGGGCAGTATAAACTGAGGAACGGGGCTCATACATGTCTCCCGCCCGTCTACCACAACCCTCGCCGTTCTGCTAGCTCTACGCCACCGGCCAACTGGCTATGCTTCCCGTGGTCCACCAAGAAACCACCGGACAACTTTGAGCGCCATCGATCAGTAAGCATCTCTTCTTCAAGCTCTCTCATTCGCCTCGTTCCCTTGATTGCATTACAGCATAAAAAATTTAAGGAGGCAGCCCATGATTAACAGGTACATATTTTATAGTGCTGCCTCTGTAAATGGTGAGGCGCCCTCTAGATAGGAAAAAAGTTCAGTAAGGACACGGTTCTCATTGGGTATCCGTAGTACATGTAAAATTATCCAGTTTATGAGAGAGATATAGTTTTTCTTTCCAAAAACTACTACTCTCTCACATGTGTTGGATGATTTTGTACATACATGTATCATCAATTCGTGGTAGGTGCACATGGATGCACCGTGAGAACTATCCCCACTGATTTTTTTCAGCCTCTAGAAAAATGCTCGTCGTTGTTAATTATTTTCATAGACCAACATTCTATGATGACCGCCTCTGTTAATCGACTATTAACAGAGGCAGGTGGCCTAAGACGTTCGTCTCTGTTAGTCGATTACAGAGATGGGCTTCTTAAGATGTTCATATCTGATAATAATTGTAAATCGAGGCAGACATTCTAAGTGTCCGCCTAAGGGATTTTCTCTAAAATAGTTGTCTCAAAAAAATTCATAAGCCGTTCTGCTAGCTCTACGCCGCCCGCCAACTGGCTGTGCTTCCCGTGGTCCACCAAGAAACCACCGAACAGCTTCGAGAGCCATCAATCAGTAAGCATCTCTTCTTCAAGCTCTCGACATTCACCTCGTTCCCTTGGTTGCATTACAACACAAAGAATTTTAGAAGACAACCCTTGATTAACAGGTATTTTATAGTGCCACCTCTGTAAATGGTGAGACGCCCTCTAGAAAGGAAAAAAAATCCAGTGAGGACGGTTCATATGGGGCATCATAGGCACCTGCCACAGAATCATGACATGTGTGCATGTAAAATTATTCAGAGTATGAGAGAGAGATAGTTTTTTTTTTCTAAAAACTACTCGATCTCCCTCATGTGTTGGATGATTTTGTATGTACACGTGTCATCAATTCATGGTAGATGCCCATGGATGCACTGTTAGAACCATCCCCATTGATTTTTTTTCAGCCTCTAGACAAATGCTCGTCTTTGTTAATTATTTTCATAGACCAACATTCTAAGATGACTGACTTTGTTAATAGACTATTAACATAGACGGGTGGCCGAAGACGTCCGTCTCTGTTAGTCGATTACAGAGACGAGCTTCTTAAGATGTTCATGTCTGATAATCTATATCTATATCTATATCTATATACCCCTAATAATAAAGAGAAAAAAATTCAGCCCATTTTTTTGGTCCATCCATTTTTTGATCCGTCTCTCTCTAATTATTAGACAATGTAGAGTTTCTTCCATCTGGACTTATATTTATAACCCGTGCTTATACGAGTTAGAATAGCTCTTGTCTAGGGCGATACGGAGTCCAAATCCAAGCGATGATGGATACGGAGTTTGATCCCAATACGTATTGGTCGCGTTCTCCATATATGTGGTCCAGATTTATGACCCGTGTTCATACAAGTAAGAATGGCTCGCTTGTAGTGATGATATCTGACTTTGTTTCATATACGCATTGAATTGTGTCGTAAATTGCAATGAACGAGAAACATCGTCCAACAACGCTAACAATATAATTTTTTCATCTGTTTGTTTTTTATTTCCATCTTTTTCATCCCAAAAAAGAGCTGCTTCGTTAATCTCTCTCTCTATCTTTATTTTTTCTTCCCTTTCTTTTCTCTCTGATCTTTTGTTTTTTCCGTGTTCGTTTCAGTCTTTTTCTTTTCTTTCCTTTCTTCCGATTCCGATTTCTTTTGCCTTTCTTACGTTTTCTTTTTTTCCCTCCGTTCTGATTGTTTTTCTTGTTTTTTCTGTCTTTTTTCCCATGTTTTGGGGTCGTTCTTTCTTTCTTTAGACTAGCAAACATGCACTCATATTATAATAAGACTATAATTTGCTGCATTACCGACGCCATAAGCATAGCTACGCTACCGAGCCAAACGTGGGCACAATGGCCACGATAGCAAGCGTGCTTGAGTCACCGGCTATGTCAAGGCAACTTGGGCGGGCCACGTGGTAGACACCATGCAAATCTGGGTTGGCATTTTGCGACAGTATGGTGGGACGGCACGACACTCATGCGGGCGCGGCTATGGTGGTGGTTGAATTGATGCTACGGCGGTTCGGCAAAGGATATGATGGATATAGATATAAATATAGATTAGAGTGTAGGCATCGGTGTTCGCGTAGTCACCACCAAAGCTGCACCTGTACGGGGCATCGTTCCACCCAACTGCGCTGTCATGCAGCGCAAGCCGAGGTCTTAATGGTGGCTGTCATGCCGTCGGCCTAGGTTGTCTGGCCATGGCCAGTGACACCGTGCATCATGTCGTGGCCGCTGTGCCCGCTTGTGGCTCCGTCGTGCAGTCGTGCTCGTGTCGCCAGAGCGAAATAAATTGTACTCCCGATGCAACGCACGGACATGTTTGCTAGTAATTATAAATCGAGGCAGACATTCTAAGTGTCCGCCTCTAAGGGCTTGTCTCTAAAATAGTTGTCTCAAAAAAATTCATATATTTTTTTATATGAACTCAAATAAAGACAAACTTTATATTCAAATTGTAGAGGTAGATGTGATCTACACCTTTGTGGTTGATAATTTTTTGATTTGGAATCGTTTAAAGTCCCAAAAATTCACTTTTAGCTATTAGATTTTGAAATTTAATTTTTTGAAACAACTTTGGATGTTGACATGATCTACACAAAATTATAGTTAAGCTGTCAATGTTGAACGATTTTGTAGGTAGGGGTCAAATTTTTTATATAAAATTTATCAAATTTTATCACTACGGGATACTGATTAATTACCGAGTGTGATAAACACTCGGCAAATATGGAGAAACACTCGGTAAATTGTTTACCGAGTGCCACACTCGGTAAACATGACTCGGTAAACAACGACTCGGTAAAGTTAGTTTACCGAGTGTCAAATAACGGGACACTCGGAGAATAAATCTTACCGAGTGCTACGCCGGCACTCGGTAAACAACTACGACGTGACGGTCGTCAGTCCCCAAGCTCGCCGTTAACGGCGTCGTTTACCGAGTGTTATACATAGCACTCGGTAAACAGATAACCATTTTCATGATTAAAACAATTCCGCAAATATTTTTCCCTAATATAGTTTACCGAGTGTACCAGTAACACTCGGTAAACATGTAACTCGTTAACCGAGTGTTCCACTCGGTAAAAATGGCACATATATCCGAGTGGGTCGTGGCACTTTCGGTAAAAAAATGGCACCACTCGGCAAAATTAATGTAATCGTAACCAATTTGGTTACGTTCTCTGCTTTTACCGAGTGTAACACTCGATAAACATGACCTTTACCGAGTGTAACACTCGCGTAAAACTTTGTCCACGATATTTTTTTTTGTTTGTTTCATTGCATATCCAGCCACAATTAACAACAATTATAACGAGAATATCACATTACCAACAGGATAGACAATATATATCACATATATGTCCACAAATGTCACATCCACTCATTATAACCAACATATAGCTACAACAAATGTCACAAGCACAATGCAAAGTCCACAAACACCATCAACATGTCCAAAGTCCACAAAGTTCAACCCACTTCTAAGTTCAACATACAAACAAGTGAAACATGGTCCCATCACATGGTCGGAGCCCTACCGAGAAAGCGGAGACAAGTCCAAGTCTTGATCGTTGTTCGATCCAAATTGTAGAAGGTCCACCGGAATGAGGGAGCAAAAGAAAATAAACATATTTGTCAATTAATCATAAGGTAGTATGCCAAATTCAAATATTCCTTCGAAAGACCAGTTAACAAAGACATCAATATATAGGCATATAATAGATAACACATATCAAGTTAGTTCTTGTTTAGGTCTCCTCTATGTGCAAGATATCGTCACACATGATCGAGTAGACCTGAACATGAATTGGGCAAACACCTATGTACTCATGTAGAACCTAACATGATGTCTTTCAAGGTCTGAACAATATTACTAATAATCTAACTTATACATGTATGTATCCTACTCTCTTCTAGGTTCTAACATGATAGTGTTGATCAGTAGCACAATCTGAACTGAAAAAGCCTTTCAAGATGAAGAGTGACTCACAGAGTGCTGTCATGGAGGTGGAGGCACCAACGGTATCATCGGCGGCGGCGGAGGCGGCGGTGGAGGCTGGCCTATGCTCCGAGAAAAGCTGGCCATGTACTCGTACCAGCCTTCATGCATCACTGGAAGGCCTCAAGCTGGGGCTCGCACTCGCGCCCTCTCCCATGCCAACTCGGCTGGTGCGATAGCTGGAGGGCTGGAATCGGCTCTGTGAGGCCTCTGCTGTGACTCTGCAGGCTTCAATGCAGGCCTACAATTATTTATCACATAGTTAGAATGCAAATAAAGAACGGGTAGAAAATGAATGGACAACGAATGCAACAGAACTAACACAGGAGTGCTACCACACAGGGGCATGGCGTGGGCGTATGGCCGGGCTCGAACTCGTGCTCGGGCTCTAATCTGGGCGAGTGTCCGAGTGTTGGCCGTGTCTATGGTGCTGTTGCCCATATAGTACCTCCCGTGTGGCTTACACGGTCCCAACCTCATGACGATGTCACCCTCGAGGTCAGCGGTGCTCGGATCAAATTCGCCCATGGATCTCTCTCGCCATCGCCGTACTACTCGGCCGAGGCGATCGTGCACGCCAGTTCTTGTATGCCTCGGTGGGTCCTCCGGGTTGTAGACGAGGTCGGGGTCCTTTGCCTTGCCCTTGTGTGCCAAGGCATATGCCTTGAACGAGGCGCACTCTGGCCGGGTGGAACCGCGTCTGCAGGAAGAAGCACAACAATAAGATATTATGCATTCGAAGTTAGCGTAGCAACAACGAAATGAAATCCGCGTACATATCCGGGCTGCATATTCCTTGAGGGTAGTGGGCCCTTGTTTGTGCGAGGAACCCCGCATCATCGCACGCAACAACGCGAGCGTCTGGCGTGATATTGCTCGTACTCCTCACTCAACCACGTGTCCACAATGGCCTCCCAGCGATTGTCCATCCCCGCACACCAAGCGGAGGCACCTGCACGCATACCGAGCACATGACAAATCATAAATCAATTTCAGTGCAATTAATCACGCAGACGATGTAATCTCATGTTTACCGTCAAGTATTGCTCCTTAGTTAGGGCGGGTGCCTTTGCTGCGCTCTGGTGACTCTGTTTCCTCTGCGGGCATGGTAAATTCTTCCGCACAGAGCTTTGTCTCGTAGAAGAGGTCCTGCACTCGGTGAACACAGACTGCTTCACCACGCCATCCGCGTCCTCCCTACGTACTCCCTCCGCCAAGGTGTAGTAATCCTACAAGCAAATACACGTCAAGAATATACAATTAATGTGATGTTATTATCGGCATAGTGCGATGAACACGTACCCACGCTCTTTCATCACCCGGTCGGCCTTGTTGTTATAACACCTACCACTCGATCGGTCGATCATTGGCGGCGTGCTGGGGGACCACTTCATGGCGGGCTGCACAACACCATCGATCCTCACCATCCCGGGGTAGTTTGCCTGCACGAAGACCCAGGATCCCGTTTACTCGGCGAGAGTGACTCCACAGGATCACCATTTCCCAATCCTCGCACAAAGTTATTGAGATTGAATATTAGTTTCATTATAACTTAAAAACACAGCGAATTAGTGTTAACATGCAAAAATTACTTACTTAGTTCCGGATGGTCGAATCACTCGGGCCGTCTCTCAGTATGGGTAAGTCTGGGAGGCGCGACGACCTCGCATCAAAACCGTAGGCACCCCATTTTCCTCGCCACCAAGTCGGCATCCTCCTCGCGCTCAACCCGCTCTGGAAGCATCCTCCTCCGTGCCTCCTCCACCGCCTCCGCTATCTCCTCCCTGGTCTCCTCCTCCTCCTCATCCTCCTCCGTGGCCGCCACGAACTCGTGGTGCTGTCACGTCACATGGAGGAGGTGTCGCTCTCGACGCCCTCGTCGTGCCGTCCTCCTCCTCCACCACTCGGCTCCTCCTCCATCCTGGCTCCCACCTCCTGGGCACGCCCTCGTAAATGCGTCCTCCTCCTCCTCCTCCTGAGGCACGCCCTCCACCTCGGTCTGTGCACGCCTCCTCCTCCACCACAGGCTGGACCCCTCGCCACCAGCCAATAAGGTCATAACCGACCTAAGCTTCCTGATTCCACCGCCCACCATCAATCACCTTGTATAAAAGAGATGCAAAATAAGTAAATGTATCATACATGTATAAAAGAGATGCAAAATAAGTAAATGTATCATACATGTATAAAAGAGATGCAAAATAAGTAAATATATCATACATGTATAAAAGAGATGCAAAATAAGTAAATGTATCATACATGTATAAAATTGCCATAAGTACTACAGATCTTACATGTACTAGAAATAATCATCAAGATCATCGATAGGTGGGCCAAAAATCTCATCATCGCTATTGTCGACGTAATTATGATCGTCTCTCAAAGTCTCATCACTAGCGACCTTTGCTGAATGGTGTTGCTCAAGTAATAACAAGTCCTTCGCGTTGTGAACCTCCTCTCCATCATCCCCGTCAACAATGATCGTATCATTGTCTACTTCCATTCGAGATCTACATCTAAGACAATCTCAAAACTCCCTTCTAATCCTTCTTCTTGAAAGAACTCTCCGTCATATGTGTTTGCATCGATGTTATAATCATCATCGTTTGGGGACGGGCACTTTACCATCTTGGCGATACCTTGTACACAACATCATCGCCTTAAGACGGTCTTTGGTTTGGCACACGGTATGAGAGATAATAAACTTGCGTGGCCTGTTGGGCCCACAATGTACACGTCGTCTCCTAACAACAAGACGGATGACTTTAGAACTTCGACTAACCCAAGCTCGAGGGGGTCTTTATCACTTCTTTGGGATCAAACCAATGGCATTTGAATATGACAGGATGAAGAGGTACACAACCGTGAAACTTGAGTTTGTATATTTCTTCAATTATTCCATAGTAGTCCAACCCATCTCATGCTGGCGTGAAAACACCGGTATTTGTGGTTCTTCGATTCGGCCGACGCCGCTTTGCTCATGCCGAGTTGTGTGAAAGCGATATCCATTGACATCGTACCTGAGAGAATGACTTGACCCTAAATTCAAATCCATTGGCAACTTGCCTCAACTCAAAGACTCATAGACACGTCAGTTTTGGCCTGCTAGTTCAAGTAGGATGATTCGTTATATATTTGTCAAGTTGAGAGTTAAGTACAAACAACAAATGAAATTGAACACTACCTCCTCCTTGAACCAACAAATAAAAGTGGGATTTCGTTCTCCCGCGCCATGTCTTAGAAGGGTTTCAACTTCCGCTTTGGTGGGTTCCCTCCGTGATGGACGATGGTAGAGGAGAACAAATTTGCTGTAACGGCCGTTAACAAGAGGGTTGGATGGGTGCATGCGAAATACTGACAAGAAAAGAAACAAGTTTGTGTAAAACTTACGCAATGTACGGGCCAACCTCTTCAAGGTTCCGCAACACATACAGCTGGATAGAGCGCCACTCTTCTAGGCTCAACATCTTCAAGGTAGGTTCACTTGCACTTCCGAGTTGCCCTCGGAAAAGGTGAGGGTCGTTCGATTGTCGGCAACATTGTAACGAGGGGTGGATTATGCACGTTAGGAAGGTTGTCGGCATAGTATCTTGTTGTGAAGTATGACACCTCCTCCACAATGAATGCCTCTGCATGTGAAGCTTCAATTTTGCATTTATTTTTGCATTTTGTTCTAAGAACCTTTAGGCATCGCTCAATTGGATAGCACCAACGGGCATGCACAGGCCCCATTTTTGCCTCATATGGTAGGTGCAAGAGCAAATGTTGCATCGGATTGAAGAAGCCGGGGAAAGATCTTCTCAACTTGCGAGAACAACACCGGGCCATTCTTTCCATTTCTTCAATCTCGGTCCGAGATATCTCCTTAGCACATAGCTTGCGGAAGAACATGCTCAACTCTGCCATCACTCGCCAGATGTGATCAGGGAAATAGCCACGAACCATCACCGGAAGAAGGCGCTCAATCCATATGTGGTAATCATGACTCTTCAGCCCTGTGATTCGCATGGTACTTAAGTTCACACCCCTCCTCCAATTCGCTGCATACCCGTCAGGGAACATCAACGATTGGAACCATTGAAGAACTTCTTTCTTTTGGGCCCTCGTTAGGACGAAGTCGGCCTTAGGCTTCTTCCATGACTTCCCGCGTAAGGGAGGCAACATGTTTAGCTTTGGTCTATCGCACAGCGTTGCTTGATCCAATCTAGCCTTGACATTGTCCTTTGACTTTTCCCAGTCCATGATTGTGTGAAGGACCGCCTCGGCGAAATTCTTTTCAGTGTGCATTACATCAATGTTATGTGGAAGAAGGAGGTCCTTAAAGTAAGGAAGCTTCCACAAGCACGACTTGTGTGTCCAGGCATGCTCTTTTCCATATCCCACGAAGCCCCCCTTTTCATTGTCGACCACAAGACCATCTAACATCTCAAGAACCTAGGCACCTGTCATCATTTCGGTCTTGAGAGTCTTCCACTGTGACACCTTTTTCGAAAGTTCTTCTTGTCTCTCCCGAATGGGTGGTCAAGAGGAGGAATTGTCGATGTTTGTCAAACGAAGAAAACTTGCCCCTTCTCCAACCGAAAGAACTCCACAGCTGACTTGCATATCGGGCATGGCATCTTCGTGTGAACACACCAGCCACAAAATAACCCATAAGCCAGGAAGTCATGCATGGAATAATGGTACCAAATATGCATTCTGAAGTTTGTCTTTGTGAATCGGTCGTATGTCACTACCCCTTCGTCCCATGCACGGACCAAATCATCTATCAAAGGCTCCATGTACACACTCATATTAGCCCCCGGGTGTCCTGGAATTATAAGTGACAAGAAAATATTTTGCCGTTGAAAGGCGACGCCAGGTGGGAGGTTGAGAGGGATGACGAATACGGGCCAACATGTGTATGGTGAAGAACCCATTCCATAAGGATTGAACCCATCAGTTGCCAGTGCAATGCGTACATTACGAGCCTCATCAGCTTTGTCGGTATGCTTCCGATCGAAGCTTTTCCATGATTCACCATCGGACGGATGTATCATCTTGTCAGTGTATCGGCGTCCAGTTTTGTGCCACGTCATCTGTTTTGCGGATTCCTCGCTCATGAAAAGCCGTTGGATCCTCGGTATGAAAGGAAGGTACCTCAGGATCTTTGCGCCGACTTTTGTTTGCGTCTTCCGACCATCACCAGATTCTAACTCAATGTACCTAGATGCCTTACACTTCGGACAGTACTTATCGTCAGCATGTTCTCCCCTGAATAAGATGCATCCGTTCGGACAAGCATGTATCTGCTCGTACGACATCTTGAGTGCACGAAGGATTTTATTTGACTCATATGTGTTCTTTGGCAGAACGTGATCATCCGGAAGTAGGGTGCCAACTACTGTCAACAGTTGATCGAAGGATTCTCTACTCCAGCTAAACTGGGACTTCACAGCCATTAGACGTGCAATGGCATCCAGTTTAGAAACATTGGTGCGCCCGTGAAGGGGTTGTTGTGCCGCATCCAACATGGCGTAAAACGCCTTTGCAGTTTGCTCTGGCTCCTGCTCTGCACTTCCTTCATCGAAAGCCATGTCATGGTCATTTAACATTTCTGCCACCCCGGCTTCAGAATCAAACTCCTCGATCCGTTGTCTCACGACCTCTTCTCTCGCACGATGGCGTTCACCATGCATGGTCCACCGGGTATAGTTCTCTACAAATCCATTGTTGACAAGATCTTTACTCATCTCCTCATATGTTTTCATTGCCTTGTTCTTACACTTCCTACAGGGACACCAGGCATGTCGCCGTCCGTTTGCAAATGCCTTCGTCATGAAATCATTGGCCTTCTCAATCCATTCATTTGTGTATTGACCCCTCTTCTGATAGCCCGTGTACATCCACTGACGGTCATCCATCCTAACATATAGACGATATTGCAGTTTAGAGCAATAGAGTAGTAGTGCTAGAGAAAAACCATATGAGATGATAAAGAGACATTCATGTTCTTGGTCGATTCACATAGAAGATGTTTACTAGATTGGATGATGAGATTTTACCTAAGGTTGCTGGAGTCTGGGCACACTTATGCTAACCTGAAGAGGCCAAACTGGCAGCCCGTAGCCCACACCTCTAAGCCCAGTTGAGCAGGCCCGTGAAAGGACAGGCAGTCACAGCATCCAGCCCCATCCTCCTCCTAGTCGGATGACTGGAAACCTAGTCAAGTTTCTAGTCAAGCTAGTGGCCTCGGTGTCCCTAGTTGACTTAAAGGGACCAATTAAACCGGCAAATTAATTGATACAAGCTCCTAAATTAACCGGTTGATAGATAGCAATACTGAAATAAAAGCAAAAAAACTGATTTGCAACCTTTCCGATAAATATTAGAAAAAGAAACAATCCCATCATCAATAACTTTCCATAATTTATGCCTAGAAAATAAAACAAGCAGTCACCATTCCTAGCACCCTACCTGTATAGTATTCTAGTGTTCTCAGATCTAAAAATAGTGACCAAAGATTTAATTCCGATGAATTTCCCAGTTGGTGGTGGGATGACTGCAGTCACCATTCCTAGCACCCTAACTCGCAGTCACCAGTTGGTGGTGGGATGACTATAAAAAAATTTAGAATTGACAGTGGCTTTACCAAACTGTTAGATGCTCTAACTGTAAATGGATGTGTTGCTCTCAACGTGAGAGAAGAAAAAAAAAAGAGTGATTGCTGAGGAAGAGTGATTGCTGAGAAAAAAAAAAGAGTACATTGAAGGTATGCTCCACAGTAGCAGCTTGAGCAAGGGCTGCAGCAGAACACACAGCTAACAGTAGGATCATCCGAGAGCACGGCATGCTGGAGAATTGGAGTTTTGTTGCAAGGCCGCAGCAAGTACTCAGTAATTAGTTGCTGTTGTCTGGACTTCACTCAGCTGCAAGACAAGCATGGAAAACTAACAGGTACTACTAGCTAGCTAGCTAAGTAGCTACAGATGATTGGAAATGCAATCCAAATGCCTTTTATACATGCCTGAGTTGACACAGTCAAGGACTGGGATGTTTTCTCTAGCTCCTGCGTGATTTTTCTGTTACCGGTTACTGGAAAAAAAATGCCATCCATATATATGCTTACTCCCAAGCAAGACTGCTGCTATCTCCAAGCTAAGTCAACTTGGGCATGAGCTGAAAGTTCTCCGGATCGTGGCCGCCAATAAGCCATAACCTTGCGGCAATTGTCACCGTGATGATGGCACCCTAAGATTGTTCTGAATTCTGATGACAAACAACTAACTACTCCTGAACTACTTCCTAGACTTGACCTGCATGACATGATGCCTTGTGCTTTGCTTACTTCCCCAGACCCGAATCATACTTTCCACTAATTCTCACTTTTGGAGCACATATATTTCTGGTACCATGAACTACTTCCTAGACTTTAATTTGCCGGTTTAGTCGGTTCATGACTATTAGTTTCTATGACTGGACCGAATCGGGCAGGAGGTGCTCTACCACTGGATGCTATTCTCAAGATGTATACCAAAACCAAAGGTGATCTCCAACAACAATTCTCTCTTACCCACTTCCATACATAGAGGGACAATGCTATGCACTGCAGTAGCATTTTTTTTTGGATAGAATCTACAGAAACTTCTCTTACGAAAGCTACAAATCTCAGATTACTATTTTCTTACATTGATACTTTGCATCTACTGCCCAAGTAAACCACAAAGCACAACACACGTGTCTGCGCGCCTCTGTTCTAGTAGTGTTCTAGCGAGGATGATGAAGATGAAGAGCCTCGAATACCTCGAGAAAAGGGTGGACGATTGGATGGAGTTGGAGCCGGGGCTGCGCGTCCGCGTGCTCGGTGTCGAAGCGGGAGGCCGGGAGCTCGTCGGAGTCGACGACGCCGTGGATCGCCAGTGTCCAGCGCGCTCGCGTCCGGGACGGCCAGCGTCGAGCTGGAGCTTCAGCCCTTCCTTTCCCTTCTCCACTGCTTGCGTCTTCCACCACACATGGTTCTGCGGACGGCGTGGAGGGGAGGAGGCGGCCGCGGGCGGGGGGAGGCGCCAGGCGACGGCGGGAGGCGCCATGCGTCGGCGTGGAGCTGCCAGGCGCGAGGCGCGCGCGCGCGTCTTGGGGACGGCGGGAGGCGCCGCGCTGGGACGGCGGCAAAGGGCGGGCGATGCTTGTGGCGTCTGTGTGTTATTGGGCTGCACGATTTGAGGGAGAAACGACTAAGTTATTCGGCCGCGGTCTGTTTACCGAGTGCCTAAATATACGGCACTCGGTAAACTCAAGCACCGCAGCCCAATTACATGTGGGCCTGGTACATGTTTACCGAGTGCCCAGATCTACGGCACTCGGTAAACAGAAGCACCGCAGCCCAATAACATGTGGGCCTGGTACATGTTTACCGAGTGCCTAGATCTACGGCACTCGGTAAAGAGACAGGTGGGCCGTGGCTAATCTTTACCGAGTGTTTGAGGTCACACTCGGTAAAAGTCTCCATTATTTCATGCAAAACAAAAATGAAAAAATGCCAATTTAATCCTAAAATTCACCAAACTTTCACATGAACTATTTCATGTCATCTATTTACTATCTAAAAAATTCCAAGTTCAAATCATAATGTTAAATTTCACTCTTAATAGAAATCCTACTCTTCATTGTGAATGTTTAGTATCTCTTTGGGAGATGTACCGGTTCGGCAGCGACGAATGTAAAAATTCTTCCGAAACGTTATGAAAATTTTTCTATAATATAGATGTATGCTTCAATGTTAATTCTTCCAATCTCGTGATTTATCGAGTTCGATTTTAATTATTACAATTAAATTTACACGATATGTATCTAATTATCATAAAGAATGAAAATTTTGTGAAATATAGTAAATAAATCGAAATAAACAACATATTTTGGAATGGAGTACTAAATATCATATGTGGATAGAGGAAAAAGAATGAAGGGAAAAACAAGAAATTTGGTTGAATTTTACCGAGTGTTGCGCCAGGACACTCGGTAAAAGACAATGTTTACCGAGTGTTGTGAACTTACACTCGGTAAAACTTTATTATTACCGAGTGCAAATACTTCTACACTCGGCAAACTTGTCATGCCGTGACGCCGTTTGGCGCACGGTCGGTATACTAGGAGACGTGGCAGCTCAATACCGAGTGTCTCTTTTTACCGAGTGCGCCCCTTCGGTAAAATTGTAGTTCTACCGAGTGTTTTATGTTAACGAGTGTTCGGACTCGGTAAAGAGGTCTTCTACCGGGTGTTTATGTTTTCCGAGTGTTGGCACTCGGTAATAAATGTTTTCCGAGTGTCCCGACTTTTGACACTCGGTAATTGTCTGGGCACTCGGTAACTACACAGTCTCCGGTAGTGTATATTGTTTGACTTCTTGTTTTTGGCCACAAGAGACCAAGTACATGTCGGTTATAAAGCCCCCGTTCCTTATTATGAAGTGGAGCCCACCACAAGATTCGACGCATCGATCCTCCCATACCGTACGGATCGGAATAGTTAGGACACAAAGTGTTCAGCGCTGATGATGGCGGCGGCGCCCATGGAAGCGCAAACGGCGCAACCTCCCTCCGATCCGTCGTCCGCCGCCGCCTTCCCACGGTGGGTGATGCTCGAGCCGGACATGAAGATCCTGGCCGAGGGCTCCCTCTTGCTCCAGGTCCGGCGCCAGCAAGATACTGTCGGCCGCCCGCACCAGCACAGGCCACCTAATCCAAGTCTCCCTCCACCACATAGAGCCCCCGGGGGCTTTCGTGCTTCTGCGTTCAGATTCCTGGTGGCCTTGATGGGAAGTTTTCTAGGGTCGTCGCGGCGCATGGCGACTCCGTTCTCATCGAGATTCGACATGGCTACACGACAGACCACTTCGTGTGTACAGCGCAGGCGCCGCCGCTGCGGACCCCCCACGGCCACCGTCGATGTCTTTGCTCCCGCCCTCCGGTCTCGGTCATCCCACCGGCCTCGTGCGCCGTGGCGAGGACATGGTCGTCGTGGCTCAGCTCGTGAGTGTGTTGGCGGGGCCGGACACGCCGGAGCTGATGTGGGAGGCCGACCTCTCCGTGTTCCGTTCTGGTGAGTGGAACGTCAAGCGTCTGCAGATCTGCTTCCGTGATGCCAGTGAAGTGCCCGAAGAGCCTCCTTTGTGGCACGCCATCATCCCTATCGGCGACGGACTACTCTGCTGGGTCGACCCATGGGAACTCGGCGTCGTCCTCGGCGACGTGTTCGAGGAGACACCCAGGCTGCAGTATCTACCGCTCCCCAGGGACAACATATGGGGGCCGCCATCAAACCGGAACGTGTGCGCCACTGCTGGGGGCGACGCGCTCAAGTTCGTCAATATCTTCCCCCGCTGCTGTTGTGGAGGCGCTGGAGCCTCCAGCTGCGAACGTTCTTGTGACGCCTACACAATCGAAACCTGGACGATGAGGATCGGCAATGACGATATGGAGTGGGTGAAGGATGGCATCGTCGACGCCTCTGAGCTCTGGGCGCTCGACTCCTACAAGGGCCTCCAGTGCTTCCCACTCGACCACCCCGTCGTGAGCTTGGACGAACCTGAGCTCATCTGCTTCTGGTTGCACGAGCCCCCAGAGGACGGCTACGGGCAGTATAGTGACACCACGGTAGATCTGCTGATGGTCAACACGAGAAGCAAAACAATACATTCTGTCTCACGAAGATGGGTTGTCCCAAAGGGGAGATGGCCTAATCCCTAGCAACGTATCATATTTCTTCAATTCTTATCTAAGTACTGGTAGTGATGCTACATTCCTAGGACAAAGGCAAGAGGGCATTGAGAGGCCACCGCCAGTCATCGTAGACGAGCAGCTAATAAGAGAAGATGACGATGGCAGCAATCCAACAAAACTGGCTTCGTTTGCTGAGCTGCCTGTGCAAGCGTGAGAGATCTTTGAGGCATTTCAGGAGATACCTAGCTATGGATTGGATCATGATGAGCCAAAAGCGTATAGAATTCTTAGCCGTGACAACTGCCGCCGGTTCAAATCTCTTTCAAGGTTACCGAAGAATCTGAGGAAGGATTGGTTGTTGATGGAGATTAAGGCTAGCAAGGATTGATCCGTTAGCACTTTGTGTATTAATTTATCCCCAAAGATTGTTCCTATGTTTTGACAAGTTGTGTGTGAATGTAAAGTCGCTGTGTTATGTGTGATTTATTTTCGTGCTAGCATTCTGGGTTGTGATCATTTATTAATGGGAGTGTTTGTCGAACACTACGTAGCATTTTATATAGCAATATGTATCCGCAAACATATATCTTACAATTCAGTTGCAACACAATGCCTGTTACACAGTGGCTAGGTGGCAATTGGAGAAGGTAGCCAAGGATTTTTTTTTTCGGGCCACAAGAGTGGTGGTCTAGTCTACACAGGTTGACAGTGTGTCTATTCTATTCAAAACTTTTGTGGGCTATCACTACTGGAAAACCGAGATTTGCCTAGTGTTTAATGGTTTGCCTAGTGCCAATCGTCGGACACTAGGCAAAGAGCTTGTTTGCCGAGTGTTAGACCCCGGAGCACTCGGCAAAATAAAGGCACTAGGCAAAATAACGATTTGCCGAGTGTCGACACTAGGCAAAGAAATCCACTCGGTAAATGACCATTTTGCCTAATGTCAATACTAGGCATACCATCACACTCGGCAAAGGCTGCCGGAGGGCAACCGCCGTTACCATTTTGCCGAGTGTCTTCCGTTAACACTCGGCAAAATTAGAACTTTGCCTAGTGTCTCCGGATGACACTAGGCAAACTGGTCAGTTTGCCTAGTGTCTTACAGAGACACTAGGCAAAATATTTTTTCTTTTTTTGATTTTAGCTTCCAATTTTTTTGTGTAGCTTTCCTACTATACCTTGACCAACATGTTGAAAGTTGGCACAATTTTATGAAATTTTGCTATATTTCTTTAGTTTATTTAATTTCTTTGAATTTTTTCGACAAATGCAAATTTGAACTGCAAGTGTGACGAATAATGGCAATTCATGAATGCAAAAATGATATTCATGTTAGTAAGTGTTAGTTGAGGCCGTATCCAGAAACAGACCAAAAATTTCACACAACGTCGAGACATGACCACGAACTTGCGAGCAAATAGTTTTTAAATTCTATTAAATGAAAACGGAGTCTGAAATTCATGAAACTTGTCGACAAGTCAAGATATTGCATCAGGGGTGCCATGATAAAAATTTAAAAAGATTTGAGCACATCGTCACGTGTGGAGATGCTTAGGTTTCTAACATCTCACATGTGTGGAGATGTTATGTGCTCAAATCTCTTTTTAAATTTTTATCATGGCACCCGCATGCAATATCTTGACTTGTCAGTGTGGCAACTGCAGCTTTGCCTCAAGACAGGGTTCTGTATTGTGTTTCCTATCAGGACATATAATAATTAGTTAATGCGCGGACAGGATTAGGTTCGAGCGGTGTTTTATTAATTTGCTCTGTTGCCTTCCATCCTGAACAATTCATCTGAACTCGTCTTTCCTCTAATCTTAGGATGGACTTCATTTACTGTTTGTGGCAAGTTGCGGCGCTTGGTGAAAGTACAAAAGGTGATATCAGGTTTTTTTCACTGTGTCTGAATGTAGCATTTGCCCTTAGCATTAAGTATATGTTTTGCAATATTTGTGTGGTCTCAGGTTGGACATGCTGGAACTCTGGACCCCATGGCAACTGGATTGTTGATTGTTTGTGTAGGAAAAGCAACCAAAATAGTTGATAGGTAACATCATCTAATCTTTTGGGGAAAGCTTATTCTTGTGGATGCTGGGAGCCTGGGACAGTTGTCCTCTGGCTTACGCTTATCTTCAAATTTGCTCTGGTATAGACTGTATAGTAGGCTTTGGTGGAAAAATAAAATATGGACTCTAAAATAATTGTTTTGCATACTATCGCTACTTATCGTCCCTCCATCTCTAGCACTTACTGTATTTTTTTTTCTGAATGATCTCATGCTTCTGAAGCTACCAAGGAATGGTTAAAGGCTACAGCGGTGTTTTCCGACTTGGAGAAGCCACATCAACCTGGGATGCAGATTCACCAGTATGTATCCTAGCATCTCTACAATGGTTTGCTGGACATTCTTTTATTCGAGGGTTGCAAATGAATTTACATTATTGAAGGGATTTGGGGAAGCATCACCAAATAACAACCTATTTGGTTCACAGTTAGTTATGCTTCTTTTCAATGCTGCTGGAAATCTTATTGAAAGATTCTATCCTGAAAAGTGGTTCGTCACTTATCAACATATATTGTTTACATATCATTTAGTTGGTGACTGTTAACTCTATTTTCACAGTTAATTATGCTTCTGTACAATGTTGCTGAGAAATCGTATTGAAAGATTCTATCCTAAAAAGAGGTTTATCACCTTATTAGCATATATAGTCTATATATAGTTTAGTAGGCGACTGTAAATTCTGCAAGCATTTGTTGATCCTATCTGTACAAATGTCAGAAATTACAAACTCTGTTTTCAGATCTCAATAGTTGATTGTGTGCAATCTTAACCTTTTCTTGATATAATTAATTAAACCACTTGTGTTTTCCCAAATCTGATCCTGTATAGTTATTTTTTTTATATTAGCTTTCATTTTAATTATCTATATTCTTACAATTCTGCTTAGATGACAGTAATGCTTTCCATCCTTCTATGATAAGATTATTCAGAGGGAACCATGGGAACACATCAAAGATGAAGATATTAGAAAGGCAGCAGCATCATTCAAGGGTCAGATATGGCAAGTTCCTCCAATGTTTTCTGCCATTAAGGTACACTATTCTTGTTCCTAAAGCTATTTTTCTGTATCTTTTCTTTAAAAGAATGTTGCCATTAAGGTACACAATCTGCTCAGCAGTTTTACACTTTTGGATAGTAAGCAACTAAACCACTAGAAGTATATTGTTCACCTATGAAGAGCAAAAAGGGAAATAGAAAAGATAATGCGCATATAGGTTACTTTTGTCATACTATCTCCGGACTTGTCTGTGTACTGCTTCTGTAAATAATGACATAAGGATATAATTGGATTTTGTCATTATACAGTTTGATATTACTGATCTTCCATGTGCTGTCACACTGCTTATTACTCAAAGTTAATCAACCATGAAACCACAAGTTCACAAGTTGTGTTATTTCCGAAACATGTATGACAAATTCACAAGCTTACAATTGTAATCAACGATGAAATCAGGTTGGTGGTGAAAAGATGTATGACAAAGCAAGAAGGGGTGAAACAGTAGAGCTTTCACCAAGACGTATATCAATATACCAATTTGATATTGAGCGCAGTTTGGAAGACAGGTGTTCTTATACTCCTCTTTTCCTACCTTTGAATTCATAGCAGATAATAAATATCTGGTTAGTGTTCATATGATTACCTGTACTCCTCTTGATGATTGTTTTTTTTTTGGTTGCATTCTACGGACAGAATTTGATATTTCGAGTTACTTGCTCAAAAGGAACATATATTCGGTCCCTATGTGCGGACTTGGGTAAAGCACTTGGAAGGTTTGCACAATTATTCTTCTGTTAGTCTTATTTTCTGTTTTCTTTCTGTGTGTGCAGTCTGCATAAATGATAAATGGACATCAGCATGTACAATGTGCTCTAAGTGATATAGTGTCAGGATTGCATTTAGATTTCCTTTTCAGGTTTCTATAAATGTTTCAGTTGTTAGGATTGTGCAATATCCTTTCACTTACTGTCATCCTTTTATGGGCAAGTTACTTTATGTGTCCAGTGGAGTTCTAATTTCATTGAACACCATAAGCCTAAAAGTCTGCGTAGAGCCTATCTCTATGTGTTTTGGACCTATGCTTATGCACCCTGCTTATACTTGCTCTGTCAAAGATTTAACCGAGTGTACCATCTTGGCCAATTCGCATACATACTAATAGTACTCTCTTGGAACTTACCCTTACTAACAGGCCCAAGTTTGATATTCATATTTCACAAGTATTATTTTCATGTCTTTGGGCTGGAAGTTTTTTTAAAAAAAAATAACTTAGCTATTTTACTGAAGTTGGCTAGTATCATGTATTTGTTGCACTGAACCCAAATACTTGTTCCTCCACTTTTTTTCTGGATGTAGTTTAAGATATTACTCTTGTCGTTTAATTGTAGAATAACCCCACGCTCCTTTTTCCCCCATTTTCATTCAGTTACTGTTCTTATCCATCGACATCTCTTTTATGCTAATATATTTCGGTGACCAAATTCAGTCTATACATTTTCCTGCAGCTGTGCTCATTTAACTGCCTTGCGGAGAGACTCAATAGGTAATTTTCTGTTATGTGCCTCTTGGCCACTGTCTACTTGGTCCAGCTGTAGTTGTAGTCAAGTGAAAATTTGTTGCTTGTGAATGTTTCTAAGGCTTACTTTGCAGGTGAATACTCGGTCAATGATGCTTGGAACTTCGATGAGCTTGAGCAACAAAGCTTGTCGGGAGCGCCGTTTACAGATGATAGGTGTACCACACCATCAAGGCAACCGCAGCCTCAACGGATACGCGCAAACTTGGGTATGAGAATCCATTTTTTTATTATAACGTTGTATGTTGCATGATTTCTAATCATCTTGCTGTTTTTCTCGCAGTCATCGTCGCATGGTGGGCAGCCGGTTACCCAGTTCATGGCATATGCCATGGCCCACAAGGGCAAGGCGAAATCCGACGTCTCCTACAACCCGGATGACCCTCCTTCGGCATACAGCAACGCGACCGTCCATAGCCGTCTCAGTCAGTATACTGAGATGGCAAGGGCGGTCCATGGGCCAGAGTACGATCCGAGCGCCCATGACTTTGACGGAGAGATCGTCATGAGGGTGGGAGGTGGCAAGAAGCATGGGCGGTATTGGATGGGTGATGGTGTCATCGACACGTCCTCTACTCCCACCCTCTCCCAGATCCGAGCACGGAGCACGAGCGCAAGCCCGGCCATACGTCCACGGCCAACCACTGCTTCGCACCTTGTCAACGAACTCCAGGTAATTTCTGTTTTATTCGTTGCTTATTGATTTTTACATACCTTTGCCTTACTTTAACATTGGGGGTCAAATGTTGTAGGCCCAACTGCTAGAAGAAAGGAGGCTTCGCGAGGAGATGGAAGCGAGGGCGGTGGAAGAGCGGGAGGCCCAACGACAGAGGATAGAGGAGTTGGTGGGGTTCGTGTCCACTCTTGGCGCCGCTATGGGGCGGACCATGCCAGCTAGCCTAGTCTTGCCACTTCCTCAAGCAGCTACTCCTATGAGTACCAATATATTACTTATTATGTTCCAACCTGACATAGGGCACACTAGAAAAAATATGCAATCTCAAACATACAATATGGTGTTGGTGGTGACGGCGGTTGTTGTTGTGGTGTGGTGGTGGCAGTTGTGGTGTTCGGGTGGTGGTGGTGTTGGTGGTGGTGTATTGATATGTATGTTCTTGACGGTCATCGTGCCGTTTGTTTTCTTGCAGGGTTTGGAAACCTCTCCGTGCAGGGGAGGTTCTGCCGAAATTTTTTATTGACGGTATCCTTTTCATTTTTTTCAGCATCAATCGGGCGTGGCATCGAATCAAATTGGAGGGTCGCCGGCTTCACAGATTGGAGCGTCGCCGGCACCACAGCTTGAGCCGAATCAAGTGGAAGGGTCACCGGCTTCACAGATTGGAGCGTCGCCGGCACCACAGCTTGAGCCGAATCAAGTGGAAGGGTTGCCTGGAGCATCAAACCACGGGCCTCTTCACCCTTGACAATCGTCGTGATCAGCTTGTTGTGAACTTTGTTAAGAAATTTGGTTGTGCACTTATGAACTTGTGAACTTGTGAACTTGTGGCACATTTGGACTTTTGGTATGAACATGTGATATATGTGAACATGTGGTTCTTATTTATGATTCATGTGATATATTTGTGGTGTTTGAATATGATTTATATTTGTGTCGCAAATGGAATAATCAAAAAAAAATTCAGCTTCTGGTTACTTTGTCTAGTGTCAGGGGTCTAACACTAGGCAAAGGGGCCACACGTGGCACACCTGGGAACAGACTTTGCCTAGTGTCAGGAAACTAACACTAGGCAAAGTAGGCAGTTTGCCTAGTGTCAGAGGCCTGACACTAGGCAAAGCTTGGCATATTTGCCTAGTGTAAGCGGCCTGACACTAGGCAAAGCTTGACATATTTGCCTAGTGTCGGACGCCTGGCACTAGGCAAACCTTGCATACTTTGCCGAGTGTCAGACCTCCGACACTAGGCAAAACGTCCGTTACGATTTCCACCGTCAGTGGAATACTTTTGCCGAGTGGTGTCCTTGACACTAGGCAAACACTTTGCCGAGTGTCCGAGGTTTGACACTCGGCAAAGTGCTCTTTGCCTAGTCCGCCTCTGCCGACCCTTGTTTGCCTAGTGTTTCTGGGCCTTTGCCTAGTGCCTGCGGCACTAAGCAAATCCCGCGATTCCAGTAGTGTATGTGCATTTTAGATGAGAGGTCCAAAGTGATCTCAAGAAGTTTGCATCAACTTAATGCAATAACTGCAATGAATCAATAAAAATACTTTATAACAAAAATGAGGTTGTAGGCCCCGTTCGCTTCGCTAGAAAAAGAAGACAAAACACTGTTCTGGCTGATTTGTTATGAGAGAAAAACACTGTTCTGGTTGGAAAAAGAAACTGAAGAAGCCAGATTATAAGAGAAGCGAACAGGGCCGTAGCTTGTTTGCCTGTTTACCATCAAAAAGACTTCTAGACCTTTGGAATATGATCTGGGCTGCAAATGGTCTTGCCTGTATCTGGTCACGTTTAGGTGTTTTCTACACTTCAACTTCAAGTGTTCTACTGATGGGCAGCGATCTTGGCTCTGTATGCACATATGGAAGTGCGTCTTTCATGATATATATAATGTCATATATAATCTCACATAAATCAAACAGTGTTTTCATAAATCAAACTCTTAGGGGTAATATGATTCAAATATGAATTAGAATATCTCATAGTACCATTATAATGTATTACAAAGGTGGTTTCATTACACATGGAATTATTTCGCAACTCCTACTGTCTTTCCCTCTCCATCCTTGCGAACCCATGACATCATTTTGGTCATGTTCACTACCGGAATCGCAAGCTTTGCCGAGTGCCAAGAACTTTGCCGAGTTTTTTTTATCTCGGGCACTCGGCAAAGGCTGTCTTTGCCGAGTGCCCAAACTCGAACCCTCGACTGTTAGGATAATAGGCAATTTCCATATCATTTTAATTCCATAAATCAACAGCATGATGATGACATATAAACAATTATTAATCATTGTAATCATGATATCGATTATATCCATGGTGAAAATACATGCTAGATCATATATCATGTGAAACTTATAAAGATCAAAAGCATGAGAACTTGATTCATGAATAACAGAGAGGAACAGATGGCATGATATACATCTCATATCTGCAACAAGCATAAAGCTATATACGGTACAACAGAACTGTAAGAAGGAAACACATATGCAGAGCATATTTCTAGCATGAACAGACATAAGCATATTTCTAGCATGAACAGATATAAGATATGAAGCAAACTGATGAACTGCTGAAACATGTAGAACATAAAACAGAAAGATGATGAAACAATCATACCCTCCCATCCGCGATTCTGAAGTTCCAGCAACGTCCCTTGTCATGCCGTAGAAGAAGAAGGTGAAGACGACGTAGGCGTACGAAGACGGAGACTCTTCGGGCAGTCGCGTAGACGCTCCCCAAAAACCTAATTGCCGATCCCCCGAGCAAGGTCTCGAACGACAATGGCTTCGGAGGCACCTGCCCTCTCGCTTCTCCGTGCGCGCAGAGTTACGAGATGAGGAAGGCCATCTAGCAACTGAACTATATCTCTGGATCAGTACTCTCTCTTTAACTGGAGTTGGAGGATTAACAGGAAAAGCCGAGAGGTCCCGGAGGAATGCGCCGGGACGGGAAGGTGGAGAGACTCCGGGAGATCAGGAGTCAGACTGGCTTCAAGTTGAAACTCCCGTGGTTAGTAGGTCCCGGAGGAATGCGCCGGGACGGGAAGGTGGAGAGACTCCGGGAGATCAGGAGTCAGACTGGCTTCAAGTTGAAACTCCCGTGGTTAGTGGGTATTAAAAAGATAACACGCCACGCCACGCCACGCCCCGTGCCCGTGCCCGGCCCGGCCGGCGGCGGCGGCGGCGCGCGCGCGCGCGTGTGGCACGCCTTTGTCCGTTTCTCAACTTCTCAAATTAGACGGATCAATTCCAATCATTTAAGTTGAGTCAACGTCCTTTTAACTTCCAATCCGGTACAAATAGTAATACCCACAATTACAAGCCATAGAGTTATTGATTTATTAAATTTATAAATGGGCCTAGCCCATAATAAATCCAACAATCCCCACCAAACTCTAGGGTTTGTAACTGTATAGTTCCAGAAACATAATTCTTTGATATACCAATGTTTCGATGGAGACTGTTAAGTTGAACATCCACCTAGAACAAGAGTTTCACTCAGTCACAACTGAACAATGGACTATGCCTTGAATTGACAGTTTTGTGTGAGGTGAGATTCACTCAAGTCCTTTGCCGGTACTAGGTTGCAACAAGCATCCCCGCTGTTTGAAGCATATAAGTCACACTTCTATGCCTTTCATGAGTGTTTAGGGATAACCTGTGTCCCATAGATCGTGACCAAAGTGATCTCACTCATATAGGTGTACTTCTCAAAAGATGTTCTGTAGGACAACATCTCATCTTTATAAGACTCTCGGAGTACATTAAGGTAAATACCATCCTGCCTTACAGAAGGAAAAAGATATACATCAGAGATAGGTTCGTAGGGAACTTTCCTCTCAATCTACTCATAGTTTGTTTCACCACTCTACTTCACGGGATCTCCGATCACATAGAGCAGGTTACCACTACAGTAGATTTCATGTGGGTCTCATACCCATCTCTCTCGATGCACTTTCTATCACATTTCGTGACAGTCCCTTAGTGAATTGATCTGCCAGATTATTCGACGTGTGGACATAGTCCAACGTTATAACTCCGGAGGTTTTCAACTTTCGATGCCTTTAATCTTCTTTTAACATGCCTTGTGGACTTCATGTTATTCCCGGAGCTGTTGACCTTTGTAATCACAAATCGGTTGTCACAGTTCATTGAGATAGCCGTATCGGTTTTTCAACTACCGGTAAATCCAACAGAAATCACGAAGCCACTCGGCTTTAGCTCCAAGAAGGTGTCCAATGCAATGAGTTCGCTTCCATTGTAGACTTCGTTAAGATAGTCTCGCTTGCAAGACTTCCAGAAACAAATACCACCTCCAAGCGTAAACACATATCCGCTGTGGCATGAAGCTCATCAAGATCGTAAATCCAGCTTGGCATCACAATAGCCTTCCAAGATTTTTGGATATCCAATTATCTTTGAATACCATAAGTCATAGTACCTTTCGAGATAACGCAACACTCTCTCAAGAGCATGCCAGTTGATCATCTCCCGGTTTGACACAAACCGCTTAGCTTACTCACAAAGATATGAGATGTCGGGCCTTGTTGCACTCGCCAGTACATGAGTGAGCCAATGATCCGGGAGTATGTTAGTTGATCCTTGCTATTCTTCGATTTTTCCTCAATAGCACGCTTAGGACCATAAGGCGTGGGAGCAGGGATCACAGATCACTAAAATCAAAGCGACTTAGTACCTTTTCCACATAGTGGGATTGTAATGACTTATGCCACCATCACCTTCTCTAATTAGCTTGATGTTTAAAATAACATTAGCTTCTCCCAAATCTTTCATTTCAAAATTGCTCGATGTAAGTTTCTTTACTTCCTCAATCACATTGAGATTTGATCCAAAGATCGTGGATGTCATCAACATATAGGCACAGCATAACAGCTTCACCCCCACCATATCGATAATACACACATGTGTCAGCTTCATTCACAGAGAAACCGGAAGATGTGAGAGTATTATCAAACCTTTCATGCCATTGCTTAGGTGCTTGTTTTAGGCCATATAATGATTTTAACAACCTGCACACCTTGTTCTCTTGACCATCCGCAATGAACCCTTCTGGCTGATCCATATAGATCTCCTCTTCTAACTCTCCATTCAGGAAAGCTGTCTTAACATCCATCTAATGAATGATAAGACCATAAGAGGCAGCCACGGCAATTAAGGTGCGAATTGTAGTCAATCGAGCAACTGGTGAATAGGTGTCAAAGAAATCTTCACCCTCTTTTTGGGTATATCCTTTGGCCACAAGCCTTGCCTTGTACCTCTCAATTGTACCATCAGGCCTAAGCTTTTTCTTGAAAATCCATTTGCAACCTATAGGTTGACAACCATAAGGATGGTCAACGACCTCCCAAGTTCCATTAGACATAATAGAATCTATCTCACTCCTTACTGCTTCCTTCCACAAGTCAGCATCAGGAGAAGAATATGCCTCTCTAATGGTGGTTGGTATGTCTTCCACAAGGTACACTAAATAGTCATCACCAAAGGATTTTGCAACCCTCTGTCTCTTGCTCTTTCGAGTGACTATAGTGTCATCCTTCTCAGGGATGTGCACATGAAAATCTTCAGCATGATCTATTGGAATAGACAGTTCGTGTTCATGGGAAATTATAGTCTCATGACTTGTTTCACTAGGTGTATTTTTCATTGGAAATTCATTCTCAAAGAAAGTAGCATCTCTTGATTCCATGATTGTATCAACATACATATCAGGAACTTCAGATTTTATAATTAAGAACCTATAACCAATGCTGTGAAAGGCATAGCCAAGGAAAATACAATCAACAGTTTTAGGCCCAAGTTTACGTTTTTTGTTGATTGGCACATTTACTTTAGCCAAGCAACCCCAAGTGCGCAAATATGAGAGATTTAATCTTCTCTTTCCCATTCCTCAAATGGTGTGATTTCTTTGTTCTTTGTTGGGACTCTGTTTGGGACATGACATGTCACAAAATTGCCTCACCCCACCATTCCTTGGATAATCCCATTTGTACTCAACATGGAATTCACTAACTCATTAGAGTGCGGTTTTTCCTTTCAAAGAATCCCATTGGATTGTGGTGAGAATGGCGGTGTCCTCTCATGAACAATACCATGTTCCACATGAACTCATCAAAACATTAGAGAAATATTCTCCACCTCGATCGGACCTTAACCGCTTTATTTTCCTCTCAAGTTGATTCTCAACTTCAGCTTTATAGGTCTTAAAATAATTAAACACTTCATCTTTTGTTTTTAAGAGATACACATAGCAAAACCTGGTGGAGTCATCTATAAAAGTGATGAAGTATCTTTTACCGCCTTTTAGTCAAAATTCCATTCATTTCGCACAAATCGTAATGGACAAGTTCTAGAGGTGCTAAATTCCTCGCCTCAAAGAAATTTTTGTGAGGCTTGCATGGGTTGTTTTGATTCAACACATACATGGCACTTAGACTTTTTGACCAAATTGAATTTAGGAATTAAATTTAGATTTGCTAACCACATAAGACAGTCAAAACTTGCATGACAGAAACGTGAATGCCATAAATCCGACTCATCAGAAATATTAACATAATTCACCATTTTATTACACACATCATGCAGTGATAAGCGGAACAAGCCTCCGCAATCATATCCTTTACCAACAAAGGAACCATGTTTCGACACAACACATTTATTCGACTCTAGAACAATTTTGTAGCCATCTCGACATAGCATAGATGCACTAACAAGATTCTTCTTGATGGAGGCACATGTCGCGACGCTTTCAATGGCACCGCTTTTCCCAAAGTAAACTTCAGAGTGACCGTACCAACACCAAGAACATGAGCACGCGACCCATTTCCCATCAACAAGGCGCCATACCTCTCGACCTGGTAGGAAGAAAACAGAGAAACATCAGTACACACATGTATATTTGCACCACTATCCATCCACCACTCAGGTGAATTACATCTTGAAAGAACAAATGGTAAAGAATTACCATACCCAGATGCTCCTTCTACAAATGTCGAGAGTGACAACATTTGCTGATTTCTTTTCCTGCTTGAACTTGCGCCGTGGCACTCACTTGCCCAAAGGTCGTTCAACGCCACAAACAAAGCAGCCTCCATCTCTCTTGTTGTTGTTCTTCTTTTAAACCTGTCTTTGTTTGAACAGCTTAGTTGTGTTCTCTTGCTTATTCTGGTTTTTCTTCTTCTTGTTAAACTTGCGGAATCCAGAGTTTCTCTTCTGCACCACATTAGCAGTAGAGGTCTCAATGCTCTTTCCATTGTCTTTTGCTCTCGCTCTTTCCTCAACATCAAGAGTACCAATGAGCTCTTCCACATTGAACTCCCTGCTCTTATGTTTGAGTGAGGTAGCAAAGTCCTTCCAAGAAGGTGGTAACTTGGCGATTATACCGCCAGCCACAAACTTGTCAGGTAAGACACATGGAAAAAGCTCAAGTTCCTTAGCTAGTGCCTGAATCTCATGAGCCTGTTCCACTACAGATCGGTTCTCAACCATCTTATAGTCATACAGCTGCTCCATGAGATACAGCTCGCTACCAGCATCGGTAACTCCAAACTTTCCAACAAGTGCATCCCACGCCTCTTTCCTCAGAGGAAGGATGATATAGCTTTTACGGAATTTTGGATCAAGTGCGCTAATCATCGCACCTCGAAAGAGGTTGTCATCACTTTAAACTTAGCCTCATCCTCGGAGACAAGTTAGCGTGTTTGCCCTCAAAGACATGATAACATGACATTGCAAAGGAGCCACAATTCCATCTTAGCTTTCCAAACCAAGAAGTTTTTACCATCAAAAGGATCAGGCTTTTAACACGGCAAGAAAACCTCCTGACGTAAAAAAATGCCTGCCTATAATTAGGTTTTTGGATAGTTAGGATAATAGGCAATTTCCATGTCATTTTAATTCCATAAATCAACAGCATGATGATGACATATAAACAATTATTAATCATTGTAATCATGATATCGATTATATCCATGGTGAAAATACATGCTAGATCATATATCATGTGAAACTTATAAAGATCAAAAGCATGAGAACTTGATTCATGAATAACGAGAGAGGAACAGATGGCATGATATACATCTCATATCTCGCAACAAGCATAAAGCTATATACGGTACAATGTAATCAGTAAGAAGGAAACACATATGCAAGAGAGCATATTTCTAGCATGAAACAGACATAAGCATATTTCTAGCATGAACAGATATAAGATATGAAGCAAACTGATGAACTCAATGAAACATGTAGAACATAAAATGAAAAGATGATGAAACAATCATACCCTCCCATCCGCGATTCTCAAGTTCCAAACACGTCCCTTGTCATGCCATAGAAGAAGAAGGTGAAGACGACGTAGGCGTACGAAGACGGAGACTCTTCGAGCGATCAAGTAGACGCCCCCAAAAACCTAATTGCCGATCCCCGAGCAAGGTCTCGAACAACAATGGCTTCGGAGGCACCGCCTCTCGCTTCTCCGTCGCCAGCAGAAGTTACGAGATGATGAAGGCCATCTAGCAACCGAACTATATCTCCGGATCAAGACTTCTCTTTAACTCGGAGTTGGAGGATTAACAGAAAAAGCCGAGAGGTCCCGGAGGAATGCGCCGGACGGGAAGGTGGAGAGACTCGGGAGATCGAGAGTCGACCGGCTTCAAGTTGAAACTCCCGTGGTTAGTGGGTATTAAAAGATAACACGCCACGCCACGCCACGCCTGCCACCGCCTCGCCCGCCACGCCACGCCACGCCACGCCCCCCCCGCCCGCCCGAGAGCCGTGCCCGCCCGGCCGGGCGGCGGCGGCAGCAAGGCAGCAAGCAGCAGTGTCACGCTTTGTCCGCTTTCTCAACTTCTCAAATTGGACGGATCAATTCCAATCATTTAAGTTGAGTCAACGTCCTTTTAACTTCCAATCCGGTACAAATAGTAATACCCACAATTACAAGCCATAGAGTTATTGATTTATTAAATTTATAAATGGGCCTAGCCCATAATAAATCCAACATCGACAACGACATGACCCTCGGCAAAGCTGGTCTTTGCCGAGTGCTCAGGATCGGCACTCGGCAAAGACTTTCTTTGCCGAGTGTCAACGTCTCACACTCGGTAAATTTTGGCCCGCCGTTAAACCAGCCTGTTGCCGTCAACTCTTTGCCGAGTGTACAAATGCAACACTCGACAAAGAGGCTCTTTGCCGAGTGTCAAAAGCAGACACTCGGCAAAGTATAATTTTTTTTGACTCCTGCACTTCAAAATTTTTCACCTCTCCACATACCACATGTGGTACTTCATGCTTAAGTTTGATGTATTTTTGAATTTATTTGCTATATTTAACTAATTAATTGCATTTCAAGCAATTTTTGGAATTAAGTTAAATTTGAACCACAAGTGATTCAAATATTTGGAAAAAATGAATATAAAATTGATATTCATGTTATTCAACCCAGTTTGAGGCCTTACCTATAAGATTATAAGGGTTTTCGAACATCTTATTTCGGAAACACGACCCCGAGCATGTGGTTGAATGGATTTTAAATTCTATAAAAAGCAAAGGAAGTCCGAAAATCATGAAATTTGATAAGATGTCATGATATCATATGTGGAGGCTGTGTTAAAAAATTAAGAAGGTGACGCATAAGTTGTCACGTACATTGCTTACAAACCGAAACATCTCCGAAGAAGTTTTAGGATTGTTGAGAATGATCTGATAAGATTTGAAGTGAAAGTGACTGTCGAGTTGTGGTTTGACTCCGAAACTTTTTGCATAGCCAATAGACATCAAAGATCATGTCATGTTAAATTTTAGCGATTTTTTGGATCCATTTGATAATTATTAATTTGTAATTGCAATTATATAAATGGAATTTGAGCTATAACTACACGAAATCATGGTCTATTTTTCGCTGAAGCATCAAATTTGCATTGTTGAGTGAATTTGACAAGGTATTTTCAAAGTGTATTGGAACAAATTTGGAAAAAACGGTTAAGGAAAAGGGAAAGGAAATAGAAAAGTTTTTTTAAAAAAATACCTTTGCGGAGTGTCCTAGGGTTCGCACTCGGCAAAGTATAGTCTTTGCCGAGTGCCTTATCGGCTTGACTCTCGGCAAAGATTTATAATGTATTTTTAAAAAAAATCCCGGCTTTGCCGAGTGCCGGATCGCGGACACTCGGCAAAGGCCTGACCCAAGACTTAACTAGCACGGCCGAGACTCACTCACGCACGCACGCACACTCCCCGGCCCCTTGCTCCCTCACCGTGTCCTCTCGCAACCTCCCCTCCCTCGCCTCCTCCCTCACCACCCTGCCCCTCCCCGCCTGCCCATCCCTCGCGTCATCACGCTCCCAGCTGCCCGCTCACCAGGTTCGTGCTCACCACTGCGCCTCAAGCCCGCACTGCCACGGCCATGCCTGAAGCCGCTCCACCGGCAAAGTTTGGCCCACCACCACCCCTGTCACCACCACCCCAAGCACGCCACCCGCCCTAACAACGCGCGCCTTGCCCTGCACCCCGCCCACGCCGGCCGCTCCGCAGTGGCCCGCCGCCGACTGGACTCGTCTGCTTGCATGGCGATCTCCTCCATCCGCTCGCCGCGCCGCAACCCGGAGAGGAGATCGACTTGTGCTCGGTCGAGCACCACCTGGGGCCAGCGTCCTCGCTAGCCATCTCTGGCACGGCGTCCGCCCTTTGCAGCCCCGGTAATTCATAGGTAAAAAATTGTAGTAGCTTAAATGTGAATCGAATGCTTTTAGAAACGATGCTTGAATGCGAAGAATTATTTTCAGATTTTTTAGTTTGCAAGCGCTGAATATGCTTTGTCATTAAAGCAGTTGATCTAATTTGTAATTTGTAAACGATGCTTTCTGGTGCTTGAATGCTCGATATGACATAATATGAATCGAAACTATATGCAATGCATGGTTCTGAATGTTGGTTATGCTGAAACTGATGGGTTTGCTGAATTCACTACGTCAAAAAGCATTTCTAGGGGCGGTTGTAGACCATTTGTAGGGGCGGTTTGCCTAGCCGCCCCTACGCAAGGGTCTCTACAAATCATGCATTTGTAGGGCGGTTTCAGTGCCGCCCTACAAATCGATTTGTAGGGCGGTCAGTAATAAGAGCCGCCTACAAATAGATTTGTAGGGCGGCTGAACATGAAATGGGCGGCTCTTATTACCACCGCCTTATAAATCAATTTAGGCGGGCCGAAACACCACCGCCTTACAAACATGTATTTGTTGGGGCGGTTCAATCTAGAACCGCCCCTACAGTACGTTTTCCCACCAAAAAAATCAAATTTTCAATTCAAAATCACTTTGCGAACGTCCCACAACCAACGTTCCAAACCGCGTCAGCGTTGTTTAACGCCCACGACTAACGTTCAACCGCGTTCGCGTGCTGCGAACACCCGTGACCAGCGTTAGCATTGCCGAACACCCGCATCATGACTACAAGCATAAGAGTATTCTATAAACTACAATTACAAGTCCAATTCACATGAATATATACAATCCATCATTAAATATACAAATTCCATACACATTGTTATCAACGTCCTAGAGCTAGCCTTTCAGTCTCACGAAGGTGTTGGTACTGAGGATTTGTACCTAACTCAGACTCTCAGTCATGGTAGGCGCCTCTGACGTGTACAATCTGGTCCAATATGAAGTTGCAAAGGTCGCCGACGAGCTCTAAGAGTTGGTCATCCTTGTATGGGTCTCTTTTCATTCCTTTCTCTTCTCTCTACTACAAGAAAATAAGTTTCAGTTTAGTATTTCATACCATTTACGAAGTTTTTATACTACGGGTGAAGAGGTTCAAACTTACCCTTAAGGGGTGTCTCCTGTAGGCACCGGTGTTACCCATCATAGAACATATATAGTATCCACAATGTACACTCCCAGGCTTCTGCTTGGGGCACTGTGTGTTTTGCATATGAAAATGTTAAGTAATGCTTTTGACAGCCATGTAACGGAGTACTGAAGAAGTAAGTTACACTTACCGCACATAGTGTTTTTATAGCTAGCTTTTCCTTCCTTGCTGGATCATGCCTTCCATGATGATTAGTGACATAGAATCTAAATGCCATGTTCGAATTATTTTAGCAAATACAACTTGTTAGTATCCAAAAGTGAACGTTACAAGTATGTATACAAACATATAAGCTAATGAGGATTGTCGATATGTATACGTCTTGAGAATCGATATGAAGTCTTTGTATGTCACCGTGTCCTTATCTAATGAATCAAAGACCCATGCCATGCTCCTCCTGAAATCGACAGCTATACAAATCTAGTGGTTGCTGCATGGATTTAATCATAGAACTAGATAAGCCCTTTTGCATCAAATGAAATATATCGAACAAAGCTTTAAGTATAGAGTTGAGCTTACTCGAGTTGTATGGTAGCCATATAGTAGAGTGGTGTTTGGTGATTTTTGAAAGCCAAGGCAATGTATGTCGCAAACTTAAGGGACTCTTCCTTAGCTTCACTCTGGGATGCGCTCTTTCTCCCAAGAGTCTTTGCAAAGCAGCTAGCTCTTTGGCATCCAAAGTCCACCGCTTAGGTAATTAAAATTTGTTTGGGCTATAGCTTGAGGGTCTACATACCCGGCTTTCACACTTGGCATTTGTTTGACAATGTGCACTTGCATTCTACAAATCACGGCGTGGGTTAGTTACAACAAAATTCAAAGATTACATTCATATCATATCGGGAGGACAAGGACTTACAGCACCACGTGCATGAATTAGATTCATCTCCATTTCTCCCGGTGAAAGCATGTGTGCATGTCATTGAAGTCAAAGACAATTTTCCTACTGGGCTTCCAAATGTGCCGTGGGAAAGCATGCTTGTATGATATCTATGCTCGTTGGGAGAACACGCAAGTACCAATCATGGAACCTTCTCATTCCAAGTGGTAGGCGCTGGATGTCCTGGTTTGGTAGGAAGGGCTTGCCTCTTTCATATTTTTTCGGGCAATCCTTTGACCATTTGATGGCATCAACATTTGGATACTTGCTTTGCAATTTGGTGGAGTTTACTCTTGACACCTCCTCGTAACCCCGTGATGGGACTTTTTTAACTTGGTTTTCAAGCTTGAACTGATCATGGGAATACCACTTGGACACCGACGAGACGTCTTTGATCGGAACATAAACTGGCCTTATGTTGATTGGAATCTTCTTTCGGAGTTCCCATTCAGGCATGTCCTCATCTTCTTGTGCATCACCTTCTTCAGGAGGCACTCGTTGTTCATGTATCGGTTGTGCTTGTTGAGAAGACTGTGGCATCTCATGATGCACTTGCCCAATCTGAAATTGGAGAAGGTTGTGGCATCTCATCAGGCACATGCTCGATAGGAGGCGGGGAAGAATGTGGCATCTCAGGAATGTGGGGGTCACAAGATGGTGAAAATATCTCCTCGTCCTCAACAACTCGCTCCAAATTTGGGAGAGGGGGAGGCGGCGAAGAAGCAATCAATATAATGTCCCGTTTGTGCCAGAGGATGAACTGCCCCATAACGCCTCCGAGTAACACCAAATTTCCTCGGGAGTTGCGTAGTCTATCCTCCACTGCATGAACTCGGGCTTCACTGTATGCACCTCGACCCTAGTGTAGTCCGGCGGTATCTTATTATTGTGGTGTAAGCCACCGGGAGGATGTGCCACACCCATTGCCACATCCATCACAGTGTTCTGCCGGCCGCTGAGAAACACCAAGGTGCAACTAGTAGGTTCCCGTATGAGATCAACTGGGGTTGTGGCTGCAGTGGAACCTTGGCTGCTAGGAACTTTCGAGAGGGCTGCCAACTAATGCCAGCCTCCCGGCGGCATCACTAATATACGTGGCTCTGTGAGACATTCCTTGCTCCTCCAAATACTTTCGCAACTAGAGCCTTCACTTGGAGCTCAAGACTAGTCTCCCGGTCTCGGCCATGTTTCTTGTACATGTGCTGTCCTCTTCAATCCTTGCTTCCGTGTCATCCTTTTCCCTAGCCCCTGGTGCGGCCTATGTGCTCCTTGTTTCCCAGCCAAGGCTAAGCTCGTCCTCTCTCTAGAAGGATTGAATGAGCCCGCCTCTTTGTCTTCAAAGATATTTCAAAGATCCCTTGATACCGCCTCTTGGGTCTCCGGCTTATCAAACTTAAGATTACTACCGAATGGTTCTGTAGTCCTCGCATATATCCAGTTCCTTGAGCGTACCTTCAAGTTCGTCACATCGATATTCCCAGCAGCTGCGGCCTCTTCATCCATCTTCCTAAACTGCTCTTCCTTGGCGTAGTAGCCACCGGGGCCTAGATGATGGTGGTGTTTATTCCTCTTCGCCAGCTCGGTGTTACGAGCACTGAGCTCCAATGCCTCCGCTGAAGTCTTCTGAGCCACGAGCTCCTCCCATTGACTAGGAGTTATTTTGCCGAACTCGTTGAAGGGAGTTAACCCCTTTTGGATATACTTCGTGTTGAGCTCCGACCTCCAACATCGAAATGACTCTCCCATCATCCTGATAGCATTTTTTTTACCAATTCGTGCTTACCCTCCGGAAATCTAAAATTGACCTTCAGCTGCCTATCCCATAGTGCATTCTTTATGTTCTCTGGTACCTCTTTCCAGTTAGGGATTGCTGGGTTCAATTTATCTCTTACTAGGCCTCGATCGCATTACGGAATCGTCCTCTTAATTCCTTCGGCTCAAGGATCTCCCCTGCTGGCCCAACCTCCGTTATCACATAGCAAGCCTTATCTGGATATAGATTTCCTTTTCTATCCCCTTGTTTCCTCTTAGGCTTGGTAGTCATGGTTGTGTCTTGAGTTTGTGGAGCAGAGGCATCGTGATCCATCTCTGTGGTTGTTGCCTCTGCTCTCCTTTCCTCTACTCCATCTTGTCCAGTGAGATGTCGCGGACGTTGACGCTGCTTTTTCTCGAAGTTTCGTGAGGGACTCAGATATAGGACAGGTCAAAGTGTTAGCAGAGGTAACACAGCCAAAGCTTTAGCAAAATTTACAAGCTAAGGCTTCTTCCCCACCTCCTCGTTCGGGTCAAAATCCTTGTCCAAATCTTCCTCCATTGGCCTCCTTCTTGCTTCAGGTGGGAAAGGATCCTCGGGACTTTCATATCCCTCTTCTAACTCATCATCCTCTTCTTCTTCGCCTTCAGCAGCCTCTCCTTCGGGGCCTTCCTCCTCGTCACACTCCTCCTGAGTAAGCATCACTTCTAGATCCTTTTCTACCTTGTTATCGAACTGTTCTTGAGTAAGCTGGTCCTCTAGTGCTTGCTCCTCAAGGGTTGGCTGCTCATCATGCTCGGGGCATCGAATTTGACTTTGTCTGTTGTCCATACATTATTTCGCTTTGTTCTAAAAAGATGCAAGAAAGTGTGCTTTAGGTACGCGAGAAGGTATAAGAAATAAAAAAGGTCTATAAACCAAAGTAGTCCTATAAAACAACAATATAAAAAAACAAGAAGTCGCAGTGGTAGAGGCCTCAGAAACATGTCAATCATCATCTGATCTTGAACTTGGAGCATCAAGGCATCATAACAGAGAAGAGAGGAGAAGGTAATATAGGGGCGGCTGCTAATGATGCCAAGTTCCTCACAAGTTCTTGATCATCAGCTCATATTCCATATAATGTATGGACTTAGACAATTTCATCATCGACAAAACAAAGGAGAGGAGAGGAGAGGGAAGATTTGGCAAAAAAAAAGCAACAACTGCTTAACAAACACAAAGAGGAAAAGGTGTAAAAACAAGCAGCTGCTGCTTCCCAAACATAGAGGATAGGAAATATGGCAAAAATAGAGGAGAGAGGAGATTTGGTAAAAAACAGCAGCTACTGCTTCCAAAAAAAGCAACAACTGCCATACTACCATCAGAAGTAGTAGACAATAGTAGTAGGGAACCTGTTATCTAAAAAAAGTAAGCAAGAACAGAAATATACTGTGTAAGTCTATAAATAACAAGGTGTAGATAAGCAAGAACATGCACTTATATAGAGAACAGAAATATACTGCCATCAGAAGTAGTAGGTAAAGGTGCTAAACTCATAGAACATGCACTTATATAGAGAACAATCACAATAAAATGTATAAAAGAGTAGAAGCAAAACGGAGCAGGTGGAAGGCCCAATCTTGTAAATGCAAAGGAAAGCTAGAGTGTACAGGAAACATGAAAAAGAGGAGCATACCATTGTACAAGCCCTCAGGACACAACACAGCAGTGCAGTTCGTGCATAAACTCCATGATCAGCAAGTTGTTCACAATAATGAGTAGTAGGTTCATAATGTAAATACTAACTAGTGTGCGTGTGCCTCCAAAGTTTTAATGACAACACTTAGCATATGATTTCCATTCCAATATAAATTAATGGTAGCCCACATATTTTTATCCAATCTGAATGAAACAGTGTCAGATCCATGGTTTCCATCAAATATATTCATATAGCTTGGGGTTAAAAGCCAACTAAAGATGCAGGTCTTTGATAGCTGTGGTTACTGGTTAGACAGCTGGTTGAATCTGACGTTACATGTGTCATCCTGTGAGTATAATTCAGAGTGTTGGGATCACAGAGTTATATAAATATACGTGTGGCTCATGCGGTGATGCCGTCATGGACAAGATTAATTGGTTTGCTTATTCCGGTGCGCCCCTATAACTTCGCGGCGACGATCAAGAGCTGGACAAGCCTGTTGTTTTACATGTAGTTCTATTCATGGTAAGGTACAACTTCAACCTTACTGCGCTGTGCGGCATGCCCGCCTGCGCGGACCTGTTCTGTCGGGGTACGTGGACTGGGACGGCGTGCACCTCACCGAGGCGGCGAACCGCCGCATTGCCGATGGCTGGCTTCGTGGCCCTTATGCCCACCCGCCCATATTAAGCACGAACCAGTAGCGTAATACTAATGTCTAGCTAAGTTCCTACAGGTAATAAGAAAAAACTATATTGAAACTTATTTGCAATACAGAGAGTGGTCACAGCTATTTAGGTGTACTGTATCCAACATTCATGCCTGGATGTGTTACAAAAGATGAATGGAACCCATACTGTATTTTGTGGGTCTCTGTCAGTTTCAGTTCAGGGGCCACTAAAAATTACTGTAGTGCTGCTAGTCAGACTCTGCTATTTAACAGAGCTGTATGTGTGCTCCCTGAATTCACTATCAATAAAATAAAGGAAGGGAAGCAGTAGGTACCAAGAGATGATGAACACACAGGAAATAGGAAAACCGCCACAGGGAAAAACCGTTTGCAAGAGGCCATAGAAAGAAGCATTAGAATAACAAAATACTAAAAAGCCATAGAGGCATTGGGCTAAATTTCTTAGAAAGATTAGGCTCAAGAGCAGGGAAACAATTCAGGGAGCAAAGCTACTACCAAAAAACAGGATATTCCAACAATCAAGAATTGAAAAGCTTGGCACAGATGAACACAAGGACACACAGGACCAAGTCATTAATCTGTCATTGCCTTAAGGAAAGCCCACATCCTTGTAAGATGCCTCCAAAGTTTTATTCTTTTGGCTACCATTACTTTACATTGGAATACATAATCATGGAATAATTGTTGAAACAACACTTAGCATATGATTTCCATTCCTAATATTTAACTTTGTGTTGTGCTTGTTTGGACAATATGTTAACCAAGTATACTATGTTGAAATGTCTACGGTCTGTTAAAAGTGTTGTGGGACGAATGTTTTTCTGTTTTGAAACAATTAGTAGCAGCTCTGCCATATCACATAAGAAGGGGAGGAGGTCCAAGTTTTGCAAGGTTTCACGCCTAGACTCAAGAGGCGCATACGTATTGCAAGGTGAGAATTTGGGGGAATTTGACGTGGCAGGCAGCCCACTGGCCAAGCAAGGACGAAGTGTAGGTACAAATGTATAGTGCTAGAATGGAATCTCAAGACCAAGAGGAGGAGGGCGGGGCGCCGTTATGGCATGACATGACATGAGGCCATGAGCATAAAGGAACTAAAGACAAGAAGAAGGTTCAAGGGACGGAACAAACCTGAGCCGAGGCCCCCAGCGCGCTGCCGCAACAATGGTGTTAATAAAACCATACAAATAAAACCAATGCTTGTTAACAAAAGCTTGGATTACTTCCTCTTTGGTACATTCAATTGTCATATTTGTTAATAAAACCATACAAATAAATATGCGTATGTTCCTAGTGATATGCCTTGTTTCATGTTATTCTCATCAGACTCGTCAAAAAAATCAATGCTTCAGGGAAGGCAAGGCAAGTCAATCACAATCAGAACTTCCGAGAAGCGAGGTCTGTCATGGTAGAATACCTGAAAACGATGGACCCAGCAATCCAGCCCCAAGAACAATCTAGGGCGCGGGTCGTCGGCGAGTGGGGACGGGCGTCGGGGGCCGGGCGCGGGACGCTGGGGTCGGCGCTGGGCAAGGGCGCTGGGGACCGGTGGGTGTCGGCTTGCGGGGTCGGGCGCCGGGGCCAAGCGCAGGACGCCGGGTCGGCGCATGGGAGGGCGCTGGGGGCGGGCGCGGACGCCGGGTCGGTCGGCTGGGGAGGCGCCGGGGCCGGGCGCGGATGTTGGGGTCGGCATGCAAGCGGGCGCCAGGACCAAAAGGGTGTGGGCGGGCACGGGACCGGGCATGGAAACTCCTAGGCAGCCTGGGACGGCGCTTGGAGGAAGAAGAAGAGAGCGCCTGACGATGACTCCCATGTGCTTCCTCCTATTTATATTAGGTATTATTTGTAGGGCGGTTCTCGATCCAAATTACCTACAAATATTTTCTATTTTTTAAAATTATAAATTCTATATTTTTATATCATAAAAACACAAAGTAATATAAAAAAATTGTGTATATACACAAATATAATATTTTGTATTATTCTATATATGAAGAAATATATATATATATAAACAATTGTAGTCAAAATAATATAGAAAACAAAAAAAACAAAAATTAAAAATTTGAATTTTAAAACTTCGAATCCAATTTTATGACGTTAAATGAAATAAAATGGAAATGTTGTAAACATAAAAGTTGTATAACTCATCAACATGTACAACTTTTATTTTGGTCATCTTGTCATGTGACTTTGTTTGAACGATTCAAATTTTAAAATTCAAATAATTTCAACTTGAAACAATATTTTGAAAGAGTAAATGATTTCACATGAAAAACTCATGAATACCAAAGTTGTAGAACTCACCAATATGTACAATTTTTATTTTGATCATATTTTCATTTGACAAAATTTGAACAGTTCAAATTTTGAATTTCACTAAATGACAACTTCAAACAAGATTTTGAAACCTTAAATGATTTCAACAATAAAAGTCATGAACATAAAAGTTGTTGAACTCCTCACTATATACAACTTTTATTTTGGTCACTTCTTCATGTGACAAAGTATTAGTAAACATTGTTCATAAATTCACATGACTCATAGTTTCATGAACTATACGAGAAACATGTTGATTTGTAAACAATGTTTACTATCACTTTGTCAGATAAAGAAATGATCAAAATAAAAGTTATAGATCTTGATGAGTTATACAACTTTGGTATTCATCACTTTTTCAGCTCAAAAACATTTAGTGGTTGAAAATCTCGTTTGAACTTGTCATTTTTTTAAATTTGAAAATTTGAAGTGCTCAAACTTTGACAAATAAAATTTTGTAGTAATAGAGTGCATGTTCAAATAGAGTCATGTGGATGTTGCAAAGGGTAGTCTCACACACATGCATAAAATGTAGTCTTATACACATAAAAAATATGTAGTCTTATACACGTACATAAATATATAGTCTCACACGCATGCATAAATGAAGTCTTACAAACACACACTTACACAAACATTCCACGTTCAACAACTAGCTAGCCTGCTGTAACGACTTTCCCTTTGACACCTTTTCGTTCCCATGGCATTATGTCTTTGGGGAGGTTCTTTTCCACAACACTGATCTTCTTAGGAAAGTCTGTGAATAGCGGCATCTCATCGTAGTTATTGTAAGCTTCAACATCATCCACGCCATCAACTCCAATAATGTGTTGTTTCCCGGAGGCAACCACGTGCTTTGTCTTCTTCTTCGGGGGGAGGTTACTTTGTGGGTCAGACATATAGAAAACTTGTGCGACAATGGCATTCTTCTGCATGTGCATAGCATCAATGGCATGGGGGACCTCCAAGTCTAGCCAATAAGGTAGATACTGAAAGAAGATCGATTGTTTCTTGAAAGGTACGCCTTTGACAGGAGGTGTGCTTCTATCTCTGTTCGTCCCATCCGAATTCTTCTTTCCATAGATGACGCGGATGTTTCTCACCATTCTGTACACATGTTCTCCGTTATGACGTCTCTCCGGAGGGGGTTCAATCTCCGGGGAGTTGTCATAAAATCTAAAGAACAATTTGCTGTGGTACTTGTGACTTGTCTTTAAGAAGCGTCGGTTCCTTAGGTAAATTATCTTCTTGGATGCATCCAGGTACACCCATGTAGTACCATCCAAGCAAACCAAGCATCCCATCTTCCCTTTGATCTGTCCGCATAAAGCAAACAAAGCGGGGTAATCATTGGTAGTAACAAATATTATTGCTCTACATATGAAGTCCTCCTTTCGGAACGCATCGTACATCTGCTCCCCATGCCTCCATAGCCTCTCCATTTCTTGCATCAAGGGCTTGAGGAACACGTCTATATCAATGCCTGGTTATTAAGGGCCAGAAATAAGAGTAGTGAGGAGAAGGTACTTTCTCTTCTGACACAACCATGTTGGGATGTTGTACATGGTCAAGATCACTGGCCATGTGCTATGGTTGCTCATCCTCTCATTGAAGGGATTCATTCCATCGGTGCTCTGGCCAAACCATACATTCCTTGGGTCATCTCTGAATTCTTTGTGCTTCTCATCAAACCTTTGCCATCGACTACAATCAGCCGGTTGTGCAATCTTATCATCATCCACCTTGCGCCATCATCCCACCATGTCATGAGTGTGGCTTTTTAGGGTTTAGGAACATACGCCTCAAGCAATCGGTCACCGGCAGTACCACATTACCAGTAAGGTGAATTCTTCTCTGCTTTGCATCGCTTGCCTAATGGAGTGTCCTCTGGGGCTAAGATTCTTGTACCACCTTTTTGTACCCTTCTTATTCCTCTTTTTCCCGTGGATGGTTCATCCCCACCGTAAAGGTCATTGTTCTTAATCCGGGTGGCCCCACACCGGGACATTTATCCAATGACTTGAACGTTTCGCCACGAAAAAAGTATACAGGGTTGGGGCATGCATGTATTTTTTCAACCCCATTGTCAATGGACTTATGACCTTCTTCGCTTGGTATGTGTTGGCGGAACTCGAGTTTGGTTGTGGCAAACCCATGACAGAGATGCAATAGATCATTGAAACTATAGTCCCACCAAATTGCATTTAGCCTTCAGGATGAGCAGCTCAAGCATGAACGTAGCAATGTCCAATGTGTTGGACAGCCCTTTTCAACACCATACACAATACTTTCGATGCTTTTTTTGTCACTCTTTCCAAATTTTCTCGAACCTTTCGGCTATTTAGTAAAATCTCTCCGGTCCAAGGGTTCAATCATGTCATCTAAATCGCCTTCAACTCCGGCACGTGCTCCACCATCATTATTGGCACCACCTTCATCGCTACCATCCCAACCACCAAAGATCACCACCTTGTTCATTGCCAAACTCGAAATCCATTCGTGCATCAAGCTCTCATTGAATATTGGGACAGGATTCTATGGTTTCGTCGTCAGATTCCTCCTCATCCTCGTCGCTAACAATAACCGCTTTACCATGATGAATCCACACCGTAGTCCTCAACAAATCCTCGTATAATCAAATGTGATCCGATGATAGTCACATCCGTCCATGCCATACGGTTCTTGCAATCTTTACAGGGGCAAATAATTGTATCCTTATTCTCTTTCAATGTCGCTGCATGCTTCGCTATGCTTCAATAAATTTATCCACCTCTTCACGTAAACCCCGCTTTGAACCTTAACGAACCATACATCCAAGAGTTCACAGACTCCATATTTTACAACAACAACAAAGCAAACATTAAAGGACTACTTATTCAGAGATATATAAAAATGAATCAAAGTAATAATTATTTGAGAATAATTGTATATACCTCAGATATATATGAATATAAATCTCATATAATTACATGAAGCATACAAACACACCATGGTAGAGGAAAATTAATTAATGGCCCATTTATCCATAAATAATTAAAATACATATTTATTGATTACAATAAACAATTTCAAAGACAACAATTAGCAATAATTATACTTTACCCAATATTTTTTATACAAACCCTAGTCCAATTTTATCAAACATAAATTTACAAAAACGAAATTAATAAAAAAACCAAACCCTAGATCTAGATCACATGCACATGAAACATCCATAAAACTAACTAATGGTTCACTAAAATCAAGAAACATGGACCAAATAAGGGTATGATCTTGTTCCCCTCCCTAATTTACCCTAATACGTTTAAAAGTTCGGTCTAATTTGCTCATAAATAGCTCAAGCACCATAGAAGAGAGAGAAAAACAAAACTCTAATTACTCACTAACCAACCATTAAAACTTAAAAAAAATGTGGAATAACATTTTCTTACCTTCTACAACCTCTCCAGCAAAGGATTTGAGACCAAAACCTTCCCCCTTAGTAGAGCAATTTTTGGGAGGTGCCTAAGGCCTCCCCACCTTTCTTTCACGGGTTGGAGTGAGTGACCCGAGGAGAAAGAAGGTGCTGCTTCTGTTTTATATGGGAGCCATTTGTAGGGATGGCTAGTAATTGAGCCGCCCCTACAAATCGGAGCTATAAATACGGGGCCATTTTTAGGGGCGGCTCAATCACCAGCTGCCCCTACAAATAGCATTTTCAGGGGCGGCTGGTGATTGAGCCGCCCCTAAAAATCAGACCCCATTTGTAGGGGCGGCTCGTAACACCAAATTACCTGCTATTCCATTTATAGGAGCGGCTGGTGTCTGGGCACCCGAGCACGTCACTGTAGGGGCGACTCCATCACCAGCCGCCCCTACAAAAAAATCGAACCGTTGCTAAAAATCGTTTTCTACGTAGTGATTGTGTCAGACTGATCAATGTATACATATGATTTAAGCTACTATTGCTTTTTTGCTGGAATTTCTCTGTGTGGTGCATTTAAGATTTTAGTAACGTATGATCAGTATTGTGGGTCTGATGACATTTCATATTTGCAAGACATGAACTGTATACCAAATTATGTGGTGAACATGTGGATTGGATGGAGTGAGTGGGCGCCAGGGCGGTAGTTAACGATTGGATTACCCATGCCACTCTGACAGCCACAGGCCACATCCCACGGGGCACCTCTCAGCCTCAGTCCCACCTTGCAGTTGCAGCAGCAGCTGGAACACAGAGGTGACAGACGGAGACGACGTGCACGTTAATATGGATCAGGCGGTAGAGTTCACGGCAGTAGAGTTAACAGTTGTGGAGGCAGGACGGACGACGATGGCAATGGCATCCCCCACACCCCACAGGCGCACAGCTTGGCTAGGATTGGCAAGTTGCGGTATGGAAAATGCAGTGCGTCCGTACGGCCGCGGGCCAGCCGGAGCTTCACTGCTACTGCTGATACTCTGCTTCTAATCAAGGCGATTAGCAGCCGGGGTAGGGTCATAGGGTGGGTTGTTTACGGGGCCACGGACGCAAACCCGGGAGCGGAACGGAGAGAGTTTGGTGTGGATGGATAAGGTGGGGTCGCCCAGTCGCCCGCCCAGCGCGTGCTGCGCCATCCGCTTCTTTTTCTCGTGCTTTTGCCGGGGTCCCCCGACCTACCGTGGGGCCTCCTCTGCTGTCCTCCTCCCCAAGGCAGCAAGGCTAGACAATTGGATAGGATACGGTCCGTGATGCTGATGTGAATGCCATTGCCAGACCGGATACGGTCTTCTTCTTTTTTTTAAAAAAACTTTTGCTCTTTTATGTCCCACACAACCAGGATGCTCAGGCGGGCCCAGAGCTAAAAACGCGCGGGTAGTACCGAACGAAAGGATTTGATTCTCGATATCCTCGATTCCTTTCTGTTTTCCAAATTTTCAACGCCGGTTCGCTTGATCGTTTCTGTGACTTATAAGTCGACTGATGTTGTTTTGTTGTGAAAGAAAAATACTGTATCATGACTGATGTGATCAAGCGAACATACAATTTTGTTGCGAGTACAATTTTTTGCCGCAAGCTCAGAAAGGCAATTTTGCTTGTTTGCCCGTGATTGCCATAACGAGTCCCACACTCCCTCTGCACCTGCTCCCATGAGCTGCTCAGATCCGAGCAGCCGAAGCTCTTCCTTGCCATGAGCCCATGATCCCCGTATGTTCTTTTTTTTGCAGAGAAGGGCCTGTCGGAGCCGAGCCAGAGTACCTCGGCGACCCCGATCGTATTCCTTGCCACTGCGGGTCTGCCTGCACCGCGTTGCCTCGCCACTGCACCGACCCGCCATGGCCCCGCTAGCCTGACTCCACCGCCACCCAAGGTATAACCCCTCTTTTCGTATCATGTTCGTAGATCACATAACAAATTAGGTGTCTCCCGTTCGAAAGGGATACGGTTGGAAGTATGCAGATCTTTGCATATCTATAACCGTATGTGTTTCGAATTGTCCACATTTTTTGGACAGTCCGAGGATGCGTAGATGGGGTTAGTTTTCATGGTCTACTCCGATCTGAGACAGAGTTTCGGCATCATTTCCCTGTTTTTCTCTGGATACACAATCTCCCTGTCGGGACGTGTATTTGGAGAAAAGCGGGGAGGTGCTGCCGAAATTCTGTCTCGGATAGGAGTAGAGCATGGAAACTAACCTCATCTACACATCCTCGGGTGGGATTAGGACCTATCTTCACCTATTAGATAGTAGGATCCTCGTGTAGATGCAATGGATTCTTATATTACTCGCGTATATGGTAAAGGATGGATGACCGTGAGTGGATGTACACTGGTCGAAGGGGTTATGGAGATTGGACTGATGAATGGATGAAGAAGACCGATGCTTTCTTGGAAGCAGCATTTTGGGAGGCTAAAGAAACGGATAAAGTTTGGTGTCCCTGCAGCGAGTGTGAGAACAGGCGTAAACAAACAAAGGTGGACATGGGTAAACATCTTGGCAAGTATGGATTTATGGCAGACTATACCCGATGGACCCTCCATGGTGAAGGACGTAGGAGAGACGAGGTCGTGAGACAACGCATCGAGGATCTTGATGCTGATGGCGGGGTAGGAGACATGTTAGGTGACTATCATGAAGCGCACTTCGGTGAAGGACGTAGGGATGAGGAGCCAGAGGCAACCGCAAAGGTGTATTACAACATGTTGTCTGCGGCACAGAAACCCCTTCACGGCCAGACAAAGGTCTCTCAACTAGATGCCATTGGACACCTTATGGCTTTCAAGTCCCAGTGCCACCTGAGTCGAGACGCCTTCGATGCTATGCTGATAGTTTTTGGCACCTTGCTTCCGGAAGGTCACATTCTACCAAGGAACATGTACGAGTCGCGGAGACTCCTCTGTGTACTTAAGATGCCATATGAGCAGATACATGCTTGTCCAAAGGGGTGCATCTTATTTAGGAACGAACACGCGGAAGCTAAGCACTGTCCAAAGTGTAAATCCTCTAGGTTCCTTGAGGTAGACTATGGTGATGGTCTCAAGAGGCAGCTTGACATCCCCGTGAAAATCCTATGGTACCTTCCGTTTCGTACCGAGGATCCAACGGCTATACATGATCGAGGAGTCCACGAAACAGATGACATGGCACAAAAATGGACGTCGATACAATCCAGATAAGATGGTACATCCTTCCGATGGTGAATCATGGAAACATTTTGATGACATTCATCGTGAGAAAGCTCTAGAGGCCTGTAATGTCCGTGTTGCGCTGGCAACAGATGGGTTCAATCCTTATGGAATGATGGCTGCCCCATACACTTGTTGGCCTGTGTTCGTTATCCCGCTCAATGTCCCCCCCCCCGGCGTCATCTTTCAACGGCAGAACATATTCTTGTCGTTGATAATTCCTGAACACCTGGGGAATAGTATGGGTGTGTTCATGGAGCCTGTGATTGATGAATTGCTCAATGCTTGGGATGAAGGGGTATGGACATACGACCAAGCTACAAAGAGCAGCTTCAAGATGCATGTTTGGTACCACTACTCCCTACATGACTTCCTGGCATATGGAATATTCTGTGGCTGGTGTGTTCACGGCAAGTTCCCATGCCCAGTATGCAAGACAGCTCTGAAGTTTATTTGGTTGAAGAAGGGTGGCAAGTATTCCTCGTTTGACAAACATCGACAATTCCTCCCTCTTGACCATGCATTCAGACAAGACACCAAGAACTTTACAAAAGGCCTCGAAGTTACAGACCCTCCACCGGTGATGATGACAGGTGCCGCGGTCCGTGCTCAGATAGATGCTCTCGAGGTCAATGAAGTAGAAGGTGGTTTTGTGGGATATGGCGAGCAACATGCATGGACTCACAAGTCGGGCTTGGAGAGGCTCCCCTATTTTGATGACTTTCTTCTTCCACATAACATTGATGTAATGCACACTGAAAAGAATATCACTGAGGCACTTTGGGGAACAATCATGGACACTGATAAGTCAAAGGACAACGTTAAGGCTAGAGTGGATCTGGCAACGTTTTGTGATAGACCAAAGCAAGAGATGCAGCCTCCTAGAAATGGCAGGAAGGACTAGGCCTAAGGCCGAATTCACGTTAAGCAGGCCCCAAAGGAGGGAAGTACTAGAATGGTTCCAAACGTTAATGTTCCCTGATGGGTATGCAACGAATCTGAGGAGGGGAGTGAACTTATCTACTATGCGAATCAATGGGCTCAAGAGTCATGACTACCACATATGGCTTGAGCAGCTTCTTCCGGTGATGGTTCGAGGCTATGTCCCAGATCATGTCTGGCAAGTGCTGGCAGAGTTGAGCTATTTCTTCTACCAGCTTTGTGCTAAGGAGTTATCTCGGGCCATGGTTGCAGACATGGAAAAAATGGCACCTGTGTTGCTCTGTAAGCTGGAGAAGATCTTTCCACCAGGCTTCTTCAATCCGATGCAGCATTTGATTTTGCACCTTCCGTACAAGGCACGAATGGGGGGCCTGTGCAGGGCCGTTGGTGCTATTCAATTGAGAGAACCCTAAAGGTTGTTCGAAAGAAATGTAGAAATAAATGCAAGATTGAAGCTTCCATCGCAGAGGCATCGATTCTGGAGGAGGTGTCAAACTTCACAACAACATACTATGGTGACAACCTTCCTAGCGTGCATAATCCACCCCCTCGTTACAATGCTGGGGAAAATGAATCAAACCTCAGTCTTTTCCGAGGGCAACTCGGAAGTGCAAGTGGTAAGACCCTCAAGACCTTGAGTCATGAAGAGTAGCCCACTATCATGCTATATGTACTGACCAACCTCGAAGAAGTGGAGCCGTACATGGGGTAAGTCACTATTTTCAACAAACTTGTTCTCGACTAGTCACTATTCCGCATCCAACACCCTTGTTTCTCGTCGGTACAGGGAATTTACTCATGAATTCTGGCATCGATCAAGGGCGCCTACCCTGTGGGAATTTCACACCCTTCTTAAACGGGGTGCGGGAAATGGAAAACCCAATTTCATTTCTTGGTTCAAATGCAAGGTATGTTCTAATTTAGCTCGTACTTAGTTTGACATTACAAGTTGCTCGTACGTGCGAATGATATAACGAACTATCCTGCTTGAGCTTGCAGGGCCAAACCGATGCATCTATGAGCGCCGAGTTGAGTCAGGTTGCCGGTGGCTGTGCCTTTAGGGTCATGTCATTTACCGGTTATGACGTGAATGGATATCGCTTTCACACAACAAGACATGAGCAGAGTCGGCCCAATCGAAGAACCACAAATACCGGAGTTTTCACGCCCACCCTTGATGGGCTCGATTATTATGGAAGAGTTGAAGAAATATACGAACTCATGTTTCATGGCCGCAAACCTCTTAATCCTGTCATATTTAAATGCCATTGGTTTGATCCTAAAAAAATAAGACGGACCCCTAATCTTGGGCTAGTCGAAATTCGACAAGATTCCAAGTACCCAGGAGACGATGTCTATATCGTGGCTCAACAGGCCACACAAGTTTATTATCTCCCATGGGCGTGCCAAGATGACCCACATCTTAAGGGTTGGGATGTTGTGAACAAGGTATCGCCACACAGTAAACTACCTGTCCCAAACAATGAAGATTACAACTTTGACCCAAACACATATGACGGAGAGTTCTTTCAAGAAGAGGGGCTACAAGGGAGCTTTGTGATAGACATAACCGATCTGGTCAGAGTGGAAGTAGACAATGAAAGGGTTGATGATGAGGACGATGAGGATGTGGTTCAAAATGTGAAGGACTTAGAATTACTTCGGCGATTAGAATTAGGCAATGACAGTGATGACAACATTGCTCCTCCGGATGGTCATGATATCAACATGGAAGTAGACATGCATGATAGTGATGATGAGACTTATGATCTAGCTAATACCGATCATGATGATTATTTCTAAGACATGTAATATTATGTTATCTTCTAATTATGTTTTGTTCATTTTGCAATACGTCTTATTTATTTTACATCTCTTTCTAATTATGTTTTATTCATTTTGTATCTCTTTGTAATTGTAGGTGATTGAACAAAGATGCCAGGCGGCGGGGGTCTCTTAAGGAGTTTAAGGAAAGTAAAGTCGAAATACAAGAGGGTGGAGGAGGTAGCTCCTCTGCCACCGCCAAGGAAACACAGGGGTCGTCAGGCTCCTCCACCACAGAGGCAGGAGGAGGAGGTGGAGGAGGAGTCTGAGGAGGAGGAGGTGCCCAAGGAGCATGAGGAGGCGGTGGAGGATGAGGAGGAGGAGGTGCCCGAGGAGCACGAGGAGGTGGTGGAGGAGGAGGAGGAGGAGGTTGAGGAGGAGGAGGACGAGGCTGAGGAGGTGGCAGGGGGTTCCTCTTCCTGTGGTGCGGCAGCAGGGGGCTCCTCTTCCTCTGGCACGGCTAAACTCTATCAGTGAGGTCCCTCGCAACTCCCGAAACGACCGATACCTCTTGAGAGACGCCCGATGGTTCGACCCGGTGGTTCAAAGTAATTAACTTTACATGCTGTCACTATTTTCTCATTTGTTATATTGAAACTAATATTTTTTCTTGATCACTTGGGTAGGGGTTTCGTGATTGTGGGTGCAGGTGGTCACGAACGCCATCCCAATGGCGTTCTTGGTCTTTTGTGCAAGACACACTTCCCTGGCCTTGTTGACTTTGCTGGAGTGCGGCAGCCGGCCTAGACGTTTGACCACTACGCCGTCTATGCAGATGCATATGATCGGGATGGCAGGATCTACGGCCCCAAGGCAGAGCGGGTGATTACGGAGCTGTGGGTAAGTCTTCGTCTCACTACACTGCTCAATTCATCGCATTCATTGGACATTCTGCAAATAATGATAGGATACATTGCGTCTACATATAGGATTTCTTCATATGCGAGCCGGGATGGGGGGTGGCGGCTAACAAAGCTTGTCACAAACTCGTGGGTGACATGCACTACGAGGCGCGCCTCTATGCCGTCGTGACATACAACGTGACCTTCGAGTTTAGGAAGGTCACGAAAAAAAAGGCAAGAAAGGAGACGCTGACCAATGAACAATACATGAAGGTAAATATATAAGATTAATACTGATTTTTTCTAAGATTAAATAAGCTTAATTTGATCTACATATACTTGATGTCGTGTAGGTGGTTCCGTGGTGGTGCACTGGGCACGAAGACTGCTGGGAGGCAATGGTGGACAAGTGGTGCAGCCCCGAGTGTTGGGAGACACACAACGCTTGCCGGGAGTGGCGTTTGATGATGCCTGGTGCACCACACCATCAAGGCAACCTTTGCCTCCCAGCCTACGTAGCTAAATGGGTACGCTGAATCCATTTCTTTATTCCAAAGCTCAACTATGCAAATTTCTAATCATCCTGCTGTTTCTTTCGTAGTCGGCGTCACATGGTGGCGCGCCCGTCTCCCAGTTCGAGGCGTGGGCAATGGCCCACAATGGTCCACTACAACCCGGAGGACCCGCCTGAGGCGTACAGCAACTCGACCGTCCACACCCGCCTCACTGAGTACACAATGATGGCAAGGGAGGTCCATGGGCCAGAGTACGATCCCACCTCCGAGGACCTTGATGGAGAAGTCGTCATGAGGTTGGGAGGAGGGAAGAAGCACAGGGAAGAAGCATGAGCTCGAGCCCGGCCATACGCACACGGCCGGACTGTACACAGCACACAGTGCAGGCACTCAAGGTTATTTCTATTTTGTTCGTCGTTCATTGATTTTTACATACCTTTGCATTGCGTTGTATCATTGGGGTGAAATATTGTAGGCCGAGGTGGCGGAAGAGATGAGGCGACGGGAGGACGCTGAGGCGAGGGTTGAGGAGGATCGACGGAGGATTGAGCAGATGTTTCAGTATATTCAAGGTCTTGGAGCTTACTCAGGCTATGTTCCACCACCGATGATATTCACTCCACCAAATGATCCTGCTGTCACTCCTGTGAGTTTCTTTACCTTAAATCTAAATGTGAATGTGGATATGGATATATGAATGTGAATCCAAATGATATGTTGAGACAAATGCACCATGATATGTGAATATGCATATGTGGTTGTCGGTCATCGTACCGTTGTTTTGTTGTAGGTTTTGGACACCTCACTGTGCAGGGGAGGTGCTGCCAAAATTTTGAACTGACACTAATATGTTGCTTTTTTTCAAGTTTTTAGAACCTACCTTAAATCTTGTCTCACACATGCAATCACTTCTCTTTTGTGCAGGGGCAATCGACGGCGTCGAATGATGTTCATGGCACACCTCCAGCTCAGGGCACACCTGCGTCGCAGTGGGACCGGTGGAGTGGCCGTCAACAATAGAGGTAGATGGACTTGTGCTTGTGATGCTTATTTGTGAATGGTGGCACTTGTGGCGGCACTTGGATGATATTTGTAGACTATGTGATACTTGTGGACAACTTGTGATGATATTTGTCATGGTTATGGATTATATGTGATGGCTGTGTGATATATGTGATTGTTGTGTGATATGTGATATATATGTGATGGTTGTGTGATATATGTATGTGTGGATGCAATAAACAAAAAAATGCAAAAAAAATCAAATTTCCCAGCTATGTCGAGTGCTATGGTCATTGCACTCGGCAAAGGCAGGGACGCTTTGCCGAGTGCTATCGCCATTGCACTCGGCAAAGGCAGGGAGGCTTTGGCGAGTGCCAACAGTAAGGCACTCGGCAAAGCCTCACTGCCTTTGCTGAGTGCCGCCCATTAGCCACTCAGCAAAGCGTCCACCTTTGCCGAGTGTAGTAGGACTGACACTCGGCAAAGAGGGCGGGCTTTGCCGAGTGCCCTCCATCGCACTGTCAGGCAACTTTTCTTTGCCGAGTGGTTTACGGGCACTCGGCAAAGCCTTTGCCGAGTGCCCGACAAAAGACACTCGGCAAAGAGGCCTTTGCCGTCACCAGCTTTGCTGAGTGATCTTTGCCGAGGGTTACACTCGGCAAAGGCTTTGCCGAGTGTATATGGGGATTTGCTGAGTGTCACAGGCACTCGGCAAAGAGCCTAAGTCCGGTAGTGGTTGAAGCGGGCTTCGACAAGCTTGATCTTTTGTGTTCAATTGGTAAAGAGGTCGTAGGAGAAGGCAGCACTGCAGCTTCAGCTAGGTCTGTTCAAAGCAGTTTCAGGTTGGACAGCACTCGGCGCAGGGACGGAGACGAGGATAACCTCCTCAATCTCCGGTTTTAAACCGTCAAAACTGGCAAAATCAATCTGGCTAATCCGTGATCATATGGTTTGGGCTGAGAAACCACCTAATTAAATCCATCTAAGGTCTTCTTTTGGATGTAGTCAGATTTGCATCAATCCACAAGTGTTGGAGTGAAACTTGAACTAAATTACACCCCAATCCACCCTAACACATGTGGATTGAGGTGAATCCGATAACGTCCAAACAAGGCCTAAATCCGGTTTTGAACAGGCCAACCTACCAGGCACCGCAGTGCGTGGATCAACCATCCATCGCGGTAGTGGGCAGGATTAGATTTTGGTAGGAGGCTAGGAGTGATGCCATGCTCAACAAGTAGTCAGTACTCTCTGATTGTTGATGCTTGTCCAGTTGTTGTCCTGCTAATGGTGTTCTCAAAAATCGTCAATAAAGAAATTAGGGTTTTATTCTTGCACTCAAAACTCGGTTGACGTGCTAACACCTTTTGCATGATCAATTATGCAGTCTCATATATATTTTCATGTACATTTCAATACATCATGTAAGTCTATAGTTATTCTTTTCATCAAACTCCTTAAAATAAACCTTTTTTGTGTAAAATTAAAATGCATATTAGCGAAGGCTTAGACAATTTCTAAGACTAAGACACAATATTTCCTAAAAACTCCTTCCCTAAAATATTGATCAGGCATGCGCGTATCCGTGGCCGAAGGTATAATCATCTTCCAAAAGAGTTGTCATCATTTGGTCACCACCATCATTTGCAAGATTTGTTGTTTAACAAACGATTATAGCATGTAGCAATGGATTTTTTTACAAACCAACTAAAAGAAAGAGAGAAAACACTATACCATGTGCTTAGCGATAGTAACGCAATGGTATGTTTGTTCTAATATTAATGAGTAAGGTGATTTTTTTGTTTATCTTTTTTTACTTCCTACATTGTCATTGTCGGCGAAATCTAGTCGGCAGTCTACCGAGGGTAATACCCACGGTAGTACATGATTGGTGGAGGTGCGTGTAATATGAACCAGGTGGTGACATGGACGCAGAGACAGCGATTTAGACAGGTTTAGGCCGTCTATTCGACGTAATACCCTACATCATGTGTCTTTGGTGGATTGTATTATGAGATGAAAGATGTTTTTGAGGGGGTCCCTACCTGCCTTATATAGTCTGGGGGTAGGGTTATAAGTCAGTTAGATCTAGATCTATTCGGCTATATGGTAAGTATTTATAAGGAATACTATATCTATCATATCCAAATAGATCCACATCTATCTTCACGATTCTTTCTAGAAACTGTGGGATGCATGCCGATCGGTACCTTGCATCTCACGCCTTCATCTGGTGGGCTGGGCCGTCCCTGATGATGCAGCCCATCGTCATGGCCGTAGGTACCTGGGGTTATACCCCCCACAGCTAGTCCCCGAGCGCCTTGTATCCGCTATGCAACACCGTCTTGAGTAAGTCCGAGCAGTACATCTTGGAGTCAGATAGTCAATCTAGTGATCTGACCAGTTTAACTGGGGATCCGACCAGTTTAACTGGCGATCCGACCAATAATAATTAAATCCGACCAGTTTAACTGGTGATCCGATGAACCAAACTAGTAGCCGACCAGTTTAACTGGTAAGCTGATTAGTAAAACACAAGTGTCCACCAGTTTAACTGGTAAGCAGACCTCGGACTTATGCAAGTAAGGTTTGCTAGAAGGATGTAAGGAGCTCAAGTTCGAAAAAAAATTAAAGTTCTTCACCATAGGTGAAGTGTACACACTTAGGCTTCATTGGCGAAGTCAGATGAGTATCATCCATGACTTAGTCAAGGAGGTTCATAATATTGATACATGCACCGCAAGGTGCAATGTATACACTGTAGTCCCCGAGCCTTACAGTAGATGTGGAATGTCACCTAGTGCCAGGATCAAAGAATACCCAAATCAGAGGAAGAAAAATCAGGAACTTAGTTCACCGCAAAATTTGATACATGCAGCGCCAGGTGCAATGTATACACTGTAGTCCCCGAGCCTGATAGTAGGTGAAGAATTTCACCTTGTGTCAGGATCAAAGAGATACAAAGATTGCTTAATCAGTTTAACTAAGTCTCAGCTTAGCCGGGCACACAGCTAGTCCCCAGCTTAGCTGTAGACCAGGAAAAGAAAACAGTACATTCACCGTAAGGTGAAGTGTACACACTTAGTCCCCGAGCCTGCTGTAAGATAGAGAAACATCTTGTAGCAGGATCAAAGAACAAGTAAAAAAGGACGAAGTCCCCGTGCGTAGCACTAGACAGTGTAAAATAAATTGAAGAGTGCTTAGCACTTTACCATTGGAGTACATTGGAGAGTACTTAGTACTGAACCGTGGAGAAAAATGGAGAGTGCTTAGCACTGATCAGTGGCGATAATCGGAGAGCAATGTCGAGTGCTTAGCACTTAACAGTGGAGGGAGTTGGAGAGTGTTTAGCAATGTATGCTGGCGAAACCGACGAACAAAGGCTAGTGCTTAGCACTTAGCCATGGCGAAAGTCAGAGAGAAATGGCGAGTGCTTAGCACTTAATCCTTTTTTGAAAATAGGAGAATTAATCTTACGAACAGGCCCAACCGTTTAATACGCCCGGAGGCCCATTAAATCGGCCCAGTAAATATCAGCGGAGAAGGAGAAGGGTCACGAAGGACATGGTGTGAAGAATGCAGAGAGTCGCGGGCGTTTTGGCGGAGTCAGCGTAGTTTCCCAAAAACCCTAGAACTGAAGGATCGGGTCGAACCGTATAAAGTCGTGCGCCGCAGCGGACTCCTCATTCCTCATCGCAACTTTTTCGCAATCGTAGAAGTTCAGCACTCCGTCTCCCCACTCCCTACTACATTCACATTTCGCAACCAAAGCTCTGCCTAGACCCAATCCAAGTGTAGCCACATCGAACCAGATCCGATCCAATGTCGAAAGGGGGGTAGAAATGAAGCCGTGCGAGCCCAAAGCGTCTAGAGAAGGAGGCGGCGAAGAACACCAGTGGGGTCCGCCGCGACCAAGAGTGGGTCAGATCCATAGTGACCCGAGAGGATCTGGATGAACTGGTGGTTGCAGGCGTCCTCCAAGATCAAGTGACTGCAGGGTGGTGCCCTACTGCAGGTGAACCATTCCCAACCCCTGACACCAACGAGCTCGTCGTCTTCGAATCTTATTTCATTCGTGGGTTTGGGATTCTGGCACACCCGTTCTTGTTCAAGCTCCTTGCTTTCTATGGCATTTCTTTGTGCCATCTCCATACCAATAGTATTCTTCATATTTCCCTTTTCATCAATCTGTGCAAAGCATTCATCGGGATCGCTCCGCACTTCAATCTCTTCCGATATCTCTTCTTCCTCAAACCCTTCCTTGGATCTGGGTCCCCCAAGGTGGTCGGTGGGGTGTTCTTTCAGCTGAGGGACGGGATGGCGAGCGAATACATTCAGGTGCCCCTTAACACATCGTTAAAGGGGTGGAGTGCTAGATGGTTTTACATCCGTAATGCTGAACCAAGTCTGTCGGCTGAGATAGACTACCTAGCAGTTCCAAGGTCAAACTGGTCGGCGAGACCAACCGGCTCAAACATGACCCAGGTCGATGAGCTATTGCACATCATTGTTCGGCTGCGTCAGAGTCTGGATGGAGTAGGTGTAACCATTGACTTTGTCATGCGGCGAATCTAGCCGAACAAGGAAAGAGTCAACCCCGCATATGAGTATGCGGGAGAGGACGATCCTGTTCGGGAAGCTCCCAAGAAGATAGAGAAAGATGACGCTTACGCCTATCTCTCGGAGCTCTTTGCGAAGAGCACCAAGATGAACAATGTGGGGCAGCGAAGACCTTACAGCATCACAAACCCACCACCGGAGGTAAGGAAGTACCATTTGTAATCCTTGTAATATGTAGACCGGTTGACATTAAATCCTGGTGCTGAAAAACTTGTGTTTCAGGATCGAGCTATGTATTTCTCCGATGTGCCAGATTGGACCTGGCCGGAGGGTGTAGACGTCCATCAGACTGATGCTCCGACCGGTTCGCCCTTTGAGAACGACTCGTTGTCTTCGTCTGAGGACGTGGTGGAGATCCCCTCCACAGCGACAACCACCGCGTGCGAAGCAGCCGGTCCGAGCGGAGCCGGCGAAGAAGAAGAAGAAACCAAACCCCCCACAACCACGCAAGAGGGTTGGAATCGCGATCAGTGAGCCTTCGGAGCTCCGGAAGCTCATATCCAAGTGGTCGGATGATGATGAAGACACGGGCGAGATGCTACAAGAACGAACTGCGTGCCTGGCCGACGCAGCGGCAACCACTAGAGCCTCCGACCGGCCGCCCCAAGAAATAGCTGACCAGAGATCCACTCGGGGCAAAGCCCCCGAGAACAGGGAAGCGGCTCCAGCAGAGACGCCCGCCCCAGCGAGGTCAGAAGTACCGGGAGCGGACCGGCCGCGCCCGGCGTTCACCAGGGTCATGCGACCCACCGAAGGGCAAGGAAGCACCAGCAAGCCCCGATCATTTAGGAATACACACCGGCAGTCCAACGAGTGAGTATCAATGTCCTAGATTTAGTCCAGGCTAAACCAGAGTAGGAGTATCAATGTTATGACATATTGTTGCAGGGACGCATGGACCGAGGAGGTTCACTCGGTCGGCGTTGATGACGCTCGGCAAGAAGCTGAGCCGGGCGCCGCGACTGCTGCTCCACAGGATGCCAGGGCGGGACAGCCAGAGGTAACGCGAGAGGTTTCCGGAGAACTGGCTAATCCGCAGGGCGAAGTCCCTGAGTACTCAGCGCCGACAACTGACGCGGGACAGCCGGAAGTAACGCAAGAAACGCCCAGGGAACCGGCTGATCTCGAAGGCGAAGTCCCCGAGCACCCAGCGCCGGCAACTGAAGATATCCCTACCGGGCTGACCAGTCGCTCGGAGCCAAGAGCCAGTCCCCGGGCTCAGACGCCGGCGACGGAACTTGGGCCGTCCGTCCAACCATAGGCCTACCGAGCGCCGATACAGGCAAGGGAGTCCCCTGAGGTGGTCGAAGAAATTAAGTGCGATGCGCCAGACACCTGGGAGCCTCCTCCGCAGCTGTTGTGAACCTTCGTGTGCCGCGGAGACAAGATGGAGGTGGTGGAGGACGAGGAGGCGAGTGAGCAGATCAAAGAGCTCAGGGTTGCACTAGCATCGGTGTCCAACCGCATTGAGGTGAGTTAATTCTGCTCACTCAACTTGAAATCATAGAGTACATCTGTTAACTTCTGTTTGCCGCAGGAGCTAATGAAAATATTCAAGAACCGCGCACGCCAGCTGGAGCATACTGGTCCGTTGATTGATGAAAACCAGCAGCTGCGTGAGTCCGTGGAGACTCTAGAGAAGATGCTGGCCGCAGCACACGTCGATCGGGAGAAGTTGCGAGCGGAGAAGACACAACTGGCAGAGGAGAATTGGCAGCTGACCGAGCAGCTCAGCGACATGGTGGACCTTGAAAAAGGTAAGTCCAGAGACTCAACGTTGTGTCAAAATGCCTCTATTGACAACATCCCGTCATCTGTGTTGGGCTTGCCACAGTGCGTGAGGCCAAGGCCGAGGCAGACACCCAATCTCTGCTAGCGCATGAAGCCAAAGCGTAGGCAGAGAAAGAAAGGGATGAAGCCTGAACGGCGGAGAAAATCTCCAAGGAACTCGAATGTAAGTCAGTCCTTGGAGGTATTCTTGTCTTGCCGTGAGAAATGCATTTAACACAATTGCTCTTATTTGTCTGTAGTGTACCAAACCAACGCCCAAGCACAATTCCGCGACTTCCAACTCTGTCTAGATGCTAGTGATGCCAAGGTAAAAGCCATGGTTGATGGGATAAAACCCGTGTTAGAGCTCCTCGACCCACAGCAGCCGCTGCCCAACAGGCGTCTTTTCGGAGGACATCGTCGTTGAAAAATCCAAGTCGGCGCTGGAGCACTTCAGGCAGTATGCTCGTGGAGTAGCTTGTTCTTCTGTGGGACATGCCCTGGCGGTCGTCCGATCGGTCTATCCCTCCATGAAGTTCGAAAGGATTGACGGTGGTTATGCTCAAAACCTGAGTGATGAGCAGATCGCCGCACCGAAGGAGGAGGTATCCGAATCGACGATAAAGCTGGCGGAAGATCAGGTTCTGTTCGGCGATACTGACAATGAAACATGATGGATTAGCATGTAATAGACTTGTCAGCTTTTGTGCCGAGCAGTTGTATAAGAGAAAACATGTTTAACACGTATAAAGTTGTTAATATTTAATATTAACATTGTGTAGTTATTGTGTTCTTTATCTTATTATCAGCCCCAGCTATCCCGCGCCCCATGCCGTAAAGAGCTTAGCTCTTGTGCACGCTTAGGAGCATAGGCGTCACCGAGGAGCCGCTGTCGACCGCCCATGACGCAGAGCGCTACTGCCCATGCATGTTTAGGTGCTAAGCCAAGAACAGGGCTGCTTCTGGATAACTCGAATGAGAACATTACTGGTCGGCGAAGTAATGGAGAACAAATGGAGTATCTTAAAGACGTTTAATGTGTTTGTAAGGGTGTTTCATTAGTAATATGAAAGGCGTCCGAGCGGTTAATTCTTATTTGAGCCCACAGCCTCAGCTAGCCCATACCCCATAACGCAGAGCGTTGGAGCTCGTGCATGTGTAGGAAGTACAATGCGTCACTGAGGAGACACTGCCGACCACCCATAACGCAGAGCACGGAGCTCGTGCACGTGTAGGGAGGAGCTAGAGACATGGCCATCTCTGGAAGGCGCAAATAAGAACTAAGCAATTTGGAGAATCAAATTGCAAGAATATAACGAATGGAGAAACAAATAGCCGGAGAAAAAATTGTGGAGAAAAAGTAGAAAATTAATATTGAAATGCATATATACATAATGAGGTACATATCTTTGTAAAGCATTTCAAGGATAGAAACGTCTAAGGTGCTCGATGTGCCAGGAGTTAGAGACGTCTACGCCATCTTGATCGCAGAGCATATATTACCCTGGTCGGGTCACTGCCTTGACGATGTATGGGTCCTCCCAAGGTGAAGATAGCTTGTGCATCCCATCGGTCTTCTGTTTCCTGCGGAGTACCATGTCGCCGACCACAAACGAGGGCTCCTGGACATTGCGGTTATAGTATTTTCACAGACTGTCCAAGTACTTGGCCGTCCGAACACATGTGACCAAGCGTTGTTCTTCGAGTCGATTGACATCATCTTGGCGAGCTTGATCATTCTGCTCTTCATTGTAGTTCTCTACCCTTGGTGCTCGGAAAGCAACGTCGGCGGGCAACACGGCCTCTGATCCGAACATCAAGTAGTAGGGAGAGACTCCTGTGTTGCGACTGGGTTGGGTCCTTAGTCCCTAGACTACAGCTGACAATTCTCTTAGCCATTTGCCAGGATGTTTCTGTTCTTTTTCGTATAACCTCTTCTTCAGGGCATCTACAATCATGCCGTTTGCTCGTTCAACTTGGCCATTGGCCCTGGGATGCTCAACCGATACATACTTGATGGATATGCAACGATCCTTGCAGAAATCCCAAAAGTCGCTGCCGGTGAATGTGGAACCGAGGTCGGTGATTATACTGTTCGGCAGCCCAAACCTATGGATGATGTCGTTGATTAACTCCGCTGCTTTCTTTGCTATAGACTGGACGAGCGGCTTGTACTCAATCCATTTGGAGAATTTGTCGATAGCGACGTAGACCCATCGGAATCCGCCCGGTGCAGTTTTGAAAGGCCCGATCATGTCCAGTCCCCAATATGCGGATGGCCAGGAGGCAGGAATTGTCTGTAGAGCCTAAGCTGGAACATGGATCTGGTTGGTGAAGAATTGGCATCCCTCGCACCATCAGACAAGTGTGTCGGTGTTTGTGACAACTAAAGGCCAATAAAAACCTGCTCGGAAGGCTTTGCCGACCAGGTTTTTAGAGGCTGCGTGGTTGCCACAGGATGCGGCGTGGATTTCATGAAGTAGTGCTAGTACTTCTTCCTAAGAAATGCACTTTTGAAGCAACTCCTCTTTTACATTTTTCCACATCAGCTTGCTGTCAACTAGGATGTAATGCTTGCTACGGCGGATGAGGCGTTCCATCTCAGTCTTGTCAGCCGATACTTCGGTAGTGGTTAGGTACCTGATGAAAGGCTCTCGCCAATCACTGCTCGGCGTAGGAATTACCAAAACCAACTGCTCGGCAGGGGAAGACTCTTGGACTTCTTGCTCCTGCTTAATGGATGGCATGTGGAGATCTTGGATGAAGACACCGGCTGGAATCTCGGCTCTGGTCGACCCGAGTTTAGATAGCTGGTAGGCAGCTTGGTTCTGGTCTCGGATGACGTGGTGGTATTTAATACTGTAGAACTTGCCCTCCAACTTTCTGATTTTCGAGCAGTAAACATCCATCTTGTCACAAGTACAGGACCAATGCTTGTTGACCCGATTAATGATGAGTGCGGAGTCACCGTATACCAAGAGGCGTTTAACGCCAAGCTCGACAGCTATACGGGGACCATTGAGACAGGCATCGTACTCAGCGGCATTGTTGGAGGCTAGAAAATGGATCTGGAGGACATATTGAAGTTTGTTCTCGGATGGAGAGGTGAAGAAGATACCTACCCCAGCACAATCAAGATTAAGGGAGCCATCAAAGTACATGACCCAGTGCTCGGGTCGGTCGGCTAGGATAGGTTCTTGCATATCGGTCCACTCAGCGATGAAGTCAGCGAGCACCTAAGACTTTATCATCTGTCTGCCCCTGAAATCAATGGAGTACGTGCCGAGCTCTACCGCCCATTTAATGATGCGGCCATTAGCTTCCTTATTACAGAGGATGTCGCCCAGCGGGTACTCGGTGACCACTGCTACTTGATACGTCTCAAAGTAATGGCGTAACTTCCTTGACGTAATAAGGATAGCATATGGACCTGAGGGTAGCGGGCCTTAGACTCATTTTGGACCTCACTGATGAAATAGACAGGGCGTTGAACCTTATAGGCATGCCCGGCTTCTTCTCTCTCGACGACGATGGCGGTGCTGACGACACGGTTTGTTGCAGTGATGTAGATTAATAGAGTTTCGCCCGCCTGTGGTGCCATCATAACCGGTGGTGTCATGAGGAATTGTTTGAGCTCGGCAAAGGCCTTGTCAGCTTCAGGCGTCTTGGTAAACTTCTCCGAGGCTTTGAGCAACTTGAAGAAAGGTAAACCCTTTTTGCCCAATCGGGATATGAAACGACTTAAAGCCGCCATGCATCCTGTTAGCTTCTGGACGTCCTTTATGCAGGTCTGCGGTTTCATCTTGGTAACTGCCTCTACCTTCTCGGGGTTTGCCTCAATACTGTAGCGACTAATGACGTTGCCCAGGAGTATGCTAGATGGAACGCTGAATATGAACTTAGTGGGATTTAGCTTCCAATGGAATTTCTTCAAGTTATGGAAAGTTTCCTCGAGGTCGACGATGAGGTTATCGGCAGTCATAGACTGAACCCCCACATCATCGATGTAGGCCTCGACGTTCTTCCCAATTTGATCCTAGAGGCAGTGCTGGATAGCCCTCTAGTAGGTGGCTCCAGTGTTTTAAGTCCAAAGGACATCGTGGTGTAGCAGTATGCACCGAAGGGTGTAATAAATGACGTTTTTATCTAATCTTCCTCCTTTAAGGAGATCTGGTGGTAACCAGAGTAGCAATCAAGAAAGCATAAGAGCTCGCAACCGGCTGTAGAATCTATGACCTCGTCAATACGAGGTAAGCCGAAGGGGTCTTTAGGGCAGTGTTTGTTAAGATCGGTGTAATCAACGCACATTGTCCATTCATTATTCTTTTTTCTTATAAGGACCGGATTGGTGAGCCACTTCGGGTGATACACCTCTTTTATAAAGCCGGTTGCTAAAAGCCATGTTATTTCTGCCCTAATAGCCTCCTTTTGGTCTTGCGCGAATCGATGAAGCTTCTGCTTGATTGGTTTGGTGGTCGGCGATACATTTAAGGAGTGCTCGATCAGCTCCCGAGGAACGCTGGGCATGTCAGTAGGTTTCCATGCAAACACATCGACATTTCTGTGGAGGAAGCTGACTACTGCGTCTTCCTATTTCGGATCAAGGTTGGCCCCGATCCGAGCCGTCTTGCTTTTGTCACCGACCATGAGCTTGACCTCCTTCATGTCTTTGGACTTAGTCGCAGACCAAGGTGGCTCCTGAGTCAGGATTACTTGTTCCTATGCTAGCACCTTCTTGGAGTCGGCGATGCAGGCTTCCATCCTGAGGGAGAGGTCCATCGCATCAGCGATGGCGAGTCCTTCGTGTTTGTAGTCATAGGCAGTGGAAATGTTGGCGCGTAGGGTGGGGACTCCGTGCTCTGTCGGAATCTTCAACACCAAGTAGACATAGTGGGGCACAGCCATGAACTTGGCAAGTGCTGGTCGACCAAGGATGGCATGGTAAGCAGTGTCGAAGGCAGCCACGAAGAAGTTCACGTACTCAGTACGGAATTGGTCGGTGGTGCCAAACTAGACTAGCAATGTAATCTGCCCCAAGGGTTGGGACGCTCTGCTAGGTACAATCCCCCAGAATGGAGAATCGACAGGGATGAGATCATCCTGGGTGAGGCCTAACTCAACCAGGGCTCTGATGAAAAGGATATTAAGGGCACTCCTGTCGTCAATGAGGACCTTCCTGAATCATACATTGCGTATGATGGGATCCAGCACGAGGGGGAAATGCCCTGGCTACGGGATATCTGCCCGCTGGTCGGTCCTGTTGAAGGTGATAGGGTACTCTGACTAGTTCAGATACTTAGGACCGACAACGGTGTCATATTTGGTGATCGACATGACCTGCTGAGCGGTTAGCTTCTGCTGACGTTTGCTCTCGGAGGCAGCGTGTCCTCCTAAGATCATGGCGACATTCTTGCTAGCGTCTTGGAAGGTAGGTCTTGCATCCTTAGGACTCTCCTCGTCCTTGCCATCCCTGACTCGTCATCCTTGTGGTTCTGGTGCTTCTGCTCTTCGTTGCGGAAAGCTTTGGCCATGCCATAGCATTGCCGCATGGTGTGCTTGCTACCCTTATGGATTGGGCACGGACCATCAAGGAGCTTTTCGTAGGCAGCATTGTAATTGCACTTAGGGCGTGGCTACTCTATGTTGTTGATTAAGTTCTCTAGTCAGCGTCGGCATGGCTGTGATGCCCTCGATCCCTCTGGCCGGTCATTATGATAGCGGTCACGATTGTCATAGCGCCTATCGCGGTCGTCATGGTGCCGTTCTTCGTGGCGATCATCATCGCGCCATGGATGGCGATCCGAGCAGGAAGCACAAGTAATGTCATCCTTGAATTGCCGATCGGCTTCTTCATAGTCGGCGTAGGAGTCCGCAACCTTAAGGAGTTTGCCGATAGTCTGGGGCCTCTTGCGATAGAGTTTGGAGTGTAGCTCCTGGTGGTGATGGAGTCCTCTAGTGAAGGCGGAGATAGCTTCACTCTCACCGATGTTATGGATGGTGTTCCTCATTTTCGAGAAATGCCTGATGTAGCTTTGTAAGGGTTCCCTAGATGTCGGAGGGAGTTTCTCTAGGTCATACTTCGTGCTAGGCTGCTAACATGTTGCCATGTAGTTTTTGATGAAAACTTTCTTGAGATCATCCCAAGATTCGATGGAGTCCTCCATTAAGCCCATAAGCCAATTATTGGCAGATTGGGAGAGCATGACAGGCAAATAGTTTGCCATTACATTGGTGTTTCCTCTGGTGGCACGTACGGCAATCTCATAAAGCTGCACCCACTGCTCAGGATTAGCTCTGCCATCATAGGGATCAACCCCAAAGATCTTGAAGCCTGCAGGCCACTGCATGGCTCGCAACCTTGCTGTAAAGGGGTGAGGTCTCGTTGACTCATTAGCAAGGAGTGGTCGGATGCCAACGGGATCACCGTGTTGCTCATCATATTCCTGTCAGTGTTGGAGCTCTACTTCATGGCGCCGAGCACGATTGTTCTCAATGTGATTTTGTGCATCGAGATGGGCGTTGATGTGGTCGTGGGCGTCATCGCATAGGGGTAGATTAACCTCCTGGTTGGCGTGGCAATCTGGTCAGCCACGCGGATTTCGTGGTTCGTGTGATCCAGGGTTGATGGCGTAGTTGCCCCTGGACCCCCCTTGGACAATCTGGTCGCTATGGTAATGACTTCCCCCTTCGTGGCGAGAGCCGCGGGGGTTCCGACTATGAGCAGATGCAGTCGAAAAGGATGGAACTGGGTTCTAAATGTCATTGACCTGGACCTGAGCTGCTTTAAGCAGCGCTTGAACCTTCAGCACCTCTAGCATTTGCGAAAGTCTAGCCAACTCGTGGGTAGCCATAGCCAGATTGGCGCTCGGCGCTTGTTCCACCGGTTGATTATCCACCATGAGGAAATCTTGCTGGAGATTACGGGCGAGAGGCGGCAACCCACCTTGGGCGAGTTGGGCGGTGCGCTCGGCTTCCTCATGGCGGTGTCATGGGCGGTCGGCATTTTTTGCTTCACGCTCGCGGCGCTGAACACTGGTTTCCCCATCGGCAGCGACACTGTCATGGCTAACCATGAAGAGTTCTCTACCGAAACCTAGAGGGAAAGGCGGACAACTATTAGTAGAGCCCTTGGAGTATGGCTTGAGGATTTCCTCCAGGATGGTGTTGAGCGATTCAACCGTGTTCACCATAGGAGCGGGCTGGTCGGTCTCAGGGAGATCGATCTGATATAAATCGCTGATGTGCCTACGCTCGATGTGGTTGGCGAAAAGGTGTCCTGATAGATCAAATCTGCACCCACTGGCCTAAAGGGATAGGGCATCGGCCGGTTCTCTATCGGGGCGGGGAGTGGTCGGCACTGAACGGTACGCCCTTTCAGAGTTGCTGTGATCACCAAATCTTGATCTTGCCATCTCGGACGACATGGATGAGCAGGGCGCTCGGCATTAGTGGCTTGGTGACCACGAAGTGCAAAAACCTTATCTCCCATGGTAGATCGATTTAAAATTGACTCCACGAGAGACAGGCAATCGGCTAAGCCATCGGTGACCCGATCTATTGAATTGATTAGATCATTGTGATCAATGGATCTCCTTGCTCGGCGACAGGACAGGATCGGAGCTTGAGGTGTTAATGTCAGCATGATTGACACCAACACGCCTGGAGTAGGATTATCCTGCATTATCTCCATGATCTCTCTACTGCCGTCGGTGTTGATGACCCAAGTTATAGATCCAACCATGAACGATTGGCCTGGCTTGGGGAAGATCATGGAGCTCAGGAAAGTGACCATCTAGTTGGCCATGGAATCAGCACGCACACCCCCTACCTAGCGTGCCACTGTTGACAAAATCTAGTCGGTAGTCTACCGAGGGGTATACCCACGGTAGTAGATGATTGGTGGAGGTGCACGTAATAGGAATCAGGTGGTGACACGGGCGCAGAGATAGCGATTTAGATACGTTCAGGCCGTCTGTTCGACGTAATACCCTACGTCCTGTCTCTTTGGTGGATTGTATTATGAAATGAAAGATGTTTTTGAGGGGGGTCCCTACCCACCTTATATAGTCTGGGGGGTAGGGTTACAAGTCGGTTAGATCTAGATCTATTTGGCTATATGGTAAGTATTTACAAGGAATACGATATCTATCATATCCGAACAGATCCATATCTATCTTTAGGATTCTTTGCAGAAACCGTGGGATGCATGCTGATTGGTACCTTGCATCTCATGCCTTCATCTGGTGGGCTGGGCCATCCTTGGTGATGCAGCCCATCTTCGTGGCTATGGGTACCTAGGGTTATACCCCCCACAGTCATCACATCTCTCTCAGTATCCATCAGCTACGATTCGGACTCGCGTCCTATATGTTCATGCAAGTTAGAACAATATGTGTCCAAGAATATTTTGGTGTCCGATCCCACGACACATGCTTATACAAGTTATAAAACAATGATGTGTGCGTAACGACAGTACACAACACATGCCTATGCAAGTTAGAACAATGTGTCTGTAGTGACGGTATGATGGTCGACTCTACACAACCAGAATTTTCAACTTCTCCTAGTGTTATAGTATTCAACATTTAGTATAAACTTTCCATACCAAATGCCTCCTAGTGCGGATTCCCATATGCTATGACTAGTGGTATTGTTTTATTACTACTTAAAAACACTAGGAGAACTCCACCATTTTATTAGTTCTAAGATGCGTCCATCGATGAATACAGAGACCAATTTCAAGACGTATTGGAACAAATAACAAGAATGTTGAATAGATCCCTAAGCAGCAAATCGTTCGGGTGAACTTAGAACAAAATGTATGTTGCGTTACAAAGCACGGGCACAATTACTAGTTATACTTATTCTACATCATAATAAATATATTATTTTTTATATGGAATTGATCAAATTGAAAATTGTTTGACTTCTTGTTTTTGTGAAACCCTAGCTCCGGCGAAACCCTAGCTCGCCACGGTGGGGCGCCGGCGGCCAAGGCGAGGGTGCCAGAGTCCGGGAAGAAGAGTGTGTGAGTGTGTTCTTTTTTGCCACTAAAAATAACTGTGCAGAGGTGCGCGCACCGAACATGCAAATCCTGCACGCGTAGGCTGTAGCAGTGCCCTACTTATATTATGTATATCCCACCGCCGGATTGACGCATCGTTCCTCCCCTACCATACGGTCGAAATAGCTAGGGCACACAACTGTTGAGTGGTGATGATGGTGGTGGCGCCCATGGAAGCACAAACGGCGCAACCTCCCTCCGATCCGTCCTCCGCCACCTACCCGTCGTGGGTGATGCTCGAGCAGCACTTGAACATTGATACCGAGGGCTCCTCTTGCTCCACGTCCGCCGACACCAGCAAGACATTGGCGGCCACCCGCAGCAGCACCGGCCTCCCGATCCAAGTCTCCCTTGGCCTCACATGAGCCCCCAACAATTTCATGCGTCTGCCTCCAGATTCCTTATGGCCTTCATGTGAAGGATTCTGAGGTCCTCACGACGCACGGTGACTCCGTGCTCATCGAGGTTTCCATTGAAGAAGAAAAGCATGGCTACACGATAGACAACTTCATCTACAATGGGGGCGCCGCCGCTGTTGACCCTCGGGGCTGCTGTTGCTGTCTTTGCTCCCACTTTACCATCTCGCTTATTATGGCACCGGCCTCGTGCGCGGTGGCAAGGATGAGCTTGTGGTGGTGCAGCTCCATACAGTGTCATCGACGAGATTGGAACCTGTAACACCTGGTTTTAAGGACAAAACCAGATAACACATATGGCTACAAAAAAGGGCAATATAATAAGACAATGCTTATACATAACGTATTAATACAAAAGAAGATAACCTTGGGCATAGATAGCGGAAAGACAACACCGATCTTTGTATGAAGACTCCACTCCATAGGGACAGCAGACTGGTTCATCACAATCCTAAACTCTTCTAGACTCTAGCAATCTAGTACCCATCCTGGATTTTGCCAAAGTATTAAAAATAAAGCAAGCGTAAGTATATATGGTACTCAACAATTATAACATGGGGTTATGAAGCTCAAAAGGATGACACTGGTTTACTGCATTTAGCATTTTAGTGAGTTGCTCTTTTAGCATTAAGTAGCAACAAGTTATGCTTAAGCCCCAATTAAACGACATGATCATGAAAGGAATAAATAATCATCATAATATCATAGTAATGGAATCATTATCAAGCAAATAAGTAATACAATTATTCCGTCAGTTTTCTAGGCCGCTCATGACTGTGAACACAGTTGTTATAACAGTTTTTAACACTCTGAAGAGGTTGTACATCTTTACCCGTGAGCTGTAATTTGCCATTTCGCCCGAGGTTGCGAGCCTCTTGACCCACTTCCAAGGAAGGTCGGCAGGGTTCACAATGAAGTCTTTCAAAGGTTCATCTAACAAGTTAGTAGCCGCTAGGTTTTCAATTGGCAAGCAGATGTAGAGCCCCCCTTCCAAATGGCACATTCCATACAGGCTATACAGATAAGGACAGAGGCCGCACTAAACCCGTCTCGACAAGCCCCTTTTACGCCCTTTCGGGTAACCACTAACAAGCTAGAAAATGTCCTTCTACTGAACTAAAGCCAAAGCCATGTAGCCCTCATGGTTGTACTATAGGTCTCGGATTTTGCTCACAGATAAGTCCTTAGGGGATTCCATGTTGCTAAAAAGCAAATTTTAACCTTGATTGCATAACACCATTTGCCAACATTCAGATCATGTTTGTTTAAGTTGAGCGCTAGCAAATACTACCCAGATGCAAACAGAACCCATTGGTGTCAAGGTACAAGATAACAAGAGCTAGATCAATCCATATGGGTAACAAAATTAGACACATGCACATGAATTATAGGTGTTTAGGTGAATGGGTAACAAGAATGATCCCATGCTATACTTGCCTTAAACTCAGATCCTTCTTCAAGTCCAAACCTTTAAAGCATTGCTTCTTGATCACCACATAAAGCTCACTGACTGGACATGATTATAAAGCACCACACAAGCATCTGTACATAACATACAAATATGAATAAATTAGAACAGTACACCAATCAATAAAAAGATTTGAAAGCTAATCTATGCATTGCTACGAGCACACAGACGCGAAAAGCACTCTAATCGGAGCTAGATGAAACAGATACAACTACCGGAAGATTTAAAAAGAAAACTATAGGCTGCATTTATTTTAATGATTATATAAGACATGTATAAGATACTTCAGAGAAATATCTAAATTGAATCAAGTCAAATTTATATTTGAATTACAAAACTAAAGTAAAATTAATCATATTTTATTTATAAATCATGTTGCATAATCGTTATTCAAGTTAGGATTTAAACCACGAAATTCCAGAGCTAGTGACATGGTGAACATTGTTACTTATGCATAGATTACGTCGTTATGAATCTAATGCAACTTGAATGGATTAAAATGGAGCCAAAAGGTAGGAGATATGGCCTAAACAAGGTCATGGCAAAACTGTAAATACTGAGATCAAATTTTGAATTAAAATAAAAAAAAATTGGATTTTGAATTTGGCCAACGATCGTGGGTTGATTTTGAAGAAACCGAGGGTCTCTTTTGCAAAAGTACAGTGAAGGGGTATGTTCTAATTGGGATCGTCCGATCCAGATCGAACGACTGTGGTGGCTTGGGGTTTTCTGCCGGCCGGAACAGGGGGATAGGGGCGGCGGTGGCCATTGCCGGCGATGAGGATCTCACCGGCAAGCATGGGAAACAGCCTACGGGGCACAGTTGTGTGAAGCGGGAGCACGGGGAGAAAGGAGAGCAAGGCTAACTCGATATAGGGTTCGAGGAGGGGTGAGATGACACTGAGGCAGTGCGGGCATGGCTTGCTCGAGCGGCTCGGGCTCTAGCGAAGCTTCAGCAGCGATGTGAAGGTAACAGAGAGCGAGGGAGACAAGTAGCGTGGTATCTTCCGCTTGCTTATCACCATGCGAAGACCAGGGAGCGGGTTGAGGCGGCGACAGAGCTACGAGATGGCGAGGTGTAGTTGGTGGTGGTGGCTTAGGGTTTTGGCAGTTGTGAGCTTTGAAGTGAGGGCGATGGCTGGGATAGGGCTAGCTAGGGGAGCGATGCGCTAGAAGGGTGCCGGTTTATATAGGGCAGCAGATGCGGAGCTCATGCCAAATCACGAAGGATTCAGGCTGCGACGGATTTCCTTCCCCGTGGTCAAGTCCGGCTCGAGCACGCCACGAGGAAGACGATGCTGACGCATGGGACCGTCCTATCGGCGAGAGAAGGTGTGAGGCTAGCTTGTTAGGCACTCCGAGCGAGAGGACAGAGCGAGCGCACCTCCGCACGGGCCTACTAGCGTCGGCCGCGAAGGGCAGCTGGGCTTGCGGAGGTGGTTTGGGCCGGCGCAGGGTGCTGGGCTACGGGTGGAAGTAGGCGGGAGCGGCTGCAGCTGAGAAGCTAGGCCAGCCCAGTTGAATGGGCCTACCGGATAGGAGGGAGGGAGGCGGCTAGAGCAAGCCGTCAGGCAAAAAGGGTGAAAGGGTGAGAGGAAAAGAATTCTCTTTTTCTTTTTCTGAAACACTTTTCCAAACCTATTTTCAAACAGACTCTTGATTTCATTTCAGTTTTGATCAAATACACAACACAATAAATCTAATGCAAAGGCATGTATGCTCAAACATGTTTCTACCTTATGATACATTTTAATTTTGTAAAAAATTGTTATTTCCCTATGTTTTCATGAGCACAAAAATACATAATTTAATCATTTTAGCTCTATTTCAAGAGGAGCAAATTTTAGGGTGTTAATGTTGGCGGTCCTTAACTCATACTTTTTACTGTCAATTTCCATATGAAATTAAGTAGAAATAGGGCTTTCAACTAACAATCTCCATAGGTTTTGGTAAGTTCTTCATTTACAAATGATAACCATGGAAAAACATCAGAAATAGGCCCAAAACAAATAAAAGAACAAAAGAGAGCAACTCAACATCCTACCTAGGCTCCAATACCAAAGGAAAAGGGCCCATCAAAGCAGATCTCACCAAGCCAAACGTGGACCAAACACACAAAGACGCAACCCAGGCCCAGCAGAGAGTCAACCAGGCAAAGTCGGTCGCTGGGAGGCAGCACTTGGGTGTGGCCGCACCCAGGGTGCGGCCTATGGGGGATATACCTCCGGTGTACCACAAGATTGTAAAAGATATGATTTACTAGGACTCTTATAGATATTGTAATCCAAATAGAATACCTACCATATAGCCGACTATGATACTTTTCTTGTAATCCTACCCCTCCAGAGTATATAAGTAGGGGCATGGGTCCCCTAGTCGGCATCCAGATACAAACTCATGGGCTTAGCCTAGAATCTCTCATCTCATTCACAAGCAATACAATCCACTAGAACATAGGACGTAGGGTTTTACGTCGAGTTGATGGCCTGAACTTTTCTAAATTTCGTGTCTCTGCGCCTGTGTTACCATCCGATTCCTGATCACGCGAACCACCACCACACAATCTACCATCGTGCGTATACCCCTCGATGGACTGGCGACCATATTTCGGTGATAGTTGATGTTTGCCCCCTAGCTCCTGCAACTGCCTCTGGCTTTCACGTGGGCCCTCCTATTCAATGTCTCATGACGGTTGCATGCGAATCACCCTAGAATATTCCTCCAAACCGACCAACAAACTGCTATAAAGGGAGGGGGAGACCTCCCCACTCACACACACTCTACCTTGAGCTTCATTCTTCATCCACATTTGTAGCAGTGTCACTCTAGTTGCTCCCACCTAGTTGTAACAGAGAAAATAGGAAGAGAGGAGAGGAAGAGAGCTAAGGAGGAGTCGGGTTTGTCGGACCCTCCTCAACTTTGTACCTATATGGAGCCAACTCGTCTTGAGTAATATCCAGGTTCTCCTTTGGTATTTCCAAGCTTTCTATTTGACTAAGTTCAAGTCTTACTTTATCTTACTTACGGGAACTCCGCTCGACCGAGTGCTCTAGTCTAAGGATCCAGGCTAGAGTAGTAATCGTTAGCATAGACGTGGTGTCTAGACTAGTGTTTCCCTGAGTTTGCGCCCAATCCCACGGATAGTTGTGGTAGCCTTAAAGGTGACAGCTCCGACCAGGCCTTTGTAATCCACCACGTTTGGATTGGTGTTTTCGTAGAGCTTTTGGTAGCCTAACCCCGATCACCCCTTGCCAACCACTTTCGAGGATTGGAAAGGTATTGCTACTCCGAAGTAAGTGAGTTTAGTAAGCCTGAACCTTGGTTATCTAGTTGATCTTGGGAAAACCATAGAAAACCCCTCTCTACCAAAAAAATACTTATTTCTTGGACAACCTTGATCCTTTCTAGTATACTTCATGTTCCCCGTGTAAATCGATACCTTGGAATACTCCTAGGTGAAAGCTACAGTGATATCCGTGCACTTGCAGATTTATCTGTTTGCGTTAAAAAATACCAACAAGCTTTCTGGCACCATCGTCGGGGAACGATACCTATTCTAGAATCAAACCAAGTTCATCCATGTATCCTTTTTCATTTTACCACCACCACCACATTCACCTTACCACAACCATCTCCACCATATGGATTCCACTCCTATCTTTAAATACTCCACTCCAAAGAGTGAATTATTGGAGCCGCCACGATCATCAATCCTATTCTTACAAATGGCTATGAGCTCCGCCCTCCTTTCATAGCCATGGTTTAGTAGCAATCCTTCTCTGGGCATGAAGATGAAAATCCTTATACCTACCTTTGAGAATTTGAGCAACTGTGTTCCTGCCTGACTATTGCTGGCAAGACACAAGAGACCATAAAATGGAAATTGTTTCCATTCTCCCTTTTGGGAAGAGCGAAACAATGGTATGTTCATACCGTAGGAGGTGTTCATGGAAATTGGGATGAACTTTGACACAAATTTTGTCTTGCTTTCTTCCCTCTTTTCCGAATTGCTGCTCTTCGAATATAAATTCTTACTTTTCAACAGAAGGAGAAGGAGAGTCTAGGAGCAGCTTGGGCTAGGTTCAAAAGTCTTATCAATTCTGGCCCAGGCCTTTAATTGCCTGACCACATCCTTCTACATCACTTCCATCTTGGTCTTAGCAAAGAAAATGCTCTCCACCTTGACATTTCTTTTGGAGGCTCGTTCGTGCACAAAACCATTAGTGAGGGCAAGGCCATTCTTGAAAAAATCCTTGAAAACACCCCTTACACTGGCATCTATGATGAGTTTCCTAAGGAAGAAGTTGTCAAGCCAAGCCTCGACCAATAGGAGGAGGCACATGCAACCGAATTCGAAATTCCTTCAAATCATTTTCATGGTCCGATTGCCATAGAACCTCCCATTGAGGGAACACACCACACATTAGTGGATGACGAACCTCATCCCTCTTCGTTTCCCTTTGAATTCGAGGAAGAGCTTTTTGAAGATTTTGGTAGTGCCTCAAATTTACCAGTTCCAGTGAGACCTTTAGTGCACTGTGCACCATCTAAGGATGATGGTCTGCACAATGAGTCCTTCCTCATAGAACACATCAAAGAACTCTTGGCTATCATGAGTCATGTGTGGTTGGCAGAAACAGAGTTATCCACCAAGGTAGCCTGAATCATTGCCCCATCTAATGTTCTATCTTGCATCCTTTAGGAAACTACCATAGAGGCTCACTATTGTCCAACTGTTGGGATGAATATTATTTCAAAAGCTTTGGTTGGGAAACTTTGCCCCAACGAGTCATTGATCCCATCTCATAAGCTTTTAAAGATTCCTTCGGGAGTTATTCTTGAAAGTTATGGGGTCATAAGGTCTATTCCTTTGCGCATAAGAGATTCTAAGTACCGTCTAGATTTTCACATCTATGACATCTCAGACACATCCCTTTTGGTTGGTCTACCCTTAGGGACACTCTTTCAAGGAAGACAAAAATAGGGTCTCTTGAATTTAAAACTGGGAGGTTCTTCTATCGCTGTCTCGCTAGCACGATCAAACAACACGATAGTAGAGCCTAAGCCCGAACAAAACCCTATTGAGGATGTCTTGATGGCTTCTCTAGAAGACATGGCCCTACCAGTTCTTGATGATGAAAACTTCATTCAAGAAGAGGAAGAGCCAGCAGAGCCTGTTGAACAAGAACAAATAGAAATGCCATCACAACCCCCGATCGAGCTAGAACCCCTTCCTTCTGGCCTAAAATATGTCCTTCTGAATGATAACCAAGAAACTGCTATCATCATAAGCGACAAGCTTTCCCAAGAAGAAACCTATGAACTTGTCGCTATCCTAGAAAGACAAAAATCGGCCATAGGCTACTCACTATAGGACCTCAAAGGGATTAGTCCCGCTCTCTGCACTCATCGTATCCCTATCGATCCTATTTCTTCACCATCGAGGGAACCACAATGGAGGCTTAACAATGCTATGAGAGAGGTTGTTAAGAAAGAGGTCCTCAAACTTCTACATACCGGGATAATCTATCCCGTGCCCAATAGTGAGCGGGTTAGCCCTATCCAAGTCATGCCGAAGAAGGGAGGAATGATGGTCGTTAGGAATGAGAAGAACAAACTCATTCCTCAACGAACTGTCACTAGGTGGCGGATGTGCATTGACTATCAGAAACTTAACAAGGCCACTAAGAAGCATCACTTCCCGTTGCCGTTCATTGATGAAATGTTAGAACGCCTCGTGAACCATTCCTTCTTTTGTTTCCTTGATGGGTATTCCTGGTATCATCAAATCCTGATCCACCCCGATGACCAAAGTAAGACTACTTTCACATGCCCATATGGAACTTACTCATACCGACGTATGTCGTTTGGGTTATGCAATGCTCCAGCTTCCTTCCAATGGTGCATGATGTCTATTTTCTCTGACATGATCGAGAAAATCATGGAGGTGTTCAAGTATGACTTTACCGTCTATGACAAAATGTTCACAAATTTTTTGGAGAATTTAGAGAAAGTCTTATAGCGGTGTGAAGAAAAGCACTTAGTCCTGAACTGGGAGAAATGCTAGAAGGAATAGTGCTAGGACATAAGGTGTCTGCTCATGAGATAGAGGTGGACAAAGCAAAAATTGAAGTCATCGAACAACTTCCACCTCCCACGAATATGAAAGGCATTCGTAGCTTTCTAGGCCATACAGGGTTCTATAGGCGATTCATCAAAGATTTTTCTCAAATCGCTAGACCTTGACTAGCCTGCTAGCTAAAGATGCACCTTTTGTCTTTAGTAATGAGTGCCATGAAGCCTTTCAAATCTAAAAAAGGCACTCGTTTCAGCTCTAATCATCCAGCCACCCGATTGGAAGTTGCCCTTTGAAATCATGTATGATGCTAGCGACTTTGCTGTGGAAGCCGTTCTTGGCCAAACAAAGGATAAAAAGCATTACGCTATATCCTATGCTTGCAAAACCTTATCTAGGCCACAACTGAATTATGCCAGAACTGAAAAAGAGTTGATGGTTGTTGTCTTTGCAATAGACAAGTTTAGGTCTTACTTAGTGGGGGCAAAGGTAATTGTTTATACAGACCATGCTGCTCTTAAATACCTCCTAACTAAGAAAGATGCTAAGCCTTGGCTAATCCGATGGATTCTTCTGCTCCAAGATTTTGACATAGAAATAAGAGATAAGAAAGGAGTAGAAAACTCAGTAGCTAACCACTTGTCTAGGCTTCAGCATAGGGTTACACATGAGCAACCTATTAATGATTATCTGAGGGATGACACACTTCTTAAGGTAACAGACTCGGACCCATGGTATGCAAATATTGTGAACTATATAGTTGCAAGATATGTTGCACCAGGGGAAGACAGGAGGAAACTCAAGCATCAAAGCCATTCCCGCTTGTGGGATGACCCGTACCTCTACCGAGTCTGTGCCGATGGGTTGCTACGGAGATGTGTCCCAATGGTTGAAGCCGCAAAAATCATAGAGAGATGTCATGAATCACCCTATGGAGGACACTATAGAGCATTTTGTACACATGCCAAGCTCTGGCAAAGCAGATTCTTCTGGGCAATGATGTACCAAGATACAAAAGAGTTTGTAAGAAGATGCGTCAAATGCCAGAAACATGGAAACATCAACGCTTGGGATGCAATGCCACCCTTGAACAACCTCCAAGTGGAGTTGTTTGATGTCTGTGGGATTGACTTCATGGGACCATTCCCAAAGTCTGGAGATGCCAAATACATCTTGGTGGTGGTAGACTACGTGTCCAAGTGGGTAGAAGCACTACCATGTCGAGCCTCTGACTCCAAGCACTCCAAAAAGATGTTCCATGAAGTGATATTCACACGGTTTGGAACACCTCAAATGGTCATAAGTGACGGAGGGTCACATTTCATCGACAAGACCTTTCGGAAGTTCTTGGTAGAATATGGAGTCAGGCACAACGTTGCAACTCCATACCATCCCCAAACAAGCGGTCAAGCTGAAACATCAAATAAGCAAATCAAGAACAATCTGCAGAAGACTGTGGATGAGATGGGGAAGAAATGGAAATACATGCTGCATGATGCACTATGGGCACACTGAACCGCATATAAAACGCCCATAGGCTTGACACCATACCAGCTTGTATATTGAAAAACATGACATTTGCCTATAGAATTGAAGTTTAGGGCCCAATGGGCAATCAAGAAATGGAACATGGATCTCCACCTAGCTAGCAAGAACCATGAAATGCAACTATCCGAGCTAGAATAATGGAGAGAAAAGGCCTATCACAACTCCAAGATTTACAAAGAAAGAACAAAAAGGTGGCATGCTAAGATGATCAAGCATAAAGAGTTCACACCTGGAGATAAAGTTCTAATGTTCAACTCAAGGGTGAAGCTCTTTGGTCAAGGAAAAGTTCGGAGCAAATGGGACGGACCATTCAAGGTGATCGAAACCTCATCACATTGTGCCATCACGCTCCAAGATGATGAAGGTAACTTATTTAAAGTAAATGGCCAACGTTTGAAGGTTTTCCTTGAACCTCAAAATATAGAAGAAATTGAAGTGAATGAATTTCTGCAATTTAAAGATCCAATCTAAAGAAATTCAATCTTGTTCCTTATAGATTTTAGGTTAATCTTTTAGGTTAAATAAATTTTTGACTCTCTGGTGTTCCTTACCAGAAGAGTCCCCTTTATTTTCACCACTTTTTGTCTTTGAATAAAGGTCAGATATAGCTCCAAAGAAGTGTGGGTGTGTGCAACACCCACATTGAGAACAAAAGCATCGAACCACATCATGAACTAGGTGAAGGGGCCTGCACACAACTTCTACAATTTGGTTTGATCCCTTCCCACCGATTCATATGTTTACTCATGGTTCTACACTTGTTTAAACAATGCATATTAAAAAGAACCAAATTTCACACTTAGAGTTAAATTTGAAAGTAAATATGAATACAGCTCTTTAAGATTGGCCTGCATAATCTTTATTCCTTATATGTACTTAGTGCTTGTGGGAAAAATATCATATAGGAAAGATATTTTGACTAAGTTGTTATGAAGTGAGATATGGCATTGGCATGGAAATCCAACATTTTCTAATCAAAGTACTTGGAGAACTTTCTTTTTGATAAAAATGTCAAAGTCCATAGCTTTGCACACTCCTCAATGGTAAGAAAAGTTCCTACCAATGCCAAATATCATGTTGAAAACCTTCTACATATGCTACTTGTGTTTGTATTGAGCTTTGTCAAACTTTGTTGACCCTTGTTGAGAAATTTATCATACTCTTAAAATCAAGATCATGTACACGCCAGCAAATATATGCACTACTCCTAAACTGGAGTAGGCGCAAAAACATGCCTTCCACTTAGATCCACCCAAAAAAATGTTCTACTCCTTCACTAGGAGTGAACAAAAACATGTTTGTTAGATTCCATCAAAATAAATGCTCCAAAGTCCTTGTTAAATATTTCTCTCAATAGTTTTCATTGCAAAAAGCGACATGGGGTTATCAAAAAAAAGAGAAAAATATATCAGAAAATAATATGATGATGAGAATAAAGATAGCCCATGATATCACAAAAGCTTTCTACGTTCCAATAAGAGAGAGAGATATGTTTCAAGGAGCATAATAAAAATTGTTTATCCATCTATCCACCATATAACCACACACATGCACATCTTGATTTGACTGTATGACATTTTTCTCCATGGATCCATTGTTTGATTTAGCAAAATATGCAATGCAAGTATGGCTTCATACTTTCTCCTACCTAAGCTCCACATAAGCTTTTTAGAACTAGGAAGGAAAAGAAGGCATTGCTATGATGTGCCTTGGTGAGGAAACATATACCACTGAGTGATTTGAGAGTACCATTTGAGGAGTATATGTGAACTATGCTTTATTTCAAAAAGTTTACAAAAACTCCAAGTTACTAAGATATGAAAATGGGATGAGATGACTTTGCTTCAAAAGCCGTTCCACTTCTCAACCGCTCAAGAAAATATGTTAGCTACCCCACATATCCTACAGGTATGAGGTATGTTTTGGAATAACTATTATGCTAGATCCATATCTTGAAATAGCTATGTCCATCTTTACTTTATCCTAAACCTTTGCTCGAGATGAACAAAGATCTATGTGTGGGGGAGCTTGTTGGTGGTCCTTAACTCATACTTTTTACCGCTAATTTCCATATGAAATTAAGTAGAAATAGGGCTTTCAACTATCAACCTCCATAGGTTTTGGTAAGTTATTCATTTACAGAGGATAACCATGCAAATAAATAAGAATGGGCCCAAAGAAAATAAAAGAACAAAAGAGAGAAACTCAACATCCTACCATGGCTCCAATACCAAAGGAAAAGGGCCCATCAAAGCATATCTCACCAAGCCAAACTTGGGCCAAACACACAAAGACGCAGTCCAGGCCCAGCAGAGAGTCCACCAGGCAAAGTCGGTCATGGGCAAGCAGCACCTGGGTGTAGCCGCCCCCTAGCTCCTCCAACCGCCTCCTACTTTCGTGTGGGCCCTCCTATTCAATGTCTCATGGCGGTCGCATGCGAATCACCCTGGAATATTCCTCCAAACCGACCAACAAGCTGCTATAAAAGGATGGGAGACCTCCCCACTCACACACACCCTACCTTGAGCTTTATTCTTCATCCACATTTGTAGTAGTGTCCCTCTAGGTGCTCCCACCTAGTTGTAATAGAGAAAATAGGAAGAGAGGAGAGGAAGAGAGCTAAGGAGGAGCCAGGTTTGTCGGACCCTCATCAACTTTGTACCTCTATGGAGCCAACTCGTCTTGAGTAATATCCAGGTTTTCTTTTGGTATTTCCAAGCTTTCTATTTGACTAAGTTCAAGTCTTACTTTATATTACTTATAGGAACTCAGCTCGACTGAGTGCTCTAGTCTAAGGATCCGAACTAGAGTAGTAATCGTTAGCATAGACGTGGTGTCTAGGCTAGTGTTTACCTGAGTTTGCGCCCAATCACACGGATAGTTGTGGTAGCCTCAGAGGTGACAGCTTCGACTAGGACTTTGTAATCCACCACGTTCGGATTGGAGTTTTCGTAGAGCTTTTGGCAACCTGACCCTGATCACCCCTTCCCAACCTCTTTCAAGGATTGGAAAGGTACTGTTGCTTCGAAGTATGTGAGTTTAGTAAGCCTGAACCTTGGTTATCTAGTTGATCTTGGGAAAACCATAGAAAACACCTCTCTACCAAAAAATACTTATTTCTTGGACAACCTTGATCCTTTCTAGTACACTTCACGTTCCCCATGGAAATCGATACCTTGGAATACTCCCGGGTGAAAGCAACATCGGTATCCGTGCACTTGCGGATTTATCTGTTTGTGTTAACAAATACCAACAATTAAAATTCTACACCCCTTAAGATGAATCTCATCCTTGAGATTCGAAAGATGGTAATCAAAGAGATATGGATACTCCGTCTTTGAATCTTCTCCACCTTCTCGAGTAGTTCTACCTTCTCAGCAACGATCCCATTGCACCTTGCATGTTATTACAACCTTGCTCGGAATAGCTTGCTCAACTTCTTAGACACAATTTCTTAGTCCTTTATGCCATTATCTCCAATTAACCTTTGCAATTCCTCTTGTCCAAAGGTAAGCTCTATTAATTACCAACTTTTTAGTATTAGTGACATCACTTAAGTTCCGTGCACAACTCCATAATCCTTGGTGTCATACGATCTTCCCTAGCACACTCTTTATGCTAAGAGCATCGGCAACGACTTTTCCTTCTCCAATTGATAGCACTTTTCCAAGTCATAATTCTTGATTGTTCCAATGCAACCACAATGTCTCAAGTTTCGATCCGACCCTTAGCGGAAATATACTTCACACTCTCATGCCCCTGTAGGTGCCACACTTGGTCCCTTCAAACTTAATATCATCTCTAGTAGCAGTATCGATATCTTAAGGGTCTCGGATAAACCTCCCTTGAACCATTAACCGAATCCCATAGTTCCTAGGAACTCCGAATCACTCTTACATCCTTTGGTGGTTTCCAGCTCAACACATCATTAACTTTCTCGAGTTCTCCATAATTCCACATTTAGAGGTAACCTATCTAAGTAGAGATCTTCCTTCAATCAAAACTTACTTACCATGCTTGGTGCAACATTGAGGTCTTCTGAGTCTTCATAGAACCAACCATAGATGTACAATATCTCCTTCTCATGTCATGAATGCCAACTTGGCTTGGGTATGTTGAAAGTTGAACTCCCAATTGATGATAGCTAAAACAAGAATCAGTATTGACAAATGCACAAGCTCCTTGTAGATAATCCAACAGGTTACCAACCCTAAGAAAGGATACCTACGCTTGATAGTGACTTCGCAACCATGGAGATAGCCGATGCTTCCAAGTGACAAACTAGAACGTATAAAACCTTCATGTTGTATATTCTTTAGTTAGGCTACCCCCTTAAGAAAAGATCAACTAGGGAACACCAAAGGGTAGCTTGAACCTTCTTTCAGGTAAGTTGACTATCATAATGACATTCTGATATCCAAGAGAAACACATGTGCATAAGTATGAACAAATAACCTGCAATTCCTCGCGAGCAGAAAAACAACAGTGCAGTAAAACAGCCATAACTATTGTTTTGTCACTCCAATTAAGTTGTTTCTTACACCGTTGGAAATCTTATCAAACTACCTACAACTTTCTTAAAGAACACGTTTTCAGATTATGCATTTAAGGTAGTTGAAAACAGTGCACAACAGAAATTGTTCCAGATTGCTGGCAGCACATATGCGTCGTCTTGTGATTATCATTAACTCCCAAACCAAAATAGTTATAAGGGCGGTTGTTGCGGCCTCACAAAGATATTGAAGTGTACTGTTGTCCAGAATTTTTCCATGATTTTTGGTCGTACAAAAGTTAGAGGTATAAACTGATAAAGACAGGTTGGTCTGAAAAACAGAACTTGAGAGAACAAGATATAACCAAACCTCACTATTTATTCATTAATCCGTATACCTTAGACCAATTAACTAAATGAACTTGTGGACAAACCCCACAAGACCATGACACTCATTACAAAGATCCAAACCAAGCATTATCATAAATACATCCAGCCAAATACTAAAGGTTCACAAGCCACACATTAAGGCTAACTGACTTGACTTTCGCTACTAGCGTTTTTATTACATAAGGGGACACAAACTCCTATTTCTTAAACACGGTGTGGCTGCAGTGGCATCCGGGGTAGCATCTCTTGCATGGGGATGAGCGGGACACGTCCTACACTTCATTGGTCTTGGGTAGTCTAGCATGACTCCTCCACTCATCAATCTCATCAAGGGCTTCCTCATAGTGTTGCCTTACTTCTGCCAACTCCAGTTGACTATCTTCCAACTTTTGATGGATGACTTGGATGGTCAAGGCCATCTCCTTTAGTTGTTCATTCAGCTCTGAATGAGGGTCAGCTATCACACATTGCAATCTTCCTAGTAGACATCTAGGAAAATACTTTTGCATGTCCTTCATCTCTTCATAGTGCTTTCCATGATATATCAAAAGAGCTTGATGAGCCACGCCAGATATGCCAGCATACATGTCGAAGTGATCTATGAGAGACGAGTGAATGGATTCCACCATGCGTGAACCAGTAGCTTCATTCTAGCTTGTGATGTGTGCTTTCTGTGCTCTAGTGGTACTTATACTTAGGATGGGTCCACTCAGTGCATTTATACTCCACCTTGGCTTGCTGATCAGGGTAGTGGTCTTGCAAACATATGCACAAGTCGAGAGTGGAAGAAAGCCTCGCCGCTAAAGAATGTGGTGTGGTACCCCTTGCGCCAACAAGTGTGCCGAGCCTTTGATGCGGCAGGAAGAGCTTCTCCATCCTGTGGTTCCGTTAAGGCGTAGTTCCCTCCATTGAGGCATGGTCCTCCAGAGCTGATGCAGGCGACCTTCTCATTACGAACCATCTATTTAGATGGAGAGAAAAGAGTTAGAATAGAGATAGTTTTCATAACAGAATAGAGACAGAAAGTGAGCATAACTTTTAACAAATAATAACAAGGTGAGGAAGAAAGCACGAATAAGCAAAAGCAGAAACATGCTAAATGACCAGTTCTATCTAGGCTTGCGTCCTATAGTCAACATTGCTCTGATGCCAGTTTGTAACATCTAGTTTTAAGGACAAAACCAGATACACACCATATGTGAGCCTAGAAAGTCAAATCACACATATGGCTACAAATAAGGGTAATATCGTAAGATAATGCTTATACTAAACGTATTAATACAAAAGAAGATAACCTTGGGCACAGATAGCGGAAAGACAACTCCGATCTTCGTATGAAGACTCAACTCCACAGGGACAGCTGACTGGTTGATCACAAGCCTAAACTCTTCTAGACTCTAGCAATCTGGTACTCATCCCGGATTTTGCCAAAGTATTGAAAATAAAGCAAGCATAAGTATATATGGTACTGGTTTATAACATGGGGTTATGAAGCTCAAAAGGATGACACTGGTTTACTGCATTTATCATTTTAGTGTTTTACCATTTTAGCATTAAGTAGCAACAAGTTATGCTTAAGCCCCAATTAAACCACATGATCATGAAAGGAATAAATATTCATAATAATATGATAGTAGTGGAACCATTATCAAGCAAATAAGTAATACAATTATTCCATCAGTTTTCCAGGCCGCTCGTGACTATGAGCACGGCTGTTATAACAGTTTTTAACACTCCACAGTGGTTCTGCATCTTTACCTATGAGCCATGATTTGCCCTTTCGCCCGAGGTCACGAGCCTCCTGACTCACTTCCAAGGAAGGTTGGCAGGGTTCACTATGAAGTCTTTCAAACTTTCGTCTAACAAGTTAGTAGCCGCTAGGTTTCCAATCAGCAAGCAGATGTAGAGCCCCCTTCCAAATGACACATTCCACGCAGGCTATACACATAAGAACAGAGGCCGCACTAAACCCGTCTCGGTAAGCCCCTTTTGCGCCCTTTCGAGTAAACACTAACAAGCTAGACAAGGTCCTTCTACTGAACTAAAGCCAGAGTCATGTACCCCTCACAGTTGTACTGTATGTCTCGGATTTTGCTCACAGATAAGTCCTTAGGGGATTCCATCTTGCTAAAAAGCAAATTTTAACCTTGATTGCAAAACATCATTTGCCAACATTCAGATCATGTTTGTTTAAGTTGAGCGCTAGCAAATACTACCCAGATGCAAACAAAACCCATCGGTGTCAAGGTACAAGGTAACAAGAGCTAGATCAATCCTTATGGGTAACAAAATTAGACAGATGCACATGAATTATAGGTGTTTAGGTGAATGGGTAACAAGAATGATCCCATGTTATACTTGCCTTAAACACAGATCCTTCTTCAAATCCAAACCTTCAAAGAATTGCTTCTTGATCACCATGTAAAGCTCGCCCACTGGAAATGATTATAAAGCACCACACAAGCATCTGAATAGAGACATGCATAACATATAAATTTGAATAAATTAGAACAGTACACCAATCAATAAAAAGATTTGAAAACTAATCTATGCATTGCTACGAGCACACATACGTGAAAAACAATCTAATCAGAGCTATGGTGTAACAGAAACAACTACCAGAAGTTTAAAAAGAAAACTATAGGCTTTATTTATTTTAATGATTATATAAAACATGTATAAGATACTTTAGAGAAATATGTAAATTGAATCAAGTCAAATTTATATTTGAATTAGAAAACTAAAGTAAAATTAATCATATTTTATTTATAAATCATGTTGCATAATCATTATTCATGTTAGGATTTAAACCACCAAATTCCAGAGCTAGTGACATGGTAAACATTGTTACTAATGCATAGATTACGTCGTTATGAATCTAATGCAACTTGAACGGATTAAAACGGAGGCAAAAGGTAGGAGATATGGCCTAAACAAGGTAGTGGCAAAACTATAAATACTGAGATCAAATTTTGAATTAAAATAAACAAAAATTGAATTTTGAATCTAGCCAAGGATTGCGGGTTGATTTTGAAGAAACCGAGGGTCTCTTTTGTAAAAGTACAGCGAAGGGGTAAGTTCTAATTGGGATCATCCGATCCTGATCGGACGGCTGTGGTGGCTTGGAGGGTTTCTGCCGTCCGGAACAGGGGGACAGGGGCGGCGGTGGCCATTGCCGGCGGCGAGGATCTCGCCGTCCAGCACGGAAAACAGCCTACGGGCCACGGCTATGCAAAGTGGGGGCACGGGGAGGAAGAGGAAAGCGAGGCTAACTCGATATAGGGTTCGGGGAGGGGTGAGATGACACTGAGGTGGCGCAGGGCTCGCTCGAGCGGCTCGGGGCTCCGGCGAAGCTCCGGCAGTGATGTTAAGGTAGCAGGGAGCGAGAGAGAGAAGTAGCGCGGTACCTTCTGCTTGCTTATCACCACGTGAAGACCGGGGAGCGGCTTGAGGCAGCAGCAAAGCTATGAGATGGTGAGGTGCAGTCGGCGGCGGCGGCTTAGGGTTTCAGCAGCTGCGAGCTTGGAAGTAAGGGCGGCGGCTACGCTAGGGCTAGCTAGGGGAGCGGTGCGCTAGCATGGGGCCGGTTTATATATGGTAGCTGGCGTGGAGCTCACGCCAAATCGCGGAGGATTCGGTCTGCGGCGGATTTCCTTCCCCATGGTCGAGTCCGGCTTGAGCACGCCACGAGGAAAAGGACGCTAATGCGTGGGACCATCCCATCGGTGAGAGAAGGTGCGGGGCCAGCTTGTCAGCCACTCTGAGAAAGGGGGCGGAGCGAGCGCGCCTCCGCGTGGGCCTGCTAGCGTGGGCCGCGAAGCGCAGCTGGGCTTGCGGAGGGTGTTTGGGCCGGCACATGGAGCTAGGCTGCGGGTGGAAGGAGGCGGGAGCGGCTGTAGCTGAGAAGCTGGGCCGGCCTGGCTGAATGGGCCTACGGGATAGGAGGGAGGGAGGCGGCTAGAGCAGGCCGTCGGGCCAAAAGGGAGAAAGGGAGAGAGGAAAAGATTTCCCTTTTTCTTTTTCTGAAACACTTTTCCAAACCTATTTTCAAACAGACTTTTGAATTCATTTGAGTTTTGGTCAAAACCACGCAACACAATAAATCTAATGCAAAGGCATGTATGCTCAAACATGTTTGTACCTTATGATAAATTTTAATTTCGTGAAAATTTGTTATTTCCTTATGTTTTTATGAGAACAAAATATATAATTAAATCATTTTAGCTCTATTTCAAGAGGAGCAAATTTCAGGGTGTTACAGAACCAGGCACGCCGGAGCTGATGAGGGTGGCCGACCTCTCCTTGTTCCATGCTGGTGAGTGGAGCGTCAGGCGTCTACAGATCAGGTTTCGCGACGCCAGTGAAGTTCAGCAACTTCCTTCGTTCTGGGACGCCGTCGTACCTGTCAGTGACGGGCTACTCTGCTGGGTCGACCTATGGCAGCTCGGCGTCGTGCTCTGCGACGTGTTCAAGGAGACACCCAGGCTGCAATATCTACCGCTCCCAAGGGATAACATATGGGGGCAGCTGTCAAACCGGAACCTGTGCGCTACCGCTGGCGGTGGCATTCTCAAGTTCATCAACATCTTCCCCGTTGCTGCTATGGCGGCGCTGGTGACTCCCGCTGTGAACGTTCTCACCACGCCAACACCATCCACACCTAGACGACGAGGATTGGCAATCACGATGACATGAAGTGGGTGAAGGACGGCATGGTTGATGCCACCGAGCTCTGGGTGCTCGACTCCTACAAGGGCCTCCGGTGCTTCCCACTTGACCACCCTGTCGTGAGCATGGACGAACCTGACCACATCTGCTTCTGGTTGCACGAGCCCCCAGTTGATGGCTATTGGGACTATAGAGACCGCTCGGTAGGTCTGCTAATGGTCAACACGAGAAGCAAAACAATACATTCTGTCTCACCCCACGAAGATGGGTTGTTACTCATGCGAGATGGTCATCTGATCCCCAGCAACGTATCCTATTTCTTCAATTCTTATCCTAGTAGTGGTAGTGATGGTACATTGGTAGGACCAAGGAAGAAGGGCAATGCGAGGCCACTGCCAGACATCGTTGACGAGCAGCTAATAAGAGTTAAGAGGGGACGTGCAAGCATTACTACCAATCCAACATTGCAACCAGCTTCATTCGCTGAGCCTTCTGTGCAAGCATCAGAGATCTTTGAGGCATTTCAAGAGATACCTAGCTATGGATTGGAACATGATGAGGTAAAAGTGTATAGAATTCTTAGCCGTGACAACTGCCGCCGGGTCAGATCTCTTTTAAGGTTACCAAAGAATATAAGGAAGGATTGGTTGTAGATGGAGATTAAGGCCAAGGAAGAATGATCCCTCAACACTTTGTTTCTTAATTTATCCCCAAAACAATGTTCCTAAGATCAGACAAGATGTGTGTGAAGTACAGGGAGGTACTTCTTCTTGTCTCAAAATCATCTAGGAATAGCTGTGTTAAGTGTGATTTATTTTCATTATAGCACAATGCTTTCTGATGTTCATTTTTTATTGTACTCATTTATTAATTGAAGTGTTTGTCGAACACGACCTAACATTTTATATAGCATATGTATCAGTGAACATACGGCTTATATAATTAAGTTGCAACACAATGCCTGTTACTTCTCCTTCCCACTTGACATATATCGACAATACATTCTCGAGAACTTCTCCAGTACTCTTTATCTTAAAGCAGTCCACCTAACTAATTTACTGTTTCTTTAGGGCTTGTTTGGTTTGGGGTGACTAAACTTTAGTCACCCGGTTTTAGTCGGTTTTAGTCCTTGAAATGCCAAACAGGGTGACTAAAAGGTGACTAAAGTAGTTCAGTCCCTTTAGTCCCCAAGGGGTGACTAAAAGGTGACTAAACTTTAATCCAGTGACTAAAAGAACCAAACAGGGCTAGTCTCAGTGGGAGTTTTATATCCCAATTTCCAACACAACCATATTTTGGAAACAGTGCAGAAGAGTTTTATCCTCATAAAACTCTCTCTACTCCCATAAACTTTTATCATCTCTCTCTTCATTAATACAATGCCCTATCAACGTATTTAATGCCCATGAAACTCTATAAAGCTCTCATTAAGATTGGCCTAACAATTCACTTGGATCCTGCATGGGACTGGCCCATCCACCCACACCTCATGTGCAGCCCTGACCCAAATCCAAAGTCACTTATTTTGTTTCCTAGCCCACTCTGGCATGTTGAGTTATTGACCGAGCGGTAGGGGCATAAAAAAGGAAAAAGCCTGACTACCAAATATTAAGATTTTATCCTCGCGCTGCGGCGGATTTCCTGTTTGGTGCGTCTGCCTCCAGATCCTCGCGGTGCACGGCGACTCATTAATACTCGCATTAATATTAAGCTCTCATTAATACTCGCACAGCCCCCAGCAGTTTCGTGCGTCTGCCTCCAGATCCTCGCGGTCCACGGCGACTCTGTGCTCATCGAGGTTTCCATCGAAGAAGAAAAGCAAGGCTACATGACAGACCAGTTCGTCTACAATGCGAGCACCGCCGCTGTGGACCCCCCCGCGGCTGCCGTCGCTGTCTTTGCTCCCGCTTTTCCATCACTCTTATCATGGCACCAGCCTCATGCGCTGTGGCGAGGACGAGCTTGTGATGGTGCAGCTCCAGACGGTGTTGTCGGCGAGATCGGAACCGGGCACGCCGCAGCTGATGAGGGTGGCCGACCTCTCCTTGTTCCGTGCTGGTGAGTGGAGCATCAGGCGTCTGCAGATCAGGTTTCACGACGCCAGTGAAGTTCAGCAACTTCCTTCGTTCTAGGATGCCATTGTACCTGTAGGCGACGAGCTACTCTACTGGGTCGACCTATGGCGGTTCGGCGTCGTGCTCTGCGACGTGTTCTAGGAGACACCCAGGATGCAATATCTACCGCTCCCAAGGGATAACATATGGGGGCAGCCATCAAACCGGAACCTGTGCGCTACCACTGGCGGTGGCTATAGTTTTCCAAACATGCCGGCACGGCACTACACGGCACTAGTCCACCCGGCACGGCACGCTTGGGCACGGCACGCTAGGCACGGCTGATGAACCGTGCCATGCCGTGCCACCGTGCCCAACTCCAGGCCCAGGCACTGCACTATCATTCCTGCAGCATGCCATGTCGTGCCGTGCCGACTCCAGGCTCAGCGTGCCCGTGCTGGCCCAGACACTAAACTGGCAAAACCCCTCAATGAACTCAGCACAGCAATTTAAAGAGATCTAAAATGACTAAGTTCACAAAAGATCAAAAACAGATCAAAACACAGCACAGCAAAGAACACAAACTTTTGAAACTAAAACTAATTTAAGCAGGAGTTGTGCAATGGCTGCCTCATTAAAAACCTATTTAGGTAAAACTCACCCTTGTGAGAAACCCTAAACAGAAAAAGAGTACAGCCAGCTCGTAGATTAATTGTTCATTACATCCATCACCACAAGTCCAAGTCTCAGTTATTACAGAACCATTATATAAATGGGAAGTGAACTAGTCGACGTCAAGATAAAGACCAGCAAAGGCCTCTTCCAGCTCCTTATCCTCCACTATGTGTTGCAGTCTTGTCTCAGCATTCTCCCAATCCTTTATGCAGGTAAGCGCCTCTACAGTTTCAGGGTTCAGCCTCCGCCACCGCTCCTCGATGATCCTGCCAATTAAGCTAAAAGTAGACTCTGAAGAAATGGTTGACACATGCACTGTCAAAATGTCTTTATCAAGAACAGAAAGTACTGAATAAGTAAGTTTGTGCTCATGCCACCACTGCATGATGTCAAACTCATCATCCAACTGGCTTACTGTGTCACAGTCCAGGTAGGATGCAAGTTCACTAGAGTTAGAACTGGCAGTTGCTGCCTGCAGCAAGAAAGTGGCAGAAACACTCCTCGAATGATCAAGACTAGAAGGGAGGGAAGAACAGCCAGCTCCAACATCCAACTCCTCATCATCATAAATTTCAGCCCAAGCTGTTCTTTTCTTACCAGACAGGGATGGAGGAACAACCCTTTTCAGCCTATTAGAGCCATACATTACATCATACCTATTATACATTTTAAACAGAAGAGCTCTGGTGTCCAGCAACTTATTAGTGTAGTCAATATTAAAAAGAGAATGTAACTTCCTAAGCACTTTGGTAAATCCCTTAATTTTAGCTCTTGGATCCAATATGAATGCAATAGAATAAAGATCAGTTATGTTCTTCCAGTACTTATTGTATTTGTCAATCATAGGTTGGATAACAGATCTTAGATGTTCATCATGTTGATACCTATGCAGGTGTATAGCAATCTTAACAAGATGATGAATCATAAGTGGAGAAGTAGGATAGTAAACACCAGACAAATCAACAGTTGAGTCATAGAACAGTTCAAAAAATTCCAAGATTTTATTTGCCATAGCTCAGTGATCAAAAGTCAAAAGGAAACCACTACCTGAACCTCTAGGGTAATTGGCCTCAATGAAAGTACTAAAAGTACTCTTGTGAGGCAGCAAGTGCTTAAGCATTAGGTAGGTAGAGTTCCATCTAACATCCATGTCTAATCCAAACTTCCTAGGTCTAACACCACTAGCAATGCAATAACTCTTGTATACCGCAATTCTTTGATTAGAGGAGTTCATAAAAGAGATTGTTGTTCTAAAATCCTCAATGAGAGGATTCACAGCAGCTAGTGCTTCTTTCACAATCAGGTTAATAATATGACAAGCACATCGTTGATGCAAAAATAGATCAGAACCCAAATATTCTTTAAGTATAGGTTTCAATCTATCCATAGCATTTTTATTTGCAGATGCATTATCCAAAGTTACAGAAAAACCCTTGTTAAGTATATCATACTCAGCAAGGACAGATGCAACACGCTCAGCAATGTTCTCAGCATTATGGGACACATCAATCAACCTTAAACCAAGTACCCTTTTCTCTAATTGCCAATCACCATTAATGAAATGAGCCACAACAGATAAATAATCTTGTTTAGCCTTTCTAGACCATATATCAGAGGTAATAGCAACAGATGAAATAGCGTTATCCTTTAAACAGACCATCAGTTTATCAAGTTTCTCATTGTAGTATTTAAACAGATCTCTACCAGTGGTTTGCTTATAGACAGGTGAAAAATTAGGGTTATGAGCAGTTTTAATATAATCTTTAAATGCCTCAGTTTCACCAATCATAAGAGGTAGGTCCAATATAGCAAGCACACGAACAAGTTCAACATGAGCTACCTCAGCACTGTACTCCCAACGACGAACAGAACCATCAGAATTAAAAGCAATATGAGTCTGAGTCATGCCTCGGGTCTTCTCAAGTTTCTTAGGACACTTAGCAAGATGTCGAGTAAGATGCCCAGTGCCATGAACAGAATAAGTAGAGTAGCGCTTATGACAATGAAGGCAAGCGCCAGCAAACCTGATCTTTCTACCTTTCTCAGTTTCATAGTGCTTCTCAAAGTCCTCCCAGATAGCAGACGTGGAAGGACGATTAGAACCGACAGGGCTAACCTCGCTCTGGCCACCGTCGGCATCAGCCACATCGACTGGGGGGTCAGAGTCGTCGACGGGAAGGGGATCAGTAGCAGAACGGCCGAAGAGCATGGCAGCGTCCTCGCGGACATCATCGTCCTCATCATCTCCGGCCATCCCGCACATATGCCGCTCGTCGTTCTAGGAGTGGTCAAACTCCCCGTCGTTGTGTTGCCCAGCGCCTGGGGCCATCTCTGCCGTCTCTGGTTCCTCGACAGCTACCACAATCAACAGATAAAAGTAGGGTTAGGTTGGGGATTAGGGTTTGGGTTAGGGTTAGGGTTTACCCTTACCTCTACGGCCGGAGCCCCATAAACGACGACGATGAGACGGACCGATTGCACACCCCCGGTACCTCAACGGAGACCGGAGCCCAGGAGGTGGCGGCAGCCAGCGATGTGGACGACGGACAGATGACGGAGATGCGGCGAGGATGCCGAGAACAAGGCTAAATCGACGTTCAGGGATGAAGAATAAGGGAACAGATGGAGATTGAGGGCGGGAACCACCGGATCTGAAGGAGAAGAGGGAGATTGAGGGCAGAGAGGGAGAAGTGGGAACCACCGGCCACCGACACTGACCCCTTACCCGCTGGAAGACTCCATGGTGACGGCGTTGAGGAGCCCAGGTTACGAGTGTGGCGAAGAGCGGCGAGCAGGCGAGGAGCTAGGGTTACGAGTGCGGCGAGAAAGCTACCTCGACGGTCAGGGAGAATGAAGAGTGGTGTAGAAGGCCGTGCCGTGTGCCCGTGCCAGCAATCGCTGCCTTAACCAGCCACCGGACGGTGGGAAGAAGAGAGGAGAGCGGCTAGGGTTTCAGTCGATGGGAGAGGCGGAGAGCTCGATGCGGCCAGGAGCTACGGAATGACGGACCGACGGAATGAGCTAGGGTTTCATCCTGGAGCGGCGGCTGGCTTATAAAGCCGTCCCACCCGACCCCCAGATCCAATGGTCAGCAGGCGGGGGGGCTCCATCCAACGGCTCAAGGTCGTGCCGCCCCCGTGCCGGCCGCTGAAGCAGGCCATGCCCGTGCTGTGCCATCGTGCTGGCATCGCGGCCCAGGCACGGGCACGGGGCCATGGCGTGCTTGGCATGGGCACTGTAGCTGCCGGGCCGGGCCGTTTTTGTACCGGGCTTTTTCGTACCGTGCTCGTGTCGGCCCAGCGGGCTTGGCCCGTTTGGAAAACTATAGCGGTGGCGTTCTCATGTTCGTCAAAATCTTCCCCCGCTGCGGCTGTGGCGACGCCGGTGACTCCCGCTGTGAACGTTATCGCCACACCTACACCATCCACACCTGGACGACGAGGATTGGCAATCACGACAACATGAAGTGGGTGAAGGACAGCATGGTTGATGCCACCATGCTCTGGGCGCTCGACTCCTACAAGAGCCTCTGGTGCTTCCCACTGGACCACCCCGTCATGAGCATGGACGAACCTGACCACATCTGCTTCTGGTTGCACGAGCCCCCTGTTGATGGCCATTGGGACTATAGAGACCGGTCGGTAGATCTGCTAATGGTCAACACGAGAAGCAAAACAATACATTCTGTCTCACGCCATGAAGATGGGTTGTTACTCATGCGAGATGGTCATCTGATCCCCAGCAACGTATCCTATTTCTTCAATTCTTATCCTAGTAGTGGTAGTGATGGTACATTGGTAGGACCAAGGAAGAAGGGCAATGAGAGGCCACCGCCAGACGTCGTTCACGAGCAGCTAATAAGAGTTAAGAGGGGACGTGCAAGCATCACTATCAATCCAACATTGCAACCTGCTTCGTTCGCTGAGCCTTCTGTGCAAGCATCAGAGATCTTTGAGGCATTTCATGAGATACCTAGCTATGGATTGGAACATGATGAGGTAAAAGTTAATAGAATTCTTAGCCGTGACAACTGCCACAAGGTCAGATCTCTTTTAAGGTTACCAAAGAATCTAAGGATTGGTTGTTGATGGAGATTAAGGCCAGCGAAGAATGATCCCTCAACACTTTGTTTCTTAATTTATCCCCGAAACAATGTTCCTAAGAACGGACAAGATGTGTGTGAAGTGCAGGGAGGTACTTCTTTTTGTCTCAAAATCATCTAGGAATAGCTGTGTTAAGTGTGATTTATTTTCGTTCTAGCACAATGCTTTCTGATGTTCATTTTTTATTGTGCTCATTTATTAATTGAAGTGTTTGTCAAACACGACCTAACATTTTATATAGCATATGTATCGGTGAACATACGGCTTATAATTAAGTTGCAACACAATGCATGTTACTTCTCCTTCCCACTTGACATATATCGACAATACATTCTCGAGAACTGCTGCAATACTCTCTTTTTTTAAATTGCACGCATCTTAAAGCAGTCCATCTAACTAATTAACTTTTTCTTTAGGGCCTATTTGGTTTGGGGTGACTAAACTTTACTCACCTGATTTTAGTCAGTTTTGGTCCCTAAAATGCCAAACAGGGTGACTAAAAGGTAACTAAAGTCGTTTCGTCCCTTTAGTCCCCAAGGGGTGACTAAACGGTGACTAAACTTTAATCCAGTGAGTAAAAGAACCAAACAGGGCCAGTCTCGGTGGGAGTTACATTTCCCAGTTTCCAACACACCTATATTTTAGAAACAGTGTAGAAGAGTTTTATCCCCATGAAACTCTCTACTCCCATAAACTTTTACCATTTCTATCCTCATCAATACAGTGCCCTGTCAATGTATTTAATGCCCATGAAACTCTATGAAACTCCCATTAAGATTGGCCTAACTATTTTTCACTTGGATCCTGAATGGTACTGGCCCATCGAACCACACCGCGTTTGCAGCCCTGACCCAAATCCAAAGTCACTTATTTTGTTTCCTAGCTACAGAGACAAGCGGTGGCGATGAGAGGCATGTTGAGTTGTGGACAAGCGGTAGGGGCATAAACAAGGAAAAAGCCTGACTACCAAATATTAAGCTTTTATCCGCTTCTATTTCTCCAAAAAGTTAAGTTGTCAAAAAAGCTTACTTCTTGCAATACTAGAAATTAAGTCGTTGCAAACATCGCGTACAACCGAACCTAACGCATGAAGGCCACGGTCCGTTTGGATCACCGGACTAAAGCTTAGTCTGTTGTTGGATAATAAGTAAACATTAACTAACTAAAAAAATATTTTTCTAATAAGTTCTACTCATCGATTAGCCTCTATTAGTTTTTCTTAATTCATGATTGGTTTATATTTAGGCCTTCGATTAGGCATTGAAAACATGGACTAAAGTTTAGTTTAGTCCATCCAAACACCCACTTAGTATGGGGTTGGTTTGCATCTGATTCAAACTGTCTAACCCGTTTCATTAAACACGATGGCTGCAATACCACGAAACTAAAGTTCAACGCAACATGGAAAGTCCTGCTTGGACCTGAGTTGGTGTGAACTCGTGACTCTGGGCATACGGAGGAATCCCAATGGGTAGCTTGCCAAATGTAGTTGATAACCAAACTGCATGTTGCCATATATCCTTATGCAAGTAAGGAGTGGGCAATCGATTTTAACTGAAAAATCGGGTTCGGTTTTTTCAGTTTTTACAAACTTTGGTTTTTAGAAATGAGTAACCGATTGGTAAAACGGAGAATCGATGAGTTCAGTGTCAGTTTTTTACTTTGGTTTTTCGTCTTAAACCAAAGAAACCAGAATTTGCTCCACGAGAATTTAAGTACAGGAACTGGGTGGGGGACACTGCTTATTGTCACGCCTCCGCTGCCACCAAGGCCTGCTCGCGTCACTGTTGCTTGGCTCTACTGGAGCCGTCGCCACGAAGCTTGCTGGAGGCAACACAAAGCCTGCTGGAGATGTCGGTGTCGCCGTGAAGCCTGCTCGTGCTGGAGCCGCCGCCGCGAAGCCTGCTGGAGCCGCCGTCGCGGAGCCTATGTGTGCGTTGCCACCACACTACGCCAAGGTCCATGGCACCACTTGTAACAGAACCACCCAATTTATACAAGATCAAGTACGGTTGTCCCTGTTAACACGTTGACACACACATACTTTCACTCATATAAACCCGGTAGTCCGCCGAGTGTCCCGAAAGACCTCGGTAAATCAACATCACAACCAAGATCGCGTGATTAAGCAAATACACATCACATACACAGGGTTGCAGCGGAAATAATATTACAATTGAGTTCACAATTAAAAGTACAAGTTTGGGTTTCAAAATCGATTAGTGAAAACAACATAGCTTTCAAAAGATTACATTAATATATGTTCCAAATACATTGCTAGCATAAGTGACATCATCCGACAAAAGCATATAGATGAGAAGTAACTATAGAATCACCGAGCCACCGGCGGTTAACCACCATCTTCACAGGCCGAGAACTTCACCTGCAACATGGTGGGATAAACCCTGAGTACGAGAAGGTACTCAGCAAGACTTACCCGACAAAACAGAAATAAAAGACACCAAGGATCATGCAAGGCTTTTCAGGTGGGCTAGCTTGACACAGTTGCATAAAAGAGCTTATGAGTATAGTAACCAATTTAAACTTATTATCAAGCTTATCATTACTTACCTGTCCACTAGATTAGCACATGTACTAGAGCACTCACTTATTAGGAGCAAACAATAATAACCATAGCAGGTATAATAAGGCTGTCATCATCATATCATCATTTCCGAACCATTAAGTATTAAGTGTATCTACATTGGAGATAAGCCCGTCAAGTTCTCACTAACCGGGAGAGACGGCGATTCGAATCGAATTACAACTCAGGTGAGGGGTATTCCTAACTCTCACCCCGCATACTTTGCAAGGGTAGCCGTGGAGTCACCTTTGGAACATCTTAGGAACCAAATTCGCGGGTTCGATCAGCGCCAAGACACTCTCGAGGATTACCCTTACGCCAGGGGCGATCGGGACTTTTAAATCACCTGCCCTTGGACTCACGCCTCGGCTCCCTTCCGGCGCGCTTTATACTTATCGACTCCCGGCCTGAGGTGAGCTACTCGGCTTCGCGGTCGGTCATCGAACACGGCCAACTAAGAGAGAGGCATGCGTTCAACATGAACAGGAAAGGCTCAAAGATCCAGTCCTTAATCGACACAGACGGAGTCACTGCAAACCGGTAAGCCTCCGTCCGGTCTTCATTTCAAATTAAGACTGGTTCTTTTCCACGATAGCAAATATAGTCAACCGTGCCACATGTATCTTCCTATATCTCGCAGGTGACAGGAAATCACCCGACTTCTACCGCGTTTAAGCAGGGCTAAGCACTACTCGAGCCTGAGCTACATAGGATTCAGGGTAACAATATCTGGACAAGGATTGGGTAACCAATGCAGCAAGTGTTTGCATCCAACACCTAAACTTAATGCAACAATATATATATGTAACAATAATCATCATAATCGCATTTGGGAAATTAGGAGGCTTAATATGCTCCGGGGCTTGCCTGGGATCCGACACAAGTCAGTGTTAGGTAGACGACACTCGCTAAGTGAGCATCTCCCGTCCTAGCACTTGTCCAGTCCTTCCACCTTCGGGATAGGTCCACCATACACCATCGTCTGTCTCCACATCATGCGCTCCACGTCCACGTGCTGTACCTAGCGTACCTAGGATGAGATGCATAGATGCAGATGCATGAACATAAAGAATACACATGAAGGAATGCAACAAGCATACTAAACAAGCATATGTTACACTATACACACATAAGCATGTCATACAACCAGCTAGCTATACATGATCAAGTACTTCACAATTTAGCAAAACATTTTAGGCATGCTACCTTAACTCTAGGTGTCCAAGATAACCATTTGCAATCATACAAACAAGAGCAAGTAGAAGCAAACAATTCTAGATACAAGCAGATTTGGACAGCAGCAAACAGTCACTGGTTTCAAACATAACTTAAGCTACAAACATCCCACAAGGATGATCTAAGACTTTATGAAAATCCATAGAAATTGTATACAAGATTGATGTTTACATAAAAAGCTAATTACAAAGTTAAACATGTCAAACATGTAGATGTTTCAGACCTGTCCAGACATGGACATAAAACTGATTGCAACTTCAGAGAAGCATAACTGTAGTTACACAAATCCAAATGACTTGCAAGAAGACATTTTGGAAAGCTTATGAAATTATCTACATTTCATCTGTAACCATCATAGCATGATTCACAAGTTAAGTAGGTCGAAATTATACCTTTACAGAAACTGGTTCATACAAAACAGAGAGCAACAAATCCTGTACTCTAACTTTAAACAGTTGTAACTCTTAAACTACTTGGCCAAATGACACCAAATTTTAACAGTAGCTAGATACATGAATTATCTACAACTTTTGTATAAACAAGTTTCACAACAAAGAACATTATCATGAAGAACTTTGCTAAGTTCTCAGATCTGTCCATAAACCACATCGGCAAGAAAATAATTATTAACTTATGTTGCAAACACATAATTGGGCAAAACCAACTTTACCAACATGTCACACATGACTAAAGAACACCAGAAAACCTAGGGTCCATGACCAAATAAATTCTTTTAATGCATTTCTTAATTTATTTTAGATAACAAGGTGACTTAAGGAACATATACCAAAAGTATACAATAAATTCTAAAAAAATTACAGTGGCTCACATATCCTCTCAATAGTCTACTGTCCAAATTTCACTCCATTTTAATATGTATAGCACCCTCTATTCAAAAGACAAGTTGCTAAAGCAAGAAATCATGTCAGAGCAAGATAAACCAATAACTCACTCATACTTCATTCAATACTCATGAAATTTTTATCACACATCAAACATAACATGAGTAGCATGCCACAAAAATTTCACTTCAATTGAAGCCCTAGATCTACAGTTATAAAAAAAACAAATACAACTAGCATTAAAACCCTAGCTCCATAAATATATTTTTACAGCTAAAATTTTAAAGTAAAACATGTAATATTATAGATCTATTGCATAGAGAATTTCACAAGGATTCCAAAAAGTCCTCATTTGCTATTTTACGAATTTCCTATGAATTACTATGATTTTCTAAACTTTCAGCCGATTTAAAACAAATAGGTCCTCGAGGTACTATTCACTTGAGTCTATGGTTCTGCAGAAAAGCCCCTTTACTTAGTCAAATTTGAGCCCGAGGCCCTGGTGGTCGCAGAACACAGCAGAGGAGAATGTCGGACTTGCTGTTGCCGGCGAAGGAGGCTCGGTGGCGGCGGGATGGGTGCTGCAGCTGCGCTGGCTCATGTGTGCAGCATCGTGGGCGTCCACAGCACTGGCACGGCCGAGGTGGCTCGTGGCTGCCTTGCCCGCGCCATGCCGCGTGCCCACTGCAGGCGGCTTACCGGCGATGGTGCTCGAGGCGATGGCTTGGATGAGCGTCGCGCGAGAGGTGCAGCACGACGAGGGCAAAGGCGGTGGTGCGTGCGTGCGGCCGTGGAGGCTTGAGCGGCGGGGAGGCCAGCGGCGGCAATGAGGGCGACCCGGCCAGCCATGGTGGTGGGCAGGCGGCGTGGGAGCGAGGAGAAGCGCGAGAGGAAGCGATGGGAAGTGGAGGAGTGGCGGGAGTGGAGGGAGTGCCTCTGGCGTCCACCGGGAAGAAGCGCGCAGCGCTGGTGCCTGCGGCGAAAAAGCTCGGCAATGGTGGGGCGGCTCTCATGGTGCATAGCCGCCACGAAGTCATTTCATCGAGTACGTGGCGTGCGTTCTTTGTGCCCGACTTGGAGTCCGTTTTTGGCATATTCGTTGCAGATTCGGACCTTGGCGCCTATAGAAAAGTTGTTGTCCTCAGAATGCTCTTCGACTTTGATTAAGGGTGCTCGGCCATTAGGCTGTTGGATTAGCATATAATTAGTACTAAACTTGATAGTGTCGGTGATTTGACATGACAAGCAAACACCCAAAATTGATGGTCGAGATGAAATGCAACTGGTGCCATCTTCTTGTATGTTCTTCCCCATCATGTAAGCTCCAACTTTTACATTTGGATCAACTGAAGTTGCTTAACAAAATTTGGAGAACGCGGAATGTCATCGTCGATGCTCAAGATTTCAGACTTAGGTCTACAAACAGCAGCAGTTTCGATCTTGTAACCTCTGTTTGCATCATCTACAAACTGAACTAGGGCATACTCCAAAAACAAACTATGTTGTACTCAAAACAAAGAACAACTTTTATTAAAGGATCAAGGTCTGGATCAGCTCGGTTTGCAAGATATAAAGCTCCAAAATAGGGTACCCGCAGTTCAAACTCAGTTAGGACTTAGCCAAATTCCTGGGCTCCATAATAACACTGTATTGAATCTTGTGAGTTCTATTTGACTAGGTTAGAGGCCAAACTAACTCTTGACCATTAAACAAAGTTTGTTCTACACAAGATGAACTACAACTTTTGTTAAAGGTGAAACCTCATAACTGGTACAGAACCTACTGTTCTACTTTGACCAAAATAGGATCACGATGAAGCTTAAATTATCCTTTTTGATCCATTGGAGCATTTTCTGGCCACCTGCTCAACATGAACCCTTCATAACATTTGTTCATGAGTGCAAGTAGAGTTGTTTGAGCAAGGTACCAAAGTTTGGTTGACTTCATAGGTTTCCATCCACTTGATAAAGCAATTCATGCAAAGATATGACTTATCATTTCATGTGACTTTTTGATTCCAAACTTCATGAAACTTTTCCACGGGTCTAGATGGATGCATGTGGATGTAATGTACATGGAATAAGCATGTTTAACATTACTCTTGCATAATCTTAACAAGGGTCCATATGTAAGCAATTGTGCGTGGCCCAAGTTTAAGTTGGAGCTCCATCATGTAGATTTGATCTTGACACCTTGATTACCACTTGACATGTCATGTTTGAGCTCAAACCTATTGCTTAACTGGTGATAAACACCTGGGGTGTTACAGCCCTCCCCCCTTAAAGGAATCGCGTCCCGAGATTCGGTGCGAAAGACTTTTAAGGGAAGAGAAACTTGTCATCCAGTTTCCAACATCAGTGATAGCATAGGCTACTTAACTTTGGAGTATCAGAGAGACTAATTTGGTCACGACACTTTCTGATATTTGCTCTTTGTCGTAAGTTGTTGTCTGAAGAATTTCTTTCGTTGGCGTCCATAAAGCATTGTTACATTGGAAGGAATCCAAGATAGCATTGTCCTACGTACTTCGTCCACGATGTACGAAGAATGATACAAGCGTAGACTAAATACTTGTAACATCTACTTCCCTAGTGGATATAACATAGACCTATGGACTTTGCACTAGATCGCAGTCGGTTGACGTATATTCCTTGCAACGGTGCTATATTTGTTCCTAAGGTTTGAAAAGCAGTTCTCTACTAAAGTGACTTGAGCACAACTTCTCATAAAGGATGTGATCACAGACGGGGTAAACATCCTTTGAGGGTATGAGAAGCTAGTTAACCAATATCCAAACTGGTTGTAGCGGTGCACTCACTCATATGTCAACTGATGAAAAGCTACATAATGTTCCATGTGTGCAGTGCTCTTTCTCTGATAACAATAATGTATTACCTGAGCCAGTTGAGTGAGCGGTGAATGTGGTAGCTGACTCTGTTGACTCAGCGTTTTCGACGACCATTATTTAAGAGAATTCTCGTATCCAAACGGCAACAGTTATCTGAGTTGTATCTGAGGCAACCCCTTGGGTAAAACACATGGAAGACACCAAATGACAAGGCAGCATTGGTAAACATTGCCAAGGATGATGGATAGCGAGACCTAGAGTACAATAAAAGTTGCAAGTATTTCCTCAAACTAGGGAAATAGTTCCCTACCAAGCATTGAGTATGATTCTCCTTCATGGTGTAGTTGCTCAGTACGTTGAGTTGACTTGCACTATATCAAAACTATCTTTTGTGGAACTACTTTTGACATTGGGGCTTCATTTCTAATGTCAGTCAATATCTCCAAATTACAATTTTGAAATCTGTTGTTTGACACCTTTCAAATTGCTTTCGAATTGCAAGGGTACAAATTGACTCGTAGAACACCTTGATTGCTCGAACATTGTTGATAGAAGAGGCCAAGAACAAGGTACAAAGGAGTCCAAGGAGTCTTCTTTAGGGCATCTAGAGGATTATCTAGCAACAATTCTTGACCGCATTACATACCTTGGCATCAATTGCAAACACAACTTTTGAATGCGAAGGATGATCGCAGTCACAAAGAAATTACAGATTCTGTACTCTTTGGTTTTCTGTTCATATTTCACAAACTAGTGCTCCATTGTGCGTGAATTTTGGTAGAAACATAGATCCATGAGTCCTCTAACCGCTCACCAAAACTCAGCTCAAACGGACACTGTTTGACTATCCAAACAATACGGTTACCAAAACTGCTGCGCTCTGAAATGGTAGCAAACCGAGCCGAGAAGATATCTCTCAAATCCGATGTTTTACTCAACCAATACTCAAACCAACTTAAGACATTGAAGGTTCCTAAGCAAGGAATGAGATCACCAAGTTTGGGGTCAATCCAACTTCGTTTGAGTCACTAATCGTTGGCTTGAAGATAACCGGTTTAGTGCCACAAAATCTGGACAAATTTTGTGTTCTTTCTTTTCTTTGCTTCACACATTGAGGTGTGTGTTTTGCACTCTATAATCTTTCTCATAGCAGCAACAGCCTTTCTCTAGCTGAAGATGGAGGCTATAGTCTTCCTGACATGTTTCTTAGGTAACAATTTCCGCCGTTGATCTAGACAACAACTTGCCGATGCACAAGCATTGGACTTGTGGGCTGTTTTCACAGGGCACAAAGCATTATTTCACATGTAGGGCATTCCTACAGAGACAAGGAACCATTTCTGAATATTCTCTAGCACTTTGTCCAATAGAGCCTTGAACAAACCCGTTTATGGTACCTAGGGCACAATGATGCTGATCGAAACTAGGGATGTGCTTTCGCTAGCTCCTACATAGCCGATATAGCATCCAGCACTATCTGTGTGATTGTCCAAGATGGACTTGACTTGACATCATAGGGCTTGGAGAAGGAAGCAGTACTAGCATCGATGACCGGCTTTGCTGTTCGTTTGCTTAACATTGTTTTGTGAGCTCTGGCCTTCATAATTAGCAAAAAGTTATCAGCTAGCCGGAGGTTAAGCTTCCTATTAGTAACTAATCAGTTGATTCTCAACACACAAAGTTCCAAATTCTTACTCTTGACTACAACAATAATTGCAATCGAAGCACAAACAGACGGTCGCCATCGAAGTCTGCAGACAAGGAGTCACACTAGAGATTGTTGATCTCGACCGTGCGATCAGCATGCACATAATAATCAAGACTTGGATAGCCAGGTCATAATCATAATGTGACGTTCGATTCTTATCTGACTAACAACTTTTCCAACATTAAGTGTTGTGTGCCCTTCTGATCCAAAAATGATGACATAAGTGGTTCACTAGGTGACGGACGTCAATACTGGTGGGACAACCAAGTGGAGTCACTTATCTAGCACCTCTTGTAGCCTGTTAATGTTTATGTCGGTGACCAGTTCTTCAAAGGTTACCCTTTTTGTGACTTCAAAAGGAAGCTCTACTACTTTCGGTCAGATATATGGATCTTCGATAAGATATGGAGAGATAACCAAGGAAGAGCTCACGTGAAAATAACACATCGGTGCAGTTCGGCAATGGATCATGTCTAGAAACCTCGATACCAGCGCGCACCCAGCAGCACAACCATGCGTCGGCCGCCCACAAGGAGGCCCTAGGTTCCGTCGCGGCACCGTAGATCGCAAATCGTGGCACCATTACTGGACATACAACCAAAGTGAAATTTCCAGTGGCACCAATTAGATTGTAAGAACAAGCATTGTGCAAAAGAGGGATAGCAAACAAGGATAGTCACAAGGTTAGGAATCAACAAGGAGGCGATCAGAAGATCAAAACACAGCGCAAAAGAACATAGCCTAATTGCCAAAGGCAACTAAGCAGGAGACTCTTGCTAATTTCCATATACGTCTGGTGTCCACCCAAGTGATTACCAGATAAAGATTAACATGAGATTTGGTCTTGTCGAGTAGCATCATAAGATCAAGACTGATAAACATCCAGAGACTTGAAAGGGTTGGAGGCAAAATAAATGAGATTCGAGAGACAGAGCCATTGCACTGATTAGGGATTGAGTTGATAAAGCAATGACATGATCTGTGAGGAAAAGGTTCCAAAGCTAAAATAGATAGCGATTAGCGTTTCACTAGCTCACCAGTAGGAGAGAGAGCAATAAGGTCCAACAAGGATTTTTGAGCAGGGTCCTCCCACACAGGAGCGGGACAACCACGAAACATGCAAGCATTCAAGGGAATTAAGCTTGGGCCTAAGGTCAAGCAAAGGCATAGATAAAGTCTTCGTAGTACAACGTTCAAGGCTAGCAACCCCGTGTACAGGCTCAGGCTCCCAAGAGAGAACCTAATTGGAGACGACAACTGTGCGATTACGTAACTTGAGCGTTGTTTTAGGATAAAGCTATTTGACACTCGTATGCTTACCGAGGACAAAAGGGTGACAACTACGTCACTACCAAGATAACGAGCATCCACGCCTACATCATGGTCTTAAGCGAGCATTTCGAAACACTCAATCCGATTAGCTTAAGCGACTATTATTAAGCACAAAGCTCGTACATAATAAGCAGTCACCTACAGTAACACCACTACACATAAACATGCGAACCTGGTGGTAAGGTACTGTTATCTTTTATTTCCTCTTTACTGAATAGGTGGATATCTCTACAAAACAAGTTTTACTTACATTTAGCAATTTAGTTTTTTGAAGGGGTGAACTTTTTGTTAACTATTAACTCATCATCTATTTCCTTTGGAAGCCAACATACGAGGCAAACCTAATCACATACTAACTTCAAGCATAGCTATTCAAGCAGCATGGGACAAGGCATTTTGGCTAGCTTCACACAGGGAAAATAGTGACATCACATTGATCACAAGCTACTTAGCATTAGGATAAGGTGAGGGAAGCATATTTATGCACAAGCACAATCATGATGCATGCTCGTCCTATTCGTCCTCACGAAATTGCCAGCCTAAGGTGGCAATCACGTTCTATGTCGGTGGCAAAACACGTACTCTCTCGATATATAGCTAGTCGTCAGCTACATTCAATCTACGCATTCGCGGTTAGCGTACCTGCAGGCAAATTCATTGCAGCCCATCACCACAAGAGATAAATAAGCATACAATGAAAGCAGTAAACTAAGATACCCTCCATATATACATCCCCAAATGTATATACTTCGATATCCATAGCTACCCGATAAATATACCCGCAATTAAGTACCTTCATATATACATGTGTGTAACATGTAAATATTCCAGTAACCATAGCTAACTCTTCCCTAGAGCGACAGTGGGACGGTCATGCTCTCACAACTCACACTTACCTGGGCGTAGAGACATTTTGAGCCATACATTACCATTCAAGCGAATGGCATCCATACAATAGCACGCCGTATGGACGACGAAAGTAAAAACCCCCATGTTAGTACTTAGATAGCCACCTAATAGTCCTTAATTGGGCATAAAGGAGGATGTCGCTAGCATAGTTTTGCAAATTAGTTTTGTCAAATTTGCTTGTAGCTAAAGTTTTAGTTAAAATAGGCTTTTTAAAACCAAAACTTTGTTTTTAAAACAATGTACATGACCGTATTATGCTTAATCTTGCTCCGATACCAGCTGTAACAGAACCGCCCAATTTATACAAGATCAAGTACGGCTGTCCCCGTTAACACGTTGACACACACATACTTTCACTCATATAAACCCGGTAGTCCGCCGAGTGTCCCGAAAGACCTTGGTAAATCAACATCACAACCAAGATCGCATGATTAAGGAAATACACATCACATACACAGGGTTGCAGCGGAAATAATATTACAATTGAGTTCACAATTAAAAGTACAAGTTTGGGTTTCAAAATCGATTAGTGAAAACAACATAGCTTTCAAAAGATTACATTAATATATGTTCCAAATACATTGCTAGCATAAGTGACATCATCCGACAAAAGCATATAGATGAGAAGTAACTATAGAATCACCGAGCCACCGGCGGTTAACCACCATCTTCACAGGCCGAGAACTTCACCTGCAACATGGTGGGATAAACCCTGAGTACGAGAAGGTACTCAGCAAGACTTACCCGACAAAACAGAAATAAAAGACACCAAGGATCATGCAAGGCTTTTCAGGTGGGCTAGCTTGACACAGTTGCATAAAAGAGCTTATGAGTATAGTAACCAATTTAAACTTATTATCAAGCTTATCATTACTTACCTGTCCACTAGATTAGCACCTGTACTAGAGCACTCACTTATTAGGAGCAAACAATAATAACCATAGCAGGTATAATAAGGCTGTCATCATCATATCATCATTTCCGAACCATTAAGTATTAAGTGTATCTACATTGGAGATAAGCCCGTCAAGTTCTCACTAACCGGGAGAGACGGCGATTCGAATCGAATTACAACTCAGCTGAGGGGTATTCCTAACTCTCACCACAGCATACTTTGCAAGGGTAGCCGTGGAGTCACCTTTGGAACATCTCAGGAACCAAATTCGCGGGTTCGATCAAGCGCCAAGACACTCTCGGGGATTACCCTTCTGCCGGGGACGATCAGACTTTTAAATCACACTGCCCTTGGACTCACGCCTCTGGCTCCCTTCGAGGCGCACTTTATACTTATCGACTCCCGGCCGAGGTGAGCTACTCGGCCATGGTCGGTCATCGGACACGACCAACTAAGAGAGAGCATGCGTTCAACATGAACAGGGAAAGGCTCCAAGATCCAGGTCCTTAATCGACCTGACGCCAGTCACTTGCAAACCCGCAAGCCTCCGTCCGGTCTTCATTTCAAATTAAGACTGGTTCTTTTCCACAATAGCAAATATAGCCAACCGTGCCACATGTATCTTCCTATATCTCGCAGGTGACAGGAAATCACCCGACTTCTACCGCGTTTAAGCAAGGCTAAGCACTACTCGAGCCTGAGCTACATAGGATTCAGGGTAACAATATCTGGACAAGGATTGGGTAACCAATGCAGCAAGTGTTTGCATCCAACACCTAAACTTAATGCAACAATATATATATGTAACAATAATACTGTAACTGCATTTCAGAAATTAGGAGGCTTAATATGCTCCGGGGCTTGCCTGGGATCCGACACAAGTCAGTGTTAGGTAGACGACACTCGCTAAGTGAGCATCTCCCGTCCTAGCACTTGTCCAGTCCTTCCACCTTCGGGATAGGTCCACCATACACCATCGCGTCTGCTCTCCATCATGCGCTCCACGTCCACGTGCTGTACCTAGCGTACCTAGGATGAGATGCATAGATGCAGATGCATGAACATAAAGAATACACATGAAGGAATGCAACAAGCATACTAAACAAGCATATGTTACACTATACACACATAAGCATGTCATACAACCAGCTAGCTATACATGATCAAGTACTTCACAATTTAGCAAAACATTTTAGGCATGCTACCTTAACTCTAGGTGTCCAAGATAACCATTTGCAATCATACAAACAAGAGCAAGTAGAAGCAAACAATTCTAGATACAAGCAGATTTGGACAGCAGCAAACAGTCACTGGTTTCAAACATAACTTAAGCTACAAACATCCCACAAGGATGATCTAAGACTTTATGAAAATCCATAGAAATTGTATACAAGATTGATGTTTACATAAAAAGCTAATTACAAAGTTAAACATGTCAAACATGTAGATGTTTCAGACCTGTCCAGACATGGACATAAAACTGATTGCAACTTCAGAGAAGCATAACTGTAGTTACACAAATCCAAATGACTTGCAAGAAGATATTTTGGAAAGCTTATGAAATTATCTACATTTCATCTGTAACCATCATAGCATGATTCACAAGTTAAGTAGGTCGAAATTATACCTTTACAGAAACTGGTTCATACAAAACAGAGAGCAACAAATCCTGTACTCTAATTTAAACAGTTGTAACTCTTAAACTACTTGGCCAAATGACACCAAATTTTAACAGTAGCTAGATACATGAATTATCTACAACTTTTGTATAAACAAGTTTCACAACAAAGAACATTATCATGAAGAACTTTGCTAAGTTCTCAGATCTGTCCATAAACCACATCGGCAAGAAAATAATTATTAACTTATGTGGCAAACACATAATTGGGCAAAACTAACTTTACCAACATGTCACACATGACTAAAGAACACCAGAAAACCTAGGGTCCATAACCAAATAAATTCTTTTAATGCATTTCTTAATTTATTTTAGATAACAAGGTGACTTAAGGAACATATACCAAAAGTATACAATAAATTCTACAAAAATTACAGTGGCTCACATATCCTCTCAATAGTCTACTGTCAAAATTTCACTCCATTTTAATATGTATAGCACCCTCTATGAAAAAGACAAGTTGCTAAAGCAAGAAATCATGTGAGAGCAAGATAAACCAATAACTCACTCATACTTCATTCAATACTCATGAAATTTTTATCACACATCAAACATAACATGAGTAGCATGCCACAAAAATTTCACTTCAATTGAAGCCCTAGATCTACAGTTATAAAAAAAACAAATACAACTAGCATTAAAAACCTAGATCCATAAATATATTTTTACAGCTAAAATTTTAAAGTAAAACATGTAATATTATAGATCTATTGCATAGAGAATTTCACAAGGATTCCAAAAAGTCCTCATTTGCTATTTTACGAATTTCCTATGAATTACTATGATTTTCTAAACTTTCAGCCGATTTAAAACAAATAGGTCCTCGAGGTACTATTCACTTGAGTCTATGGTTCTGCACAAAAGCCCCTTTACTTAGTCGAATTTGAGCCCGAGGCCCCTGGTCGCGAGAACACAGAGAGAGAATGTCGGACTTCTTTGTTGCCGCCGAGGAGGCTCGGTGGCGGCGGGATGGAGTGCTGCAGCTGCGCGGGCTCACTGCACATCCGTGGCGTCCAGCAGCACACGGCCGAGGTGGCTCGTGGCTGCTGCAGCCACGCCTTCAGCGGCCGCGGCGCCTGGCGCCTGCATGACTTCTGGCGATGGTGCTCGGTGGCGGATGGCTTGGATGAGCGTCGCGTGCGAGGTGCAACCACGACGAGGCAAAGCGATGGTGCATGCGTGGCTGCGGCCGTGGAGGCTTGGAAGCGGCGAGGAGCGGCCGGCAGCGAGTTAACCACCGGCCATGGTGGACGGCAGCGTGGGGAGCGAGGAGAGCGCGAGAGGGAGCGATCGGAAGTGGAGGAGAGTGGCGGGAGTGGAGGAGTGCCTCTGGCGTCCACCGGGGAAGAGCGCGGGCGCTGGTGCACGTGGCGACAAAGCTCGGCAATGGTGGGCGCGCGCTGCGGTGCATGGCATACACGAAGTCATTTCATCGAGTACGTGGCGTGCGTTCTTGTGCCCGACTTGGAGTCCGTTTTCGGCATATTCGTTGCAGATTCGGACCTTGGCGCCTATAGAAAAGTTGCTGTCCTCAGAATGCTCTTCGACTTTGATTAAGGGTGCTCGGCATTAGGCTATTGGATTAGCATATAATTAGTACTAAACTTGATAGTGTCGGTGATTTGACAAAGACAAGCAAACACCCAAAATTGATGGTCGAGATGAAATGCAACTGGTGCCATCTTCTTGTATGTTCTTCCCCATCATGTAAGCTCCAACTTTTACATTTGGATCAACTGAAGTTGCTTAACAAAATTTGGAGAACGCGGAATGTCATCGTCGATGCTCAAGATTTCAGACTTAGGTCTACAAACAGCAGCAGTTTCGATCTTGTAACCTCTGTTTGCATCATCTACAAACTGAACTAGGGCATACTCCAAAAACAAACTATGTTGTACTCAAAACAAAGAACAACTTTTATTAAAGGATCAAGGTCTGGATCAGCTCGGTTTGCAAGATATAAAGCTCCAAAATAGGGTACCCGCAGTTCAAACTCAGTTAGGACTTAGCCAAATTCCTGGGCTCCATAATAACACTGTATTGAATCTTGTGAGTTCTATTTGACTAGGTTAGAGGCCAAACTAACTCTTGACCATTAAACAAAGTTTGTTCTACACAAGATGAACTACAACTTTTGTTAAAGGTGAAACCTCATAACTGGTACAGAACCTACTGTTCTACTTTGACCAAAATAGGATCACGATGAAGCTTAAATTATCCTTTTTGATCCATTGGAGCATTTTACGCCACTGCTCAACAACATGAACCCTTCATAACATTTGTTCATGAGTGCAAGTAGAGTTGTTTGAGCAAGGTACCAAAGTTTGGTTGACTTCATAGGTTTCCATCCACTTGATAAAGCAATTCATGCAAAGATATGACTTATCATTTCATGTGACTTTTTGATTCCAAACTTCATGAAACTTTTCCACGGGTCTAGATGGATGCATGTGGATGTAATGTACATGGAATAAGCATGTTTAACATTACTCTTGCATAATCTTAACAAGGGTCCATATGTAAGCAATTGTGCGTGGCCCAAGTTTAAGTTGGAGCTCCATCATGTAGATTTGATCTTGACACCTTGATTACCACTTGACATGTCATGTTTGAGCTCAAACCTATTGCTTAACTGGTGATAAACACCTGGGGTGTTACACCACTCCTATGCACGCCGCTGCCCAGGACTGTAGCCTGCTAATGCCACCGCTCGTGCATGCTTGCACCGCCACCTGCTCACACTCGCGCGATCGCGTTGTCGCAGCGTTCTGCACGGTAGGCGGCTAGGGTTAGGGTTCCGTGAGGGCGTCACTGCATCGGGGTCAGGGTGAGGAATGACAGAGCAAGTGACGAGGGGGGGCTAGTTAGGGTGTTGACTGGGTTGGTGGGAGCGTGCCAGCATGGGGGAGTGGGAGTGGAGGTTGGCTTGTTAGGTTAGTGTTCTTAGGTATATTCATCAGATCGGGATGTATTGCATAGGAATAGAGTATTCGGATTTCACAGAGAGAGAGAGAGAGGGGTGATAGGTCGCAAACCATCGAATGCCGTAGTTGTTGAAGCTCCGGCCGGGGTTTCGTTGACGGACGCCATCTGTGCGCCGGCAGCGACGGTCGGTGGAGAGGGAGTGGCGCTGTGGCGTCCTCGGTGGTGGCGTGAGCGTCGGGTGGCGTTGCCGGCGTCGGTGGTACTTCCCATCGCTGGCAGCACCCCTACTTTCGATCGGGTCTAGGGTTTGGATGTCGGTGGGGTGACTGGTGGCGCGGTGAACCTCGTATCGCGAGCCCCAGCCCCCACCTTTCCTTTATAGCACTATGCGACGGGGGCCCACCAACCATGTAGGGTTGGGCGCCCCCGATCAGGGCGCGAGAACAAGGCCCAGTTAGGCCGTTGGGCCTAACTGGTGGGAGATCAATCCTAACATTCTCCCCCTTGATCTCTCATCTATTCTTCGTTCTTTAATTTCATACTCAAAACTTTCAATTCATATTTTTCTTGCTTTCATCCTATTTCATCACAGATTAGTGCATAGAACTGTCCCATCGTCACAGCAGTTAGTGCCGTTAGACTAACAGCCACAATACAATTCTCCGTTTTGAAATGTAAAACTTTCTTTGGGCCCTTCGTATGTTCGGGTATCATAGGCTTTCCCTTAAACCCATGCCGGCTACGTGTTCTCTGAACACGTTGGGTGGTAAGCCCTTTGTGAGCGGATCCACGAGCATTTTCTCTGTACTTATATGCTCAAGATTTATTATATGATCCCGAACTTTATCTTTCATAACATAGTACTTTATGTCAATGTGTTTGGCAGCACCACTTGACCTATTGTTGTGAGCATACTGTACCGCTGGATTGTTATCACAATACAATCTCAGTGATTCATTTATATCATCAATCACTTTCAATCCGGGTATGAATTTCTTCAGCCAATTCACCTGCCCCGTTGCCTCATAGCATGCTACAAACTCGGCATACATTGTCGAGGATGTAGTCACGGTTTGTTTGGAGCTTTTCCACGATATAGCCCCTCCTGCGAGAGTAAATACATATCCTGGCGTGGATTTTCTTTTTCGTCTCCCAAGCATAATCGTAATCTGAATACCCCTCTATCTGGGGGTTTCGGATCTTCTATCTGTAAGCATGAGGCCTTTCGTACCACCAAAATAACGTAGGACTTTCTTCACTAATTTCCAATGTTCAATTCCCCGGATTCTTTTGATATCTCGCCAAGTAACCCGGTAACAAAAGCTAAGTCGTATGCGTACACACTTGAGCATATTGTAAACTTCCAACAATTTGAAGCATACGGTACCGCTTTCATTCGGTCAATTTCATATTGGTTCTTGGGACACCGATGTTCCCCAAATCTATCGCCCTTGACTATAGGAGCGGTGAAGGATCTGCACGCATGCATACTAAATTTCTTCAGGACCTTTTCTATGTATGCCTTTTTGCGATAATCCTAGAACCCCTTTTCTCTGTCTCTCGTGAATCTCTATTCCCAAAACAAACGCGAGGCCTCACCGAGATCTTTCATATCAAAGTTTGAGGACAAGAATTTCTTCGTTTCCATTAGTAGATTGATATCACTGCTAGCAAGCAAGATATCATCCACATACAAAATTAGGAATATGTACTTTCCATTCCTGAACTTTGCATAAACGCAATTGTCCTCAACATTTTCTTCAAACCCAAAACCTTTTATCATTCTATCAAACTTCAAATACCACTGTCTTGAAGCTTGTTTCAATCCGTAGATTGATTTCTTTAGGCGGCATCCCATATTTTCCTTTCCTTTTACGACAAAACCTTTCGGTTGTGCCATATAAACATTTTCTTCCAAATCCCCGTTTAGGAAAGCCGTCTTTACATCCATTTGATGTAACTCCAAATCATAGTGGGCTACAAGTGCCATTATTATTCTGAAGGAATCTTTACATGAGACTGGAGAAAACGTCTCATTGTAATCAATCCCTTCTCTTTGCGTGAAGCCTTTCGCCACAAGTCGCACTTTAAATCTTTCTATATTCCCTTGGGAGTCATATTTCATTTTGTAGACCCATTTACAGCCTACTGTTTTGGCTCCTTTAGGAATATTTTCTAAGTCCCAAACTTTATTGGTACTCATTGATTTCAATTCATCTTCCATGGCCTTAAGCCACTTTGATGAGTGGTCGCTTCTCATGGCTTCTTCAAATGAGGTGGGATCATCCCCCATCTGACATTCTTCAGTTTCATAAACTTCATAGTCATCAGTAATAGCTGATCGTCTTATTCTTTGAGACCTTCTAGGTGCCTCCGGCACTTGTTCCACATTTGGCTGTTGTTGTTCTTCCTCATGTGCAACATTTGGTTCTATAGTTTCCTCAAGGATAGGTTCCTCAAGGACAGGTTCCTCATGTTCATTCATTGTCGCCACGGAGAACTTGCAATGTGTTGGCACTACTGATGACACCTGCTTGTCGGTACCAATGGCAATGAGCGAGTAGCGTGAAGAATGGTTCTTCAACCATCGGAGTGGGTACATGTTCCCGCTTCTCCTGTAGGCTGATTTCTCGTGCTACCACGCTCCCCCTGATCATGTTATCCTCCAAGAACACAGCGTGTCTTGTTTCTACAATCTTCGTATATGCTGTCGGGACAATAGAAGCGATATCCTTCGATCTTTCTAGATAGCCAATAAAATGGCAAATGACCGCCTTGGAGTCTAACTTTCCTATGTTTGGGTTAAACACTTTTGCCTCAAATTTGAAATTTTACCCACACATAAATGGTTAAGTGAGGGTTCCTTCCGTCCATAATTCATACGGTGTTTTAGGCACAGATTTACTTGGTACTCAATTAAGTATGTGAATGGCGGTTTTCAAAGCCTCCATCCATAAACTAATCGGTAATGTGGAGTAACTCATCATGCTTCTTACCATATCCATTAAGATGCAGTTACGTCTTTTCACCCACTCCATTCTGCCGAGGCTCCCCCCAATGTGTGAGTCTTGAGCAACTATGCCATTTTCTGTAAGAACCTTGCAAATGGTCCGAGAATTTGGCCATATGGGTATATGTCGCCCATAGTACTCTCCATCTCGGTCTGATCGTACTATCTTTATTTTCTTATTGTGCTGATTTTCAACTTCAGCTTTAAATATTTTGAATTTATCCAATGCTTCCGATCTTTCTTTAATTGGATAAATATTGCCATAACGAGAGTGGTCGTCTGTGAATGTTATAAACGAGTCATAACCATCCACACTTTTCACAGGAAAAGGACCACATATGTCTATGTGGATTATTTCTAAAATTCCTGTGCTTCGTTTGGCATCTTTCTTAATTTTCTTGACATACTTTCCTTTAATGCAATCAATACATTGTTCTAAATCTGAAAATTCTAAGTGCGGGAGAATTGATTCCTTAACCAACCAATCGTTCCATTCTCCCCCTCGAAATATGGCCCAAGCGACAATGCCATAATTTCGAAGAGACAGTGTCAATTCTCTTTCGCTTCTTAGTTACATCCGTAGATGGGGAATCATTCTCATCACATACATTGTTCGCATTCTCAGCAAGAGATAATAAATAAAGCTTGTCTTGTCGGAAGGCAAGACCAACACATTTATTATTAACTAGTATCTTATACTTGCCATCACCAAAATGGCAATCAATTCCATTATCATCAAGTTTCGAAACACTTATCAAATTTCTACGCAAAGAGGGAACATAAAGTACTTCTTTAAGTCTAAGTACAAAACCATTATTCAATTCTAAAGAAAAATCTCCAATGGCTTCAACATTGGCTTGCACTCCATTCGCAACTTTAATCGTTCTTTCTCCTCTTTGCAAGGTTCCCGTCCCACTTAACCCCTGTAAAGAATTTGCAACATGAGTAGTTGCTCCTGAATCAACCCACCAAGTGGATTTGTCATAACATAAATACAGGGATTCATCTACAAATGTAATAAATTCATCACCTTTCTTTAGCAGAGATTTCAGGAAGTCTGGACAATCCCTCTTGTAGTGTCCCTTCTTGAAGCAGTGCTTGCACTGATCTTTTTCAGCTCCACCATACTGCTGATTCTCAGAATCCTGGGGTTTCTTTCCCTGTGAACTGGAGGAAGAGGTCTTATCCCACTTAGGTTTCCCTTGTGGTTTAGAATTCTTGCCATTAAAGTTCTTTCTTTTGTTGTCTTTCACAAAATGAGCAGATTCACCTTGTGAGGACTTTATCCTCTCCTCTTCTTGAGCACACATTGAGATGAGTCTTTCTATGCCCCATCTTTCAGGCTGCATATTATAGTTCACAATGAAGGTGTCATATTCTTTTGGCAGAGAAGCAAAAATCAAATGAATCAGGAAATCCTCCTCCTTCAAATTCATTTCTTTTAGCTTAGATGCCGTAGTGTTCATCTTCAAAATGTGCTCTCTTATGCTACCACCAGTGAATTTCTCATTCACAAGCTTCTTAATTAGTGAACTTGCTATGGCCTTGGTAGGCCCAGTAAACTGACTCTTGATTTTCTCAAGATATTCTTTGGCAGTAGCACATTCAGGGATTGAGCCCCTTATCTGTTCTTCTATGGTGGCTTTGGCTACTAACAGGCACTTGCGGTTGGAGAGAGTCCATTGCCTATGTTCAAGGTCATATTTCATTCTTATTTCAGCATGATCACGCTTCCGAGAAGCGAAATCAGCGTCAGATTCATTGTCACCTCTCACCGGGTCCTCTGGCTCAGTAGGACACGGTGAGGTGATGGCAAAATCGACCTCTCCCAACACAAGTTCCAATTTATACTTCTCCCGCCACACACGGTGATTGGTTCCGTTGAGTGTCGGGATGTTGGCAATGTTCACAATGCATTTGCCACCTGAAATCACACCAGAGTAAGTAAGAAACATTTATACGTAAAAATTTCATGCTTTAACTCAACGTTGGTCAAATTAAAACTTATAATTCATCCATGCAAAACATTTTACATCACCGTTGGGCAGAAGTAAAATTAATGCACAATTTCTCATGGATAAAAAATTATAATATTGTTATGAACAACGTTGGTCAGAAAATAACAGTATCATAATCGCATCAAAATTATCAGAAATTCATTTCTCTTAAAATTAAATTATCCCGTTGGTTCAAATTTAATCAAAGAGAACAATAATTATCATGCACAGCGGAAATATTAATAATCTTTTCATGTTATTATTTTCCAGAAGCACTAAAAAAAATCATTGTTTTCTGGGCAAAATATCGTTGGATAAAATTTGCACAGAAAATTGTATCAAAATCATTCAAATTCATCAAAATATGCATTTAAATTACTCCTGGAAAATAATAACAAAATTTCATTTTTCTTCCTTCTTTCATTTTAGCCCAGCGCGGCCCAAAACGCGCTGAAAATGGCTCGGCCCGGCTTGCCTCGCGCGCACAGGCCGCAACCTGGGCCTGGGCCGGCAAAACGCCGCGCGCGCTCGCGCCCGCCTGGGCCGGCGAGTTGGCCCAGCGAATCGCGGCCGTTCGTCTCGATCCGACGGCCGAGTGGCCGTTTCGCGCGGATCAAAAGGCTCGCTGCGGCCGGCGCCTTGGAAAACCCTAGCCATTCGGCTCTTCCCCTCTCTCTCTCCTCGCTGCTTTTCTCTTCTCAGCCGTAGCGGAGACAGCCGCCACCGAGCAGCCGCGAGCGAGGAAAAGCAGAGCGGGCGGCCATGGCGAGCCTTGGCGCCGTCGCCGGTCCCCTCGCCGGCGCGCGTGCTCCCCAACGGGTGAGCACGCCGCCGTCAAGCGGCCTGGCCGCGGCGCTTCCTTGGCCGAGCCCGGCGAGCCCGCGCCCACGGCTCGGTTTCTCTTCCAGCGCCAGCGAAAAAGCCGGTTCGATTCTTCTTCTTCCACGCCGGTGAAGGTTCATCCGACGAACCCTAACCCTACCCCTTCTTTCCCCTTTCTTATTCTTTGAGTTGTTCTTTTCGGGTTTATCCGAATGGGGAAAAATAGGGTTAGGTTAAGGGTTTGTTCTTACCGATTTGTTTTCTTTGTCTTTTATTTCTTTCTTTTCGTTCATCCGAATGGAAAAAATGGGATTAGGGTTAGGGTTCGACCCTTCTTCTTTCTTCTTCCCCTTTTCTCTCTTTCGGATTTGCGTCTATGGTTCTCGGAATCCGACCCTCCCTTTTCCCCCTTCTTCTATCCCTTGTTCAGTTTTGATTTTGGGGAATTAGGGTTAGGTCTTAGGGTTCGGTTTTCTACTTTCTTTCCCGATCCGCATCAGATCGGTCGGTTTCACTTAGCCGATCTGATTTCTTGTCAAACCGTGGCTCCGGTACCATTGTTAGGTTAGTGTTCTTAGGTATATTCATCAGATCGGGATGTATTGCATAGGAATATAGTATTCGGATTTCACAGAGAGAGAGAGAGAGAGGGGTGATAGGTCGCAAACCATCGAATGCCGTAGTTGTTGAAGCTTCGGCCGGGATTTCATTGACGGACGCCATCTGCACGCCGACAGCGATGGTCGGTGGAGAGGGAGGGGCGCTGTGGCGTCCTCGGCGGCGGCGTGAGCGTCGGGTGGCGTTGCCGGCATCGGTGGTACTTTCAGTCGCTGGCAGCGCCCCTACTTTCGATTGGGTCTAGGGTTTGGATGTCGGTGGGGTGACTGGCGGCGCGGTGAACCTCGTACCGCGAGCCCCGGCCCCCACCTTTCCTTTATAGCGTTGTGCGACGGGGGCCCACCAACCATGTAGGGTTGGGCGCCCCCGATCAGGGCGCGAGAACAAGGCCCAGTTAGGCCGTTGGGCCTAACTGGTGGGAGATCAATCCTAACATGGCTGACTCCTCGAGGCCAAGGTGGGCTCAGGTCCGGTGGCATGCTCGGACAGTTCGGATGTTTCAACCTTTCGGTTCGGTTTGTCCATGAAACCGAACACCGAGCCAAGCACCGAACTTCCAGCAACCAAAAACCAAAAAAAAAACTGACATTTCGGTTTGGATCGGCTCAGTTTGATTCAATTTATTGTTTTTGGTGGATTTTTGTCCATCCCAAATGCAAGTAATTCATGTCAGTAATATAATTATAAAAGCACATGTTCTCATTTTGCTCTTTCATTGAACCATCAGCATGCAGTCAACCTTAGGTATTTTAAAGGTTGCTCTGTTCTGAATTGTGCTGTACTTAGCTATGGATATCTATTTGATACTCTAGGCACTAGAGCTTAAACTGTGGAAGTCTTGTAGCATCAAGACTTTTTTTTAGTAAATTGTCATGAGAGACACGTATAGGCCAATTAGTGTATTAGTGTAACACCACTGGTAGAGAACAGAGCTTTACTCCCAGTGGGGAACCTCCTCTAGTCCCAGTTCCCCACCCAGGAGCAAGCATCCGGGACTAAAGGGGGGTCCTTTAGTCCCGGGTGAGGAACCGGGACTAAAGGAGGACCTTTAGTCCCGGTTCGTATTACCAAGCGGGACTAAAGGTGCCTCCTGACATGCCACGATGGCCGGCACCTTTAGTCCCGGTTGGTAATACGAACCGGGACTAAAGGTTTTATTCCTTTTTTCTTTTCTTTTCATTTTATTGTTTTCTTTTCAAAATAGGTTTTCGAAGTCGTATTGTACGCTGCTAATTATACATTTATACGCGCGTATAGTATGTTTCAGTTCAAGCACAATGAACGTATTAAATCACACAATTCAAGCATAGAATATATATATATATATATGCATGCATGCATCATATATATATTTACATGCATGCATGCATATGTGTATTTTACATTATATTATTTCATGTGCATATATTACAAAAAGATTGCATTACAGTTGTTGTGATATAACAAGTTTCCTCTCATCCTCTAGCTTGGCTTCCATGGCAGTGTTGGGTTGAAGTAGAACTCGCCCTTGGAATCGATGACCTGCTCATTAAAAAATCCGGCTATAGACTCTTGAATTGCTTTGATTTGGTCTTGCCGTATGACCTTTTCCTCCAACCATCGAGTCTACAGGTTTGAATTAAAGGAAAATAAATTAATATATGTACATATATATATATATATAAAGACATAGTAACACAATCAATAATAATAATTAAATGAATATATAGTGTATTTTTAACGTACTTTGAGTCTCTCTGTAGGAGTTCTTTGGGAGAGCACCTTGATAAACTTGCAAACATAGTAACCACAGTAGTTGTTCCCCTGTTCCTGCCTCAGACACCACTTTACAAGAAAAAGATTTGTCATCCAATCTGGTGATCCGGTGAAAGCTATATGTTTAATTAATAAAGATGATGCGATTCAGGGGACTTACTTTCAAAGGGATTACATTCAGTGGTGCTTTGCATTTTTCCATGTGTTGCTTCTCAATAAAGGTTTTCCAAACACTGCCCAATAAAAAATTTGCCACGTCATCAGATATAGTTAATCATCATGTTTGTGTCTATATATAGTTGCTAGAGATCCCGAAATTACCTCTGGATAATATCTATCATATCTTGGAAGTCTTGTTGTGGTTTTCTCATCGAGTTATAGATTATCAAGTGACTTTTCACCAGATCGATGTCCATCAATATCCAGTGATTGCTGTATGTGTTTATAGGATATAACGCATAACACTCATTAATTAACTAGAATCAACATATGAGCCATTAAGGATGATCGACATTATTAACACTCACTTGAAGTTGTAGGAAAGAGTATATCCTTCTTGTGGCGTTGGTTCACTAAGAAGTTCATGAGGTTACTCTCTGACTCAGACTTCCAATTAGTCTTTGGAGTAACTGGGTCTTTGAATACTATATGGGGATCAACAAAACCAATTTCATTGCAGCCTTCCTTTCTGAGCTCTGTCATTGTAAATCTACATATATATATAGTACTTGTTAGGATAATTTATATGCATATACACACATATGATGAGTTTAATAATAGATCGAAAGAATTATTACTTACAGGCAATAGCAGCTAATGATAACTTTGTCCAGAGAGGTCAAGTGGCATAGTTGATGAAATTCTGCAAAGTCAACATACATAACATCATCGCCACGGAACCAATGTTCGTCTCTAATTCTGACACCAACGCAGAAGTCTCCACCGGTAGACGCCTGCAAGTACCACTTGTTTAGCAGGTACATTTGCGTCCCCAGATCAGATAAGGCTTGAGGGTTGTATAGACTCTGGCCTAGTACAAATTTTTTCTTCCAAATATCAACCTCCGCCGCACTCTCAATGTTTCCATCACCAAACATCTGGTAAAGGTCGAGACCAGTCTCATCAATAAATTCACCAAGGTGATCCAAATCGACATCCGGAGGTATGTTTGCCTGATGCATTAATCCTAAATTTGAACCATATTCATTACCAACAACTAGCGGGGGGACTGATTGGTGCGCTTGTTGTCCGAGTTGGGCAACTCCTTTCCCTGCCCGCTTCTTTTTCTGTGCCGCCTCAATTGACTTGGTGAGAGTGCGGTCATAGTCCGATAACGTTGATTTGGACGGCTTACGAGATTCCCGCTGTTGTTGCTGGTAAGAAGCCACCCTTTTTCTTAGAATATCTGGAGCTACGAAGAAGTACAGTTTCTCCGGGTTTCTCCTTGCTTCTTGATTCTTTTTAAGTTTGTCATAGAATCTAGACATATCTTTTTTATACGTATCAGTTCCTTCTTCCTTCTCTTCAGATATTATTTTAGGAATAGCCCTTGGTTTCACGGTGGCTTTCTTTGCAGGCGGGGACTGGTTCTTCGTTTGCGGGGCTAGCCTCTTGCTAGGCTTCTTGGTAGGCGGGGGCGGGGGAGGCATTGGAGATCTCCTTGGAGGTGTTGGCAGCGGCGTTGGAGACCTCCTTGGAGGTGGCGGCTGCGGCGTTGGAGACCTCCTTGGAGATGGTGTGGATGCAGCCTCGCCTTCCAACACAATGTCATCGTACAGAGCACTATGATGATCTGGCGATTGAACAATTGGATTTAGGTTGGGGGAGGATCTGCTACAAAAAAAGGAATGACATATTATTATGAGCAGATAGTTAATTATTTAAGCCAATACAAATTAATGATGTAGTGTTTTCATCCGCACGTACCTATGGTGAGGTAGTTCAGGAGGAGGTGGAGCCGACATCCCTAGAATGATGATGTAGCGCTTGCGACATAGAATGAATGTCTTCTCCGCTTCTCCTAGAGTCTTCTCGCCATCACCTCCAGGAATGTCAAGAGGCAAATCACTAAAACCTTTTTTAGCTTTATCTACCGAGATGGTAGCATATCCTTCTTGGATTATATTCCCATGAATCCTTGGTGTCTTGGTTCGGTCGATAGGATTAACAAGACCGATAGCCACCTTGATTGTGGAATTCCTCTTCGGAATGTGTAGCTCACACGTTGTACAAGGTTCGATGATCTACATCCACAGGGGAAGCGCATCCTGTGTCCCCTTGATTTGGTATCTCCGTGGAAGCGCAAATTGTTGCTTTTCAATGAATGCAGTTGGCTAATGTTGATTCCTCAGCTCGATGCTGCTTGCTTGCACTCACTGCTATTTGCACTTGCCTTCTGATTTCCTCCTGCATTCTCGCTTTAACATTTTTTTCCCGCTCCTGTGCTTCACGCACCGCTTCCTCCAACCTCTAGAGCCGCTGTGCCTCTTCTTCCTTCTTTCTCTGGCGGCTTCTGTAGGAAGGTCTATCCTGAGGGAATCCATGCTCCCACGAGACACTTCCTTTGCCTCTAGTTCGCCACCATGTTCAATAGTCCCGATGGCGTATGTCACTCATCCTTCTCTCTGTTGGGCCTGAACGCACCACTAGCAGTAGCTCTCTGAGCATAAAACAATCTTTCTGCTTTGCTTCTTGTAGTCTTGCGCCATAAACGCACTTCCCTATCTCCTGGTCTAGTGTTCCCCCATGAGCAAAAAACCAATTCTTTGCACGTTCTCCCCACTCGAGTGATTCAGTGCGATACCCTTGGCAAGAAGGTCTGCTTCCATTTTGTTCCACTTCTTAATGGCAGTCGGGTAGCCACCTGATCCCAAGTTATGGTGGTATGTCTTCTGTTGGGCATTACGTTGGTTCTTTATCACCCGACTCACACCCTCTTCCAAAGTCTTGTCTTGTACAAACTCATCCCAATAGGGCCTCTCGCTTTGAGATCGGGCCCGGGACAAGTAAAATCTGGTGCTATGTTCTTCTTGACATACGTCGTATATAGGTGTTTCTTCCAAGTCTGGCTGGGTGGCCATCTTCTTCATTGCCCAATCCCTAACTCGCTCCTTCAATTCATCACCATCTATTATATCATCATAACCATCTGTTTGGAGCGTGAAATGTACCAAGACATCTTTCCAAATTAACGTCTTGTCACGATCGGAGACAAAACTGATATGAGGAGCATTGGTCTTCTTCTTCCATTCATGGTCTTGATCGGGAGCCGGTCCCATACAAGGTAACCACAATGGTGCACAAATTTCATTTTATTCGCCCCCGTTCTCTGTATCCACATTGAACTTCGAGATGATGAAGCGGCCCTCCAATGGCTTTTTGGGACCTCGAACATTTTACTCTTCGTTGTAGTTGTTGATGTCGATCCGAGAGGGCTACAAAACATAAACATTATTTTTAATGTCATGAGCACACATAAGACATATGATAATATATATAGCTAATAATAAAAAATATATACTTGGCCAATATGTTGTTGCTCATTTTGTTCAAGAGCTAATCTTGACTCCGTCATCCGCATCCTCTTGCACGTTATTTTTAGCACCATCATCGCCGGCAACTTGAGTGCCAGTGTTGATCAAATTCATCATCAACTCCTCCTCATCCATGTTTCTTGGGTCGGCCATCTAGCTTCAAAAAACAAAACCAATATATAGTACGTCAAATCTTTGCTTACATGCGTAAAATCTACGAACAATATGCATTATTAAATCTTGCCCCTCGGTCACGGACGCAATTCACCACACTAGGGCGAACTGCGTCGGTACTAGGGCGAATTAGGGCTATACATAAACGGCCGAGGGCGAATTGCGTCGGTGACTAGGGCGAACCACGTCGGTGACATCAACAGCATGGTTCGCCCTGGTGTGATTGTTTAGCGTTAATGATAACGATAATACGAATGTTGATCGACTAGGCCGCGAGAGAGGGTGGTGTGACAAGAGTGGCGGTGCTCCACTCCACCGTATATATGTCTGTACACATGGGTGAACGAGGGCGGCGGTGCTCCGCCATATACATAGAAACGCATTGGCGAATGAGGGCGGCGGTGCTCCGCGACGTATATATACATGCATATGAATACAAATGACGTATATATACGTGTCGGCGCGGTGGCCGGTGTGCTGACGACGACGACGTGAGGTGGGTCGGCGTGCTGACGACGACGACGTGAGGCGGGCCGGGGCGGTGTCGGTGCGTGATGTTGTGATCCTATGTACCATGTGAACCATGTAGTCATTCATCATATGAGAAAATTCTATGCTGATAATGTAAGTATAAGTCATTATGAAATGTAAGTATATGTGTCTTATTGCTAATATAACCATTACTATTTCTGAAATGATAAGAATTTATTTTCTTCTTCTACAGGCACAGTACTTCGTCTCTGATGCTATGATATAAAGTTTGAAGATAGTCTTCCCAGAAAAAATATGTAATGCTCATATTACTTTAGCAACATTAATATATTATATCTGTATATTCAAAGTTCACAAATGAAGAAACGTTGAAGTTTTCCTTCATTTTTATATGATATTTGCGTATATAAAATCTAGGACATTTGTAATTTACTTTAGAACATCTATATTCGGTATCACAGCAAAATATAACATTTTTTGAAGTTTTCCGGCCACCGTCTGAGAATGTACAGAGAGACGAACTGATCACCTCGAGCTCGACAGTGGAGGGCCTCGGGCCTTGCGGAGGAGGAGGGCGGTGGAGGCCATGGGCGCGTCAGGAGGGAGGGCACGGCACGCCTTGGAGGAGGGGCGCAGGCGCCTGGCGGTGGAAGCCGCACGAGGAAGAAGAGAGCGGCAAAGTGTCACGAAAACAAGCAGACGACGGCGAGAGAAGAAGAGGGCGGCGGTGTTCGACGAGGAAGAAGACGAAGCGGATCGATCTGCGCGCCAGCGGCTGGCGCGTTATATACAGAGAGAATTACTCCGGTGCCGACCACCACCCGGGAGTAAAGGTCTTACTCCCGGTCAAAAGAGTTACCAACCGGGAGTAAAGGCTTTTTTTTTAGAGCCCAAGCTGCAGCCCACCTTTACTCCCAGTGGGCTTCGCACCCGGGAGTAAAGGTGGCCTGCAGCTTCGTTCCCTCACTGCTTTTAAGCAGTCTTGTTAAATACAATAGAAATGCAATAGTTTTTGTTAAATACATAGTAAATTAAATAAAAGGCATAAAATTAATTTGTTAAAAATATGGATTTTCTTTTTCTTTATTGCACATAGGAAAATCTATAACCTAACTTTTTTATTTTTTTGTTACAATTATAAAACATAATGTAACTAATATTTATTATTTCGTTAATGCAAAAATGTAGTGTTTAATTAAAATTATTAAAACTATTGGTTTTGGACAGAAATTTGTTTTCACATCATTTTAACGTTAATATTTTAATTTTTCATCACTCAATATCCTAATTTACCTTTTTGAGAGAAAAATCACCAAATCAAACATTGATTTAATTTGAAACATGACATAATAAACATCTGAATTCATAATTATTACATAATATCTCAAACACACACTACATTAAATCACTATATCATCAAGTGGGCACAAGAAGGAACTTCTTCTTTACGTATGTCCCTTGGTTATGATCGCGTCGTAACCATGGAGTGTCCTCATCATTTACCAAGATGCTAGGGTCTTTGTTCACTTTGAAGGGCGGAATTTGGTCATCCTTTTCATAATCTTCCCGACATGTCCGACTTGTCCTCAATTCCCACGATGACTCTTTTCCCTGAAAAGAACTATGTGGCGCTTTGGCTCTTTGGTTGAGTCATTATCGTTTTTCCCTCTTTTTGGTTTGGTAGACATATCATTGACATAGAACACCGATTCACATCCTTGGCAAGGACGAATGGTTCGCCTTTGTACCCAATATTACTAAGGTCTCTTGTTGTCATTCCATACTCGTTGTCTCATCGTTACCCGCCTCCGGTCACCTTGACCCATTGGCACTTGAACAATGGGATCTTCAAAGTAGGTGCATATTCTAGTTCCCATATTTCATCTATCGTCCATAATATGTCCCTTATTCCCATTCGGTCCATGGCATCTATCACGGACACCACTATTTTGGTTGGTACTCCTTTTATCTTGGGCTCTTGTGTAGAATATGTTCCCATTTATCTCATACCCTTTGTATGTGACGATATGCCATGATGGTTGCATAGCCAATAAATCTGATTGCTCATGGATGCTCTCATCACCTTGACATTTTTTTCGCAACCAACCACCGAAAGTTTCCATGTGCTTACGCGTAATCCAAGCTTCATCTTCCTGTAAACTCGGATCGTAAGAGATCCTTGTGTGTCTCAATATACGGATCTACCAAAGAGGAGTTCAGAGAAGCTGTGTAGTGCGCTTTATAGAAATAATCATCATCCGTACCAATATATGTTTTCCTCCCTAGTGTCCCCTTTCCGCTTAGTCTCCCCTCATGTCTCGATTCAGGAACACCAATCGAGTCAAGGTCGGGAATAAAGTCAACACATAACTCAATGACCTCTTCTGTTCCATAGCCCTTGGTGATGCTTCCTTCTGGGCGAGCACGGTTGTGAACATATTTCTTCAGGACTCCCATGAATCTCTCTAAGGGGAACATGTTGTGTAGGAACACAGGATCGAGAGTGAAAATCTCCTTGACTAGGTGAACTAGGAGGTGTGTCATAATATCAAAGAAGGAAGGAGGGAACACCGACTCAAAGCTGACGAGACATTGAACCACATCATTCTGTAGTTTAGCTAGATTAGTTGGATCAATTGCCTTCTGAGAAATTGCATTGAGGAATGCACATAGCTTCATGGTGGCTAGACGTACATTTGGAGGTAGAATTCCTCTTGATGCAACTGGAAGTAATTACGTCATGAGAACGTGACAGTCATGGGACTTTAAGTTACAGAATTTCTTCTCTAGCACATTTAGAATACCCTTTATATTCGAGGAGAATCCAGATGGTACCTTGATGTTGTTTAAGCATTCAAACATGATTTCCTTCTCCTCTTTGCTTAGAGTGTAGCTAGCAGGATGTAAGTAATGGCGTCCATCATCTGTCTTCTCTGGATGGAGGTTGTCTCTTTCTCTCAAACAACGCAGGTCCTATCGTGCTTCAAATGTGTCCTTAGGCTTTCCATACACACCCATAAAGCCAGCAGGTTCACACAAAGATTCTTTGTCAGGTGCATCACGTCGATTGAGCTACAGACCTCTAGGACTTGCCAATAGGGTAGGTCCCAAAATATGGACTTCTTCTTCCACATGGGTGCGTGACCGTTAGCGTCGTTCGGAACAGGTTGGCTTCCATGTCCTTTTCCAAAGACGACTTTCACATCATTGACCATATCGAGTACATCCTCACCTTTCGGTTTATGAGGCTTGGTCGGGGTGATCCTTCCCTTTAAAATGCTTGCCTTTCTTTCTTACGGGGTGATTTGCGAGGAAGAAATCGACGATGGCCAAGGTACACGACCTTTCGACATTTTTTCAAGAATACACCTCTAATATCACCGAAGCAGTGTGTGCATGCATTATATCCCTTGTTTGACTATCCTAAAAGATTACTTAGAGCAGTCCAATCATTGATTGTTACGAACAACAATGCTCGCAGATCAAAGTGTTCCTGTTTGTACTCATCCCACACACGTACACCTTCTTTATTCCACAAAATGAGAAGTTCGTCAATAAGTGGTCTCAGGTACACATCGATGTCATTGCCAGGTTGCTTCGGGCATTGGATGAGCACAGGCATCATAATGAACTTCCGCTTCATGCATAACCAAGGAGGAATGTTGTAGATACTTAGAGTAACAGGCCAAGTGCTATGACTACTGTTCTGCTCTCCAAAAGGATTGATACCATCTGTACTTAAAGCAAACCATAAGTTTCTTGCGTCATTTGCAAACTCCGGGAATTCTCTGTCGATTGCTCTCCACTGGGATCCATCAGCAGGGTGTCTCAACATATTGTCTATCTTACGGTCTTCTTTGTGCCATCGCAACAATTTTGCATGTTCTTTGTTTCTGAACAGACGTTTCAAGCGTGGTATTATAGGAGCATACCACATAACCTTGGCAGGGATTTTCTTCCACGGATGTTCGCCCTCAACATCACCAGGGTCATCTCGCCAGATCTTATACCGCGACGCATGGCATACCGGGCATGCATCCAATTTCTCATACTCTTTGCCACGGTATAGGATGTAGTCATTAGGACATGCATGTATCTTCTCGATTTCTAGCCCCATAGGACAGACAACTTGTTTTGCTTCGTAGGTAGTGGCGGGCAATTCATTGTCCTTCGGAAGCATCTTCTTTTGGATTTTTAGTAACTCTCCAAATCCCTTGTCAGATACACCATTCTTTGCCTTCCATTGCAGCAATTCTAGTGTGGTTTCCAACTTTTTCTGCCCTGCATCACAAGTTGGGTACAACAATTTCTTATGATCTTCTAGCATCCGCTCGAACTTGATCTTCTCCTTTTTCACTTTCACATTCTCTTTGTATGTCACGAATGACCTGAGAAAGATCATCAGTCGGCTCATATTCTACGGCTACCTCTTCTTCAGCTTCTCCCATTGCAGTATCATTGAAGCACGCACCATCGGGAATAATATCATTGTCGTCCCATTGTTCTTCTTCACCTTCTTCCATTACAACACCGGTTTCTCCGTGCTTCGTCCAACAAATATAGTTTAGCATGAAACCCGACTTGAACAAGTATGAATGAAGAGTCCTTGAGCAAGGATATTCCACCGTATTCTTACATATGGCACATGGGCAGCACATGAAACCGTCGCGTTTGTTTGCCTCGGCCGCACGTAACAAAGAATGCACGCCGTCAATGAACTCTTGGGAGCGGCGATTAGCATTATACATCCACTGCCAGCTCATCTGCATTACATGACATAAATACCATATTAAAACCTAGATCATAATTAATTATTTATACAACATGCGTGCCACCACAAAAGATACAAATTTATGAAAGCATCGCTACAATGTAGACAATCCCAACTACCACTAAAAAAAGAACTAAAGCTAAAATACATTTCAGGAGCACAAGGATTTCACGACCAATCTCAACTAAAATGCAGACAGATCCCCGATTGTGCAACATCTTTGGGCTTCTTGGTGGATCAACGCCTCATTAGCCATAGTATCACTTTTGTTGTGCAAGATATTTTGCACGAGTTCAACATACTCTTCCTCCCAAATGGCTTTGAACATCGTCCACTGCCATCCCACTGAAATTAAAATAAAAAATTAGAACTTTAATCACAACCATCATGAAAATAGGTATAAACTAACCATAATCATTAAATATGATAAAATAACTGACATTGCGATCCGGACACTTGTAGAAGATATGATCCTTGTTGGGACCCTCCTTCTTCACTCGGTACTCCATCACAATCTTCGTCTCATCACGACACTTGCCGCATGGAATGAGAGGGAGGCCCGGCCTAAGTCGCTTTGGAAACCCATGAGAGGCCGAGGACCCGGAAGCAATTGTCATCTACTCTCTATACTCATTTTTTAATACACTATAAATTTCTCCTTTTATAAACAAATAAAATTAAGAAACTATAAAATTATCTAGATCTCTATACTCATTTTTAATACATTATAGCTCAAAAACATGTTTTAATAAATAACCATCCGTACTAGTTGACCTTGCTTACGTGATCATCTCGGCGAGCATTTCTCCACCGGACAGCACCGTACTTGGTCAAGGAAGAGCTCCGATTCTACGAGGAAGGGAACACGGTCTTCCATGACCGTTGTCGCTCTCCCTCGTAGAATCAAAGCTCCTCCTTGACGTCCGTTACCGCTCGGCAGAGAACATGCTCGCCGAGATGAACACGGTCCGCAAGTTCAACTAGTACGGATTTTCTATAATTTTTTAACTATTTTCTAAGTTTATATTTATATATACTACGTTTAGGTACGGTGATTGATAGACTACTGCGACGATATCGGGACATGTGAATAAATAACCATCCGTACTAGTTGACCTTGCTTACGTGATCATCTCGGCGAGCATTTCTCCACCGGACGGTACCGTACTTGGTCAAGGAAGAGCTCCGATTCTACGAGGAAGGGAACACGGTCTTCCACGACCGTTGTCGCTCTCCCTCATACAATCAAAGCTCCTCCTTGACGTCCGTTACCGCTCGGCAGAGAACATGCTCGCCGAGATGAACACGGTCCGCAAGTTCAACTAGTACGGATTTTCTATAATTTTCTAACTATTTTCTAAGTTTATATTTATATATATACTATGTTTGGGTACGGTGATTGACAGACTACTACGACGATATCGAGACATGTGAATAAATAATCATCCGTACTAGTTGAACTTGCTTACGTGATCATCTCGACGAGCATTTCTCCACCGGACGGCACCGTACTTGGCCACGGAAGAGCTCTGATTCTACGAGGAAGGGAACACGGTCTTCCACGACCGTTGTCGCTCTCCCTCGTAGAATCAAAGCTCCTCCTTGACGTCCGTTGCCGCTCGGCAGAGAACATGCTCGCCGAGATGAACACGGTCCGCAAGTTCAACTAGTACGGATTTTCTATAATTTTCTAACTATTTTCTAAGTTTATATTTATATATATACTACGTTTGGGTACGGTGATTGACAGACTACTGCGACGATATCGGGACATGTGAATAAATAATCATCCGTACTAGTTGAACTTGCTTACGTGATCATCTCGGCGAGCATTTCTCCACCGGACGGCACCGGACTTGGCCACGGAAGAGCTCCGATTCTACGAGGAAGGGAACACGGTCTTCCACGACCGTTGCCGCTCTCCCTCGTAGAATCAAAGCTCCTCCTTGACGTTCGTTACCGCTCGGCAGAGAACATGCTCGCCGAGCTGAACACGGTCCGCAAGTTGAACTAGTACGGATTTGCTATAATTCTCTAACTATTTTCTAAGTTTATATTTATATATACTTTAACCTTCTTTCATGTAAATATGCAAGCTTGAAGTGATTTTGAGCTCAAATTGCTTACAAATGAAAAAAAACTACAATAAAGAACCATATATATATAGTGAACAAAATGACATAAGACAATGGTGAAAAATGAGAGTATGAGATTGGTAACCTTTACAACTGAAGAATCGACGGAGGAATCGAAGAAATCGACGGAGGAATCGAAGAATGGATGGAGGAACAATGGAGGGAGGGAGGAAGCAAGAACACTAGTACAGTGAGCTTCAAAATGTGCTGAGCTCGGGCTCGGGGAGGAAGAAGGAGACGGCCGATATATAAAGGGAGAACATTTAGTCCCGGTTGGTGGCTCCAACCGGGACTAAAGGTAACTTTCAACCCGGCGCAGCCACGGCCCGAGTAGACCTTTACTCCCGGTTGGAGCCACCAACCGAGAAAAGTATACTGCTAGTCGGTTGGTGGCTCCAACGGGACTAAAGGTCCCTACCACCTCTCATGCAGCGCAAGTGGCCGTTGGGCAGGGACCTTTAGTCCCGGTTGGAGCCACCAACCGGGACTAAAGGTATTTCTAGTCCCGGGGGCAAAAAATTCCGGGACTAGAGCCCATTTTGGCCGAGGATCAAAGGTCTGTTCTCTACTGGTGCACAAAATTTCAGTTTTTCTTTGGGCCGCCACTGAAATTTCTGAAATTCACCGAAATTTTGAACTCTGTTCACATTAGAGGCATAATTTATGTGACGCATTTTTCCCACGTCTCTGGTGACTATTTACTCGTGTCTCTAATCTATGGTTCTGACATAGTGTGCAGACTCATGAGATATGCGTCCAAAGGCCATCAGTATCCAAACTAAACAACGACTTCATTGTACTACTATATACTGCCTCCATCTTATCCTTGTTCGGGATTAGATCCTCACTTTACTTTGGCCGTGGATAACGAAGATAACGTGTCAAATGTTCAAGTGATTCCAAAATCTTCTTCACCTTCAGCAGAAATATAGCTGCCCAAAGGGGATCATTGAGCCAGTTAATGGTGGCTAAGAGCATTTCCTTTTCCATATAAAAATTCTTTCGCTAAGACAAAGCAGTCACGAGAACTAAAACAAGATGGAATGAGTTCACCCTATCCTTTGGGATGAGCAAGAGGGAAATTTTAGGTTCTTTGGTCCTGTGCGGAAACAGTCCGCCAGCTTGATCTTTACGTGCATGTCTGGTGCTCATTCTTTGTGTAATGGTTGTATTCCCACTAATTAATTTTTAAGTTTGACCAAGTTTAGAAAAAATATTATTAACATCATGTCTCCAAATATATTTAGAATAAAAAATATATTGCACAATGAATCAATGAATATAGGTTATTGCAACATACAAAGCTGTAAATTGATCAAATTAAACAATAAATATTGGTATTGTTTTTATAGAATTGATCAAATTGTAAATTGTTTGACTTTCGATTTTGCCAGAAGAAAACAAGTAGAACTAGGCTACAAAGTTTCCGTTTGCAATACATAAAATGGATCCGATGTTCCATATTATGAGTGGAGCCCACCGCAAGATTGACGCATCGAACATGGAAGCACAACCGGCGCAACCTCCCTCCAATCCGTGGGTGATGCTCTAGCAGGACTTGAAGATCGAGGAGTAGGAGGAGTAGGACAATAGTGTAGTAGGCTAGGAGTAGTAGTAGTAGGAGCAGTAGACAGTAGTAGTGTTGGACAATAGAGTAGTATAGAATAGTAGTAGGAGTAGTTCACTAGTATATATAGGACAGCAGTAGTATAGGACAACTAACAGTAGGAGTACTAAGTAGTAGTAGGAGTAGCAAGTAGTAGTAGGAGCAGCAAGTAGAGAGTAGTAGTAGACTAGGAGTAGCAGTAGTAGAGAGTAGTAGTAGACTAGAAGCAGCCAGCAAGTAGAGAATAGTAGTAGACTAGGAGTAGTAGTAGAGAGTAGTAGTAGACAATAGTAGTAAACTAATTGCTTGTACAAAATAGAATCTAGACAGTAAGGTAGTAAGTAGGAGTAGGAGTAGGAGTAGGAGTAGGAGTAGGAGTAGAGTAGTAGGAGGAGGAGTAGTAAATTCAGTGAACTTAGGCACATATTCAGATAGAACAGGCACTACCGGACTCGTTGAGTTTGCCGAGTGCCCGAAACACTCGGCAAAATACAGAACACACTCGGCAAATTGTTCGCCGAGTGTAACACTCGGCGAATAGCACTCGCCATAAACAGTTCCGGCAAAGCCAACTTTGCCGAGTGCCATTTATCGGGCACTCGGCAAAGTTTTTGTTGTGTGCAGTTTGGCTCTCGGCGAAAAGAAACGGTCATAACGCCAGACCCGCCGTTAACAGCAACTTCGCCGAGTGTCAAACGGCAAGGCACTCGGCAACTAATTTTTTTAAATATTTTTTGTTTTTAGAATTCCTTGTCGCTGAGTGCTGCTGTCGGTAAATTATAATAATATGCCGAGTGCCGCGCAGGCAGACACTCGGCAAACATTTTTCAAACAGTATTTGGTTTTTCAAAAAATAGCTTTTCGCCGAGTGTGATAATACCTACACTCGGTAAATATTTTATATTTGCCGAGTGTCTTGGTCATAACACTCGGCAAAGCCTCAGAAATCTGAATTTTTTTTTGTTTTTGCATTACATTTCACAGCACATATATATATCACAGCACAGATATGTTTCACAGCACAGATATATTACACAGCACATATATCACATATATATATCATCTCGACACACCACATATCACAAACATCACAATAATCCACAATGGTACACAAATATCATACCACAATACCAACATAAGGTTCGAGTTTAAAGTATCCACCACAAGTGCATTACAAGCATAAGTGCACCACAAGGAATAAGTTCAACACAAGAAAAGAAGCAAATCACCAATTAGACCACGGCGACTGCTGCAGTGGGTCATGAGGTACATCGTTTGATGCCGCCGATTGACCCTGCACAAAGAATAGATAAGATTACTTGATAGCTGCAAAAGGAATTGTTGAGACATATATAGCTAGTAGCATTGCAATTCAAAAGGCAATACAACAAATACAACTCTGTGTGTGTGAGTGTATGAGTGTGTGTGTGTGTGTGCTGGTGTGTGTGTGTGTGTGTGAGTGAGTGTGTGTGCTGGTGGGTGTGTGAGTGTGAGTGTGTGCTGGTGTGTGTGTGTGCTGGTGTGTGTGTGAGTGTGTGTGTGTGTGCTGGTGTGTGTGTGTGAGTGTGTGTGTGAGTGAGTGGACATGGGGATAGATGTACTCACAGGAGTGTCTTCAGGACGAGGAGGAGGAAGGAATAGCACTTGTGGCAGAGGTTCACCCATCTTCGCGCCGAGATTTTGCATCCACTGAAACATCTGCTCCTGCCTCTACCGATCAACGTCAATCTTCGCCTCCAACGCTATTCTCTGCCTCCTCTCTTCTTCTAGCTCGGCCTACAAAATTTCACCCTAATGTTACAATGGAAATAAAAGGTATGTAAGAAACAATGGACGGCAAATAAAAGAGTAATAACCTGCAAAGTCTGCATGGCGTGCTGTGTACTGGTCGGCCGTGGGCGTATGGGTGGCCTCTAGGAGAGAGTGGGAGTAGTGGCCGTGTCGACGACACTGTCGCCAAGCCAGTACCTGCCATGCTTCTTGCCTCCTCCCTCCCTCATGACAAGGTCTCCTTCGAAATCCTGGGTGCTCGGATCGTACTCAGGCCCATGGACCGCCTTGGCCGCCGTTGTGTACTCGGTGAGACGGCTATGGATGGAGGGATTGCTGTACGCCGAGGGGGGGTCCTCCGGGTTGAAGTCGATGGCGGACGTCGCCTTGCCCTTGTGGGCCATAGCCCATGCCTTCACCTGAGAGCAAGGTGCGCCACCATGTGACGCCGACTGTGAAACAAATAGTAAGATCATTAGAAACTATGCAGAAGCAAGCGTTGGAATACATAAATGAAGTCACGTACCCATCTCTCCGCGTACTCGGCAAGGGTAAGGTTCCCCTGATGGTGTGGTGCACCTGTCATCATCAAACGCCGCTCCCAGCAAGCGGCGTGTGTCTCTGACCACTCCGGGGAGCACCACTTGTCCACCATCCTCCTCCAGCACTCGCCTTTACCGGCCACCCAATTTGGAGGCACCTACACGTCAACAAGCATTTGTCATATAAGAAGATCATAGTAAGTATACTTAATCTCAGGAAGAAATAGTATTTACCAGCATGTATTGCTCTTTGGTCAGCGTCAAGGTTCTTGCGAGGTCTTTGTCGATCTTCACTTCCTCGAAGACAGCTTTGTATTGCTGTACAGCCAGGATACGCGCCTCATAGTGCATGTCCTTCACAAGCTTGTAGCAGGCTTTGTGAGCGTGCCTCTCGGCCCTCTCCTCGTATCCCTCGTCACATCTGTAGAAATCCTGCATATAAACACTATGTATGTAGTCATTATTTCAAGGATGTGATAGGAATGCGATGTATTGAGCAAGATAGTGCGGGGAAGGCTTACCCACAGCTCTTTCACAACCCGCTGCGCCTTGTTGTCGAATTTCCTGTCTTCCCAATCTCGTGCATCGGGGGCAGACGCGTAGTGCTCGAACATGTAGGCTGGCTCCACCCCTCCTGCCCAGTCCACCAGGCCGGGGAAGTGTTCCCTACACAAAAGACCCAGGATTCCACCGGGAAGGCGTTTGTGATCACCTGCAGCCACAACCTTCCATCCCCTGTCCAAGTGATTAATGAAAAAATATTAGTTTGTATTTTGCCATGTTAAACATATCAAATGAAGTAGCGATAACATCTTAAGATACTTACCTTGGCCCATTGGGGTGAATCACCGGCCGTTTCGTGAAAGGTATAGGCTGTTCCGGGAGGCGTGAAGGGCTTCACAACCATATCTTCGAAGCAGAGGAAGAGGAACCCCCTGCCGAGGGCTCCTCCTCTGCCTCGTGCTCCTCGTGCTCGCCCTCCTCCTCCTCATGCTCGCCCTCCTCCTACTCGGCCTACTCCTCGTGCTCCTTGTGCTCGTGCTGCTCCTCCTTCGCCTCATACTGAGGCGAGGGAGGTGCAGGCGACGGCGGCCGAGTCACTGCACGCGCCTGCCGACCCTGGCCTCTCGGCTGACCCCTGCGCCTCCACGGCAGCTCCTCAGTTACAGGAGCCTCCTCAGCTGGAGCGGACGCCGAGCTCCGGTAAAATGACCCGACGGACCTCATACCGCCCACCATCTTTTGTCAATCACCTGCAATTAAAAAGAGTAAACCAATAAGCACATATAAACAGGACAACCTGAAAAAGAAATGCAAAATAAATGAAACATAATTAGAAAATGATAGTATTACTTGTATTAGAAATAGGCATCATGATCGGGATCAGCCGGATCATAACTCTCATCATCACTATCACACATGTCGAAATAATCAACACTATCCGAAGGACCAATGTTGTCATCATTGGCATTGCCTATACGCACTCACTCAAGTAATTCTAAGTCTTGCACATTTTCCACCTCATCTCCATCGTCCTCTTCATCAACCCTTTCATTATCTACTTCCATTTCGATCGCACCGGTTAAGTCTATCTCAAAACTCCCTTCTAGCCCCTCCTCTTGATAGAACTCCCCGTCATATGTGTTTGGGTCTAAGTTGTAATCTTGATCATTTGGGAGAGGTAGTCTACCATGTGGCGATGTCTTCTGCACAATATACCAACCCTTTAGACGATCGTCGTTTGGGCACGCGTATGGCAGATAATAAACTTGCGTCGCCTATTGAGCAACAACATAGACATCTTCCCCTGGATAGATGGAATCCTGACGAATTTTGACCAGCCCAAGATTAGGGGTCCGTCTCGTTACTGCAGGATCAATCCAATGACATTTGAATATGACAGGCTTAAGGGGTTTGGAACCACAAAATTTGACTTCGTAGATTTCTTCGATTCTCCCATAATAATCGGCCCCATCAATGCCGGGCGTAAGAACTCCGGTATTTGTGGTTCTTCGATTGGGCCGACTTTCCTCATGTGCTGTCGTGTGAAAGCGATATCCATTCACGTCATAAGCGGCAAATGACCTGACCCTATACAAAAAGCCACTGGACACCTGTGCTAACTCGGGATCCATAGACTCATCGGTTTGGCCCTGCAAGCTCAAGCAGGATATATCGTTAAACTAAGTACGAGCAACTTGTAATGTCAAACTAAGTACGAGCAAAGTTGGACAATACCTTCTGTGCGAACCAAGAAATGAAATCGGGCATTCCATTTCCCACACCCTATTTAAGAAGGGTATCACATTCCTGCGGGGTAGGTTCCCTTGATAGATGCAAGTAGTGATCAAGAAATTCCCTATAACAATGAGAAACAAGAGAGTTGGATACCGAATAGTGACAGCATATTTAACAAGTTCGTTGTGAACTTACTGCATGTACGGCTCCACTTCGGGAAGGTTGGTCAACACATAGTGCATGATAGTGCGCCACTCTTCATGTCTCAATGTCTTGGGTTTCCAATCACTTGCACTTCCGAGCTGCCCTCGGAAAAGGCTGAGGTTCGATCCATTTTCGCCAGCATTGTAGCGAGGGGGTGGATTATGCACGCTGGGAAGGTTCTCACTATAGTAACTTGTTGTGAAGTTTGACACCTCCTCCAGAATGTATGCCTCTACAACGGAAGCCTCGATTTTGCCTTTATTCTTACATTTACTTCGAACAACCTTTAGACATCTCTCGATTGGATAGCACCAACGGCCCTGCATGGGCCCCCCCATTCGTGCCTCATACGGGAGGTGCAAGATCAAATGCTGCATCGGAACAAAGAAGCCGGGTGGAAATATCTTCTCCAACTTACAGAGAAGCACCGGCGCCATTCTTTCCAAGTCCTCAACCACTTTTTGAGACAACTCCTTGGCACAAAACTGGCGGAAGAAATAGCTCAACTCTGCCAGCACTAGCCAGACATGCTCAGGGACATAGCCACGAACCATCGCCGGAAGAAGCCGCTCAATCCATATGTGGAAGTCATGGCTCTTCATCCCTTTGACTCGCAGAGTAGATAAGTTCACTCCCCTCCTCAGATTCGCTGCATACCCATCTGGGAACATCAACGTTTGCATCCATTCAAGTACTTGCCTTCTTTGGGGCCTGGTCAAGACGAAATCGGCCTTAGGCTTGCTCCATGTCTTGCTACCTCTAGGAGGCTTCATTTCTTGCTTTGGTCTATCGCATAACGTTGCTAGGTCCACTCTAGCCTTAATGTTGTCCTTTGACTTTTCAATGTCCATGAGTGTTCCCCAAAGTGCCTCGGCTACATTCTTTTCAGTGTGCATCACATCAATGTTATGTGGAAGAAGGAGGTCATCAAAATAGGGGAGCCTCTCCAAGCCCGACTTATGAGTCCACATATGTTGACGACCATATCCCACAAAACCATCGCCTTGTGGGTTGACGACGAGAGCATCTATCTGAGCATGAACCTCGGCACCAGTCATGATCTGCGGTGCGGGGTCTGTCACTACCATACCTTTCGTAAAGTTCTTGATGTCTCGTCTGAATGCATGCTCAACAGGGAGGAACTGTGGATGCTTGTCGAACGAAAAATACTTGCCACCCTTCTTCAACCAAATGAACTCCATAGCTGTCTTGCATAATGGGCATGGGAACCTACCTCCCGTGAACACACCAGGCGTAGAATATCCCATACGCCAAGAAGTCGTGCAGGGAGTAGTGGTACCAGACATGCATTCTGAAGTTCCTCTTCGTAGCTCGGTCATATGTCAACACCCCTTCCTCCCAAGCACGGACCAGCTCATCAATCAGAGGCTCCATGAACACACCCATCTTACTCCCTGGGTGTCCAGGAATTATCAATGACAAGAATATATTATGTCGTCGAAACACGACACCGGGGGGGAGATTGAGGGGGATAACGAAGATTGGCCAATAAGTGTATGGGGCAGCCATCAGTCCATAAGGATTGAACCCATTTGTTGCTAGCGCAACACGTACATTACGAGCCTCAAGAGCTTTCTCACGATGAATCCCATTAAAGTGGGTCCATGCTTCACCATCAGATGGATGTACCATCTTCTCAGGACTGTATCGAGTGCTATTTTTGTGCCACGTCATCTGTTTCGCGGTTTCCTCGGTCATGTATAGCCGTTGGATCCTCGGTAAGAATGGAAGGTACCATAGGATCTTCACGGGGATCTCAAGCTGCCTCTTCTGACCATCACCAGACTCTACCTCCAGGTACCTAGAGGATTGACACTTTGGACAGTACTTTGCTTTCTCGTGTTCTTTCCTAAATAGGACGCACCCCTTCGGACAAGCATGTATCTGCTCATATGGCATCTTGAGTGCACGAAGGAGTTTCTGCGACTCGTACATGCTCTTTGGCATAATGTGAGCTTCTGGAAGCAAGCTGCCAATAACTGCCAACGTAGCATTGTAACAATCTCGACTAATGCTAAACTGAGACTTTAAGGCCATTACCCGTATTGAGAAACCTTTGTGTGGCCGCGAAGGGGTTTTTGTGCCGAAGACAACATGTCATAATATTCCTTTGCGGTTGCCTCTGGCTCCTCCTCCCCACCTTCTTCACCTACGTGTGCTTCGTGAAAGTCATTTAGCCAGTCACCTACCCCGGCATCAGCATCAAAATCTTCGACGCGTGCTCTCACGACCTCCTCTCTCATCTGATTGGCTTCACCGTGGTAGATCCACCGAGTATAATCTGCCATGAATCCATTCTTGCAAAGATGAGTAGACATGATATCCTTTGGTTGCCGACGCCTGTTTGCACATCTACTACACAGACACCAAATGGCTAACGCTCCTGGAACTAGGGCAAATGCTCTATCTATGAAAGCCTCCGTCTTCTCAATCCATTCATCAGTGAAAGCACGCTGACTTGGGCGGCCTGTGTACATCCATTCACGGTCATCCATCCTCTAACATATATATATATATATATATATCAGCGAGACATTAACAATCAATTGCATATACAGGATGTTCCTACCATCTAATAGGTCAGGATAGGTCCTAATCCCACCCGAGGATGCGTAGCTGGGGTTAGTCTCCATGGTCTACTCCGATCCGAGACAGAATTTCGGTAGCACCTCCCCGCTGTTCTCCAAATACACGTCCCAGTAGGAAGATTGTGTATCCGGAGAACAACAGGGAGATGCTGCCGAAACTCTGCCTCGGAACGGAGTAGACCACGGAGACTAACCCCATCTACGCATCCTAGGGCTGTCCAAAAAACGTGGACAATTCGAAACATATACGGTTATCGATATGCAAAGAGCTGCATATTTCCAACCGTATCTCTTTCGAACGGGAGACGCCTAACCGGGTTACGTGCTCTACAAACATGCATGATATGGAAAAGAGGGGTGTTTTATGCCTCACCTCGCTGTCCTGCAAACAGGAGAAGCCTCAACCGCTACAAGGTCCACGGAACACCAACAAACAGCCAGAAGCCTCAGTCCTCCCTAAAAGAATAAGTCATTTCACAGAGTAAGTAATTACCTTTATATCACCATAAACAAAGTAAAAAGAAACAAGATCTGGACTTTTCATCGAATAGAAGCTAGCTAGCTAGGTTCCCAAAAACAGGACCTAAAAGCATCTGTTGTGATGTGAGTTTTTTTAGTTCTCGCCTAGGCCTATACATAGGGAGTCTAAATTTCTACTAAACTACTGGCAGATCGGTTTCTGAACTCTGAAAAATATTGTTTCTGTGAGACTAAGCTGATGTGACCTGTGAGCAATAGATTTTAGCAAATTGTTTGACAGAGGGGCTATGTACCAATATAATCTGCTACCCCAATCTAAGCTGATGTGACAGACTGGATGTGGTAGGGTGAGGTGTACAAGGGCAGGCTTCAGAAAATAATCTGCTACCGGAAGCAAGCAAACTGAATCGGTCTCATGTCTCAATTTCATTTGTTCATTCTCACGAGATTACAACCAGGGGAACAGAATCAGGGCTACACGTAGTTAGTTGGTGTGTAAATCATACAAAAAAAAACTAAAACCAGTTCTTATTTGCTACCACATCCAGTCCTCTACGCAGAAAACTCCCATCGAACCTCTTATTTAACAAATCACAATATGGAGACTGCAGGCTGCTCCAGGAGACCCGGTGTCCAGTCTCCACTCCCAAAACTTTAAGAACCAAAATAAGTAAAGGCCGCATCTCTATAACACAGCACCGAGTTCCAGCATCAAAGTGTGGTTCGAGTCATCACTTCCAGGGCCACTGAACTGGATGGGGCCTGCCATGACAACGATATGTGAGTTAAACTGTATGTACGGGGCCACTAAAGACTAAACTGGATGATCATTGCTAGCAATTTCATTTCCACATACCAGGGCTGATGTTTTTTAACAAGGGTCTGCGATGTGCCTACATCTTGGTTTGCCTTAGGAAAAGAAGGGCTAGCGTATTGAAAGTTAGTGTGCTATTGAAAGTTTGATAAATCTTGGTTTGCCTTAGGAAAAGAAGGGCTAGCGTAAAAAAAAAAGTATCCACATGCAGCTGGCTGTGCGCGGTAGGTATATATGGATATGCAAAAGCAGATATCATATGGATACGCACGCATGGTAGTTCCTGACCATATCATATGGATATGTAAAAGCAAATATTATTTATGCATCCATCATTGACCACAAGTACCCTTTCAAAAAAAAAGGACCGCCAGTACGTATTAGCAGCGCTATATATATATATACTACTTAGGGGTAGTACAGCATCATTCTAACTCTTCCGACGTCATAGGCACGCGTATGGCAGAGTATCTATATATTGCATAGTAATCACCATGCAATTTAGAACAAGGGTTGGCAAGCAAATGCAGAGAATACTGCTGGCTAGGCCTTTTATAGTTAGTATCTATATATTGCATAGTAACATTAGTATTCTATGGACCTGATTCTATAGATTTGTCTCGCGAGAGGACTGCTGGCTAGGCCTTCACCCTTCTTCAGGCCTGTGCTCACGTGGGCGTGGACGCTCCTGGATTAGCATAATAGCAGGTGTGGATCGGTGTTGGTGGATCGTGTGGGCGTGTCATTGCCCAGCAGTCTCAGGCGCTGCCCCGCCTCTGAGCATCAGGCCTCACCCAGCAGTCTCAGTAGGAGGTGAGTGTGGGCGGTGGACACTGCACAGACGGACGGACCGACGTCTAGTTCAGCGTGCCTTTTCATGCGGTCGCTGCCCGTCTCTGTGCTTCATGTGGTGGTTCGGCAACTTTGCAGGGAGATTGACGGCACTTGCCTGGTCGCTACCACTGTTTGTATGGGTACGGTCGTACCTCCTGATCAGCCAAACAACAGCAGTGCGCTTCGTTTCCGGTCATTGACTGGCGTGACAAATACTCGGACCTACTGCCTCGATTTAAAAAAACACAATTCTAGCTTTAAATATGAAGACAGCGTGTGTCCAGCTATAATTTTTTTTACGTAGTGAGTAACAGTACAATAATATTCTATTGGACCGCTAATGGTCTTTTTATGGGTTAGTCTGCCACTCTGCCAGTGTCATTGTGCGGTGGCAACAGTGAACAGCCAGTCAGCAATGAAAACTCGTGTTCTTATCGGAGAACGGTACCACTGTACCACTCAGCAAAATACAACAGTTCAACTAGTTTTTTTTTACTCAGCAAAATACAACAGTTCAACTATTTTTTTATACACTTTTCCTCCCTCTCAGGCGCCTGAACGTTCAGGCGATCTGTGACCGTTGGCAGTCACTGTGTTGCACATGAGGGAATACTAATAATATTCTCTTGGCAGTCACTATGTGATTTATGTATGCACCATATTTTATATATAGCGACCGATTTGGAGTTCATACAAATTTGGTGGGCAAACACCCCAAATTTGGAGATATGGTCTACCACGACAGAATTCAGTGTGGCGTACTGCTGAAAAGGAGGAATTGGTCTGCTTCTGTTCTGTGTAAAACTTGTGGGTAAGGTGAGACAACTAATCAGATTATGTTCCAATGCCCCAGTTGCTTCCTTTCTTTGGACTTACTTTCGTTCTATGTTGGGGTGGTCTCTATCCCCCACTAGTATGGAGAGGTTATTTGTTGATTTGTTGGACCATCTGAAGGGAAAGTTGAGGAGTATATATCATTTTAAGACTAGGAACAATGTGTTCTTCAAATCAACAACAAAATTATGGCGTCTCCTATGGACTATGCTGGTACTTCACAAGACTGTCATGCTTATCAAGACATGGAAGCCACTTCTGAAACCGAAATCAAAACTGAATATCCCGCGTCCCCAAACGAGTCCCAAATCGGAAGCAACCGAGCAGGGCGACTTTGAGTTACCTGGGTCGCCGTAGAACAGCTATCGTCTGAGAGGCGGCCGCGCTGTAGAAGCCGCCCAGGTGGTCGTCGGAGTGGCGTCGAGCAAGGGGCTCCCTGCGGGCGGGCACCGAGGTGGCGCAGGTCTCGGCCCAGGGGCAAAGGCGGGCGGGGTCGTGCTCAAGCTTTCGGTTTAGCAAGCGGGGAGGGGAGGGCGTGGGCAGCCCGGTGGCTGTGTGAGACACTGGGCGGGGTGGAGGTCGGCAATGGGCCGGGCGGGGGTGGGGAGGAGGGGCCGTGGAGTGGGGAGGGAGGCGGCGGAGGGGGGTTGCGGTGGAGGTGTGCGGTCGGCGCACGTGGGGAGGGAGCTCGACGATGGCGGGCGTGGGGAGCACAATGGAGTGGGGAGGGAGGAGGGTGCGTGGGGGGGGGAGCTCGACGGCGGCGCGAGGGGAGGGAGGTCGATGGCGGCGCACGGGATAGAATGGAGAAATGGCCAGAGCCGGCCAGCGGCCTAGCTATTTTGCGGCCTGTTTGCCGAGTGTCGGCCCGATACGACACTCGGCAACGCTTTTTAAAAAAAAAGCCATCAGTTTGCCGAGTGTCAGCCGATGGCGCACTCGGTAAACTACTTAGAAAAACCTAAACGCCTAGTTGCCGAGTGCCGTGACGATTGGGTACTCGGCAAACATTTTTTTAAAAAAAGTGCCCTCCTGTTTTCCCTATTTTAAAAAATCCCTGTCCTCCCTTAACAAGAAATTTTAAAAAAAGTTTATTACATTTTCGCCGAGTGCCACCTATGCAGCACTCGGCAAACTTATTTCTATATTTCATGCTGCCCTTTTCTTTCCTCTACTTAATTACTTTCCTCTATTTCATGTTTCACTAATTTCATGAAATGAACTTGCATTACACTTTGTTAGGTGCACTCACAAATGTATATTTCAAGCTTGTACAAAAATTGGACTATTATTTCATGTGTTTGTATATCACGCATCTAAAATTCAATAATTGCGACGAAAGAATTAAAATTACGAAATGGCTCTGAAAAATTGCCAAAAATTCACAAGAAGCGATATTTGTTCTCTATTGTATATACAGAAAATTTTGAAGTGAAACTCCAAATCGACATTCAAATTGTCTCCTCATCTTACCGGATCTTTCTCAAATCTCAGAAACTTCTCCGGAGATGATCCGAATTGTAAGCAGCGTACGTGCCAACTTTGCCGAAACACTCTCAATTTTTTACCATAGCCTCCACGTATGATATCATGACAACTCGACGAATTTTGTGATTTTCAGACTTCGTTTGCTTTTTATAGAATTTTCAGACTTTTCCGCCACGCATTTCTGCTCATGTTTCGCGAACACAATGTTCGAAATTTCTGGTCTGGCCCTGGATACGGTCTCAAAACAGACTCAGTGACAAGAATATCATTTTTTTATTCACTTTTTTTGGATATTCGAAGCACTTGCAGTTCAAATCCAAAAAATTACCGAAAATTCATTTGACTAAAATAAATTGACGAAATATAGTAAAATAACTCAGAAATGTACAAAACTTCAACACGGAGCAACAAGTATTGTAAGACAACAGTACAAAAAGTTTGGGGGGCAAAATCAAAAAAAAAATTGTTTGTCGAGTGTCAGATGCTGACACTCGGCATATAACAGGATTTGCCGAGTGTTGTATTTTGACACTCGGCATATAGGTTGGTTTGCCGTGTGTTAACGGGTGACACTCGGCAAAATGATAACGGAGGTCGACGGTGTTACCCGGACATGAAGTTGCCGTGTGTCTGTTGTTTGCCGAGTGTCAGCACTCGGCGTAAACTGTTATGCCGTGAGTTTTGTTTTTGCCGAGTGTCGTCTTTGGGACACTCGGCAAACACCATGTTTGCCGAGTGCCTGAAATCTTGCCCACGACAAAGGTGGGGACACTCGGCAACTTAGGTGTTTCCGGTAGTGAGGATCAAGCACACATCCAGTGCTAGTAAGCACATATCCAGTGAACTTAGGCACATATATCCAGTTAATATAGACACTGAGTGGTAGAGAGTAGAGTAGAGTAGACAGTGACAGAGTGGTAGAGAGCAGCAGCCAGCCAGCACCATTGGTAGTAGTAGTAGTAGAGAGTAGAGGAGAGTAGTAGTAGTAGAGAGTATATAGTAGAGAGTAGAGAGAAGAGTAGCAGCAGCCACAAACTTAGTAGGCTTAAGTAGTAGTAGAAGTGTAGCAACTTAAGTAGTAGAGAGTGGTAAAGATAGTAGGTGCAGTGTAATAAAAAATTCAGTAGACTGTAGTAGTACAGTGAAGTGTAGCAACTTAAGTAGTACAGTTGTATAGATATTAGTAGGATAGAGTAGCTAGCTGTATTAGACAGTAGTAGTAGTGTCGGACAGTATAGTAGTTGAGGTGGTAGTAGAGTAGAGTACAGGTAGTAGTAGATATATGCTCAGAACTTAGGCAGTAGAAGTAGCAGTAAGAGTAAGTGTAGCAGTAGTAGAGTAGCAGTAGTACAATAGTAGAAGAGTAGTAGAAGTAGTAGAGTAGTAGTAAGAGTAAGTGTAGTAGCACTACAAGGCTTTCCCCCTGATGCCACGGTCTAAAAGTGTTGCAGTAGGCCTAAAAGTGTTGCAATAGACAAAATTGCAACACAAAAAAAGCGTTGGGAGGCGTTGCCACTGTAACCGTATTCTAAAGTTTGCACCACGGTTCATTTTGGTGTTGCAATAGGTTTTCTCTTACTGCAACACAATGGAGTTTTGTTGCAACACAATGGAGTGTTGCAAGCCATAGTATAAGCAACCACCATGGGTGTTGCAATAGTAACTATTGCAACACACCCAGCATTGTCAGAGATACCTGTTGCCACATACCCAAAGACTGGCAATAGGTGCATTGGCAACGACAATGGGTGTTACAATAGACCTTATTGCCATGCATCAATAGCATTGCAATAGATAGACCCTCTATTGCTACACTATCTCTGTGGGTGCTATAGGTGGAACCCCCTATTGCCACGAAAAATGTTTGGTTGCTAAAGGTGGCCTCTCTATTGCCACACTAAACATTGTGGTTGCTATAGGTGGAACCCTATGTTGCCACAACAAATGTTTGGTTGCTATAGGGAGCCTCTCTATTGCCACACTAAATATTGTGGTAGCTATCGGTGAAACCCTCTGAAAGCATCTAGGCCCCTAGTTGGGTTTCGGTGATTAATGACAATACATGATTACTATGACTAATGTGTGTTTTGCAGAGGCAATTAAGTTAGGTAATGGTAATAGAGATCGATTGGGCAATCATGGTGGTCATGCCCCTACGATGGAAATCGTTTCGGTTTTGAAAGGATGGACGACAAAGTTAAGGACAGACTAGTTCTAAGTGTCGATTGGAGTTGAAGAGACACTTAGAGTAGTTTAGGACTTTGTTTTTCTCCTTTGGCCGTACTACAAAGGGGGGGTATGGACGGGTAGCTTGACCTAGGTGAGTCTAGTGAGTTAGGTGTGGTGCACACTTATTAAAACTAGCACTAGGTTGCTCCAAAACAGCCATTAGATCCAATGGAGCAAACTTCATTCACGAGTGATCGAGAGTTGGAAGTGAATGGAGGGTCAAACACTGATCGGACACTGGCTCCAGGGTGACCGGACGCTGGCTCAGGTTCCGGTCAGTTCATTTGACCAAGGAGAAATCATCTGGAGCGAACGGACGCTGAGAGGTGAAGTGACCGGACGCTGAGGGCCCGCGTCCGGTCATTTCCAGTAAGCATCCAGAGAGGGAAAATCACAACTGGACGTGTTCAGTCAGTGGTGAGCGGACGCTGAGGGCCAGCGTCCGATCGTTTCTAGTAAGGTCACAGAGCGGGAAAATCACGACCGGACGCGTTCGATCAGTGTTGACTGGACGCTGGCTAGCGTCCGATCACTCTTTAAACACTGAAGTTCGGGGTGTATTGATAGGAGCGTCCGGTCAACATGACCGGAGCGTCCGATCACCCCGTAGAGGCACATAACGGTTAGTTTTTCAGCCGGTGTTATAAATACCACCTCCACTCGTGTGTGGGGGGACTTTTGCTCATTCCAACAGCTGAGAAACACCTTTGAGAGTGCCAACAAGAGCAAGGTCCTAGTGAGGTGATTGAGATTTGAGAATCCCAAAGAGAGCCCTCACTAGCAAGATCAAGAGTAGCAAAGTGTGCATCCACCCTTCTCATTAGGCTTGTCGTGGTCAAATGACAGTTTGTGCTTGTTACTCTTGGTGATCGCCATCACCTAGACGGCTTGGTGGTGATTGGGAGCTTGGTGATCATCCGGAGAACTTGTGGATGACGCAACTCAAGTTGTGAGCGGTTGTGAGTGATTCACCGTGACGGAGAGTCAAAGAATCAACCCGTAGAGAGCACTTGATCCTTGCGCGGATAAAGGGGGAGCTACACCCTTGCGCGGGTGCTCCAACGAGAACTAGTGGGGAGTGGCGACTCTTTGATACCTCGGCAAAACATCGCCGTGTTCCTCCTTCTCTCTTTACTTTGAGCATTTACTTTGAGCATTTACTTTGAGCAATTCAATTCTTGTCATTTACATTCCTAGAATTGCCATGCTAGAGTAGGATTGGAACTTAGGGTGCTAAACTTTTGTGCGTTAGATCCTTAGAAACACTTTCTAGGCACAAGGGGTTAATTGGGCTAACCGTAGAGTTTAATTGTTGCAAAGAAATTTAGAATTAGCCCAATTCACCCCCCTCTTGGGCATCTTGATCCTTTCAATTGGTATCGGAGCCTCGTGCTCATGTATTTAGGCTTAACCGCCTAGTGAAAGATGTCTCGCGGGGATGGACCTCCTCCTATCTTTGAGGGGGATGATTTTCCTTATTGGAAAATTCGCATGGAGGCATATTTAGAAGATCTAGATGTTGGAATACTTAGAGCCGCCTCACATGGCTTCCCAAAACCTCGGGATGCTACACACCTACAAGGCGATGAGGTGAATTACGAGAAATGGAATGCAAAGGCTAGAAACACTATATTTAGAGGTCTTTGTAAAGATGTGTTCAACCGGGTGAGGAACCACAAAGACGCCCATGCACTATGGTCGGACGTTTGTGCGCTCCATGAGGGAACAAAGAGTGAGCATGAGGAACGCTATCATCTTGTCATGAAAAAGCTTAACTCTTTTGAAATGCTTCCTAAAGAATGTGCTAATGAAATGTATTCATGTTTGAATGTTCTTGTAGAGGAAGTCAATGGGCTTGGACTAACTCAAATGCAACCATCCGATGTTGTAAGAAAGATCTTGAGTGTCCTCCCCATTGATAAATATGGGCACATTGTGACCGTGCTTCATCAAGGTGATCTTTCCACCGCTACACCGACACAAATCTTGGGAAAGATCAATGCTCATGAGATGTACATGCACATCACACCTCTAGATGGCTCATCCTCTACAAAGAAGAAAGAAAAAGACTTAGCATTCAAAGCTAGCCAAGAGAAGGGTAAAGCAAGGCCTGAGTATGAGAGCTCAAGTGATGATGAAGTTGATGGTGCAAGTCTTGCTCTCATGGTGAAGAAAACCGCCAAGATGCTAAAGAAGCTAAACAAGAGTGGCATCAAGTTTGATGGCAAGAAGAAGAAGTTCTTCACTAGCTCTAGAAGAAAGCCAATCTCTGAGATGGATTGCTATAATTGTGGAGAACTTGGTCATCTAGCTCACCAATGTACAAAGCCCAAGAAAGACAAGTTCAAGAACAAGAACAAGGGCAAGAAAGATGACTCAAGTGATGAAGATGAGAAGAAGAAAGACAAGCCATACAAGAAGAGAGATGGCAAGAAGAAGGACTTCCACAAGAAAAAGAAGAGTGGAAAGGCATACATTTTCGGTGATTGGCTCACGGACATTGATTAATCTAGTGGCTCATCCGATGATGATAGTGACAACAAGAAGGTGGCCGCCATTGTTATTGACTCTTCATTATCTTCACCGCCACCATCGCCATCATACTCTACACACCTATGCCTTATGGCCAAGGGTGAATGCAAGGTATCAAATGATGATGAGAGTAGTGATGATGAACATGCTAATAGTGATGATAGCGATAGTGATGATGATGAATATGAATCACCTTCCTATGATGATCTTGTTAAATTGCTAAATCAATACACTAAGATCATTAGAAAAAGTAGAGCTGAGAATGAAAAACTAGAAGCTAAGAATGATTCTCTTTTAGCTAAATGTGATGTAATGGAAAAGGCTAATGTTGAGCTTAGAGAATCAAATGATGCTATGCTATCCAAACTCAAGGAGCTCAAATCTTCTAAGAAAGAGCTTAAAGATAAATATGATAAACTTGAGAGGATGCATAAAGAGATCATCACTAGCCATAACATGTTAAAAGATTAATATACTACTCTCAAGATTAATTATGATAATCTTGTTATTGCTCAAGAATATTTATCAAATGAACCACATGATGCTACTAACAATGTTGTTAAGATTGATATAGCTACATCATGTGATGATTTGATCATTGAGAGCATTGAGCAAAGTTCTAGTAGCAAGGGCAAGCAAGTGGTTGAGGCCAATGATTATGATGAGTTTGTCAAGCTCAAGAATGACAATAAGAAGCTCAAAGAAGAAAACAAGAAGCTCAAGGAAGAGAAAAACAATGATGCTCTTAAGGAAGAGAACAAGAAGCTTAAGTTGGAAAAATGGCACCTCAAGATTGGATTGAGCAAGTTCACTAGAGGCAAGTATCTTCAAAGTGAGCTACTTATGAACACCGTTATGAAGATGAATAGAAGTGGTATGGTACATGGCAAACAAAGAGAAGTAGCTTCAAGCTCAACAACAACAAAAGCCAAAGCCAAAGAAGTGTTTTGAGTGTGGACAAGAAGGACACTTTGCTCATGAGTGTCAAACTCCACCACCACAACCCTTGCCCAAACATGCTAGACCTTTTGCCTTCAATGCTCATTACATGCTTAGAAAGGACTCTAGTGGGAAGATGAAAGTCATGTTCTTAGGACCTCCAACAAGAATAGGCCTAATAAAATTTGGGTAGCAAAGTCACTTGTTGAGAAGGTGAAGGGCCCTCAACAAGTTTGGGTTCCTAAAGCTTGATCTCTTGTATGTAGGTGAACTACAAGACCAGTGGAAGTCATTGGGTTATTGATAGTGGTTGCACACAACATATGATCGGTGATCCTCGTATGTTCACCTCACTAGATGAAGAAGTAGATGGACAAGAAAGAATCACATTTGGAGATAATTCAAAGGGCAATGTTAAAGGTTTGGGCAAAGTGGCAATATCAAATGATCATTCTATCTCAAATGTGCTATATGTTGCTTCATTGAGTTTCAACTTGCTATCCGTTGGACAATTGTGTGATCTTGGTTCCAATGCTTGTTTACCGAGAAGGAAGTGCTTGTATCTAAAAAAGATGATGACCAAGTGATATTCAAAGGATTTAGATACAACAACCTATATCTAGTGGACTTTACCTCCGAACATGCTAACTTGAAGACATGCCTATTCACCAAAACAACACTTGGGTGGCTATGGCATAGATGACTTGCTCATGTTGGGATGAGCTCACTCAAGAAGCTAATGAAAAATGATTTGGTGAGAGGGTTGAAGGATGTGAAGTTTGAGAAGGACAAGCTTTGTAGTGCATGTCAAGCTGGCAAGCAAGTTGCAAATACTCATCCAACCAAAGCTTTCATGTCAACCACAAGAGTGCTAGAACTCCTTCACATGGATTTATTTGGACCAACAACATATAAAAGTTTGGGAGGAAATCTTTATTGTCTTGTGATTGTTGATGATTATTCAAGGTATACATGGGTATTCTTTCTTCATGACAAATCCGAAGTTGCATCTTGCTTCAAGAAGTTTGCCAAGAGAGCTCAAAATGAATTTGAAGTGAAGATAAAGAAGATAAGAAGTGACAATGGGAAGGAATTTGACAACACAAACATAGAAGCTTATTGTGATGAAGTTGGAATCAAACATGAGGTCTACGCAACATACACTCCTCAACAAAATGGTGTAGTTGAGAGGAAGAACCAAACATTGATCACTCTTGCAAGAACAATGCTTGATGAGTACAACACCCCCGAAGCTCTATGGGCGGAAGCTATCAACACCGCATGTTATGCATCCAACGCCTATTCCTTCAAAAGTTCCTTGGCAAGACACCTTATGAGTTGCTTAATGGGAAGAAGACGGACGTCTCCTTCTTTAGGGTGTTTGCTTGCAAATGCTACATCTACAAGAAGCGGCAACACCAAGGGAAGTTTCAAAGATGTTGTGATATTGGTTTTCTTGTTGGTTACTCATCAAAGTCCAAAGCTTATAGAGTATTTAATCATGCCACCGGCTTGGTTGAAGAAACATATGATGTGGAATTTGATGAATCTAACGGCTCCCAAGGAGCACATGAGAATCATGATGATGTAGGTGATGAACCATTGAGAGAGGCTATGAAGAACATTCTGGTTGGAGACATCAAGCCTAAAGATGATGAAGATGATGTACAAGTGATTGATCCACGTCCTTCATCAAATGTGCCACAAGATGGTGAAAAAGATGGGAGAATAGAAAATGAAGATGTACAAGCACAAGATGTTGATGCTCCACAACCTCCTGCTCAAGTGGTCAATAGAAGAAATACACCTCTACTACAAGATCATCCACAAGATCTCATCATAGGGAGTCCATCAAAGGGTGTAATGACTCGCTCATAAAAACTTGCTTCATTTATTGTTCATCACTCTTTTGTCTCTTGCCTTGAGCCTACTAAGGTAGAAGAAGCTCTTCAAGATCCCGATTGGATAAATGCTATGCATGAAGAGTTGAACAACTTCACCCGCAATGAAGTTTGGACTCTTGAAGAGCGGCCAAAAGGTGCAAGAGTCATTGGAACAAAATGGGTGTTCCGAAACAAGTAAGGTGATCAAGGTGTTGTTGTGAGAAACAAGGCAAGGCTAGTTGCAAAAGGGTTCTCTCAAGTTGAAGGTTTGGATTTTGGAGAGACTTTTGCACCGGTTGCAAGACTAGAAGCCATTCGTATCCTCCTTGCATATGCATCACATCATGAAATGAAATTATATCAAATGGATGTGAAAAGTGCATTTTTAAATGGCTTTATAAATGAACTAGTCTATGTTGATCAACCTCCCGGGTTTGAAGACCCTAGATATCCTAATCATGTTTATAGGTTGTCCAAGGCGTTATATGGGCTCAAGCAAGCCCCAAGAGCTTGGTATGAGCGGCTTTGAGACTTCCTAATTGAGAAGGGCTTCACCTTTGGGAAGGTCGACACCACACTATTCACCAAGAAGCTTGATGGACATATCTTCATTTGTCAAGTGTATGTTGATGATATCATCTTTGGATCATCAAATGAAGATTCTTGCAAAGAGTTTGGTGAATTGATGTCAAAAGAGTTCAAGATGTCAATGATTGGAGAGCTTACATTATTTCTTGGTTTTCAAATCAAGCAAATGAGAGAAGGGATTTTCATCTCTCAAGAGAAATATACAAATGACCTTCTCAAGAGATTCAAGATGGATGAATGTAAGTCAATCAAGACACCAATGCCAACTAATGGACATCTCGACCTAGATGAGGGAGGTAACATGGTTGATCAAACTCTCTACCGCTCTATGATTGGTAGCTTGTTATATTTAACCGCATCAAGGCCCGATATCATGTTTAGTGTGTGTATGCGTGCTAGATTTCAAGCTAATCCTAAGGTAACTCATTTGATTGCCATTAAAAGAATCCTTAGATATCTTAAGCACACACCAAGCATTGGTCTTTGGTATCCCAAAGGAGCTATATTTGAATTAGTGGGCTATTCCGATTCGAATTATGCCGGTTGCAAAGTTGATAGAAAAAGCACATCCGGAGGGTGCCATTTGCTTGGTAGATCACTTGTGTCTTGGTACTCCAAGAAACAAAATAGTGTGGCTTTGTCCACCACTGAAGCAGAATACATTGCCGCGGGTGCTTGTTGTGCACAAATACTTTACATGAAACAAACTTTGCTAGACTATGGTGTATTTCTAGAAAAAGTACCTCTTTTGTGCGACAATGAAAGTGCGGTAAAACTTGCAAATAATCCCGTTCAACACTCTCGCACCAAGCACATAGATATCCACCATCATTTTCTTAGAGATCATGTTGCAAAGAATGACATTTCACTAGAAAGTGTAAGGACCGAGGATGAATTAGCGGATATCTTCACTAAACCGCTAGATGAGGCAACATTTTGTAGATTGCGGAATGAGCTCAATGTTCTTGACTTTAGCAACTTTTCTAAAAGATGAGCTTGTGTTGTCCCTTGCATTGCATTATAATATACAACATGTTTAATGTTTGGCATTGCATATAGGGCTTGTCTAACATGGTTAAGATAACCGCCATAAAGCGTGTGAAAAAGCATATCCTTGGATCAAACTTGACAAGCAACTAAATTTACTTTCAAGTATTGCATTGCATATGCATGATTGTTGTTTGTCATTTATCTTCTATTGCCCTCTTATTACATATTTTCTTAAAAAGAATTATAGCCTAAGGCAAAATATTTTTAAATTTTTTTTTAGGGTTTGAGAGAGGTCACTCACATCAGTCTCAATTGGTGTTTATTTGGATCTTATATGAGTTGGGACTTGATTGGGAACAGGCAGCACGAAAGACTTTGAAGATTTGCTGGAAAAAGAGTGACCGGACGCTGCACCGAACTCTGATGTCTAGCATCCGGTCAGTTCACAGGAGGTGACCTGCTGCTGAAGGAGTGACCAGACGCTGAAATAGTGTTCTCCCAGCGTCCGGTCAGAAGGTGATCCAGCGTCCGGTCGATCGAAGACAAAGGAGATTGCTTGCACCGGACTCTGCCTGCATCTGGTCGGGGTTCACCGGACGCGTTCGGTCATGATTCAAGGGGTTTTGGACCTTACTGGAATCGACCGGACGCTAGGTGGCTATGTCCGGTCGCTGCCACTGGAGCGTCCGGTCAGTAGAAATCATGCAGGACTCAATCTCTTATCTCCATTTCCGTTTCTGTCTCGCTGGGGACCCCCATATAACATCCCACATCGTTTGACCTATGGCTTCAACCGCGCCAACATTGCCACCTTGCTCCCATGCCCTAGCAGCCGTAGCGCCACTGCGACCTTCCGTGCCCAAGCGCCGCCGCTCGCCCCACGCGCCACCACATCTCGCACCGCCAAATCCACCCTGCGCCCACGCTAGCATTGCCCGCGCGCTTCCCTGCTTCACCACCATGCGCCAGAGCCGCCTGTGCCGTGTCAACTCGAGCCCGTGCGCAGCTGCAAAGCCCCGCACCGCCTCGCCCACGCCACATCGTGCTCCAGCGTCGTCGTGCCCATGTTCTGCCCTAGTGCCGCTGAGTTCCTGCCCTGTTTCAGCACTATCTCCAAGAGCGTTGCCGGTGCCCTAATCAAGTTGCTTCCCTTGCTGTTTCACCGCATTGCATTGCCGATTCTCAAGCACATTGCAAACCCTAGCCGACCCGGTGGTCCCCCGATCCGTTCCTCTTCTCGCCGTGTCGTCGGTTCGTGAGGTAGAAAGCCCTCGGTTCTAATTTCGTACCTAATTGCTTGCTTTCATAGGGTTTCTTATCTCTAGATGATTAATTAAAGTTATTTGTATATCCTACCTACTCTCTCATGCAGCGAGTCGATGCCGTTGAGGTCCTATTTGCAATTGTCAGTTTACTCGGGGCCAAGCTCGTGAGTACGGATCGAGGCCAAGCCTCAAAAGTGACAGTGGGTAGTTGTTTCTTATCAGCGGTAGCTCTTTTTAGACGCATCAGATGGCTCGTGTCAAGAATGTCGGAGGTGGTCCTGGTGATGAGGATACGAGGTCCCCGCCTCGCCTTCCTACAAGTACGAAAGGCAAGGCAATGAAGAAACTAGCGACAAAGAAGCGCAAGTACCCGGATGCAGATACAGCGAGAGCAGCCGCAGTTGCAGAGGCCGCAGAGCATGTAGAGAGATGAGGTGCTAGGAGTGGGGTTCATATTGTAGATCATCTATCTCCAGCAGTAAGGATAGCTGTCGAGGAGTTTGAGAGGTTTGTTGGTGGTCCAGCTGGGACAGCCGTGGTTGGAGGACGACGTGTTGTTCTAGATGAGAGTCAGCTTTAGGGGGAGTCACAGCAGCAGTCACAGCCACCAGAGGAGACTCAGCAGAGAGAGTAGGCCGAGGAGACAGAGCAGGTACCTCAGCCACTGTTACGACGCTCTAGTCATACCCTGCTCCAGTTTCACCGAGGCCACCGACACAGAGGAGGGGTTCTCGTCCGTGTCCTAGACCTCAGGGTCTGCCACCTGTGACCCATATAGACTTGAGGGCCACCATAGCCAAACAGGTGCAGCAGCTCAGATTCATGAACTTTGAGCAGTGGTTCCCGTCGAGCAGGGATGAGTGACCTTCATAGGGTTTCTATACGCCACTCCAGGAAAAATTTTATAATGCATATCTTAACAGTGGGGCAGTATTCATATCTCAGAGGGTGTGCAACATTGAGTCCATTGTAGCAGCAGCTGGAGAGCATATTCGCCAGTACCTATCCTATTTGCCAGGGTTGACAAATCTACTCGGACGGACCGGCTTATATGTTCCATCTTGGGTCCGTCAGTTCTATGCTTCACTATGGATTGATCCACAGCACAGATACATTCACATTGCTTTCAAAGGTAGAGATTATAGGCTAATGAGTTCCAGGGTCAGGGAGATACTCAGGCTTTAGGAGCAGCCCATCCGGCTACATGAGGTTTGGTATGGCCAGACAGCGCCTCCCAGACGCCCTCACGGCGGTCTTGTGCCCCCTACTGATCTAGTCCGCCATTGCTTCAAGGAGCCTTTTGGCCAGGGGTCGAGCAGGACTCCCAGTGATCTCACTCCTACAGCTAGAGTGCTGGATGCTATTATGAGGAGGACCCTAATTCCGAGGATGGGGTATCACGAGGGCTTGACTCATTTGCAGTTATGGCTTCTCAACTACCTGATGCAGCAGGCGGTGTTTGACATTTGGGATCTCCTTCTATCTGAGATGGAGGATACTATTGCTGAGGGGTTCCGAGGTCATCGACAGTTACCCTATGCTCACTAGATCAGATTTCTTATTCACAGGGTAGTTACAGTGAGGCCGCCTGAGATGCTAGCTGAGTACAATGGTGCTACTACAGAGTTCCCTACTTATAACCTGACTCAGATGATTCGCCACAGTACACCACAGGCACCTAGTCAGCCACACCGTCATCCAAAGGTGCCAGAGTCTGTAGCCCAACAGGATGAGACTATCAGAGGCATAGCAGCTACTGAGGAGGAGTAGTTAGATGCTCAGTAGGAGGGGATGGTCGAGAGCGACCCCAGTGACAGCTCAGATGAGGACTACCGGGACATTCCTCAGATGCCTCCACGTCGACATGACCATGAGGCCGGTAGCTCCAGTTCAGCTCCACCTACACCGCAGACCGACCCCGCTCTACTTGCTATACTTAATCGGATGAGGCAGGATTAGGTCCGCCAGGCTCAGGAGATCGCTGCTACCTTTGCACAGTTTTAGTCTAGGCAGGACAAGTTTCAGCAACAGCAGCTGGCTATGCAGCAGCAGTAGCAGGCTATGCATCAGTAGCAGCTTCTCATGCAGCAGCAGCTACTTGGATTCATGCAGCATGTTGTGACAGTGATTGGGGCTCCACCGCCACAGCCTTCGCCCTAGATTGGTTAGCCTGCCACCACTTCTATGACTCCATCTGCACAGCCTAGTGGGCTTGGGAGTCAGGGACAATCAGCACCTCAGTTTGATTCACCTACAGAGTAGGTGTCCCAGTGGTTTGCCTCGCCAGTGCTAGCCCCGTAGTTCACACCTTTTCAGATGGGCTTCACACCGGCTCAGACTTCCTCGATGCTAGTGCTAGAGACTTCAGTTTCTAGGAGACTTGGTGTGTCGTTCAGTGAGTTGACAGGGCACCCTACACAGCCAAATCTACTTGCCCCTGTACCTACCACCATTGCTCCAGTGACAGGCATGACAGAGATGCTTCCTTCCTCAGTTGCATCATCAGAGCCACCTGCTATAGTCATATATACAGAGTCACAGGCCGCACCAGTTACTGATCCGACCCAGACCACTTCAGCATCACTTCTAGTGACATAGGGTCATTCTGCTCCGAGCTCAGGATCAGATGATGATGGCACACAGTTCTAGCTCGCTCCTCGCACCTCAGCGCCCGACTCGTCCGCTGCAGTCCCGCCGACCGACCCTTAGTTTTTGGTGTTTGACGCCAAAGGGGGAGAGGGATTGAGTATGTTAGTCCTAGGGGGAGTGTCATATCCAGGGGGAGCTTAGCTTATCTATTAGCTTATCTACTACATTTGGAGTTTATGTGTGATACACTATTATGCATTCGTGTGTTTATTTTTATGCATCAAACTATATTTATGTGATAGTGATATCTACACGAACGTGATATATGACATGTGTGCTCTCTACTTTGAATTTTTTATATGTCATGTCACTTGTGTTATGCTCATTTGCTTTGCTTCCATGTTTTACTCTGATGCAAATGAGCTTTATTTCTTGTACTCATGCTTATTTCATATCCTTTGAGTACATCATGTTGGTTTGGGTCATATAAGCTTACCTAACACTTTTATTCTTATTGACATAAGCTTATATGAACCAAGTAGGTTAAAAACCTCATCTCTTTCACATACTCGAGGTGGTATTGTCATCAATCACCAAAAAGGGGAAGATTGAAAGCATCTAGGCCCCTAGTTGTGTTTCGGTGATTAATGACAATACGTGATTACTATGACTAACGTGTGTTTTGCAGAGACAATTAAGTTAGGTCATGGTAATAGTGATCGATTGGGCAATCATGGTGGTCATGCCCCTATGATGGAAATCGTTTGGGTTTTGAAAGGATGGACGACAAGGTTAAGTACGGACTAGTTCTAAGTGTCGATTGGAGTTGAAGAGACACTTAGAGTAGTTTAGGACTTTGTTTTTCTCCTTTGGCCGTACTACAAAGGGGGGTATGGACGGGTAGCTTGACCTAGGTGAGTCTAGTGAGTTAGGTGTGGTGCACACTTATTAAAAGTAGCACTAGGTTGCTACAAAACAGCCCTTAGATCCAATGGAGCAAACTTCATTCACGAGTGATCGAGAGTTGGAAGTGAATGGAGGGTCAAACACTGACCGGACGCTGGCTCCGGTGTGACTGGACGCTGGCTCAGGGTCCGGTCAGTTCATTTGACCAAGGAGAAATCGTCTGGAGCGAATGGATGCTGAGAGGTGAAGTGACCGAACGCTGAGGGCCCACATCTGGTCGTTTCTAGTAAGCATCCAGAGAGGGAAAATCACAACCAGACGCGTCCGGTCAGTGGTGACAGGACACTGAGGGCCAGCGTCCGGTTGTTTCCAGTAAGGTCATAGAGCGGGAAAATCACGACCGGACGCGTTCGATCAGTGCTGACCAGACACTGGCTAGCGTCCGATCACTCTTTAAACACTGAAGTTTGGGGTGTATTAACAGGAGCGTCCGGTCAACATGACCGGAGCGTCCGGTCACCCCGCAGAGGCACATAACGGTTAGTTTTTCAGCCGGTGTTATAAATACCACCTCCACTCGTGTGTGGGGGGACTATTGCTCATTCCAATAGCTGAGAAACACCTTTGAGAGTGCCAAGAAGAGCAAGGTCCTAATGAGGTGATTGAGATTTGAGAATCCCAAAGAGAGCCCTCACTAGCAAGATCAAGAGTAGGAAAGTGTGCATCCACCCTTCTCATTTGGCTTGTCGTGGTGAAATGACAGTTCGTGCTTGTTACGCTTGGTGATCGCCATCACCTAGACGGCTTGGTGGTGATTGGGAGCTTGGTGATCATCCGGAGAACTTGTGGATGACCCAACTCAAGTTGTGAGCGGTTGTGGGTGATTCACCGCGATGGAGAGTCAAAGAATCAACCCGTAGAGAGCACTTGATCCTTGCACGGATCAAGGGGGACCTACACCCTTGCGCGGGTGCTCCAACGAGGACTAGTGGGGAGTGGCGACTTTCCGATACCGCGGCAAAACATCGCCGCGTTCCTCCTCTCTTTACTTTGAGCATTTACTTTGAGCAATTCAATTCTTGTCATTTACATTCCTAGAATTGCCATGCTAGAGTAGGATTGGAACTTAGGGTGCTAAACTTTTGTGCGTTAGATCCTTAGAAACACTTTCTAGGCACAAGGAGTTAATTGGGCTAACCATAGAGTTTAATTGTTGCAAAGAAATTTAGAATTAGCCCAATTCACCCCCCTCTTGGGCATCTTCATCCTTTCACCCTCTATTACCATGCTTATTGTGTTGCTATAGTTTGGAGACTCTATTGCCATGCCAACTATTTCGTTGGTTGCTATAGCATATATTGCAACGCCAAATGATTATGCCGATAGTCCATATTGCAACGCTTTGTTTGGTATCTTCAAACAATAATTGCACGCCGAACAATATATGATGATCGAAGCATTTAGACATCCATTAAACCAAAATATGCTTTGTTCATACAAATCATTAATGAAACCATCCAATGTCAAACTTAGTCGATAACACACGCACAACGGAAACACATAAGGTATCCGACACACACTAGCTAGTTTGAACACATCAAAATGTAATGAGCTATATAGCACCGCAGCAAAGGTTGCCTTCATGTTGATCATCCTAACAATCGTGCACTCCACTCAAACTCCATCTTGCTCCTGAAAAGAATCATTAACATTGGTATATGCATGAGGTAAACTGAAATTGTATTATTTTGGCAACAGCGGCTGAACTATTTCAAAGGTAAACAATTTGGAATCATAAACTAAAGACTAAGAGGTTTCCAAAAAATTCACCTCTACATTGCAGACTTGTTGATTCCTTTTGCTTTATTGTCTCTTAGTCACATTCTCAATGGAGGACAACCAATAGTTCCAATTACTTTTGTTGTCAAAGATGTACTCTAATCCATCAGCCCACTAATATGCCACCTGCGGAATTCTCACACAATTTAGGACAATTCAAGAAGTGTATGTGTACTAATTCAGAAACTTTATTCTATTAAATGAGAAAGCACGATATATCTCAATACAGCCCTACAAGGCCATGGGCTATGCAGAATTATGTTCATGCAAGAACCCAGACTATAAAGCATTATAGCATCCCTTAAAAAAGGATTGCCAAACGACTAATCATCACTGCTCTGCACCGAAATATAGCACAACTGAACACAACGAATCTAAGAAAGAATCATCGCATCACCATTACTCACACCCTCAACAGCACACCAACAAGTTTAGTATTAAGATAAGTTTACTTTGAGAGAATCGTAGCCATGATATTTAGTACAAAGATAAGTTTACTTTGAGGCTGAACTATGATTTTATATAGTTAATGACAAGATGGATTCTCTTGATTAAGAGTTCTCTAACCAACTCCTGCTTGGCATTGAGAAAATTGTGGTTACAGATACATTACTACAGTCCAAGATAGAAGTCCTCTATTAAGTGTACTCGTTTTTTTGCTGTTAGATTCCTCAAATAATTTTTGACAAAAACAATGTTAACTTCAGAGAGACAAATGCACCCCCCCCCCCTTTAAATGATTAAGCACTAACTATTAGACTTAACAGTCATTAGACTTAATAGTAGAGTTATAAATCTAGAACCCATGGGATACCTCGCCCATTTGACTTTCAAGATTGGTCAATGCACTGCAGTTTGCAATGAGAAGATTAATAAAGATGTAGTATTTTTTTGCGAGAAAAAAGTTCCAGTATTGATAGATGTATATTCCAGGACTCACTGATAAAGAAAGCTCAATTGTCATATGAAAAAGGATAATTAATCAGTGATATGAAACTGTAAACCAAGAAGCATGACCATGGCAACTTCAAATTAAGCATGACCACGAAGCATGGATTCAATGGTAACTTCAACTGCGACCACTTCAAATTTAATCATGCTTAAACAACATCATCACTGTAATGATTAAACGACCTTTAACAATCAATATATTTTTTGAAGGCATAAAAAACAGTAGAGTAAACATGCACAAGATCACTCGTGTGTTACAGAAACAGAAAATCAGTAGTCAACATGAATTTCAGCAGAGTAGAACCATCTCCTTGTCATATAAAAACCAAACCTTCTTATCCCAATAAACTAGCTTGGGCTTCTGATCCCACAAAGCAAGCTTGGCTCTGCCAAAACAACCAATTACCAAGCACAACTTAAAATTTGCTTGGAAGTTAAGTTCATATTGACAAATCACTAGGATCCAGAATATGCACTATCATCAGTTGTACAACTGAACCACTACAAAGGATATATGTGAAGCTAAACACATCCTTCAAGTTGGCGGGCGAAGCAGCTCTTAAAAAATTTAGCAGCCAGGTCTGATCAAATAAAATCCAAATTTTATCCTTCAATCATATCCTCTGGCGCAGTAGTATCTTTCATTTTTATCGTCCTTCCAAGAGCATCTCTAAAATCCTACTCTATGCTACTTGTGAATTTTGGACTCTTCTGGCGCACCTCCTCCCTCCATCCCACATCAAATAAAAAATTACAAGATGCAGCCAGCAAAACCCTTTCTATAAAATGAAAAGCTATAATTTATTACATGATGACCATGATATCTATAACATAAGTTAAGATTGACAATAATAAAATAATATCCTATTAAGTCTATATCAAAAATTAAAATATAAATCTGATAGATTTTTTCTTTCGTCGTGAGACATATAAATATTTACTCATAAATATATCATAGCCTTATTTTCATACTATCAATATGTTGATAGAGTTAGATGCCGAATTCCTTAGACATTCTTTGAGGACCCACCAATATGTAATTTTATTTTTTATTACTGTCTGTAAAGAGTTAGTTGCGTCGTGTCAAGAATTGGTCTGTCTTTTGATGATTACAATGGAGACCTCTCTTGATTTCAACGTAGCAGCCCTCGTCGAGAATTGCACTAGTATATGCGTATAATTTGGATATAAATTATTTAGATTAGACTGGATATACATTATTTTTAGTCAAAACTAAAGCACGAATTTAGTAAACCACAGTAGTGTCACCCGGTGATTAGGCTGGATGAAAATTCAATTTGAGTCTTTAATATTATATATAGATATAAATAGATATAACTATTTTTATAAAAATGTTTAGTTAGATTTATAAGGAATAGAAATCACTAAATAGATATAACAGTTTGCTGGTCCCTAGCCACCAAAATGCCCACCAAGTACATGTGTCACCAACAACATCGTATTGCAACATTAGCCTATAGCAACACAAATAAATCGTGACAATAATAACATGTTATTCCACCGTGTTGATTGACGAGTGACCGGATCAATGGGGAGAGCCGCGCTCTGTTGCTTGCACGTCATCTAGGGCACGGCGCGCGTGTTAGGGAGATCGATGGGAAGAGCAGCGCGCATCTCTAACCAACATGACGCTCACGTATGCTGCTGGGCCCAAAACAAATAAAGGCCCACCAAATACATTAGTTTATAGCAACACAAAACCGTGGCTATAGTAACATGATATTGCATCCATTTAGGATTATAGTTGCAATAAGTGCCTAACAATTGCAACGCCACAGAAAATTATTACAACCCCAAAAACCATGTCAATAGAAACATGCTATTGCATCCATTCTGAATTCTTGTTGCAATAACCACCTAGCAATTGCAACACCACTGAAGATTATTGCAACTCAGAACAACCATGGCAATAGTTACAAGCAAAAGCAACCAAATCTAATATAGTTGCAATAACACCAAGTAATTGCAACGAAAATCAATACTATTGCAACTCCAAAGCGCCATGGCAATAATGCCAACTAATGGCAACACAATTCTAAAATGGTTGCAGTGGCACATGCTTCTTGCAATGACAAACTACACATATTGCAACACATTTAGTCGGTTGCATTATAGGCACATATTGCAACCATTTTACGGGAAGATTGCAATATGACCCCCATATGGCAACCAAATTAGTGGTGTTGCAATCATGTGGCGTGGCATTAGAGGTGAATCCTTGTAGTGTAGTAGTAGAGTAGCAGTAGTACAATAGTAGTAGAGTAGTAGAAGTAGTAGAGTAGTAGTAAAAGTAAGTGTAGCAGTGGGTGTAGAGTAGTAGTAGGCTTAAGTAGTAGAGTAGTAGTGTAACCAAAACTTAAGTACAGAGTAGTAGTAGAGTAGTAGAGTAAGTAGTAGAGGAAAGCAGTAGGAGTACTAGCTCAGATAGGAATTCAGTTAGTAGTAGAGAGTAGTAGAAATAGTAGGAAATAGCAGTAGTATATAGCAGTAGGAGTAGTATAGGAGTAGCAGTATATATACTACTAGTATATATAGAAGTAGTATATACAACATCCAGCAACAGTTCTAGTACTCTCTACTACTCAACAGTATAAGCAAAAATCATGGGCAAATTCAGTTAAAGAGTAGATAGAGTAGTTAAGTAGTAGGTTGAAATTCAAAAAATAAGGGAACAAGTTAAAATTCAATAGAGCAAAATAGAGTTTAGAATTTGGTATTTGCTCAGCATCATCATAAAATTGGATAGAGCATTAATAGGGATAGAAATAAATAAAGGCATAGCTCAATTCAACTTTGGGTGCATCACAGGCAGTGGCATTGCTCAATTCAGCTTCAACTTTTGGCATCACAGGCAGCAACAAGAACATCACAGGTAGTAATAAGAACATCACAGGCCGTACCATCACAGAGGTAGGGTTTGGGATCCCTGTTTCGTACAGGACTGTGTGTACCTCGAAGGCACAGGGGAAGAAGTTCACTAAGAGCCGGGGAAGAAGACGAATCCAGGGAAGAAGTCAGAGCCCGAGAAGAAGACGGAGCCGGGGAAGAAGATAGAGCCGGTCGCGGACGAGGTCAATGACGGGCCAAAGGACCAGGGGCACAGGCACCTCGGTGTGCTAGGGTTAGGAGGACGGCGGCGTCCGTGGAGGACGACACGGTCGGAGACGGTGACGGCGTGGATGGTGGCAAACGAATCTCGATGGATGGCGCTAGGGTTCGTGACGGCGGCTGCGCTAGGGTTCGCGGGGCCCCCGGTGGAGATCCTCGGCATGGAGGACAAAGAGGAAGAGTGGGGGAAGAGCTCAGAGTCAGGGGCGGTGGCAGTGGCAGGGGGAGAGCTCGACACCGACGATGGCGGTAGTGGCGGCGGCAATAAGAAATTTTGGCAGCCCTTCGGGGGCGAATTGGAGGGGAGAACTGAAGGACTTAGCGAACTGGAGGGGAGATCCGGTATATATAGGTGATATTAACCGAGGCGAGCAACTTACAGCGCCCGCCTCGGTTAATATTAACCGAGGTGGTCATTTAAGTCACCCACCTCCGTAAATATTAACCAAGGCAGGCTCCTTAAGTCGCCCGCCTCCATTAATATTTTGAGTTTAATATTGTATTTATTATCTAAAATGTTAATTTTGCTCATTTTAATTTAACTAAAATTGATATTTGTTATGAAATGCTTGTTTAAATTGATATTTATTTTTAAATGCTTGTTAAAATTTAAGAGTAGTGGGATTAGAGGTAGTAGAATAGTAGTTAGAGTAGTAGAGTAGCAGGAGTAGGAGTAGTAGAGTAGTAGGAGGAGGAGGCGGAGAAGGAGGAGTAGAGTAGTAGTAGTGTAGTAGTAGAGTAGTAGAGTAACACTTAATTAACACAAATGATGCATACATAAATGTGAGGCATATATGGTTCTATTATAATAATAATTAAGTTACAAAACTTCTCGATAATTAATAAGTCACTACATTATTACATATATGTGTGGCATACATATCATTTTGGTGCAGGCGCTCCCATGGACTTCTTCTCACCGTCAGGGCAGAACCAGGGCATCATCTTGGTCTTGTTGAAGCGGGTCTTGACGGCCTTGATCTTCCGTTGATGATCAGTCAAGAGCGGGAGCTCTACATAGTTGTTGTATTCTTTGAGGCTCTGGACTCCATCAGCTCCCACGATCCTCTGCTTTCCTGATACAACCACGTGCCTCTTATCATCCTTGGGCTTCCCAAAGTAGGTTATTTGCGCGGCGCGGCTTGCTAGTACCCACTAATCATCTTTGTAGCCGACACTTTGGAGCTCCACGGTGGTTAGCCCATACTCGTCCAAGACAACCCCCTTTAGCTTGACCCAGTGGCACCAAATGATAGGTATTTGTAGGTCACCGCCATAGTCAAGTTCCCATATCTCTTGAACCTGCCCATAGTATGTACTGGTCTGCCCCGTCGACTCGTCGATATCCTCATATCAAACACCGCTGTTCTGTGCCGCGCTTTTCTTGTCCTTCTCTTTTGTGTGGAACCTGTATCCATTGATGTCATACACTTGCCTGAGGTGATTTGGATGGATGGGCCGGCCGCACGCCTCGCTTCACCAGATTCTCCAAGGGGTATGTCCTGTTCTTTGATTCACGACGTGAAACTGTCTTGTGCTATTTCTGGACCCATGCCTCCATGCGATCTCCATCATGAGCGGCGCGGATCTCCTCTAGGTGCTGGTCAACGTAGCATTCCATGACCACTAACTGATGAAAGACGCTGTGATGAGCTTGTAGCACCATTTCGTACCCTACATCGGTGCGTACTTTACTCCCCGTGCACCCCATTCCTGAGGTTCTGGCTTCATGCTGAGGGACAGGCAGCCCAATCTCCCTTCCATCTTAGATGTATTTGGTGCAGCAATTAACGGCCTTCTTGGCTGTGTATGCCTCGATCAACATCTGGTGTTGGTAAACAGGGCCCAGTTCCTATATCTGTTGGGGGTCAACATGAACCGCTCGTACGTCCACATCTGGTGTAGGTAAATAGCGCCCAATTCCTATATCTCATCAACCATGTGCATCATCTAGTGTGGCATAATATCGAAGAAAGACGACGAGAAGCACATCTCGAGCTAGCAAAGAGTCTCTGTGATGAACTGTTTTAGGCCAGGCAGCTGAGCTTCATCGATGACCTTCTATGTGATGCGGTTAAAGGAACGGCGGCAATAGGTGGTTCCTCCATCTTATCCCGCTTTCTTTTCCTTGTCATGGTCCCATATTTCTCTTTCTTCTTCTTTCTGAACTCGACGTCTATGCCCTTCACCATGTCAAACACATTTTGCCCGCACCTCAACTTTTCGGCTCCTCAATTTGCGGCTCGTCCTTGTCATCGAAGTACTTATTCATCATAGCTGTTTGATACCTGTGTTTTCTGATGAGGAATCACCTATGCCTCATGTACACCATCTTCTTGGATGCATTAAGGTAAGTGTAGCTGTTGACACAAAATGTGACGCACTGTGCCGCACACACAGCAAGCCGAAAAGCGTAGCTTCAATCGGGTGCCCGGGTGCTTCGTGATCCGGAACGTGCCAGTCAGTTTGACCTGAAAGAAACTGACAAGGGATAAAACAGTTAAATGTCAAACCGGAACATGTCGGGTGAGACCGATAGCGATTCAGTATATCGACCTGAAGCCACTTACAACGACATACGACTATAGGAAGGCATGCGCCAACAAGTTTTTTATAAATCATTCTGGCTAATCGTAGGATGGACATACGTAAAGATCTGATTGCGAATGCATATGCATGGGAAGACATGTTTGAACAAGTGAAATTGATTATGCGTTAATGCATATCCAAGCTCAACAATCCAAATTGAGTTGGGGTCCATGAAGAAGGAACGTGTAGATAAACACGATTAAGCCAATCTAAAACTCAAATGCGCATGCGACACCTAGTTTCGTCAAAAACTTAAACGTGATTAACATACATAAACCCACAACATGTGACAATCTAGATTAAAATAATTCAGCCATTACGAGCATGTTATCTATTTGCAAAGGTATTATGAAAGTAATGATCATTGAAGCTCGAATAAAACCATAGAAGAGGGCGAACAATATCAATCTAGATTGGGCAAAAGTGTGCTACAAATATATAAAATATTTAAAACATGCAACACAGGATAACTTGATGAATCTATTTAGATTTTGCCGTAATCTAATAGAGCCGATAACCATCTTTTTGCTTCCACTAAGCATATTGAGCAAACGCTTTTGCCGCATACGGTATCTACTCATAAACAAAGTATAAGCAAAGACTTCTTGATTGTCAAGCAAAGATCCGCCGCGACGATCATTGAAAACAAACAAGACTACTTGCATCACGTCTAAATCCACCGCATGATACTAAACATGATAACAAGGTTGTCGGAACTTACGGAGGTCGACGGATCGATGACTCCTCTCAAGAACTCGACGACCACGACAAAAGGACTCGAAAGTTGGCACGGGCCGGTTGTATTGATTTGGTTGTGAACGCCTATTACAATGGTCGAGGGTCAATATTTATACCCTAGACGAAACACGAGTCCTAAAAGACTACGATTTACAAAGGAACTCTTTAAATAAACTTGGAAACTACGATTCCTTGCCCCAAACTCTCGAGTCCTTTATTATTACAACTTTCATCTTTTCGATCGGCTTTGCTTGCCATCTTCGCTTTCCCGAATGGAGTTACCGCCTTCCGAATAATAACCGACCGACCGCACAAGCATTTAGCCGACCGCTTGCGTTATTTGCGAACACTCTTCTTCCCGCATGTGGGTCCACCCATCATCTTCGAAATTGACCAAAATCCGGTGTTAACACATGCCCCCTCAATTTCGGGATAAAAGTTGTTTTATTCTGAAATTGACCACAAGCTCTTTCATCCTCCTAGGTCATCACCGTTCAAAACCGCACCACGCCCAAAATTTCAATCTTTCAACAAGCAACTTGAACCTCCTCTAAATCTTCAATGGCGACCGGGATGAAATCCCAGAGGTAAAATTTATTTCTATTCGCAACTTTCATCCCATCCTTCCGCTCCTCTTTGACTTATTCCCTCTGATTTCAATCATCTTCTAAAGGAGTACAAGAGCGATTTTGATCCCTTACGCCGCCAACCCCGACTCCTATTTCCTTGGCCCAATGGGAAATCCTCGACCCTTCGAAATCATTGAGAAGGAAACTCAAAGAATTCCTTTCAAGTCTGAATTACCTCACCAAATCGATGGCCAAACACGTTCAAGAATTGGCCATTTCCCCAATCACCGGATGGCGCAACCGGATACAGAGAATGTTGGAGAAGAGCAGCGACCCTTTGGGACGATCGGGACATCAGTCATTGTCTGGAGTTATCTTTAGCGAGACACCCGTGAATGATTCCCTTCGATAGCGACTTCTCATTTTTGGTCCGACGCTACCAATGCCTTTATCTTGACCATGGTATTATGACCATCACTCTAGCCGACGATATATGATGACCGGTTTGAATGTGTCATTGCCATATATCCTTATATGTACAAGAGCAAGAGTAATCAAAGAGCCGTTAGTTACGGATGTGGATGGGTCAAACATATTGAAATTACATGAATGCATCTGGCGCCGTCTCGACAAAGAGTTGAAAGCTTTCATGAATATGTGGCTATCTGATTCATTTTTGTGGAAAATCCAATGAACCAACCACTGAATCACATGGTAATGGTCAAGACTTAGCTGCAGGCACCCAGATCCCATTAGGCAAATATCTTTTAGGGTCATTTTATCATATGATGCATCGAGATCACCCTTCGATGTGCCAAGGTGGAGAAATTTCTTGTGTGAATGGTCCCGGTGGCTAATTCAAATGTGGCTCCAACTATATATGCATCGGATAACCCACAGAGCTCTTCAACCTAAGCTTCCCCTCGATTAACTATCTTTGAAGGCAAGACACAAGAAAGGTTAAAGCTTGTCGGACTTATGGGGAAGCGGCATCTATAAGCATTGATATAGACATTGGTCATCTCTTCAAGCTATTTTTCAAAGGATTGACAATGTGCTCTGGTTTCCTTACAGGGAAAATGAAGATCGACTTTGCCTGCAAGTTTAGCTATGAAATTGGTTGTTCGGGCCAAGAATCCACAGAGATTTTCAACTCCTTTATCAAACCTTGCACTTTGCCAGCCGAATTTCATCATGGGAGATTAGTACACTCCACCTATGAGTTCTATTATCCCAACACGGTAGCCAGACAATTAGGATGCGGCCAACTGCCCCCAAAATTCCTCTTCTCAACAATCATAAAATCAAGGGAAGCAATAACAGAAGGAATGGAAGCCAAGAAGGTCTTTGAACTAGGATGGGAATTACCAATATATGAACCATCTCCATTTGGGCTAATAGATGCTGCTCATCCCCTCTTTGTCTCTTGGTGGCAAAAATGGCATGCTCATATCTTCAATATAGCAGTTCATTCTTTATGCAAAAACTTGCAACCCGATTTTGCTTCTGACAGTGAGGTAATTTCATTATGCCCATCATTTTTTATTCTTGAATCCACTTCCTATTTTAACATCCGGTTATGCACAGGATCTTGAGTTTACTTCCCCTGCCAAAGCAATTCAGTACTATCCGGCTGGTCCCAAACCTGCTCTGGGGTCTGATGCTCCAAACTTAAAGGAATTCATGAAAACTTCTGCAACTTTGGATTCAAAGCACCCTCTAAAGGCACTCATAAGAACTCCTGTTACTTGGTTTGCTACATCTTCCGGAGGAAAAAGCAAAAGGAAAACACCAAAGTTTTCTCTTACCCAAGAAACCAAGGACCAAGAAAGCCAGATTATCCCTTAAGGCATGAACCTTCATTTTTTCTTATCAGTCAACCATTTCATTTAGCGATGAAGCCCGACTATCTCTACATTCATTCCTTCCACTGCAGCCACAAGTCGAAATTCCCATACCGGTAATACCTCGGCACTGTGAGAACCAACCCCTGAAGTTTCTCTCAAGATGAAGAAATCCATGATAGCGAAATTTGAGAGACCCATGAAGTGAAGGTTCAAAGGCTCATAAACCTGATGAGACTATAGGTAACATTGCTCAACCAATTCTCCTCTCCTTTCTCTTTAACAACATCTATCTCTTATGCTCATTATCACTTACTTTCTTCGAGAATAGATGAGATCTTATATGAACCGGCAAGGAAACTTCTCCGATCAATCTCCAGATCCGTCTCCTCTGAACCTTCAATCAAGTCCTCCAACAGAAGCCGAGGTATAACCCATCCCGATAACCAATCATTAGCCCAACAGTAATGCCTTGTCTCATACTATATTTTAGCAAAATTACCCAATCGGCTAACACCTTCTTTCTTCCTCTTTGTCTAGAAGAACATCACTAAACCAACCACCAGCTACTCCTTCTCTATTGAGGACTACATTATTGAGAAAGGTGAAGAGATCACTTCTCATCAAACTTTGTCACCGGAGAATCGAGCTCGGCTAAAAGAAGTAATTATTCTGCTTTGAATAAGGATACCATCGATCCGTTCGGGATGCGAGACCGGATAAAAGACCTCCTTGAACTCATTGATCAAGATATCCTTCCGCTCTCAAGGCTCCCCTAGAATCTGCAAATTTCATCTTGATGATCACTTTGCTATGGTGAGAAGGGCAACCAAGAACATATCTTCGAGGGCCGCTTTGCGTAAGGATAGATCTTTGAAAAAGCTGGAGATTAAAGATCTTCACTCTCATATCCAGACTACGAGAAATTCTTTGGCAACCTTGGAGCTGAATCGAGATCCATGGAGGATGAAAAATCGACTAGAAGCTCAACTAGCCGAATCAATGCCAAAATTCAGGTCTCACAGGCCCACATAGCCAATCTGCCAAAGAACATAGAAGCAACTTCACTAAAGATAGCTTCGACCATCAAAGAAGACCAAAGCAGATCAAAAATAAATTGTCCAACATCCGAGTTACGAAGATGAAGATCAAAAAGTGCTAGATAATATTAGCGAATCAGATCAAGAAGCCATAGAAGCGATCAATCATCTTCCGAACCAATGAGACATTAGGCTTGTAATAAACTTTAAGTGTGATACCCTTTTTCCTTGATTAAACAACTTTATGTTCACTTATTTTCATTCGTTCGGAAAAAAGCAATCGGCCATTTTCCCTTAAATTACTCGATTAGAATATAGCCGATTGTCTCCATTCTTCCGATAACCGAACGAATCCAATCCAAATACTGTGAAGGTATAGCCGAACAATGTTGGCTTCAATAAATCATGGAGATATTCAAGCGACATTTGACTTAACTCAGGCCTGGCCCAGTCCAGTAACGGTCCATCAAAAGGAGAAAACCTACTCCGCCGCTTCGGGATTCTCGCCCCACAACCCGTGGAACTCGCCACGATCCTCGCTTGACTTATAAATAGACTTTTCCGTTGGCCTTCATCACTATCTTCGCCTCGGCGCGTTCTCACATCCGTCTCTTCCACTTCTTTCATCCGATTCACTCCAGGAAGAAACCCTAACCTCCATCAAAGCAAATGATGAACAATGGCAACCGTGGCAAGCGTCCTACCCACGGGAAGTCAAGGAAGCAGGCATCATGCATTGCCGGCGTCGTGGGTATGATTCGCTTTTTGCCCCTTTGCAACTTCCTTGTTCATCTCTTAATTTCGATTTCCTCTTTCTCATTCATCGGGATAAGGGTAATCATCACTCCACCAATACCATCTCCTTCCTCCAAGATGCGGCAACTCAACCGGAACTCCCTCATCCGGCTCCCTCCGGGTCTTCCACTCCTCAAGCTCCTACCACTCCAATCCTTGGGGTTCAGCAGAGCCAGCAGACGCACACCATCCATACTCTCACGAGGAGGCGCTCAAGTTTCGCCAGAGAGGGACGGCCCGGAGGAGCTAGGCGACGTCTCCAAGAAGTTCGGCATTGATCAAGCCGAATGGGAGAACCAACGAAAACAATTCTGCGACGCCATCACCGGTTTGATATTTTCATTTTAGTTTTGTCACCCTGACTTCCTTTGCTTGTCGACCCATTTCTTCTTTTACTTGACTCTTTCCGCGGAGAATGACCGCTTGAAGACGGCGGCGAACAAGATTGCCGACAAGGTGAATGCTCAAGGGGAGACACCTGAGGCACGCCTTGATGCTGTGGACGGCCGCATTGATCAGGCCGTCATCCAAGGTGTGCACCTCGGCGCTTCTCTCGGGCTGGCGGCAATGACCTCCCAAACCAACGAAGACTACTCCTCCCAACCAGTTGGCTTTGTTGGAGGACGCCCAGACGAAGTTGACGACATCGATGAGCGTTTGGAGGCCTACGACGATCACGCTGCTGCCCTTGCCGAAATCACAAACCCCCAATCCGTCCTCAACAAGTTATTTGAAGAGTAGTTTGTATTAGGACGAACTTTATAAATAATCTCATTCTTTGGAATGACATTTACTTCTTTGATCCTCTTCGGTAGAATCCCAGTTGCGATTGCCAGAAAAATGCTGAAAACAACCCAGTTTCGGATAAACATTCTTGTGCTAGAGGCGATGCAAACTACATCGGCTATTTTGTGCTAAAGGCGATATAGACGATATCGGCTATTTCCAATCTCGTATCTGATTTTTAGGCTAAAGGCGATATGAACAATATCGGCTATTTTTTAGTCCTCAGATCCGATCTTCTAGGCCAAAGGCGATTTTCCTTCATCGGTTTTTTCCGATCTATATTCACGAACCAACCTCAACACTGGGGTAGTATTTCTTAAGAAATCTTCCATTAATAGCTCTGGTAAACTCTTCTCCGAATAAAGTCTTTAATATGTATGCATTGCCAGGCACACATTCTACAATTCGGAAAGGACCTTCCCAATTTGGAGACCATTTGCCGAACGCTCTATCTTTTGTCCCAACTGGCAATACAGTTTTCCAAACCAAATCTCCTTCTGCGAATTGTTTCAACTAACCTTTTTGTTATAATACACAGCAACGCGTATTTTATTTTTCTCAATATTTTCCAATGCCTTGAGATTTAATCAAATGTAAATCTTCCAATTCATCCATCATCGACTCTTATAATCTTCTTTTGCCAATTCTTTACGTAACACAATTACGCCTTGAATCTAACCGTAAACTCCATGGTAGTACAAAGACATGATGCCCATAAACCAGTTCATAGGGAGACGTCTGAGTGGATCCATGACAAGCCATTCGGTAAGCCCACGATTGCTTCATTAAGAACCAAGTGCCATTTCCTTGGTTTTTCATCAATCTTCTTCTGGATAATTTTAATCATAATCTTATTTGATGCTTACGCGACCATTAGCTTGTGCATAATAAGGAGAAGAATTATATAACTTAATCCCCATACTTTTGGCAAAGTCACAAAATTACGAAGAAGTAAATTGAGTCCCCGATCGGTTGTTATAGTCTGAGGAATCCCAAATCATGAACTATATGTTCCTTAACAAAACCGATCATATTTTCGGACGTTACTTTCTTCAAAGGGATAGCCTCAACCCACTTGGTGAAATAATCCGTGGCCAAAAGTACAAATTTGTGTCCCTTACTAGAAGGAGGATTGATCGACCAATTAAATCTATACCCCATCCTCCTCGAACGGCCAAGGCTTGATTATAGGATTCATAGCAGACTACTGGAACTTTTTGAATATTGCGAATTTCGACAATTGTGACACCCTTTGTAATATTCAAAACAATCTTCCAACATAGTTGGCCAAAAATAACCAGTTCTCCTAATTATCCACTTCATCCGATAAGTGGATGATGTGCACCACACAACCCTTCGTGAACCTCATACATCACTTTCTTGGCCTCTTCCCGACTCAAGCATTTGAGCAATACTCCATCGATGGACTTGTAATATAACGATCATCAAGAAACACAAACTTGAGAGCTTTGTACCTAAGTTTTGGAAACCCTTTGAGATGGATTTTTCGGATAATTGATAACTTCATTCTCCAATCACCATCTCTTTGGATCAGCATTTAAAACATCTTCCTCTATAGTAAAAACTTCCCGATTCTCTCGATATCCAGAAGCAGCTTGAGCTAACTTATTTGCTTCTTCATTGTACTCTCTAGGGATATGATGCAAGGTTACTATCGGAAAAATTCTTCAAAAGTTCTCTACACTCCTCATAATATTCTCTTAACACATTATTCTTGCATTCATACTTGACCATTCAGTTGATTAATCACCAACTCGAATCCCCAAAGATTTCAACAAAGAACGGCCTTTACTTCTATAAGAAGTGAAGCCCTCTAAGCAATGCTTCATACTACCTTGATTGTTAGTAACATGAAATTCAATAGGACCCAGCATACTCAAAAGCTTTTCCTTGTGGGGAAATCAAAAGAATACCAGCACCACCACCTTTGTTGCAAGATGATCCATCGAAGAACAAGGCCCAAGGCACAATGTTTATCGCCTCAACGAAAAGATCCCGATGTTGGGTAATAAAATCAACAATAATTTGACCCTTTACCGCCTTTGCCGATTCATACCTTAAATTAAATTACGACAATGCTAAAATCCATTTGCCAATTCTTCCATTCAAAATCGGCATTGATAACATATGTTTGATTACATCAAAACTAGAAACCACCACGCATTCGAATTCAACAAATAGTGCCGTGATTTGATGCAGGAGTAATATACACACAAGCAAAGTTTCTCTCAGTGGCGAATACCTTGTTTCCGGGTCTAACAAACTTTCGGCTAAAATAAGCTATGACTCTTTCTTTTCCTTCAAACTCTTGCATAAGGGCCGATCCTATCGTTAGGCTATCGGCCGCCACATACAACTTAAAAGGCTTTTCAAGTTGTGGAGGTACCAAAGACAATTGGTGCTTTCATATATTGTTTGATCTCATCAAAAGCCTTTTGTTGTATGTCACCCCATACAAATTTTTGATCTTTCTTGAGCTTCAATAAAGGGAAAAGGGTAAAACTCTTTCGATAAATTGGATATGAATCTTCTTACAAAGTTGATTTTGCCTAACAATGATTGCAATTACAGAGAGATTAGTTGGCGGCACAACTTTGTCTATTGCTTCCATGCTCTTTTTCCCAACTTCAATTCCTCCTTTATGAACTAAAAATCCCAAAAACTCACCAATTAAACTCCAAAGGCACATTTGTTTGGATTCATCTTCAATCCATGCTTTCTTGTGCACTCCGAGTCTTTCTTAAATCGGCTAAATGTCTTTCATGATTTCTAGACTTGACTACTACATCATCGATGTAGATTTCTACAATCTTGCCGATCAACTCGTGAAAAATATAATTCATAGCTCTCGATAAGTTGCACCAACATTCTTTAACCCAAACGTCATGACTATCCATTCGAACAAACCAATATGACCAGGGACATCTGAAAATTTTTTTTGAATATCTTCTATTGCCATAAAAATTTGGTTATAGCCAAAGATTACCATCCATAAAACTAATGACTTCATAACTCATTTCTTGCCGCATCTACCATAGAATCGGCAAGCGGCATTGGGTAACCATCCATGGGAGTAGCCTTATTAAGATTTCTAAAATCTATGCAAACTCTCATTTTCCATTTTTCTTATATACTGGGTACTATATTTGAAATCCACTCTGCATACTTGCATGGCCGAATAAAGTTTGCTTCTATTAACCTTTCAACCTCCTTCTTCACATCGGCCAATACCTCCTCTTTGTATATCTTCCTTGGAGGTTGTTTATAAGGACGAAACCCAGGTTTAATGGGTAATCGATGCTCAACAATGGAACGATCCAATCCAGGCATTTCCGTGTAATCCCAAGCAAAACAGTCTTTAAACTCTTTCAACAAATCTATCAACTTTGACTTATATTCTGGGTCTAACTTTGCACTAATATACATCGGCCTTGGCTTAGAACCATCACCAACATTGATTTCTTCCAACTTATCAGCTGACATAAAACCACGCCCCAACTTTCCTTTGTTGCCATCGACGGGATTTCCCATTAAAAATTGCTATGAGAGCCGACTGCTTGGATCGGCTGTTGGCCTTCGCTAAAAACATTTACAGGACCTTCTTTCCACACTTTTCCAGAGAAACAATCGACGCCCTCATATTCCCAATAGGTAGATTCCGTGGCAGCAACACTTACCGAATTATCAGCATGTACAACTTCAACATCATCTCCAATCCATTGAATGAGAATTTGATGCATAGTTGAAGGAATGCAACAATTAGCATGGATCCAATCTCTGCCCAAGAGTAGACTATATGCCCCCTTGCCATCAATGACAAAAAGGTAGTAATCGAGTTTTTGACCCAATAGTCACTCGACATGGATAGCACCTCGGTATCGGAAGGATTGCCAAGAAAATCCCTAAGCACCATGTCGGTTTTCAGTAATTCTTCATTAGTCATCCCAAGTTTCACGAAGGTAGTATAAGGCATGATATTGATAGCAGCCCTCCATCGACAAACATCTTAGTTAAAGGCTTGCCATTGACATATCCCTTAAATAGAGTGGCCTCAAGTGACGATTCTTGATTGGTTTATCAAAAAGCAACTTTCTTTGTGTTAATACAAGTTTGAGCCATCAAATCCGACATTCACTTTCATCAAAATCGTAGTACACCTCTTCTTGGAAATCTTGGCTTTGGGGAGCTATAAACTCGATGGGAGGAAGAAAGCCATGCAAGCATTAGTCAAAGGACCACATCCATCGAGCTTCTTCTTTTAGGACGCCAAATTTGCTTTGTTTCGCAACTTCTTGTTCCAACTCCCTATTCCTCAATCGTTGTACTCTTCTTTTACGGCTTTTCCTTAGGCCTAGAGGACACCAACTTGTCCTTTTTGCCATACGTATTTACAAAAGTCAGCTTCTTCATTATGCACTCTATCATGAATCCAACCTGAACACGCAACTCTTTTCCTTTGCTTTGATTCTCAAAGCCACCTATTTTTAAGCGCCCGATCATCTTCGAGAATCTTCGTTCCAAGTCTTTCATAGACGGGACGGCGGTTGACTCGAGATTGCCTATACTCGAGTCTTGAGCACTACACTCCGGGACAATTATTTCTTGCAGGCAACCTCAAACCTTCATTCCAACAATGCCTAAAGAACGAACAACCCCAATGAGACTTTGCTCTGTTACATCATGTATTCTTCTTGTTCCCTTCGGTATACTTCTTCTTTATACCTTCGGCGTTCTTCCATAAACCATTGCTTCCTACAGTATTCCTTCTCTTGTTCCCTCTGCCACTTGTTTAGCAAGATACGTGATGTGACTCTGGGTTTGGAAGTTTGACCTTTCTCGGTTCGGCTATTCTGAAACCGAACTCGATGTTGCAGCTCTCTACTGGTGATTTGCCGATCCGGGTCAACAGCACCACTCTCCTTTGCTCTATCAGAAGTCAACACTTTCACCTTGCCTTTACCTTTGAGATCATTGGCAGATACCACATTCACAGAGAAAGAAATCATATTTTGTGGAAAAGGCTGATCATCAATTTTCATCTTGCCATCAAACCTCAAATGTCCCTCTTGGATAGCTTTCTGGATTCGCATTCTGAACACTCGGCAATCATTAATAGAATGAGAATTAGTGTTATGAAAGCCACAATATTTTTTGTCTTTCACTCCTTCAGGACGTAACATAGGATGTCCTTCTGGTAACTTGATGCGTCCTTCCTTTATCAACAATGCAAAAAGTCTGTCTGCCTTAGTAACATCAAAATCATAGGTTCCCTTTTGTTGCTTCAACCAGCGTTGACTAACTTGAGTGGGTTCTTTTGCCCAATTTAACTCAGCTGCAGCTATCTCATCTTCATCAATATACTCGATTAAACGCTTCATCCGTAAAAGCCTTGATACACCTCATTAGTGGCATTGTTCTTACGAAAGCGATTATCTCTCCCCGAACCTTGGGCTTGATTACTCATAGTCGCTAAACGCGTGCAAGTTGACCAAGATCATCAAACTCTAAACCGAACAACTTCTCCCTGATATTCGGCAACATTCCTACTATAGCAATTCCAGGTAGTTGATCATCTGGTAAATTTAGAGAATAACACATATTCTTGGTCTCCCTAAATCTGCGAAGATACTCCAATGGTGTTTCATTTGTTCTCATCCTCAGACTCATTAGATCAACCAATTTCTTCTCATTAGTACCAGTATAGAAATATGAATGAAACTTCGCTCTAGTTCTCCCACGTACCAATGGAATGAGCTGGTAGAGACGTGAACCACGTGAAAGCCGGTCTGTAAGAGACAAAGGAAAATATCGAATCCTCCATGCTTCATCCGAAGCGGCTTCTCCAAAAAAGTCGCATTAAGTACCGAATGATGTGCTCTATGGTACTAGTATCATCTTGACCGTAAAACTTGGTCAAATCTGTTGGAGGCTTCACCCTTGGAGGCAATGCCACTCTGTTGTACCATTCGGATAAGGAGATTTGTATGAATAGGATTGATTCTTTGGCTTCAAGCCGAACTGATTCTCGCATCATATCGCCCATCCCGTGCATCAAAACATCAATACACGGATCCCGGTTTCCTTGTACTTGCACTCCGAAGGCAATCTCAAACACTTCTATACCACAGGTTTGGCACAAGATTGATAGCACCGTAATCAGTAAATTCTTGATATCCATCTCCATACATATTCTTCTCAGTAATCTATTTGATGCCGGAGAAACTCTATAAGTCGAAAGTGGCACTTCTCCTGTGGTACCAAATGTCATCCGCCATAAGTGGGATGTGATTGCTTTTCATGTGAGTCAATCCACCTATATTTGAAGGCGGCGCTACTTCCTTTCCAACAGGCTTCTCTTGATGCTTTGGAACATTGAAAAGCGTCGGCCCACTAAGTGGTCCAACATTTTCCTCGAAGTATTTATCAACCATTGGGCCAAAAGTACTGATCATGATTGCCCGAAAGGTATTCAGAAAAGCTGTGTGATGGTTTGTCATGGTTTCTCCCATAGCTTTATAAACCAGGGCTGCCATCTTCCTTCGAGCATCCTCCTCTTCAATGTAATCAGGGTTTGATGCGGAAGAAGAACCCTTGGCATTGACTGCTTTTGAAATACTTTATTGCTCTTGTTTTTGGAAAAAGACATCAAGCACTTCCGTTGGTATTGCTCACACGCTTGTAGCACTAAATCCTTGTAATTATCTGGCAATTCTGCCATGCTTACATCCAGAACATGATCATTGTTGATCTCGGATGCCATCTTGAACTAGCAGATTGTCCCACCGTGTGCCAAAAAGTGTGTTGACACAAAATGTGACGCGACTGCGTCACTTTTACAAAGCAGTCGGGCGCGTAGCTTCAATCGGGTGCCCGGGTGCTTCGTGATCCGGAACGTGCGGTCGGTTTGACTGAAAGAAACCGACAAGGGATAAAATAGTTAAATGTCAAACCGGAACATGTCGGGTGAGACCGATAGCCCGTATATACGACCCCGAAGCCACTTACAACGACATACGACTATAGGAAGTCATGCGCCAACAAGTTTATAAATCATTCGACTAATCGAGGATGGACATACGTAAAGATCTCGATTGCCGAATGCATATGCATGGGAAGACATGTTTGAACAAGTGAAATTGATTATGCGTTAATGCATATCCAAGCTCAACAATCCAAATTGAAGTTGGGGTCCATGAAGAAGGAACGTAGATAAACACGATTAAGCCAATCTAAAACTCAAATCACGCCGCATACGACACCTAGTTTCGTCAAAAACTTAAACGTGATTAACATACATAAACCCACAACATGTGACAATCTAGATTAAAATAATTCAGCCATTACGAGCATGTTATCTATTTGCAAAGGTATTATGAAAGTAATGATCATTGAAGCTCGAATAAAACCATAGAAGAGGGCCGAACAATATCAATCTAGATTGGGCAAAAGTGTGCTACAAATATATAAAATATTTAAAACATGCAACACAGATAACTTGATGAATCTATTTAGATTTTGCCGTAATCTAATAGAGCCGATAACCGCCTTGCTTCCACTAAGCATATTGAGCAAACGCGCCGCATACGGTATCTACTCATAAACAAAGTATAAGCAAAGACTTCTTGATTGTCAAGCAAAGATCCGCCGCATACGATCATTGAAAACAAACAAGACTACTTGCATCACGTCTAAATCCACCGCATGATACTAAACATGATAACAAGGTTGTCGAACTTACGGAGGTCGACGGATCGATGACTCCTCTCGAAGAACTCGACGACACGACAAAAAGGACTCGAAAGTTGGCACGGGGCGGTTGTATTGATTTGGTTGTGAACGCCTATTACAATGGTCGAGGGTCAATATTTATACCCTAGACGAAACACGAGTCCTAAAGACTACGATTTACAAAGGAACTCTTTAAATAAACTTGGAAACTACGATTCCTTGCCCCAAACTCTCAGAGTCCTTTATTATTACAACTTTCATCTTTTCGATCGGCTTTGCTTGCCATCTTCTGCTTTCCCGAATGGAGTTACCGCCTTCCAGAATAACCGACCGCACAAGCATTTAGCCGACCGCTTGCGTTATTTGCCGAACACTCTTCTTCCTGCATGTGGGTCCACCTGTCATCTTCCAGAATTGACCAAAATCCAGTGTTAACAGTAGCAGGTACCATCAAAGCAAACTATGCAACCGGTCTTCCCTTTGATCTGCCCCGATAGTGAAAAAAGACCAGGGTAATCGGTGATGGTGACAAAGATGATGGCTTTTAGAGTGAACTCCATCTTTAGGGATGCATCCATCATCTTGACCCCTTCTTCCCATAGTACCTTCATGTCCTCCATGAACGACTCTAGGAACACATCTATATCATTGTTGGGCTGCTTCGGTCCAAAAATAAGCACGGTCAGCATAAGATACATGCGCTTCTAACATAGCCAGGGAGGTAGGTTGTACATGGTGAGGATGACCAGCCCAGTGCTATGCGAGCTGCTGAGGTCACCGAATGGATTCATCCCATCGGTACTCAGCACGAACCTGGCGTTCCTCACCTCATTGCCAAACTCTGGGAACTTGGCATTGAAACGCTTCCACTGCTGGCCATCGGTGGGGTGTCGCAGCTTGGCATCATCCTTTGTGCGATCATCAGATGCATGCCAAGACATCAGCTTGGCATCCTCGAGGTTCCTGAATATAGCACGCAGGGGATCGATCACGGGTAGGTACGACATTGACAGTGCAGGACTTTTGCTCTGCATGTAACCCTCTTCTTCCTCGTCCTCATGAGATAGGATCTGCTTCACATTACTCTTCTTGGCCATCTTCTTCTTCTTCGGCCCACTCAAGGCTCCCTCATCGTTCACATCCATGCGACAATTGGCATTCCTCTAGTATCGACTCGCGCCATAGTGCGGACAACTCTCCGACTTCTCATACTTGCCCCGATATAGGATACAATGGTTGGGGCAGGCGTGATACTTTTTAAGCTTCATCGCCACTAGCTAGATCAACTTCTTCACCTGATAGGTATTGGCGGGCACCTTGTTACCCTCTACATATGTGGAAGCAAGGATATGTAACAGGTCATTGAAGCTAGTGTCAGACCAGCCATGGCGAGCCTTCAACATTAGCATCTGGTAGTTAAAACACAACATCGTCCACTGCTTCGGACAATCCTTATAGAGGGGATCAATTGTCGCCTTCTTCATCTCTCTAAAATTCTCAAGCCACCTCGGGCTCCCAAACAGAAAGTTGTTGTGGTCGAGACAGTTAGCAAGTCCCTTAAATAGCTCCACATCCTTGGGATCCATCACAGCAGCCGGCTTACCATCCCCATTGCTGCCCCCACCGTCGTCATCGTTGGCCATGTCTTGGATCAGATCATCCATCGTGATGTAATCATGATCTACATTGTCGCCAGCTACTGCTGATGAGGGTTGTTGTCCTCCATCATGTTTTGCATTCACCGACCATGTCGACGAGTTTCCTCCAGATGCACCAGCACTCGCATCTACTTCACCGTGAAACTTCCAGATGGTATAATCCTTGACAAAATCATATCAGACCAAGTGAGATTGCACCACATCATCTTCGTGGGCAATCTTGTTCTGGCAGTGATTACACGGACAAATGATGCGCGGCTGCTTCAGACTCAGACGATGCTTTTTCACAGTGGCAACAAACTCTCACATGATCTAGGTAAGACAGATCCAGCCTCAATGTCTTGTACATCCATTCCCTGTCCATGACTTCGAACCTTGCACACACACAACGAAAAAGGCATATAAGCAGAGTAGTATTAAAAAAATGCAGCTGGGTAGCTCTAGATCTGATTTCTCTATCCTCCATATAGATCTAGATCTTGATCTAGAGAAAAAGCACACACATGTTGAAAAAGAGAGAAGAATAAGGATTGGAGAGAGAGTACCTACCTCTTGCGGTGCCCTCCTTCAAGAAATCCAAGGGCAAAACTTCTTCCCCTAGGAAATGCTCAAATTTTGGGGTTTTGGAGCTGAAAACCCGCAAAACTGGAGGAGAAGCCATGGGGAAGAAGGGTGGGTGAGGTTGTATTTATAGTACAGGCTTAACCGAGGCGGGCAACATAAGGGCTACCGCCTCGGTTAATGTTAAGTTAACCGAGTTGGTTGCCCTAACTCAACCGCCAGGCGGTTGTGTTAGGGCAACCGCCTCGGTTAACCATTATTAACTGAGGTGGTTGCCCTTATGTTGCCCGCCTCGGTTATTCGTTAATCGAGGCCGTTGCTGGGCTGGCTGCCCAGCCATGAATAACCAAGGTGGGCAACCATCCCGCCTGCCTCGGAGTGCCATTTCCAAACGCCTCGCAAAAGTTTTATTGTAGTAGTGAAATATTCTGAATTTTTTAGGGTATGATTTGGGTGGAATGTTACACCAGATCAGTGAATACTAGCATTGGAAGTGAAGATATGAGGGACACCCTTAATCATGAGGTGGATTAAGGAAGTGGAGGTCATATATGCAATAGTGGAATTGATGATGGCAAGGAAGCAAGCCCTCACCACCACGTGCCCAAGTGGCATCAGGGTCAGCCCCTCAAGGTCGACAGCCTCCCCCCAAAGGGTCACTAGGCACCATCTCCGACAAAGTTCAAGTAGCCTGTGCCTGGAGGGGCTCTCTTGCTGATGCTCATGGGCACATGGATCATCGGCACTTAGCCTATCGGAGCTAGAGGAACTGGTTGTTGAAAGGATTTGAGCTATATGCCCACCCTATCTGTATTGGATCTCATCCCAGGGATAACCTAACAAAGTACATTCTTGTCCTCAGCCATTTCATTTTGGGTTAAGATGATAGGACATCGTCGTTCTCTCTATAAGCACAATGCGTTATGAGGGATGCCAACTGCTTCTGGCAACAAATCGATTCATACAACGCATGTAGGAGCTATTAGTGACTCATGTTCTTCTCCATCCTGCATGTACGCATATTGTTCCTCTCTCATGATCAACTTCTTCCGTCAAATCAATTGAACTTGGTATTATTGTTACATACTGCATATGCAATTAGAAACCTTGCTAGATCTTGTGGTAGCAGTAAACTGATTTAAACCGTACCATATCATGATTTCAATTCAAGCAAATTTCTAATCTACCTGAGTGTTTTTAGAATCAACTATATTCCTTTCCTAATAAACATTTCTTGTTTTTGCATGTAACGGCCTGGACAAGTCAAATGTGGGTCTAAGCAAGCATCCATAAATCCATAACTTAGTGCTTAGTTGATGAAAACATATCACCTCTGCTGGGGAGCCCAACTTTTTATTCTGAGCCTTGCTGGCTGCACTGATTAGTCCAAAGAGTTTAACTTTAGTTAGGCTTGCTTCCTCTGGCTGTGAGATGTCGAAATCCATGGCATGGTATTAATTTTGGGGTTATGTTCTAATAGTACCCCTCACTTTCATATAGGCTAAAATTGGATTGTTGAGTAGTTGTTCTGTTGTTCTTTTATTCTCTTTTATTTTCAATGTTTTATGGGGTTTATATATTTTGTTGTGACATTTCTATTTGATTCTTATTTGTCTACCTTTTTGTAACCATCTTTTTAAATAGCACTGGAAGGAGACTGAATCTTTGTAACACCCGGTTTTTAAAACAAAACCAGGCCATATATGTGCCTAGGAAGTCCACACATACAACAACAGAAAGAAAATATAAAAAACAATGCTATATAGCAGAAATATAGTTATATTAACACTTACATCTATCAGAGTATAGGGGAACGATTATTAATCTTCTCTTCAGGCTCAATTCTTCACAAGGACGGTTGACTGGGGGTAACATACGCCTAGCACTCCTCAGACAACTCACTAGATCCACCTTCTGTTACCCATCCGGGATTTTTATCCAAGTAGTAAAAATAAACAAGCGTAAGTACATCTTGTACTCAACAAGAATAACATGGGGTTCATGAGGCTCAAAAAGATGACACTGGTTTGACTGCAATTAGCTTTTATTGATTCATAATTTTTAAGCATCTGAGTAGCAACAAGATTCTCATAATCCCATATAAACACATGATCAGGTAAACATGAGTAATGAATAGCATAAACAAATAATTACATGTGATCATCTATTCCATAAGGGTCCAAGGCCGCTCATGACCGTGAGCACGGCTGATATATCAGTTTTATACTCTGTAGAGGTCATACATCTTTACCCACAAGTCATGATTCCCATATGCCATCACCTCTACCGAGGAAGTGGGGCAGGGTACACTACGGACCAATCATAGGTTCCACTAATAGGTAGCAACCCGCTAAGGTTTCCCCATCAATAAGCATGAACTCCCCTCCTAGGAGTGACTAACAAAAGACAAATAAACCAAAGTGAACCCTCTTGGCAGGCCGAGATCATACAAATCAGAGCCCCTCTTGCACCCTTTCGGGTAAGTTGCCACAAACTGGTAGAAGTCTAATACTGAATCATGCCAGAGCCATGTAGCTTGTGGTTGCACTATAAGTCCCGGATGATCGCTTACAGATAAGTCCTTAAGGAGAGGAATCTAGAGCATTACAAAAACTATGCTCCAGCCCCCTAGTTCCTTGTTGCTAAAAAGCATATTTTAACGCTTATTGCATATACCATTAATCAAGTTACAAGATCATGATTTCTATTTGAGCACTAGCATCACTACCCATGCATAATCCCATAGGTGTCAAGGTACAGGTTCAAATGCTAGGAAATCCTTAGTGGTAATCAAGGTAGACACATGCAGTATGAATTAAATAATTGAAAGTGAGTAGGTGTCAAGGATGATCCCATATTATACTTGCCTTAAACACTTGCTCAACTCTCACACCATCAGCTTTCGGTCAACACCTTCTGATGTTCAGCGCTGACAAACGGTTCTCGTTTACTCGTAGATCACAACAATCAAGCATACCAGCAACATACAAGCAACAAATAGATAACTAAGAGTAGTACACCACAGGAGGCAAAATAACGTACAAAAAGAGAGCTCATTGCTACGGTCATCAGATCAAAAGAAACACCGAGAATGGAGCTACGGTTAAAAGAAATGACTACCGGGAGTTTTATATTATATAAAAGAAAAGAAAAGCCTACGTCCTTGATTTATTTTAATTGAGCAAAACCATGTGAAAAATATTAATTCAGAATACACAAAATCACATTTTAATTTTAAAAGCCGAGTTAAACTGGTCATATTTTATTTATAAATATTTTGATTTCATTTATGCCAATTCAACTTTAACTTATAAATACAAATTGACTTGTGAGAGCATCTAGTCAAATTTAACATGCGTGTTTAGACTATACAAATTACAATTTAGAGACATATTTATGATAGCAATTAATCATCTTAAAACTTATTTGCAACAGAGCGTCACTACAGCAGACGCATGCTTTGCCGAGTGCAATTGCACTCGGCAAAGAGTTGTCGGCATATCCCTTCACGGCAAAGGCTTCTTTGCCGAGTGCCGCATGTCGGGCACTCGGCAAAAGATTTCCCAAGTGCCACAACGGCACTCGGCAAAGAAAAACCGCCGTGATGACCAGGTCACGGTGACGGACCCTTTGCCGAGTGCCACGCGTCGGCACTCGGCAAAGAAATGTGTTTTTTATTTTTTTTTTAAAAATCTTTGCCGAGTGCCTGCATCTGGCACTCTGCCGTAACGCGTTCTATATAATCTATGTTGCTTTTATTTATAAAATTGGTAGCATGCATATTAATCAATTTAATTTTTAATGATATAAATGAAATCATGAGACATGAAAAACATTGACACTAGTACGTAGATCACATCGCCACAAATCTAACGCAGCCGGAATGAAGCAAACCGGAATTAAAACTAAGAAATGGCGAACCAGTGGCAAACTTGTAAATATGGTCATCTTGTACCTTGGTTCAACTTGAACAGCAACGTGGCCATGGCCACCATGAAGCTCCAACCGTTGGAGGATCTAGCCGTGGAGGGAACTGGCAGGTCCTGGATGAGGCGGCGCCAAGGGGAGACTCGCCGCCCGCAGAGGGCCAAGGTGGGGGCGACCGGCTTTGTAGATTCAGATATTTCCTGTTAGTTTGAAAGTCTGAATCTAGAATGTTAAAACATGCTAAAAGTGGTACATAAAATAAGAACCAAATCATGGTCCATTTGGTGTGGTCCACACTACTCTAAGCTTTCTGTAATAGCATCTTTGATCTTTGCCCGGACAAAAAGCAGTTAAATCTTGTGAGTACCATCGAATAGTATAATGGCCTCAAGGTGTCAAGACAAAATATAAAGAGGAACACACATTGAGTATAATCATCTGAAGCTTTTCAGCTGGAATTGTACACACATTGACCCAATTGCAATCGTAGAGCATCTTCTGGAACAGTTCTTTGTTTATGCCTTGTACCTATAATTTTGGACAAAGGAAAACAACCTTGACACTATGGCATGCTATTGAAAAGCTCGACAGTGTAATGAATCCATTGACAAATAATGAATTGACAGAAAATTGTGGCAATATAACAATATAAAGGGAAAACATAAAGCAAGGATTGGACTGTATCAATGTAGTACAATTCAAAAGTATCAGTAGGCAATAATCCCAAGTCTTGGATCTTCTTCGTACAATCCTGTTGCTTCGCCACATAAACACTCCTGCTATTGATCAATTGTTCCAACTCTTCAGTCACATCATTCACAGCCTGCTGATAACTAGCTTCAAGAGACTGTAAGAATGAGCCGGTAGCAAGTAAAACAAAATTAGACAAGAAGAAAATCAGATACCCCCACGCCCAACCAAAGGAAAAGGGATAAGAGCAACAATAATTACCTTCAGATCATCCCTTTGTCTTGTTAGTTCCTGCCTGTTTCTGTTATAATTACTAATAGTATCGACAATTCCTGTCCAAAGGATAGTCTGGGTTAATGATATATAAGACATTATATTACATATATGGAACAAAAAAAGCTAAGGCATCGTGTTTAATATACGGAACAAAAAAGTTATGTGAATGAATGCATTTGTACCCTTCAATAACGATGTTAACTCATCAAGGTTCCTATTAGAACTTAATTCTTGCTCTTTTGATTCAGCTTCCAGAGGCAGGGTGCTAAAATCTGCCAAGTGAATTATTTGTTCCACCTCCTGACGCCTCCGAATGTTAGTTGATAGATTCTCCTCCAGCTCTTTCTTTCTTGTTTTAATCTGCATAAGAGTTTGTAACGGATTAGATCTGATAAAAAAATCTAGGAAATCAAAGCATGGTGATTGAATTTATTTCAGTGACCTCAATCCGGCAGTTTGAACAAAAAAGGAAATCAAAGCATGGTGATTGAATTTATTTCAATGATCTCAATCTGACAGTTTGAACAAAAAAGAAGCTTCTCCTTTAGTTCAGTAATTTCAGGGTTCAACCGTGAATGGTCTCTTTCTTCTGAAGTTAGGTGATCAATAAGTTCGGTGCTCGTTTCGTCATTTTTCATTGCAATGCTAGATTGGATCTGCTCAATTTGATTGCGAATTGTGTCCAATGATTTTTCCTGCAAGGTGGAAAATGTCAGGGTGCTGTTCATAAGAAAAATGATATACATCTGATGCAGATAAACGAGCTGTGTCCAACTGCATTGCTATAAATAAGGTCTGGCCTCAAAGTTATTTGCTATGATGTTTCTCGGTAAAGCCATACACATAAAGATACTGCTGGCCTTGTTGCTGCCTGCCTCATGCCTTGAGAAGAGTTGAATTAATTGGACACACATTTGCGCCAGACATGAGTCGGATTCTATGCATATATAGATATGCAGCAGGGCTGTACCAGAACCTAATATGAACAAATGGAGAAGAGAGCAAAAGATGTACCTTTTTTACAAGGGCTTCATTAAGCAACTTGTAACACGTCGGATGGAGGGCCCAGGAGGGGGCCCGGCCAGCCCAGGCATGCCACAAAGTGGCCAGTTACGCCACCCTGGAGGGGGCGTGCGCCCAGCGAGGGTGCCCTCCAGCCACGCCGCCGATGCCCGTATCTGGAGGATTCCAAATAAAGGAAAGGAGATAAATAAAATAGGAATAGATTAGATAGATTTAGAGGAGTCCAAATCTATAAGGACTTTCCTCGTTTGATTACTTAAGATGCAAGTCTACTCAGGACTATAAATATAGAGGCATTGTAGTCATCTGGGATTAAGAAAGAATAGCCTTAGGCTTACCCTACCTCTCTCTCTCTCTCTCTCTCTCTCTCTCTCTCTCTCTCTCCGCTTACCCCTTCTCCTTCCCCTACCGCCGCTCCTACCTCTACCTCTACCCCGACGCCTACAGCCCCTCCTCAACCCTAGCCGCCGCCACCACCAGGGAACCACCCCTCCCAACAGACGTGTTACACCTGGTATCCGGAGACCAGACGATCCATGGCTTCCACCACCTCCACCATGCAGCAGCTGTTCCAGACCTTCGCCAACGACCTCCACAAGAATTTTGATGAGATGCATCTGCAGCTCGTCAATCTGAACAAGCGCTTGCACATCATCGAGCAGGAACGCACCCAAGGAGAAGGCACCATCACCGGCGTACAAGCAAGATTGGATCGCCAGGACGCCGTCAACAACCTCACAGCAGAGACCACATGCATCATGATCACCGCTAGCAAATCCTTCCTCAACAACAAGATGGAGGAACCCCACTCATCCAGCACCCCGGAGATCATCAGAGAGGTGTCCAACAGCTTGTTTGCGACACTACCAGCACTACAGCCGCCCCTGCTGCAGTGCCTCAGCACGCCCGGCTGGCTCCCAGCTTGCCCAGCGGCTACCTAGCCAGCCCAGACCGGTGATCACCCACCCCAGTCGGCCATCTGGCCGCTGACTCAATAGGCGCCGACCACTACACCACCGCAGAGGCCAATCCCGTCGGCCACACCACTGCAACCTGCACGCCAGCCACCTGTCATGGCCCGATTGACAACCCCAACGTACGATGGCTCCACAGATCCATTACTATGGCTCTCCCGGATGCAACTCCTCTACAAGCTGCACCATGTGCCAGAAGATCAACAAGTTTGGTATGCCGCTTTTCATCTAACAGGTGCCACTACTAATTTTTGACCCTATCGCATCGCTTCGCCTTGCATCAAATGCAAATCTGATGCAATAGGAGGCTGCTATTGCATCAATTTTGTAAATCTGATGCAATAGGTAGGCATTATTGCATCGGTAAAGAATTTGATACGATAGTAATTTATGTCGATGCAATAGGTATGGCCTATCGCACCGATTTTGTACCCAAGATGCAATAGATAGAAATTATTGCATTGGATAAATTTTGTTGTGTTAGCATTGATTTTAGATGCAATATGTAGGTGGTATTGCACCAGTTTAGAATATGGGTGCAATTAGAAAGTACTGTTGCAACAAATTGATAGTGCTAAACTCTGATGCAATATGGGATTTTATTGCATCGGTTCAGGATTGTCTTAATGCCGTACATTGTCACATATCGATAGGCCACAAGTGCGTTGAGGCCCAGGAAAAGGTAGCCGCGCGCCTCACTATGTCGCACCACCCCTTGAGGCCTCTGCATGCAACCCTACATGTCAGCTGACGACTAAGCTAGTTTGTGGCTCCATCGCTGAAGACGTCCATGATATTGATGCTGCTGGGCTCAATATTCTCTATGTTGCCTGTAGGTAATAATTGGACACTTTGAATCATATAGTTGCAACAGGTCAATTGTTAGACACATGAGCGTAATAGTTGGATGTGCATGGATAAGACGACAAGTGGCAAAAAGGATTAACTGATTTTCTTGGAAACACATTTGGATGATTTGCAAAAAGTGAAAGATAATGATTCAATTTGCATGCATCACATAATGTTGTGTCACGTGCCTGGTTATGGGCTCGCCCGCCAGGGTTAGCGGGCCAAGCGAGGCCAAAAGGAGGGCCATGGCCGGCCTAGGCCACTTCTAGCGGGCGCCAGGTGGGGCGCGCACACTAGGAGGGGCGATGGCCTCGGCGTCCCCTCAGTCTCCCTCGCCCGGAAGGAATCCAGAATAATTAAAATAGGAAAATAAATTTGGATCTTGGATTAAGGAATAACATTAGATTTGTTAAGATAGAGATTGGTTTGTTTAGGAAAGAGAAGTTCAATCTATAAGGACTTCTCCGATAGCTTGCTTAGAATACAAGTCCTATAGAGACTATAAATATAGGAGAGATGTAATCATTCTAATCTTAAGCAAGAATAGAGCTATTGCTCCTTCCCTCAACCCTCTCCCTCTCTCTGCCGCCGCCCTCCCACCGACGCCCACCACAGCCCCGACCAGCCCTTGCCGCCACCCCCTTCCCCGGGTTGGAGTGTGACATGTTGATAGAGCAATAATAAATAACTAGAAACAATAATTTCTTCCTTCTTGATCAACCTCAAGCAAAAATAATAGCTCATGAAAAATGAAAGCAAAAATAACACCTCGACTAGAAATAACAGTACATTTGTTGGAAAAGCAGCAAATTACACCAACTAAAAACACAATACAACAATTATTGCTTTGTTAACTTTGATAGAAGGGATGGTCATGGACAAGATAACAACAGTCGCACTAAGAGCATATTGGAGATGCTACAGTAAATGAAACCTTGCCATCACAAACTGCATCCTGGCTTGATGTGGAGGATTCAAGATCAAGGCTTACAATAGTGGTTAGCTCACTTGGCCAATTTCTGAGTCAAAAATTTTTGGCCCTATTACATCAAAAATTTGCTGGTGCAACAGGGTCAAAAATTAGTAGTGTGCCGCGCAACTCTGGTACATCCGCTTGACGAAGGATGCGCCAATATCTGAGTGGGCGCTCTTCACCCGAGGCCTCATCCACGACTTCGGCCCGCCCATCTGCCATGACACACCCGGCGACATCGCACCACCCAGGCAGACCGACACCGTGCACGACTACGTCAACGACTTCACAACAGATGTGCTACATGCTGACATCGCCAGCGAGCTTCATAAGATCCACCTCTTCATCACCGGCCTGCAGCAACCTCTATAGTCCGTGGTCGCACAACATCAACCCCGAGAGATGGAGACGGCCATCGCTCCAGAACGTGCACAGGAGCATATCGCGCCTACTACTCTCACCACCCCAGGAGACATCCCCGACATCGACGCCAACTCTTACGACGGCGCACAACAGGCAGTGGACGCCCTTTCAGGTGAGAAGGAATGCACCACGGCACCACCTCCATCCACAGCGGCTCCAATGCCATACAACACCCCATCGCGGACGCTTCCTCCAGCGGCTCTAACATCCTACGCCCCTCCACCGACACTGCTCTCCCCACACGTCGATGACACAACCAGAGTAGTCTCTGATATTGACGTTGATAAGTACTGAACTATTTCAGTACGGAAGTTGGCCCGATCTTCACGATAGTAGGTCACGATCAAGATAACTTGCAACAAGGCATCGGGAAAAGGGCAACTTGCTGAAGAACAGCGGAGTAACTAGCTTTATACCTGGCCAAGGTTGGTGGCGACCAAGTGACGGGGAGAGAGGCACCGAAACCACAAAGACTTTGACTCGATCTCCAAACGACCGCAGAACCACAACTGGAGCTAATCCACACAAGGCGGGGCAGCCGTACTGGAACCCGCAAAGCACGAACTAGTGGATCCTAGAGGGATCTCTTCACAAGTCCGGGAGAACAAGAAAGAACAAGGGTTTGAGTAAGCACTCGGTAGCTCGGCTGCAATATCACTGGAATTATCAAATCATCGAAAAGTCCTTTTCTAGTAGCCTAGAGGTGATATTTATACTATGAGAAGTCTCTAAGATAGATGTGAACTGAAGAAGCCACGTTGGGAGGTGGAAGGTCAACGGGCTAGAGCATTCACGAGGTGGTCTTCAGTTTCCGCGTGTCTTCTGAGCTTCTGTGCAGTCTTTAATGTTTTGGTCATAACTCCTTCCTGGGAAGTCCAAATGATGAACCGTTGGATGCGTTGGAAAGCTAACTTCATCATCTTTCCAACCATGTATGCTATGCACCACGAATTATTGTAGAATGGTACAGTTTTGCACGGGATCTTTAGCTTCATGCAGACTATTGAGCTTCAGAGCAGTCTTCACTAAAACTGGTCGGACGCCACGCTGGACACTCCAAACTGGTCAGCATGACAGCATTGGAAACTAGGCTTCAAGATCTCTCCAACAAGTACTCATTCACCTTCATAGCCTTTGGGAGACAAAAGATACGACTGTTTCTTCTGGATGGTTCTGTCATGCTAGGTTGACTCGAACGTAGCTCTTCTCTCTGATCCATCCTTGATGTATCCTTGTCTTCCTTCTCGGAGAACCTCTTGTTGTATCTTTTTGGCGCGGCTACGGGTGATTGGTCTAGTAGGAACTGGGAGTGGTGTATCAGCTGGTGAGGTCGATGAGCTCGGTGAGGTGGTCGGAGAGGTTGCCGAGGAGGTAGGTGAGGTGGTCGGAGAGGTCGCCGAGGAGGTAGGTGAGGTGGTCGAAGAGGTCGCCGAGGTCGTCCCCGAGGTCATCCCCGACGCTGGCATGGTCACATCATCCTCCCCCCCTTGGAAAAGAGTCATCCTCCACTCTTCCAATCCAAAGAATGGAGAGAGGTCGGCCACACTAAAACTAGTACTCACACCATAAGTACTAGGCAGATCAATTTCATAAGCGTTGTCGTTGATCTTGCGTAGCACTTTGAATGGGCCATCAGCTCGGGCTTGCAACTTGCTTTTGCGTTGTTCAGGAAACCTGTCCTTGCGTAGATGCACCCAAACCAAGTCTCCTGGTTCAAATAACACCTTCCTTCGACCTTTATTGGCGTGCTTCTCATACATCCTTGTCATCTTTTCAATGTTTGTCCGAGCTCTATCATGAAGGTTCTTGACAAACTCGGCTCGCTTGCTTGCATCGAAGTTTACATGTTCCTGCATAGGTAAAGGCAAAAGATCTATGGGAGCAGTGTGTTTAAACCCATATACAATTTCAAATGGACAAAATTTAGTGGTCGAGTGTACTGCCCTGTTGTATGTAAACTCGACATGTGGCAAACTTTCTTCCCAAAGTTTCAAGTTCTTCTTGAGGATAGCTCGTAGTAGCATTGAAAGAGTACGGTTCACAACTTCAGTTTGTCCATCCGTTTGTGGATGACACGTCGTAGAGAACATCAACCGTGTTCCAAGGTTTCCCCACAAAGTTTTCCAAAAATAACTCAAAAATTTAGTGTCACGATCAGAAACAATGGTTCGTGGCACTCCATGTAGTCGTACAATTTCTTTGAAAAACAATTCAGCGATATGTGAAGCATCATCGCTCTTGTGGCATGGGATAAAGTGTGCCATTTTGCTAAAACGATCAACCACAACAAAGATGGAATCCCTTCCCCGCTTGGTTCGAGGTAAACCAAGAACAAAATCCATGGAGATATCTTCCCAAGGCACACTAGGGATAGGCAGAGGAGTGTATAATCCATGAGGATTCACACGGGACTTAGCTTTGTGGCATGATTCGCAGCGAAGAACATGTCTCTCCACATCTCTTCTCATCTTTGGCCAAAAGAAGTGGTCAGTAAGGACTTGTTCTGTCTTCCTGGTGCCGAAATGGCCCATGAGTCCACCTGCGTGGGCTTCCTGCACAAGCAAAATTCGAACAGAGCAATCTGGAATACAGAGTTTGTTAGCTCGAAACAAAAACCCATTTTGCACATGAAATTTGTTTCTATCCTTTGCCTTCTCGACACTTGGAATATGGTTCAGCAAAATATGAATCAGTTGCATATAAATCTTTTATGCTTTCTAATCCAAGAATCTTAGCGTTAAGTTGGATTAGCAAAGTGTGACGTCGAGACAAAGCATCTGCTACAACATTCTCTTTTCCGTTCTTGTACTTGACAATATAGGGAAATGATTCAATGAATTCACACCATTTTGCATGCCTTCTATTCAGTTTTAGTTGTCCTTTAAGGTGTTTCAGTGATTCATGATCTGAGTGTATCACAAATTCTTTAGGAAAAAGGAAATGTTGCCAAGTTTCCAAACTCCGAACAAGAGCATATAATTCTTTATCATAAACTGAATAGTTTAGAGTTGGACCACTTAACTTTTCACTGAAGTATGCAATTGGCCTTCGTTCTTGCATGAGCACACCTCCAATCCCAACTCCACTTGCATCACATTCTATTTCAAATGTCTTACCAAAATCTGGGAGTGCAAGGACTGGGGCTGTTGTTAACTTCATCTTTAATTCTTCAAATGCCTTCTATTGTGCTTCTCCCCTCTTGAAAAGCGCTTCTTTCTTGGTCAGCTCATTGATTGGTACAGCAGTAGTGCTGAAATCCTTCACGAACCACCGATAGAAACCAGCAAGTCCAAGGAAGCTTCTTACTTGGCTCACGTTCTGTGGAGGCGTCCAGTCTCGTACAGCCTTGATCTTTTCTTCATCTACCTCCACTCCTTGTCCTGTAACAACAAATCCAAGAAAGACTACCTTGTTGGTGCAAAAGGTGCACTTCTCAAGGTTAGCATACAATTTCTGTTCACGTAGGACAGCAAGCACACATTGGATATGTTCAATATGTTCATCAAGAGACTTGCTGTAAATCAAGATATCATCAAAGTAAACAACAACAAACTTGCCAATAAAAGTTCTAAGCACATGATTCATCAATCTCATGAAGGTGCTAGGTGCATTGGTCAAACCAAATGGCATTACCAACCATTCATACAGTCCAAACTTGGTTTTGAAGGCTGTTTTCCATTCATCTCCTTCTCTCAGTCGGATTTGGTGGTAGCCACTTCTCAAATCAATTTTGGTGAAAATGATAGCACCGCTAAGCTCATCAATCATATCATCAAGTCGAGGTATGGGATGTCTATACCTTATGGTGATGTTATTAATGGCTCGGCAATCAACACACATTCTCCAAGAGCCATCTTTTTTGGGAACTAAAAGGACAGGAACAGCACAAGGTGATAGACTTTCCTTTACATAACCTTTGTTGATGAGCTCCCGCACTTGGCGCTGAATTTCTTTTGTTTCCTCCGGATTGGTGCGATATGGTGCACGGTTAGGGAGTGGAGCACTAGGAACAAGATCGATTTGATGTTCAATCCCTCTCTTTGGTGGCAGCCCTAGTGGTAGTTCCTCAGGAAACACATCTTCATATTCCTGTAACACATCAAAAACAGCACTAGGCAAAGTAGAGGGTAAGTCGTTAGTGACAAGAAAATTGTCCTTGTACAGGAGTACATAGAACATATCATTGGGTTCACTCAATTCTTTTAAATCCCCCTTCCTAGCCATCATCACTAAACCCTCTTTTCCCTTTGGCTCGGTTCTTTGCAGCTGTGGAGTTTTATTTGGCTTTGGAAACACTCCTTCACTATGTTTGTGTGTCACTCGCAAGTGGTTCTCGCTGGCTCACTGTTTTATTTTCAGATCATCTCTCACAATCTCCTCCGATGACAAGGGAAGCAAAGTGATGCGCTCTCCTTTGTACATGAGAACAATCTTGTTGGCGCGTCCGCAAATCTGAGCATCTCGGTCATACAACCAAGGTCTCCCTAACAACAATTGGCATGCTTCCATTGGAACCACATCACACTCCGCATGATCATTGTACCGCCCAATAGAGAAGGGAACGGTCACAATATTTGTTACACGCAGCGCACCACAATCATTTAACCATTGCATCTTGTATGGAGAAGGGTGGCGCCGCTGTTTCAGTCCCAATCTTTCAACTAATTCTCAACTTGCAATATTATTGCAGCTGCCATTGTCAACAATGATTTGACACAACTTGTCCTTGATCATGCCCCGGGTGTGAAAAAGATTGTGCCACTGATTATTCTCTTCTTGGACAGCAGTAACACTAAGCACTCGGTGAGAAATGAAGCAATTGTTGTCTCCATCATCAGGTTGAATTTCATCACCTTTATCTTGCATAATTTCTTCATCATATATTGGAGCTTCTTCCTAAGGTTCGCTTTCAGATTCCCATTCACCTTGCTCATTTATAATCATGGTCCTTCGACTACGACATTGAGCAGCAATATGTCCTCGACCTTGGCACTTGTGACAAACAATGCCTCGGGTATGGGAAGAAGAAGCAGCAGCTGATGCAACAGAAGGGGTTGCTATGCTTGCAGCAGGTCGTCATTGTTCTTGCTGAATTGCAGGTGAAGAAGTAGTAGAAACTGTTGTCTTTACAGCACCAATGGATGGAGGAGGCCGAGTAGCAACTCCTTGTGATCTTCCCCCACCAATAGATGTACCGGGCTGCTGCCGACACCATGGGGCTGAAATTGATTGGCTCCCATAAGACCTTCTTCATCCCTCTTGCTGAATTTTCCTCTCGGTGCGCATAGCTTGATCAACAAGGTCTTGCAAATTATGATATGGAAACATCTCAACAAAACCTGAAATTTCTTCATTGAGACCATTCAAAAATCTTGCCATTTTTGACTCTTCATCTTCTCTAATTCCAGATCTCACCAAGAGTAACTCCATCTCCTTGAAGTAGTCATCAACAGATTTTGATCCTTGTCTCAATGTTTGTAACCTATTGCGGAGGTCACGCTGATAGCTTGATGGCACAAAGCGTCTTCTCATCACTCTCTTCATCTCAGCCCATGTGTTGATATGGTTACGTCCCAACACACGTTGATTCTCTTGAACTTGGTTCCACCATGTGAGAGTGTAACCTAAAAACTCAACAGAAGCAAGATTGACACGCCTCTGATCAGAAAGATTATGCACTCTAAAAATCTGATCACATTGCTCCTCCCATTCAAGATAAGCATCAGCATTTTCTTTCCCTGAAAATTTTGGAACACCTAACTTTACACGAGCACTGCTATCCGGATCATCTCTATTGCGACGACCATGATGATTTTCCCCATCATGACCAGCACCACGACGATGTTCATGTGGCTGTTCAAAATGCCCATGGTGACCAAAAGGATTTTCATTATCATCAAATCCCTCCTCATATTCATCATGAACCTCATCTTCATCATCAAAATGTACACGACGATCACGTCCACGTCCTCCTCCACGCTGATGATCAAATTCAGCACGCCGTCCACCACCGCGCTGATCAAAATCAGCACAACGCCTTCCACCCTAACCACCACGACCATTGCCATCGCGGCCATGAAATCCAGCACCCAAACCAGAATTTTCATCACCAAATTCTTCACGGTGATTGTCTTCATGTTGATGTTGTGGACCTCGACCACCCGCTGTAGGGAGACCTTCGTTGAACATCCTCTCCATTGCCTCCAAGAGCGAATTGGCCATTTGGCGTAGCTCCGCCTGTGCAACAGGGGGTTCTTCATCTCCGTGGTCCCCACCATGAACACTCGAATTGGATCCTACCATGTTAGACTAGTTGCAAGAAAAAGTGGAATAGGTAAATTTGTGGAAACACACAATCTCACCTCTTACTTACCCAAGTTCTTGCTCGTTCTCAAGGACCGTGACGGTGCTGGTGTGGCAGCTTCGACGGAGGTGGTAGAGAGGTCGTAAGGATTATGAATCAAACATCCCGGTTTAGGTTTTGGTGGAGCTATAGGTGGCTAACAAGGAGGGCTACGGTACTGCCAACCGGGTGGGTTGATGTGCTCAAGATACAACGTTGCTGCTATCAAGATTACCACCAACTAAAATATGTAAACTGAAATTTTCAGCAACACACCGCAACACAGATCCTCCAACTTCTTTTCACTTCTTTTTTTTATCTATATATTTTTTTTAACACTGATAGCGGTAACGAACGAAACAACTCAATTTTTATATAAACGGTGGTGACTAGCAACTCGATGAACACAAAACACAACGTAACAGTACCGAGAAATGGTTATATTTATTTTTTTCTTTTTTGTGGCTATGGACTATAGGATATGAATAAACACAAATATATGAAGTAGATTAAACAAAGATAACGATGTGGATGATGGCAAGACCTACCGTGTCAACTTGGGCTTTGATACCAGATGATAAGTACTGAACTATTTCAGTACGGAAGTTGGCCCGATCTTCACGATAGTAGGTCACGATCAAGATAACTTGCAACAAGGCAGCGGGAAAAGGGTAACTTGCTGAAGAACAACGGAGTAACTAGCTTTATACCTAGCCAAGGTTGGTGGCGACCAAGCGACGGGGAGAGAGGCACCGAAACCACGAAGACTTCGACTCGATCTCCAAACGACCGTAGAACCACAACCAGAGCTAATCCACACAATGCGGGGCGGCCGTACTAGAACCCGCAAAGCACGAACTAGTGGATCCCAGAGGGATCTCTTCACAAGTCCGGGAGAACAAGGAAGAACAAGGGTTTGAGTAAGCACTCGGCAACTCGGCTGCAATATCACTGGAATTATCAAATCATCGAAAAGTCCTTTTCTAGTAGCCTAGAGGTGATATTTATACTATGAGAAGTCTCCAAGATAGATGTGAACTGAAGAAGCCACATTGGGAGGCGGAAGGTCAACGGGCTAGAGCATTCACGAGGTGGTCTTCAGTTTCCGTGCGTCTTCTGGGCTTCTGTGCAGTCTTTAATGTTTTGGTCATAACTCCTTCCTGGGAAGTCCAAATGATGAACCGTTGGATGCGTCGGAAAGCTAACTTCATCATCTTTCCAACCATGTATGCTATGCACCACGAATTATTGTAGAATGGTACAGTTTTGCACGGGATCTTTAGCTTCATGCAGACTATTGAGCTTCGGAGCAGTCTTCACTAAAATTGGTCGGATGCCACGCTGGACACTCCAAACTGGTCGACATGACAGCATTGGAAACTAGGCTTCAAGATCTCTCCAACAAGTACTCATTCACCTTCATAGCCCTTGGGAGACAAAAGATATGATTGTTTCTTCTGGATGGTTCTGTCATGCTGGGTTGACTCGAACGTAGCTCTTCTCTCTGATCCATCCTTGATGTATCCTTGTCTTCCTTCTCGGAGAACGTCTTGTTGTATCTTTTTGGCGCGGCTACGGGTGATTGGTCCAGTTGGAACTAGGAGTGGTGTATCAGCTGGTGAGGTCGATGAGGTCGGTGAGGTGGTCGGAGAGGTCGCCGAGGAGGTAGGTGAGGTGGTCGGAGAGGTCGCCGAGGAGGTAGGTGAGGTGGTCGGAGAGGTCACCAAGGTCTCCGAGGTGGTCGGAGAGGTGGTCGGAGAGGTCGCCGAGGTTCCCGAGGTGGTCGGAGAGGTGTTCGAGGTCCCCGAGGTGGTCGGAGAGGTTGCTGAGGTCGTCCCCGAGGTCGTCCCCGACGCTGGCATGGTCACATCAGATGTCATCACCGACTCGGCCATCCTCATCCAGCTGTGCCTGGCCACTTTGGATGAGCGCGAACTTCAAATCATCGCCGCCACCATCGAAGTTCAAGCAGCCGCACCCACCTGGTCGCTCCAATAGGGCGTCATCCGCTACAATGGGAGCTACTACATACCGGCGACTTCTCCCTTGTTACAGGAATTGTTGGAATCGCTAGGAACAACAACTCCTCACCTTCTAGCGATCAGCCTCCACACAGCAGCTTAGACATCGACAACTCAAGTATTCCCCTCCAACATCCTTCTGATAGAGGACTGGCCACACCACATACTCTCATCAACAACTGTGGTCTTCTTTGACAACAATAGGCAGCAGTTCCTCACCATTGGGGCTACATCAGCCGGCAACACGCTAAGGGACACCTGCTCATCTCTCTAGCCAACTATGACATGGGTGACCTCCTCTTCGGCACCCTAGAGCACTTGACTACAACACCTCCGTCCAAGGTCCTGACAACTCTTTGTAGGCGCATCACTGGACAAGTCAATGCTGGACAGGTATATAATTTTCCATGACCTCCACGGGTCATGCAGGTGCTACCCTTCACGGGAATCCTCTCCGGCGCCACCCTAGCTGCAGCACGCCATGCTCATGGACTAACAACAGGCTCAAGAACCTACAACTACTATGTCTTCGGCTACTTCGGCACCAGCCACTACTGTTTCGTGTTCACCGCCAATGACGTCAGCAACAAGCAAGTCCACGACATGTTGGGGCATCTCCTTATAGATCGAGGAGATACCTTGCGGCAGCAGGCCTCTAGGCAACAGCATCACCGACTGGACAATGATTCAGCATGAGGGAGCGCTAATCAGAGAGGGGGGAGTGATGTAACACGTCAAATGGAGGGCCCAAGAGGGGGCCCAGCCAGCCCAGGCAAGTCACAAAGTGGCCAGCTACGCCACCTTGGAGGGGGCCGCGCACCCAGTGAGGGCGGCCTCCAACCACGCCGTCGATGCCCATATCCAGAGGATTCCAAATAAAGAAAAGGAGATAAATAAAATTAGAATAGATTAGATAGATTTAGAGGAGTCCAAATCTATAAGGACTTCGCTCGTTAAATTACTTAAGATCAAGGTTCTAAATAGCCGGCTATAGCGGACAGTATAGCCGGATATAGCGTCTAGGGAGGGCCAAGGCTACGATACTTCACTTTTAGCGCTCAATTCTGGTAGGCGCTAATAGCCGCAATTAGCGCGCTAAAATCGCTAAATGAGGAGCAAATTAGCGGCGCTAAGGCATATGAATGCGAACAAAAGGAGGGCAGGCTTTCATTGGGCCAAATTCACCCATGGTTGTGGACAAAATGGACGTATAAAGACCGATACTCATCAGCAACCCTAGCTAAACTTTCCTCTTCTACTAGACGACTCAGCTTTTGGCGGCGGCGGCGGCATCGGCTACCAAAATGGGCCAAATTCTACTAGATGATGTCCGTTTTTGCTCCTTTTGAATTTCCATTCTCCAATTTTTATCCCAGATTTTGGATTTTCTTACTCATCCGCTAAATGGGGTTAGTGGACACCATAGCGGGCTATAGCCTTTTTAGCGTGTTGAAAAAACAGCCGCTAAACGTGATAGCCGGATATTTTAAACATTGCTTAAGATGCAAGTCTACTCGGGACTATAAATATAGAGGCATTGTAATCATCTGGGATTAAGAAATAATAGCCTCAGGCTTACCTGGTTGCATGAATCTTGAAAAAGGTACACGGAGGGTGGTGTTGAAGGGGAAACCACTTTACCAATATAAGATGCAATTCAAAGGTTTTCTAAGGATGAGCTTTTGTCCAAAAACAAGCATTTCCGGGAGATAACCCGAGCTTTTACAATTTTGCTCTAATAAAATTTGTTTTTAAAAAAAATGATGCCTTTGTGGAATGTGCTTAGAAATATAATTGTGAAATTATTCCTTCTGGTATTTTTGTCATTAATCATTTCAGGTTTGAAGCAAAAAGAATGAAGGATACAAACACAAGGTACATCCAACCAATCATCGTGCAACATTGAATCACATCCACAGGAGAGTTCTATTATCCGAACTTCATTTCGGCCGCAAAATTTAAGTGTGGGGGATAGATTTCTCTAAAACATCTCATGACATGTTGCTAATTTATCTCGGTTTTTGTAACACCCTAAAATTTGCTCCTTTCGAAATAGAGATAAATTGATTTAATCTTGTATTTTTGTGCTCGTAAAAACATTGGAATATAAATTTTTTTGTTTAATTAAAATTCATCATAGGGTGTAGAAATATTTTTGTGCATACATGCTGGTGCATTCGATTATTTGCAATGAGTGGTTTGGATCCAAAATTTAAAATGAATTCAAATGCTTTTGAAATGGCTGTGAAATAAAAGAAAAACAAATAAAAAGAAAAACCCTCCTCTCTCTATTTTGGCCCGTAGGCCCAACTCTCCCTATGCCCATAGCAGCACGGCCTCGACCCTGCACCACTCCCTCTCTCGACCCAGCCGGAATTCCCAAGCCGGAGCCCAGCTTCCTCTCGCTCCCGCTCAGGCCCAGTGCACTCCCACGGCCTGCACCAAGTAGGCCGGCCCACGCCGAAGCCCCGCAGGCGAGCGCCCCCTCTCCCTTCGTTTCTCTGACTCATGGGGCCCGCTCAACAGCATCGTCCCCTTCCTCCGGTATCTCAGCCGGATACTACATGGGAGAGGCATATCCGCCACCAAGCTCGCAAATCCGCGGGATTTGGGCATGACCCGCACGCCTAGGCCCCTATAAAAGGGAGCCCAGTTGCCACCGCCACCCCTACACTAACCCTAGAGCGCCGCTTCGCCTTCACCCGAGCCCGTAGCGTCGCAAACCCTAAGCTCCGCCCCTGCCACTCGTCTCGTCGCTGCACTGCTTCACCGTCGACCAGAGCCATCCGCTAGTCTTCAGAATCTGGTAAGAGGGCTCACGAACTACAGGAATTTTAACCGTGGTGGTCATTTTGGCTTAAACGAGGCGATTTTTGCAACCGCCTCGGTCTTAAGGTCATGGTTAATCGTGGCTTAACCAAGGCTGTTGCTGTAACCGCTCAGTTAATCGATTAACCATGGCGGTCGGCTTTACGCAACCGCCGCGGTTAATATGCATTAACTGAGGCGGTTGTCCTAAAATAGCCGCCTCAGTTAAGATTTTAACCAACGAGGTTTGCACTAAAGAGCCCGCCTCGGTTAATGGTTTCTAGATTTAAAAAAATGCTTTTTCAAATTAGAATTTAAATTTGAATTTGAATTTCGCTAATGAAAACACAGATAAAGAAGAAAATAGATGGCAAATACATTCATTCTCGTTCAACGAACCAACATTACTGTTGTCTTCATCATTGTTTCACAAACACAAATCATTCGTACATGAGCAACTAATGCCATTCATACATATCATTTTGTACCGGAAAAGAGGCCCGCCAAAATGTAATCGGAGATTTGTATTTCGGTGGTCCAGTTTATGATCTTCTTGAACTTCGGATCCCGCACTAACTCGCTTTCCCGGTTGAAGAATGTATTCCCTTCATGCGCGCTCTCTGTGACAAACTTACATTTGTCTGCTATTGTTTGTCTGAAGTCTTGGTCGACCTTCTCCCTTTGCCACCATCCTTGTGCTTTCTTGAGCTGCCCCTAGTTCATGCTGAATCTGGTGCACGTCCTCAGGTACTCACAAACGTAGAATCCACATAGAACAGAGCCATAGGGTTGTTTGGCGCACTACACGATTAATAATACACAATCATTAGAGCATATATAATAAACAATCAGTAGTAGTAGTACTACTACTAGTAGTGAGTAGAGTATAGTATAGTATAGTAGAGTAGTAGTAGAAGTAGTGTAGTAGTAGTAGGCGGAGGAGTTTTGTAGTAGTAGTAGAGTAGTGGTAGTAGTGTACAAGTGTAGTAGTAGTAGTAGAGGGTAGGAGTAGGAGGAGTAGTTGTTGTATTGGTACTTACCAGGAAGTCGCACCTGAGTTTAAGTCTTGTGCCATTCTTGATCTTTTTCTTCTTAGATCTTCGGTCATAGCATTCGGGATCTTGCATGTACTTCTTATAAGCGTTGTATGAAAAACCAGTAGTGTCGACGACAATTTCAACAAGTATGTTAACTGTGAATGAATAAGTTCCGTCACTTACTATCTCAATACGCTTTCAAAGTGCTTGTACCCTGCTTTGTTTGTTTCATGCAAGGAGTCAAATATACAGGCCTTTCCATCCTGAGGATAGATTATAAATGCAATCTAGTGGCCCATGATGCCCTTGCTGCACCATTCACACAATACAGATTTGAAATATTCAAATATGAGAAGTCATGATCTCAGTTGCTATATATATGTTCCAAGTATCTTTTGGACTTACCCGAACTGGTGGGTGGCCATGGCACACCCATTTCCCCAGATCTTCTTCATGGCCTCATATATGTACATTGCCGCCCGATACTTATATTCACATTGCAGATCGGACCTGTATTTCTTTCTATCTTCCGGATTTAAGTTCACTAGGTCTTCATGAGTGTCTAGTATATCGTAACCCACGATGGTTCTCTCTGTAAGAAGCATCGAAGAGAGATAGATAGTACCCTTGCCCAATTCCTTGCTTACATAGGCCTGCATCCTTCATGGAAAAGTCATCATGGCATTATTAGTTTGTTTCTAAAGTACCTACAGCGATATAGTGGTGTCAAAGTCGTAAGTAACTTACTGGGTAAATATGGTGACTTGGGTGACATCGAGGTCCTTTCGCCGCAGTAGTCCATGCATGTCGTGGAAACCTACGATGACTTCACCATCCGTGGGCATGTGGAAGTACTCCGCCGGAATCTTGATGACGAAGTCTTTCAGGCCCACTTTCGCTACTTCCATGTACCACACATGGAACCTCCTTACCTCCCACTTCTCTTCAAGGAGGTCGCCCAAGGTCAACATGAACTTCCCATGCATGTAGTTTTTGGGGCAATCATCCGACTGGGGCCAAAATGCCGGTGGTGTTTTCGGCCTGCAACAGCAAGACTTGAGATGTTACAGAGTGGAAAAGGCAGATAGCTTCTAAAAATGAATTATAGATTGACTATGCTTGCTAGTAGCATACCTTTCAAACATACTTGAGTATGGGTGCTGGTTGGCTATTTGATAGGCCACCCAATTCAACTTGGTGTGGTTCAGGGGTATGGCCTCATCTTCATCTGCATGCTTACTCGGAGGGGGAGGACATTGGTTTGAGCCCTGATTCAAACCACTTGTAGGCGGTGGTGTCACATCACCCGGTGCTGCCCCTATGCCTCCCTGTGGATTGCTATTGCTAGGAGAGAGACTGCTTGGAGGACTGTTGCTTGGCCTACCAGCATTGCCGTTGTCATCGCTGCTGCTGTCATCGTCATCATCGTCACCCGGGCCACCCGGGGGAGACGACGATGGGTGTGAGGGCTATGATGACGGCATCGGCCTTTCCAATAGAATATCGCTCTTATTCCGTATCACACGCAAGCCAAGAGCAGCGCCGATGAACCTGACTTCCTCTTCAGTGGGAATGTCGAGTTCATCCTCCTTGAAATCCTTGTTCGTCCATGACACGTCCACCAAGGCATAGTCGGGCAGGATGGGCTTGCCGCCGTACATGGCGCCGCTTTCGGGCGGCGGTGCCACTCCCATGGCCATTTCCTTCTTGATCTTCCCTATCCTGCTGAAGGGCACCTAGAGCGTGCAGATCATTGGTTTCACGATGTCATCGACCGGGTACCTTTGGAGTTGTCCAGTACCCAGCACCATCTGCCCTTGTACGGCGGCTTGACCTTGTAGCGGCAGCACGCTAGCCTAGCGAAACATCTGCATCCTCAGCTCCACCATGCTGGGGTCGGTGCTCGTGAAAGCGTCTTGTATCTTCCCCATGATCATGTCCTTCACTACGTCATCACGGCCTTTCTAGATGATCCTTCCTTGTACCTCTGCCTCGTGTGGTGAGAGCTAGCGTCGTATTGCCAGGACTCCATGTCCTTCTAGCTCTGCCTCGAGGAAACCCCACGGACACGGTCGTAGTGCTCGGGGTTTCCCAGTACCTCTGTTAGTATGTCTCTCTCTCACTGAGCTTCGAACAACCCGCTCTTCTCGGCCGTAGTGACCTCCAAGATCCTCTTCTCCACCTCCTCGACCTTCGGCTTGTTGTACTTGGTCCTGCCCTCCTTCAGCTTTTTTGGCTGGCGGGCATAGAGGTAGTTCTGTGACCTCTCATCGATGCCCTGTAATGGATTCAGTTGCCCGACCTCAGCTGCCTCCCTTTCTTCCTACCTCCACTTCTCCGTCTTAGTGGCGTAGCCTGTCATGCCTAGGCAGTGGGGGAGCTCGTTCCTCTTTGCGAGCTCAGAGAACTTCTCACCCTTGGCCTTTGCTTCTTTAGTTGATTGTTTCGCGATGAACTCTTCCCAGACCCCATGCCGGATGAAGTTATAGTCTTCGAATGGTGTCCTCCCTTTCTGTATGTACTCCCGATTTAGCATGGATCTGAAGTTGCGAAGCGCTTTGCCTACAATAAACGGCGCATGCCTCATGCACTTCTCTTCATCATAGCCCTCCACCCCTTCATACGTGAACCACCTGTTCACCTCTCCCCAAACCGTACCCTTGATGTCCTTGGGGACTTTCCTCTAATCATCATATGTGATAGGAACCTTCTCCCTGACTATACAGGAACACTGGTTGCTGAAGGTTTCGATGATGGTAGTTGGCTCCAAGGGCTCTCCTTTCTTCCCTATCTTGTATATCGCATGCACTTTATTCTTCATAATCTGGTGCCTCCCGTGTTGGTCCCTCTTCAAGTCGGACTTCTTTTTGCTACCAGTTGAAGAAGTGCCCGTGGTGGAAGCGGGTCCTACCTCTGTCCCTTCTTCATCTCCATGGTTGGGGTACTCCAAATGAAGAGGCACCAATGGTACCTGTCGAGGACAAGAGCTCGCATTAGTTATATACTTGCGCGAGCCCCCCCCTAACGTTGTCGCTTACGCATGCAATCGCTTCATCTACGTACCTCTAGCCTTTGGGCTACGGTATTATCTTCCGGTGCCACTCGTGTCTCCGCGCGAGAACCTCGTGTCTCGCCCTTTGGATCAAAGTTCAGATCATCATCTTCCTCTCCATGAGGTCTCTTCTATGGCCTCTGTTGTAGTTCCTCGCTCTCGTAAGACGTGCTCCCATCTGATGATGAGCCTTCATCATCGCTCGCATCAGGAGTAGTCTCACGCAATTCTTTAGTGGCCTCAGTCGACATTGGAGGCTATGTAGAAGATAGTTATATGGACATTTCATATTTGGTGCAAGCACAATGCTATCTTCATCTCTGAACATATATATTCATTTGAAAACAAGATTACATCCTTTTTTCATATACATTGGGTGTAGGTATGCAAAAAGTGAAGAAAAGTACAAAATTGTATAAGAAAACTACAAAATTTAAGAATTTGGAGCAAAATCATGTACATAGTTGGCTCAGATTCACCCCATTGTCATCACATCGCTTCTAAACTAGTTGCTTGTATACAAGCCATCCTAGTTTAGGAGCTTATTACCAGTAGGGGGCATTTGATCAACATAGCCGCTGCCTCAGCATAAAAGGGTTCACATCATTGCAAATGCCACTGCCTCAGCACATTTTTAAAAGTTTAAACAGTTCATCATTGCACATGCCACAAAGAAGCTCAAATTCAATCAAAGCATAGTACAAGAAACTTAACCGAGACGGGCAAAAATGGTTAACCGAGGTGGGCAGCCCCATTAGTAGTAGAGCTGAGTAGTAGTAGTAGGAGTGGTAGAGTAGTAGTAGTAGTAGTAGTAGTAGTAGTAGTAGTAGTAGTAGTAGTAGTAGTAGTCGGCCAACACCAGCAGCAGCAGTAGTAGTAGTATAGTAGTAGTAGTAGTACAGTAGGAGTACTAGTAGAGTAAGTGTAGCAGCCAGTAGTAGGAGTAGTAGTAGTAGTAGCAGTAGTAGTAGGAGTAGAGTAGGAGTAGTAGTAGTAGTAGTAGGAGTAGGAGTAGAGAAGTAGGAGTAGGAGTAGTAGGAGTAAGTGTAGCAATAGTACAGAGAGTAGTAGAGAGCAGCAGTCAGCAATAGCCAAATAGTAGTAGCACAGAACAACAGCCAACACCAGCAGCAGTAGTAGTAGAGTAGTAGTAGTAGTATAGTAGTAGTAGTACAGTAGGAGTACTAGTAGAGTAAGTGTAGCAGCCAGTAGTAGGAGTAGCAGTAGTAGTAGCAGCAGCAGCAGTAGGAGTAGAGTAGGAGTAGGAGTAGTAGGAGTAGGAGTAGAGGAGTAGGAGTAGGAGTAGTAGGAGTAAGTGTAGCAGTAGTACAGAGAGTAGTTGAGAGCAGCAGCCAGCAATAGCCAAATAGTAGTAGGAGCAGCCAGCAACAGCCAGCCAAATAGTAGTAGGAGTAGCTGCACAGCACAGCAAGCAACAGAGAGGAATAGGAGTACAAAGTAGTATAGTAGAGTACAGAGTAGTAGTAGGACATTAGTAACAGTAGTAGAGTAGTAAGAGTAGTAGAGTTGTACTAAATAGTATGTAGTAGTAGTTGTAGTAATTAAGTAGTATGTAGTAGTAGTTGTAGTAATTAAGTAGTATGTAGTAGTAGTTGTAGTAATTAAGTAGTATGTAGTAGTAGTTGTAGTAAGTAGTATGTAGTAGTAGTTGTAGTAGTAGTAGTTGTAGAGTAGTAGTAGTAGCAGCACCAAGTAGAAGCAAGTAGTAGATAGAGCAGAGCAGTACAGTAGAAGAGGCAAGTAGTAAGAGTAGTAGGAGACCAGCAATACATAGTAGAAGTAGAAGGCAGTTAAGTAGTAAGGATCAAAGCCACCAAAGTGGCTAAATCAGCAATAAAATTGTCTTGCTCAGATAATGTGCTCAATTCAAAATCAGGCATGTGCTCAGATAATCTCAATTCAAAATAGGCAACATAATCTGAATTCAAAATAATTTGACATCTTAGGCAGTGGCATTTGCTCAGCAAAATTTTTTAGGCATCACATGCAGTGGCATTTGCTCAGCAAATATATTTTGGCATCATAGGCAGCATAATAATGAACAATTACAGGCATAATCTCAATTCAAAATAGGTAGCATAATCTCAATTGAAAATATTTTTGCATCATAGACTCAGACAGGCTCAGGCATCACAGGCAGTAAAGGGGGTCGATGAACCTCGGACGGCACCGGACGGAGACAGGGAAGACAACCGCGCTAGGGTTCCTGGGGTATGGCAGATGGAGCCAGGGAGACAGATGGAGCCGGGGAAGAGGGACGGAGCCAGGGAAGACGAACGGACGGAGTCGGGGAAGACGGCCGCTAGAGTTTCGGCATACGATGACGGAGCTCTAGGCTCTCGGGGGCAAGGGCGGGTACCAGAGATGGGGAAGAAGGACGACGTGGGGGTGCACAGCGCGGCAACCTATGCCTACGGACGGAGCCGAGGAAGAAGGTCGACGCGGGGGTAGATCTAGATCTTGACCACGGCGCGACAGAGCTAGGGTTCCTAGATCCCGACCGGCGTAGTGAGGAAGGAGGGCACGAGGTCGAGGGATGGATGGGGAAGATGCCGGGGAAGACAAACGGACGGAGTCGGGGAAGACGAACGGACGGAGTCGGGGAAGATGAACGGACGGAGTCGGGGAAGACGAACGGCAGCCCTTTGGGGTCAAAATGAACGCACCGAAGACGAACGGATGGAGTTGGGGAGTGGAGGGAGTATATATAGGGAAGCCTTAACCGAGGCGGGCAGATTAGGATGCCCGCCATGGTTAATATTAACCGTGGCGGGCGACTTAGGGTGCCTGCCGCAGTTAAGATTTTACATTTTTTATATTTGTTGATATTTAAAATTGATATTTAATTTGTAATGCTTTTTAAAATTAATAGGAGTAGTAGTGTAGTAGTAGTAGAGTAGTGGTAGTAGTGTAGAAATGTAGTAGTGTAGTAAGTGGTAGTAGTGTAGGAGTACTAGTAAAGTAGAGTTGTAGTAGTATTAGTAGCGGTGGCGGCGGCGGTGAGAGCAGTGGCAGGAGCAGGAGCAGCAGCAGTAGTAGTAGGAGTAGTAAATCAAACACTTAAAACGTACAGATTACGATCTCCCACATTCATATATATATATGGTTCCATTACAGTAATAATTATTACATAAAAGTTCTCGGTTAATCAATAAGTGACTACATTATTACATATATGTGTGGGATACATATGATTTTCCTACAAGTGATCCTACGACGTTCTTCTTCTCACCGTCGGGGCGGAACCAGGGCATCATCTTGCTCTTGTTGCAGCGGGTCTCGACCAACTTGATCTTCCATGGATGATCAGTAAAGAGGGAGAGCTCAGCATAGTTGTTGTATTCTTCGGGGCTTTGGACTCCATCAACTCCCACAATCCTCTGCTTTCTAGACACAACAACGTGCTTTTTGCTGTTTCTGGGCTTTGGCTGGTAGGCTACTTGCGCGCAGCGGCTTGCTAGTACCCACTGATCATCTTTGTAGCCGACACTTTGGAGCTCCACGGTGGTTAGCGCATAGTCATCCACGACAACCCCCTTTGGTTTGACCCACTAGCACTGGAAGACAGCTAACTGTAGCTCACCGCCATAGTCCAATTCCCATATCTCTTCAATCTGCCCAAAGTATGTCCTGGTCTGCCTCGTTGACTCGTCGATGCCCTCATATCGAACACCGCTATTCTGTGCTGCGCTCTTCTTGTCCTTCTCCTTTGTGTGGAACCTGTATCCATTGATGTCATACCCTTGCCACGTGGTGATTTGGATGGATGGGCCGGATGCAAGCCTCGCTTCATCGGACTCTCTGTGGGGTATGTACTGCAGCTCTTTGATCCACACCGTGAAACTGATCTTGTGTTGTTTTTGGACCCATGCCTCTGTGCGTTGTCCGTCATGCGCGGCTTGGATCTCGTCTAGGTGCTTCTCAACATATGGTTCCATAACCACTAGCTGATTGAGGACGCTGTGATGAGCTTCTTGCACCGTTTTGTATTGTACATCAGTGCGTACTTTCTTCCCCGCGCAACCCATTCCCGAAGTTCTGCCTTCATGCTGAGGGACGAGCAGCCCAATCGCCCTTCCATCCCGGATGTACTTGGTGCAGCAGTTAACGGCCTCCTCAGCTGTGTATGCCTCGATCATAGAGCCCTCTGGGTAGGCACGGTTAAGGACGTATCTGTTGAGGGTCGACATGAACCGCTCGTACGTCCACATCTGGTGTAGGTACATGGGGCCCAGTTCCTGTATATGATCAACCATGTGCATCATCAGGTGTGGCATAATATCGAAGAAAGATGGCGGGAAGCACATCTTGAGCTCGCAAAGAGTCTCTACGATGAATTGTTTTAGGCTTGGCAGCTCCGCTTCATCGATGACCTTCTGTGTGATGAAGTTGAAGAAGTAACCGAGGTGTGTGATGACCATCTTCACATACTCTGGACCGATAGCCCTTATCACAATTGGAAGGAACACCGTGAGCATGACGTGGCAGTCATGTGCATTGAAGCTGGTTAGTGTGAGGTCCTTCATTGAGACCAGGCTCTTGATGTTGGAAGAGAAACCAGTCAGCACCTTCACACCCCTAAGCCACTGGCACACATCCCTCTTCTCATCTCTCGTCAGGTTGTAGCTCGCACCCTGAAGGTCCACTTTCCCGCTCTGCGTCGCCGGTGTTGGGTGAATTTTGGTCCTGATATTCTGGTTCACAAGATCCATCTGTGACTTCAGACCATCCTTCGTCTTTCCCTTCATGTCTAGCAGGACGCCCATCGTGCTTTTGAAGACATTCTTCTCTAGGTGCATGCAGTCGATGGCATGGGGCGTATCTAGCTCCTTCCAGTACCACAGGTACTTTAATAAACATGACTGCTTCTTGAAAGGAACAGCGGCGACAGGTGGTTCCTCCATCTCATACCGCTTCCTCTTCTTCCTTGTCGTGGTCCCATCTTCCACTTTCTTCTTCTTCCTGAAAACAACTTCTATGCCCTTCACCATTTCAAACACCTTTTGCCCGTACATCGTCCTTTCTGGCTCGTCAAGTTGAGGCTCGTCCTGGTGGTCGACGAACTTATTCATTGTAGCTGCCCTGTACCTGTGCTTTTTGTCAAGGAAGCGTCTATGCCTCATGTACACCATCTTCTTGGATGCATTAAGGTAAGTGTAGCAGGTACCGTCAATGCAAACTACACAACCTGACTTACCTTTGATCTGCCCCGATAGTGAAAAAAGGGAAAGGTAATCGGTGATGGTGACAAAGATGATGGCTTTTAGAGTGAACTCTTTCTTTAGGAACACATCCATCATCTTGACCCCTTCTTCCCATAGTATCTTCATGTCCTCCATGAGCAGCTCTAGGAACACATCTATATCATATCCTGGCTGCCTCGGACCAGAAATAAGCATGGTCAGCAGAAGATACATGCGCTTCTGGCATAGCCAAGGAGGTAGATTGTAGATGGTGAGGATGACCGGCCAAGTGCTGTGGGAGCTGCTGAGGTCATCGAACGGATTCATCCCATCGGTACTCAGAGCGAACCTGACGTTCCTCACCTCGTCACCAAACTCCTTCGGGAACTTGGCATTGAAACGCTTCCACTGCTTGTCATCGGTGGGGTGTCGCAGCCTGCCATCGCCCTTCGTGCACTCATCAGATGCATGCCAGGACATCAGCTTGGCATCCTTGGTGTTCCCGAATATAGCACGCAGGCGATCGATTACGGGCAGGTACCACATCGACAGGACCAGAATTTTCCTATGCGTGTAACCCTCTTCTTCCTCGTCCACATGAGACGAGATCTGCTTCTTCGCGGTAGTCTTCTTGGTCGTCTTCTTCTTCTTTGTTCCTCTCTCGTCGTCCGTGTCCGCGAGACAACCGGCATTCCTGTTGTACCAACTGCGCGCCACAGTGTGGACAGCTCTGTAAGTTCTCATACTTGCCCTGATATAGGATACAGTGGTTAGGGCAGGCGTGGAACTTTTTAAGCTTCATCGCCACTGGCCGGATCAGCTTCTTCGCCCGATAGGTATTGGTGGGCACCTTGTTACCCTTTGGGTATGTATCAGCAAGGATATGTAATAGGTCGTTGAAGCTAGTGTCAGACCAGCCATGGCGAGCCTTCAGCATCAGCATCTGGAGGTTAAAATGCAGCGCCGTCCAGTGTTTGGACAGTCCTTATAGAGAGGATCAATTGCCGCCTGCTCCATCTCTCTGAAATTCTCCAACCACCTCGCGCTCCAAAACAGAACGTCATCGTGGTCAAGACGGTTAACAAGTTTCGCAAAAAGCTCCGCATCCTCGGTCTCCATCACACGAGCCGGCTCATCGGCACCATCCCTATCGCTGCCGTCGTCTTGGAGCAGGTCATCCATCATGTCGTGTGCACCGGGCGCTACTGATGAGGTTTGTTGTTCTGCATTCACCGACGCCGTCGTTGTCGACGACCTTCCTGCGCCAGATCCACCGGCACTCGGATCCTCTCCTTCCCTATGAAACTTCCAGATGGTGTAATCCTTGACGAAACCATACCGGACCAAGAGAGATGTAACCGTGTCATCGTCATGGGTAGCTCTAGATCTGATGATTTCTCTCCTCCAAATAGATCTAGATCTAGATCTATATAAAAAGCACGAAATGATGAAAAAGGGAGAGGATTGAGGGTCTGAGAGCGAGAATCAACCTCTTGCAGTGCCACCCTTCACCAAATCCAAGGGCAAAACATCTCCCCCGATAAAATGGCCACTTTTAGGGTTTTCAGGTCAAAACCCTAAAAAATGGAGAAGCCACGGAGAAGGGTGGGTGTGCTGTATTTATAGCCCAGATTTAACCGAGGCGGGCATGGTAAACAAACGCCACGGTAAATCGCCTGATAACCAAGGCGGTTTTCTTAACGCAACCGCCTCCGTTAATTCATTAACCGAGACAGTTACTATAACGTAACCGCCTCGGTTAATAACGATTCACTGAGGCGATTACTTATAAAAACCGTCTCGGTTAGGTTAATGAATTAACGGAGGTGGTGAGTTAAGAAAACTGCCTTGGTTAATCTCCATTAACCAAGACGGTTTGTTTAAAGAGACCGCCTCGGTTAAGGATTAACCGAGACGGTTGCTGGCCCGGCTGCCCAGTCTCAAATAACCGAGGCGGACAACCAGGCCAACCGCCTCCAAGCCCCATTTGCAAAGGCTGCGCAAAATGTTTTGTGTAGTAGTGAGATTCAACAAAATAATGATTAGAGTCAACAGAAGGACACAATGCCACAAGATTGGCATAACTCGCTGATGAGTGCAAAAGTGCATCGTAATTTGTATTTGTGCCTCACGGAATGGCATATATAAGTACAAATGGGAAATGGCGGCCAGCCCAAATATTATGTGAATCTACCATGACCCAAATTGGTGTCATGAGAATATATGAAGCAAAATGAAGTTCAATAGTGACCACAGCTTTGCCAGATTGTTCTGAAGGGGTGTCTCAGTCAAAAGGAGCTTGTCATCCATTGGTATGCGCTTCATCTCCCTCAATAGTTTACACTTAGAATTTTTCAACCAATGCCCCTGTAGAAATCATGGAACTGACATGTAAATACAAAATGGGGAAAAGGCCATAAAAGAGCAACAACTCTAGAACATCTGTTTTTTTCCGTCACCTCATCCACAACGACGTACGTCCACCTACACTGAGCAAGAAACCTTGCATCTAACATGGCAATCTCATATGAAGTCACTACTATAGGAAATTCAGGACCAGCAATTTTAGGCATGAATTTTCTTCGTATCTCAGCCTGGCCCACTTTATCTCCATGATAAACGTTTGAGTAATAGCCTGAAACAACCAAAGAAAACAAAGATATGTGGCATGCCTTCTAACTACAGGAACAAACTTTCCAATTCCAAGGCACTGTGTTTATGCTACCCACCCGATAGTTTGCTTCCAAGTCAACTTTAAGTGGGTAAACATACATTGTTCATTTCTGATCAGTTTAGAAACAGGAAACCAGCATCATTTGGCTTAGAACTGAAGTGTCCCATCTCCTGCAAGGTATTTTTTCTGTAAGATTTGTTGCAAACAAATAGCATATGACCCAGCACTAATTAGTACTAATTAGAATGTATTGAACTTAACTATTTACCCAACCACCAATTCATGTATCTCTGAATTCAGTTGAATTTTGCAGGAAGGGTGCACTGATATAGTTCAATCTCAATGACAGATTACTCCAAAGATTTGACAAACAAAATTAAGACTTTCGCTAGACAATAGAAGCATAATAGTTGGGAAAGTTAGACTGTAAAACCTGCAGTAATGGAAAACTAAAGGTAACCCCCAACAGAAATTATTGGCAAGCTGCTAGCATGGAAAAGCTAACCCTTTCATGAACCCCACAGCATTAGCAAGGCAAAATTAATATCCAAAGCAAGTTGAATGGTTGAAGTTGCAGCACAAAATTGAGGACAAAATCAACATCCTAGAATTTCCAACATTTGAGTGGTCTGCTACCTGACTAAATCGGATTGAACAAACATGACGGTTTCTAACCAAGGAAAATGCAGTGTATATGATTAGCTAATAACCTGTCCAACCGGTTTTAAGGCAAAACAACTTTAGTTGTAAAATAAAAAGTACAGAGGCGTACCTGGTTGAGCTCGTCATCCTCAGCGTTCTCGCTGTGGCTGCTTTCGTCTATATCCGTCATGGTCATGCCGGGACGTTGCACTTGGAATCGAGCAGATCGACAGCACGAGAGGCACGGAGGGGAAGGAGGCGGCCGAGGACTCAGACGTGGACGACGAGCGAGAGGACGCCGCCAGGCCAGATCCGGTGGGCGAGCGAACGGATCCGGCCATGGAGGCCTTGGATCCAGTCGTGAAGGCCAGGAGCAGCGAGAGAGGACGAGGGAGCTGGGAGAGGTGGGCGCGCTCGCCCCGCGCCTGCGGCTGCCACCAGAGCGTGCCCGCGCCGGGGAGCGGGGGACCCGGCCGGGTGGCCGCCGCGCCGGGGTGAAGAGGAGCTCCCGCGAATGCAGCCTCACCTGTAAAACAAACGGGCTGCAGAAAAAGAAGCAACGCATCCGAATCTAAGACAAGCAGGTAAGGAGCGGCAGGTAGGAGCGACGATGAAAGCAGAGGCCGGAGTACGCACCTGCGTGTTTAGTGAACCTAGCTGTGGCAGGGGCAAACACACCGGCGGCGCACAACTGGATGACGAGCGGCTCGCGATGGCCGGTGACAAGAGTGGATTCTGAACAGCCGGTGAAACCCTAGGCCGTCGCCGTAGTCCGCCCGACGGTTGCACGGCCAGGCCGCCTCACGGATCCGAGCCGCGGGCAGGCGTGGACGGTGGACGGCAACTGACGTCGCGGGCTGGGCGGGGGGAGGGCGGCGAGGGGGATTGGGGAGGGCACCGAGGGACCAGGCAGACGGGCACTCCGCGCGGTGGAGTGGCCGGGGGCACGAGAAGCGTCTGGACGGAGCAGGGGGAAAGAAGCGAAGCTGAGCAGAAGCCGAGTATTATATTTGGCCTCCGGCGATTCTTCTGAGAAGCTAGAACGGACAAAGAGAGGCAGAGGAGGAGCCCAAGGATTTGTGCAGATTAAGAAGAATCGGCTCCGACCAGAATTCGGTGGAAACAATCACAGCCGTCGGGATCGGGAATCGGACGGGCGCAACAATCTGGGGCGACGTGGACACCCTGAGCATCGGCTGAGGCAAACTGCCTTAATAAGAGTAGATCCAGCTGGGAAGAAGTAGGGTCGGCAGAGGATGGCGACGCAGAGATAGGAAAAAGATGATGGCAATATGGCACGGCCTGTGAGCGTGTAGACAGACATAGTGGCACGTGTCCGGCCCTGGAGTTTCCACGACATTTTGTTTTCTTTTGGTTTCTGGACCGAAAGGCAGCTCCGCCGTCGGGCGTACAGTGAGCTCGCACAGACGAGGTGCAATGCATTCGGCCACGCACGTCGCTTGAATCGATCCTTTTCAGTTTCGACTCGGTTCGGTTTGCTCGTTTCCTTCGTCCGTACGGCAAGTTCGTACGTACAGGTCTGCTGCAGGAGCAGGATCATCGTTCCGAACTGCAAGTTCGCTTCATCCAGACGGGTCGCCTCTGTTTAACGCTCTGGAGTGAGAACGTCTACAACCCAGGGAGGGCACGGTATAATCAGAATTTTGTTTTTCGCTCTGCTCGCTTAAACTTAGCAGCCTAGCTTATCAGTCATAGTACAGTGTTTTTTCTCTCACAACAAAAACAACTTCAGCCGGTTTATCAACCGCAGAGAGCATCATCCGAACAGGGCGTTTATTTTTTTGTTGGTTCATAAAAATGATAGAGCGAGTATGTATATGAATAAATAAAACGGAGGAGAATTGGGGAGCAAATTGGTTGCGAATATATATTAAACTGAATTTCGATGTTACGGTGATTCGGTGGGTTCACACATGGCCGACGGATGGTTGACTACCACAAATTGGTCAGACCACAGGTGTGCGTCCAGATTGGTGTGTGCGGCGGTGATAGTAATTGCAGCAATAAGTAATAATACAGTAATTACCTAGAAGAGTACGTTTGGCTGTGGCTTGTCGTAAACGATCGTAAATTTCCAGTCGGAACAGTATTTTTCTCTCACACAAATCAGTCAGCAGTACTTCTTCGTGAATCAGCAACGAAACGAACCAGCCAACCGAACAGGATGAGGGTGTGGTGCTGACAACCAGGGCCTACCACTAGTGTACTTGTTGCTTCAAGGTTCCTTTCGTTTACTAATTGGCAACTGGTCTTGCCCCTTGCTGATCGTGGTGGACACTTGGCAAGTAGAGTCTTCTCCTTTCTTCTCCAATTAGGCAAAACAAATTCATAACTTTTTTGCGTCTTTTTTCTATTGCATCGAGGGTTCACAGTATTCGATACCGTTTGTAAACCACGCATTCCTTATTTTAAAAAGGAACTTGAATTTCACTAGGAAAAAATGTCTAAACAATCTGACAAAGACAAGACCATCAACCCCGTTACCCCAAATAGCACAGTGAGTGGCTCCTTTCTCACACAATACTCCCTCCGTCCTAATATATAAAGCGTAGTACGTGTGCCTGCTGGATTTCTTGTTCAGCAGGAAAGAAGAACCCAATGCGCAGTACGTGTGCATGTTTCATCAGATTTGAGAAGAAGGAACTAGGAGTGGACCCGTACAAGCAGTACACCAGCTAGCTGTCTCTCTGCAGCATAGACATGACTTACTTTCACCAGGGAAAGATGAACGCGTGACCTTTAACCGGTATAAAGATCCATATATATAGATATCCTTAATGATAAAGTAATAAGTAGTACGTGCTGTACTCCCTCTGTCCCAACACTACCAACAAAATGATGAAGTCTTCTAGTGTTTTTAAGTAGTATATAGTAATAAAATACTACCTCAGTCATAGTACACTGGAATTCTCACTAGGAGGCATTTGGTAGGAAAAATTTATACTAAATATTGAATGCTAAAATACTAAGAGAACCCCATGTCAGTAGAAGTTTAAACTTCTGGTTGTTTAAATTATAAGTCATCGTAACTTTTTCTTGGAGAGTTAAAAAATATCAAGGTTGACCAAGTTTATATAATAAAATAATAATATTTATGGTACCAAATAAGTATCATTAGATTCTTCATTAATTATATTTTTATAGTATACTTGTTTTGATGTCATAAATTTTTATAATTTTTTTTTATAATTTTGGTCAAACTTGAGATGCTTTGACTCTCCAAGAAAGTCGGAATGACTTATAATTTGGGGCGGATGGAATAATACATATATAGGCACTTTAGTTTCCCGTTTGGATCCTTGGAATTGAATTCATTCTAATAATTTTTATTTAGGCTTAGATTAATTAAGCTAATATGCTTATGGCCCTGTTTAGATCCACCCAACTAAAATTTAGCTATATAAACTTAGTGTTTTTTTTCTTTTAGCTAGCTAAATGATGGCCAGCTAAATTTTAGCTAGAGATGTTTGGATCCAACAGCTAAATGGTAGCTCAAGAGTTATTTGTGTAACCTACACCTCCCTCCCACATCTCATTAACCATCTCTCTGTTTCTTCCTCTTACCCGACGCCACCACCAGCGGACTAGATCTCAAATTCTCCCACGTGGCGTTTGGATGGTAGGAGGGATAGGGAAAAGTTGATCAACTACAAAGTAATATATCCATGGCAACTACAAAGTTTTATATCTCGGTCAGTATTACAACATTGGTTTAGGTCGTGTCACCTAGCCGTTTGGAAAACTCAAGAAAATTAAAATACAAAATCTAAGAACTTAAAACGAAACTTTTAGACCATAAGTGATTCCAAATGAAAAGGTGATCAACTACAAACTAATATATTTCGTCGAGCTCTACATCTTTATATGAATTTTACTTTGTTGCACTTATTTTTATAGACGGGCCAAATTGCCAATTGCCTCTAAAGTGCCTCTATTTAGAGCAACTTCAAGAGCCTTTTTATACCTTTTCTAATTGGTAGGAATAGAGATATTTGGTGAAAAACCTACCCTCCCACAGCTTCTTTAATTATATCTCTAATTATTGCAATCTTTCGGATTTCTCACTGGCCAAAGAAAGAGAGTGACGTTGGCACTAGAGCGCGCACAAGATATAGAAAAACTATTTAAGGTTGAAAACATAGTTATTGGGGCTGGACCGGACTAGTGTTCTGACAAAAAAAACTAGAATTAGATCCTCCACAAGTTCGGTTGAGCTAAAAGATCACCCATGCAAACAACTGGGAAAAACAAGTTGATCCACCGGTTTTTACTTAGAAATAGGTGAGAACCGCCGAAAAGCTGGCAATGGAGATTCATGTTGAACCATGTTGAGCCAGCGGTTCAAATGGTTGAACTAATCGAATCGTGAACCGAAATCTTTGCTAGTTCGGTTTTTGGTCCAGTTCTAATAACTATAGTGGAAAGATATAAAGAACGATTTTTATTCAATTGATTCTCTAAATGGTGATTTAGAGAATGAGTTTAAGAAACACTTTTAATATACTCTTAGCTGCCTCTACAAATCAATTTCTAAAAGCGGGCCATCAAGAAACCATATTTAGAGATGGTTGTTGATAAAGCCGTCTCTACCTAAAAAGAAGGATGTCCCTAAAAATAATTTATTTAGTAGTGGTAGGCATGCAATTTCGTTTCCTTTTTATCTTCTAGACTAGAGATTTCATGACTCTGTTAACCAACAATCACTTGGAACGCTGATGTTACATTTACACAGTATATGTGTTGGAATTGGAGACCGCTGGAAGATTCCAAATGTGTGACTTTGTTCGGTCGCGAGTTCACCAGTCGGCAGACGATCGACGACTTAGTGCCTCTTTGGTACGGCTTATGCCGGCTTCGGCTTCATCTATTTTGCACAAATCGAGACACTGTAGCGTGAAGTCGTTTTGTAAGACGGGGTTAAAATGAACTAGAAGCCGAGGAAAGCTAGTTTTTCTGGCTTCACCGACTTTGGCTTCACGGTGAAGCCGTTTTAGATATGCCGTGCCAAAGGGGGCCTTAGAAAGCAATGTCGCCGTTGAGCTGGTGCAACTTGCAGTGGTGTCGACTGTCGAAAGGAAGCAGTAGCTACGACTAGTACTATTACTGAATCTCCATCACTGCTGAAACGGACTTGATTGCACGCTTTTAACTAGTAGCTAGCAGTACCCCGAACGCATCTGCCAGTGTATTATTATTGGGTACTATATACTAGTAGTATAGAGGTCATGCATTATATTACTTGTCATATCTGAATTTGGAGTAGTCAAACACATGGAGACATTGCAATAATGCTTCAGTTGAGCCATCAAGCTCCTTTGACTCTCAGGTCACGTTTTGAAAAGTTGAAAGAAATTTGGGAAACCTAGCTAGCAAACAAACATCACGTGCAGATCGATACGCATGCATGCGTACTCTCTAGCCTACATGGGGGTACAGTATATGTCACTGTGGTGTCGTACGAAGAGCAAATTTGTTGACTTGCTGTAACCATATATCATCAAAAGGCTACAGGAGACTTGTCCAAGTTAGATTAGTCCACATATATAGATAGCTCGAGTTGACTAGATAGACGCCAGTATGGTCCTCACGTCAAGCCTTGAACTTCCGATTGGCATATTATAATCTACAGTATATCTTCCGAGTTGACCGGTGGACGCCATAGCTAAAAAAGCTCTAGTCTAGATTGTTATAATATCATATCAAAGGAGGAGCGCTAATGGAGATGCATGGGACAGATCGAGATGGTGAAGCGTGTCGATCGTAAATTTGTAATTGGAAAGAAAGACGTCACTATTTAGCCTCTTTGTTTATCGCCGGTAGAAACCATTGGAATGTATGGGCTTCGGCCAATAGAAATTTCCAATAATTCCGAATAAACCTCAAAAGCTCATTCATGTGTGTAAATAGGAAAGCGGGGAACTTTACTCCCACCTTGCTAGTTAGAGTAGAGGTTGCTATACTTAAATGCGAAAGCCCTCTCTATTTCATTGGGATTCGAGTGGGAAAAGAAAGGAAATCCACACGTGCGCACTTGCTCGCCTCGCTAGGCGCGAGCATACCTGCATGATCGGTCTGTGGTCTCCTTTTTGTAGTTTTGGTTTTTGTTACTTGGTCTCTATGTTTGCAAATAGGAATTCTAAACGCTTTAGATCGTGATTGCGATACGAGATCATGCGGGACTGCCAGAACAAATCCATTCAAGTTAGTGTTTTGCTCTCTTTGGATGTTCACTACTACAGGATGGACTTGTTGTCCCGGGCGGTAACGGCCTTTAGTCCCGGTTACCGCGCCAGGACAACGATCCCGGGATTAAAGGTGGAACCTTCAGTCCCGGGTCATCGAGCCGGGACTAAAGAGGGACCTTTAGTCCCGGTTGGTAACCCCAACCGAGACTAAAGGTTCCTTTTCTTATTCTTTTTTTTGTTTAATTTATTTTTAGTTCAGTTACACATATTTGTTTAATATATAATATATTTTTATGTACGTATTCTACGCTGCTAATATAAATACACGCACGCATATAATTACATCTAATTCTCATCTCGAGTATTATTATATTCGAATAAAGTATGAAACTATATATATTATAGATATATATGTATATATACAACACTTTCATAATATTGTTCTCGAAAATAACGATATCAATAAACATTTAATTTACATCATTAGTTCCTTAGGATCAAAGTAGAACTCGCCGTTGGGATTTAGCACTTTTTCTAGAAGAAATCCTGTTATTGACTCTTGAACTGCTTTCAGATGGTCTTTTTGCATGACCCTTTGTTTCAACCATTCAGTCTTGCATTTGAAATAAAAGGAAAAGTATTAATACATATATATATATATATTCATTTAAAAATAAATAAAAAAAAATTGATATATACGTACTCTGAGGACATCTTGAGGAGTTCTTCTTATGTGTGCAGTGATAAATTCACAAACGTAGTATCCACACAAGTTATTACCTGGTTGCTGCCGCAAACACCACTGTACGAGAAGAAGATTATTCTCATCATCTCACACATAAATTGAAGTACGATATAGTAATTAAACACGTGGGGAAGTATATATAGTACAACTTACTAGTATTTCAACTACATTAAGTGGTGCCTTGCGATCCTTGTGGTGTTGCCGAATAAACTTTTTCCAAACCCTGTGCGACCAATAATGTACGATCGTTAATAAATTATGGCAAAGTCTATTCAATAATAGTTGTGCGCAAGAGATCGAAATTACCCCTGGATAATGTCTATCATATCTTGGTATAGTGCCCGCTCTTTTCTCATTCTCAATGAGTCCAAGATTACTAACCGACTTGAGTTTAACTCAATGACAATGAGTATCCAGTGAAACCTGCATTGATTTATACACACACGTACATGCATATAAGTTGTATTGATATTACATAAAATATGTAGACTACATTATTATTAACACTTACTCAAAGTTGTACGAGAAAAGTATTGTTGTCTTGTCGTGCTGCTTCACGAAAAACTTCATGATATTCGTCTGTGCTTCAGATACCCAGTGCTCCTTGACAATAATATCGGTTTTGAATACGATATAAGGATCAATGAAGCCAACACTGGTGTCTTGTATTCTTTGGAGCTCTGACATCTGGAATCTGTATATAAATATAAGTTACATGTGAGGATAATTATATACACGTACGCATAGAAGTGAGTTTATTAAATAAAAGTAAGAATCACTTACAAACAAAAGGAGCTAATGATTGATTTGTCTAGAGCGTCCAAGTGGTATAGTTGATGCAATTCTTCAAAACTGATATGTAAGATGTCATCGCCACGGAAGTAATGATGGTCTCCAAATCTGACAAAGATCCACTGCTCACCCCTACCACACGCCTGCATGTACCACTTATTGAGCAAGTACATTTGCGTACCCAATTCATTCAGAGCCGCAGGGTTATACAGACTTTTGCCAAATTTATAAATCTTCCAGGTATCAACTTCTAGGTTCTAGATTGGAGCTTTGCCCGTCAATTGATCCAAGGTTAAACCAGTTAGTTCAAAAAAAGCATTAAGGTCTTGAACCGACACTTCTCTAGAGTTGTCTGGTCGATAGACTTCTATGTTGGAACCATATTCATTAGCAACAACAAGATTTTGCATTGGTTGCTTCTGTTGTCCGAGCTGTGGGACATCCTTCCCTGATGCTCTTTTCCTTTTCTTATGTGCATCATGTGACTTCACGAGGGAGCGGTCATAGTCTGATAGTGGCGGAGGCTTACGAACTTCAAGCATCTTTTTCTTGTGAGCTTCGACCTTCTGCCTCAGCTGATCTCGTGGTATGTAAAAGTACGGCTTCTCCTTAAGCTTCGCTTGTCTCTGCTTTTGGATATCTATAAAAAAATCTTTCACTTTTTTGTCTTCTTCAGCTGCTATTTGCTCATCAGTCTTTTCAGGAAGTATTTCTTGAGAAATAACTCTTTTTTTCGGGGTCTTCTTTGCCGCCGGGACCTTAGACGTCTTTGTAGTGCGTCGCTGTGGAGGGTGTGGGGGCGGTGTTGGAGACCGGCGTGGAGGCGATGAGGCCGGTGTTGGAGTCCGGCGTGGAGGCGTTGGAGATCGTTGTGGAGACGGTGGGGCTGGTGTAGGAGTTGGAGATCGTTGTGGAGGCGATGGGGCCGGTGTAGGAGTTGGAGATCGCCGTGCGGATGAAGTCGTCTCGCTCCCCACGACGCTGTGATGAGATGGGGAATGAATGATTGGGCTAGGCTGGGGGAGACCCTGCTACAAAAACAAGTTGTGGGTCAATTATTTTTGAAGCCAATATAAAATTAATGGAAAATAATATTTCATTCACTTTCATTCGTACCTAGGGTGAGGTAGGGGAAGCGGTGGCGCCCCAGGAATGATGATGAAGCGTTTGCACCATTGAATAAATGTCTTCTCTACTTCTCCTAGTGTCTTCTCCCCATCACCGCCTTCAATGTCAAGAGGAACATTGTTGTAACCTTTGAGCACTCTATCGACTGAGACGCTAGCATATCCAGGTTGAATAACTAACCCATGGATTCTTGGGTGTCTTCGTTCGGTCTATTGGAGATACAACCCCGATAGCCACCATGATTGATGCATTATTACCATCTAGAATGTGCAGCTCACATGTTGTTAGAGGCTCGGTAATGTCATCAATAGGGAAGCGCAACCCAACGTCACCTTGAATAACTGGCAGCTCCGTGGAAGCACAACTGCTTTTCATCTGACCAACGGGGCTAATGGTGACTCCCGGCGTTGATTGCGATTGCATTTGACTCATTGCTAGCTGCACTTGCCTCTTGATCTCCTCCTGCATTCTTGCCTCAAGAGATTTTTCTCGTTCACGTGATTCAAGCAATGCTTGTCGTGACTCATTAACAAATTGCTCCAATACACGGATTCGGTCTGCCTCCTCATCCTTCTTTCTCTGGCGGCTTCTGTAGGTATCCTTGTCTGCTAGGAATGCTTGTAGCCACGGAACCGCCCCATAGCCTCTTGTTCGACCACCGTGTTCGGGATTCTCTAGGGCATATGTCAATTCATCCTTTTCTCTATTGGGCTTGAAAACACCACTATCAGGTTCTTCCCTAGCACGAGCTAGTCTCTGTGTTGCTCTCTCAATTTTTTGGCCAAAAATTAGCTTGCCAATGTCTAGGTCTAGGCTTCCCCCATGAGCGTAGAACCAATTCTTCGCGCGTTGAGGCCAGTTCTTCTCTATTGTTTCAGGTATGATTCCCATGGCAGTAATCTCTGCTTCTAGGTTCTGTCACTTGGGAATAGCACTCCTATAACCACCTGATCCCATGCGATGATGGTATTGCTTCTGTCGGGCATTCTGTTGATTCCTCATCACACGTTCCTCACACTCTTGAGATGTCTTGTATTGTACGAAGTCATCCCAATGGGACTCCAACTTGACAAACGCCTTAGCATTGAAATCCGGCGTTTCATTCTTCAAGATAAACTTTTTATACAATGTCTTCTTCCAACTCTGGAACAATGTTGCCATCTTCTTCATTGTCCAATCCCTCACTAGCTCCTTCAAAGCATCATCTGCTTGTAATGTGAAATGCTGAGTGATATCTCTCCAAGCTAGGTTCTTGTCACGATCAGATACAAAACTAACATTAGGAGCGGATATCTTCTGCTTCCATTCACAAGCACTAACTGGGATCCTATCCCTTACAATGAACCCACATTGATTGACATATGTCTGAGCATGTGGTCCCAAGGGTTTGCTGGTGTTGGTGTCGAATTCTGATATTATGAAATGGCCCTCTAATGGCTTTTTTTGGCCCTCGAACTTTCCTACTCTTGTCGGTGGTTGATGTAGATCCAGAGGTCGGCTACATGAGTAGAAACACAACGATTAACAACAAATATACGTACGCATGCATCTATAAGAGATGATAGATAATCGAATATACCTCGCCAGTATTTTCTTGCGCAACAATTTGTTGATCTTCAACCACCGGGATATTCAGGATATCCTCATAATCAGCAAAGTACTGACTCGTGTCATCTACATCCGTATTGGTGCTGGCGTTGATAATATCCGCCATTATGTCATCATTCAAGTTATCATCCGGAGCAGCCATTTGTATCTTCAAGACATAGATAGAATTACTATGGCACATAACATAAGTACATGTGATAACACATATAGAATTACTAAATCCAATTAAATATAATAACACATAATATTTCATAAGGATAAACAATAATAAGGTATAGGCTTTGGAATCAAATCAAAAACACTTTCGATCCAAAAACATGGAAATAAGTACATGTATATATACACATAGAATGATACAATTTTCTCTCTCTCTCAACACATAGAAATAAGTGCATATGTATATATCTCTAGATATGCATGTGATAACACATAGAATGTCTCTCTAGATACAATTTTCTCTCTCTCAACACATGGAAATAATTAAGTACATATATATATACACATAGAAATAATTAAGTACATATATATGTATACATATAGAATCTCTCTCTAGATACATGTGATATAGATAGAATTACTAATAAAATATCCAAGTGATATATAGATAGAATTACTAAAATAAAATATGCATGTGATATAGAGATAGAATTACTAATAAAATATGCATGTGTCAATTACTAAAACAAAATTAAATCTAACATATATATAGAGAGATAGAATATAATTACTAAATCCAATTAAATAAAATAACACACATATATCTAGATAGAATTAATTACTAAATCTAATTAAACCTAACATATATACATAGATAGAATTACTAAATCAAAATTAAATCTAACACATATATAGAGAGAGATAGAATAATAATTACTAAATATATCAAAAACTATAATAAAAACTATCTAAAAAACTATCTAAATAAAGTACTAATTAAATTTTAATACATTTAAATCTAATTAACATATATCAAAAACTATCTAAAAAACTAACTAAAAAACTATCTAAAAAATATGGCTGAGCTCTATAGCTAGCAGGCGGGCGGATGGCGGGCGTGCTGGCCGGCCACGGGGCCAAGCTGAGCCGCGCGAGGACGACGTACGGTGGAGACGAGCTCAACGGCCGCCAGGCGGGGCTCGATGACGAGGCCGGGCAGGGGTAGACGACGTACGACGGCGGCGCGGGAGAGCTCGACGCGGCCGGACGCGGCAGAGACGAGATCAACGTTGTAGATCGAAAAGTAGAAGATGAACAGAGGAACCGTTCGATATATATAGGCCGGGACCCTTTAGTCCCGGCTGGTAACACCAACCAGGACTAAAGATCCTTTAGTCCCGGCTGATACGCCGAGCCGGGACTCCCTTTAGTCCCGGCTCGGCTTACCAGCCGAGACTAAAGGATCTTTAGTCCCGGTTGGTGTTACCAGCCGGGACTAAAGATATTTTTGGGCGGGCAATTCCGCCCACCCTTTAGTCCCGGTTCCTGGCCTGGGCCGGGACTAAAGGCCTAAAAATTTTGGCAGCCCGCCAGAGTAATCGGAAAGGCCTGGGATTTTGATTTTGTTCTCCTTGTTTAATACTAATTAATTCTATAGCAACTTCAATACTTTGCAATATTTATTTTAAAAAATACTATTGATTAACTAATTATTTATTGTAAATAGGAAAATTTTGTAACCTAAAGTTTTTAATTTTTTTTATGAATATAGAATATAAATGTTACTAATACTAAGTATTTTGTTAATGCAAAAATATATTTGTAACTTAAAATTAACAAAACTAATATTATTCGGTAGGAAATTTATTATCACATTATTGTAACGTCAATGTTTCAATTTTTTCTGTGTTTTTGACCAAAATGATAGGAAATTTTTGTTGAACCTATAAAAATAAAGAAAATGTAGTATTTTTATTCTACAACTTTTTTAAATGAAAAAATGGCCTATATAAGGATTGTAGATCTTGATGAGTTGAACAAACTTAATATTCAAAACTTTTCAATTTGAGACAATCTACGGTTCCGAAAACTAGTTTGTAGGCATCGAAATTTAAAAATCACAAATTTGAACCATCTAAACTTTCTCAAATGGAAAGTTGACCAAAACAACAATTGTATATCTTGATGAGCTGAACAAACTTGGTATTCAAAACTTTTCAATTTGAGATAATCTAGGGTTCCGAAAAATAGTTTGTAGGCGTAGAAATTTAAAAATCACAAATTTGAACCATCCAAACTATCTCAAATGGAAAGTTGACCAAAACAACAATTGTAGATCTTGATGAGTTTAACAAACTTGGTATTCAAAACTTTTCAATTTTAAGTCATTTAGAGTCCATAATACTAGAGTCAAAGTGTTGTTTTTTCATTTGACCAAATTTGACTTGGTGAAACTTGCTCAAATGAGACACTAAATGACCTCAGATGAAAAATCTCTGAATACCAAGTTTGATCATCTTAGCAAGATCTACAATTGTTACATAGCTCATTTTCCCATTTGAGAAAGTTTTATCAAACACTAGTCACAAATTCTTGAATCTCGTAGACTTTCTAAAACTGTGTCACACACTTGTGAAATTGGAACTATATTTTGTTCAAACTTTCTCAAACGAAAAAATGGCCTATATAAGGATTGTAGATCTTGATGAGATGAACAAACTTGGTATTCAAAACTTTTCAATTTGAGACAATCTAGGGTTCAGAAAATTAGTTTGTAGGCGTCGAAATTTAAAAATCACAAATTTAAACCGTCCACACTATCTCAAATGGAAAGTTGACCAAAACAACAATTGTAGATCTTGATGATTTTAACAAACTTGGTATTCAAAACTTTTCAATTTGAAGTCATTTAGAGTTCATAATACTAGAGTCAAAGTGTTTTTTTTTCATTTGACCAAATTTGACTTGGTCAAACTTGCTCAAATGAGACACTAAATGACCTCAGATGAAAAAACTCTGAATACCAAGTTTGATCATCTCAGCAAGATCTACAATTGTTATATAGCTCATTTTCCTATTTGAGAAAGTTTTATAAAACACTAGTCATAAATTCTTGAATCTCATATAGACTTTCTAAAACTATGTCATAACAGTGCATCGTTGTATCATGCGGGCACAACAGTGAATTTCTTCTTGACGTATGACCCTTGGTTATGATCTTGTCGTAACCATGGAGTGTCTTCATCATTTAACATGATGCTTGGATATTTCTTCACTATGAAGGGTGGAATTCGGACATTTCTTTCATAATCTTCTGACATGTCTGACTTGTCTTCAATTCCCACTATATTTATTTTCCCAGAAAAAACTATGTGGCGCTTTGACTCATTGATCATTGAGTTGATGTGTTCATTTTTTCCTCTTTTTGATTTTGTAGACATGTCTTTCACATAGAACATCTGACTCACATCGGCAGCAAGGACGAATGGTTCGTCTTTGTACCCAATATTGTTGAGGTCCACTGTTGTCATTCCATACTCTTTGTCGACTGTTACCCCTCCTCTGGTCAGCTTCACCCATTGGCACCGGAACAAAGGGACTTTAAAATTAGGTGCGTAGTCTAGTTCCCATATATCTTCTATGCTTCCATAATATGTTTGTATATTCCCATTTGGATCTGTGCCATCTATGCGAACACCACTATTTTGATTGGTGCTCCTTTTATCTTGGGCAACTGTGTAAAATGTATTCCCATTTATCTCGTACCCTTGGTACGTGATGATATGCCACGATGGTTGCCTAGCCAACAAATACAGTTGCTCATCAATATTGTCATCGCCTTGACATTCTTTTCGCAACCAACTACTGAATCTTTCCATGTGCTGACGCCTAATCCAAGCTTCAGTCTTCCCTGGAAACTTGGATCGTAAGAACTCCTTATGTATCTCGATGTACGGATGCATCAATGACGAGTTCTGAAGAACTGTGTAGTGTGCTTTATTGAAATAATCGTCTTCCATGCCAATATATGTTTTCTTCCCTAAAGTTCCTTTACCACTGATTCTTCCCTCGTGTCACGATTCGGGAACACCAATCGGGGCAAGGTCAGGAATAAAGTCAACACAAAACTCAATGACCTCCTCTATTCCATAGCCCTAGGCGATGCTTCCTTCAGGTTTAGAACAGACTTTCACATATTTCTTCAAGACTCCCATAAACCTCTCGAAGGGGAACATGTTATGTAAGAACACAGGTCCAAGAATACTAATCTCCTTCACCAAATGAACTAGGAGGTGTGTCATGATATTAAAGAAGGATGGAGGGAACACCAACTCAAAGCTGACAAGACATTGAACCACATCATTCTATAGAGTAGCTAGTTCCACTGGATTGATTGCCTTCTGAGAAATTGCATTGAGGAATGCACATAGCTTCACGGTGGCTAGACGTACATGTGGAGGTAGAATTCCTCTTAAAGCAACTAGAAGCAATTACGTCATAAGCACGTGGCAGTCGTGGGACTTTAAGTTTAGAAATTTCTTCTCTGGCACATTTATTATACCCTTTATATTGGAGGAGAATCCCGATGGGACCTTGATGCTGCTTAGACATTCGAACATGCTGTCCCTCTCTTCTTTGCTAAGCGTGTAGCTAGCAAGACTTAAGTAATGACGTCCATCATCTGTCTTCTCTGGATGAAGGTTGTCTCGTTCTTTCATGCCCTGCAAGTCCTGGCGTGCTTCAAGTGAATCCTTTGGCTTCCCGTACACACCCATGAATCCTAACAGGTTCACACAAAGATTCTTTGTCAGGTGCATCACGTCGATTGCGTTGCGGACCTCTAGGACTTGCCAATAGGGTAGCTCCCAAAAGATGGACTTCTTCTTCCACATGGGTGCGTGCCCCTTAGCATCTTTGGGAACAGATTCGCTGCCTTGTCCCTTTCCAAATACTACTTTCACATCCTTGACCATTGCGAGTACATCTTCCCCGGTTCGGTTATGAGGCTTCTTCCAGTGGTCTGGCTTACCTTTAAAATACTTACCTTTCTTTCTTACTTGGTGATTCAAAGGAAGGAATCGACGATGGCCAAGGTACACGACCTTTCGACATCTTTTCAAATATATACTGTCAAGGTCATCAAAACAATGTGTGCATGCATTATATCCTTTGTTTGTCTGACCTGAAAGATTACTTAAAGCAGGCCAATCATTGATTGTTATGAACAACATTGCTCGTAGGTCAAAGTGTTCTTGTTTGTACTCATCCCAGACATGTACACCTGGTTTGTTCCATAAAACTAGAAGTTCTTCAACTAATGGCTTCAGATAGACATCAATGTCGTTGCCAGGTTGCCTCGGACCTTGGATGAGGATCGGTATCATAATGAACTTCCGCTTCATGCATAACCATGGAGGAAGGTTGTAGATACATAGAGTAACTGACCAAGTGCTATGACTAGTGCTCTGCTCCACAAAAGGATTCATACCATCTATACTTAAGGCGAACCTTAAGTTTCTAGCCTCATTTGCAAACTCTGGAAATTCTCTATCTATCGCTCTCCACTAGGACCCATCAGCTGGGTGTCTCAGCATATTGTCTACCTTACGGTCTTCTTTATGCCACCGCAACAACTTTGCATGGTCTTTATTTCTGAACAAACGTTTTAAGCGTGGTATTATAGGAGCATACCACATAACCTTGGCAGGGATTTTCTTTCTAGGACATTGTTCACCCTCGACGTCACCAGGATCATCGCGCCTGATCTTATACCGCGCTGCTTTACATACCGGACATTCATCCAAATTCTCGTATTCATTGCCATGGTAGAGGATGCAGTCATTAGAACATGCCTGTATCTTCTGGATTTTTAATCCCAAAGGGCAGACAACCTTTTTTGCTTCATACATAGTGGTGGACAATTCATTTGGCTTCGGAAGCATCTTCTTTATGAGGTTCAATAAATTCCCAAATGCCTTGTCGGATACACCATTCTTTGCCTTCTACTGTAGCAATTCCAGTGTTGTACCCAACTTTTTTTGCCCCTCTTCGGCCGTCGGGTATAGCAACTTCCTATGATCCTCAAGCATGCGCTCGAACTTAACTTTCTCTTTTTCACTTTCGCATTCTTGTTGTGCATCACGAATGGCATCGCCAAGAGCATCACCGAGATCATCTTCTGCCGCTACCTCTTCTTCATCTCCCCCATTGTAGTATCATCAAAGGCACCATACTGAGCAATAATGTCATCAATGTCTAAATCTTCTCCTTCACCTTCTTCCATCATGACCCCGCTTTATCCATGCTTAGTTCAACATATATAGTTTGACATGAAACCTGACTTAAGCAAATGTGAATGAAGACTCATTTAGCTTGAATATTCCTTTAAATTCTTACATATGGCACATGGACAGCACATGAAACCATCCCGCTTATTTGCCTCGGCCACACCTAAGAAATAGTGCACGCCCTCAATAAAGTCTTGGGAGCGGCGATCGGCATTGTACATCCAATGGCGTGACATAATCTGCATTACACGACAAATTATGAAAACCTTGAACATAATTAAGTATTTTATTACACAACATAGATGACACACACATGGTTGATTAATTAACTAAGCCTGGCTACAACGTAAGCAATCCCAACTATCACTAAACAAACTAAAACTACAATGCACTTCAAGAATATAATTATTTACGTGACCAGTCGCATAACTAAAATGCAGACAAATCATTAAATCTGCTGAATATCAATAAGCTTCTCCTCACGGCTCACTGCCTCATCATCAGCAGCCGCTACCTCAAGCGCACCCGAATTCTGCACGTATGTAGCATAATCTTCCTCCCAGTACCAACCATCGCATCTATTGCCCTCCCACTGAAATTAAAGCCAAAAAATATTTAGTCAAAAATATTCAAGAAAAGCAGGTCAATTAGCCATAATAATCAAATGCGTAAGAAACTCACATCGCGATCCAGGCACTTGTAGAAAAACACGACCCTTGTTGGGTCCCTGTCTCTTGACTCGGTACTCCATCATAATCTTCTGCTTACACTTGCCGCAGATAATGAGAGGGAGTTCTGGCCTCAGTTGTTTCGCAACCGAACGAGAGGCCGAGGATCCGGTACCAGTTGTCATCTACTTTCTATACTTATTTTTGCAAACTCGTGTAAATTTCACATTTTCTAAAATAATATATTTAAACAAAACTAAAATTATTTATTTATCTAACTAAACCATGAAATATGTACTATGTATAATAGTAAAATACCAAACTATCAAGTGATTTTACTATTGTAAATCATCATGTGATTTTGAGCTAAAAATGACATAGAAATCAAATAGCTCAAAAACATGTTTCAATAAATAACCATCCGTACTAGTTGACCTTGCTTACGTGATCATCTCGGCGAGCATTTCTCCACCGGACGGCACCGTACTTGGCCAAGGAAGAGCTCCGATTCTACGAGGAAGGGAACACGGTCTTCCACGACCATTGCCGCTCTCCCTCGTAAAATCAAAGCTCCTCCTTGACGTCCGTTACCGCTCGGCAGAGAACATGCTCGCCGAGATGAACACGGTCCGCAAGTTCAACTAGTATGGATTTTCTATAATTTTCTAACTATTTTCCAAGTTTTTCATTTCATGGAAAATTTAATTCTAAAAAATAAAAGGCATGATTTCTAAGTATTTCATTTCATGGAAAAAATAATTCTAAGTGACACCTTTCGATATCGGCGAGCTCATGGGCATTTAGGTTGCCGAGATAGTAACATTTGTAGATGACATTTGTAGGTCCGGGTTATCAAATATCCATCAAATTATAGCTCAAAAACATGTTTCAATAAATAACCATCCGTACTAGTTGACTTTGCTTACGTGATCATCTCGGCGAGCATTTCTCCACCGGACGGCACCGTACTTGGCCAAGGAAGAGCTCCGATTCTACGAGGAAGGAAACACGGTCTTCCACGACCGTTGCCGCTCTCCCTCGTAAAATCAAAGCTCCTCCTTGATGTCCGTTACCGGTCAGCAGAGAACATGCTCGCCGAGCTAAACACGGTCCGCAAGTTCAACTAGTACGGATTTGCTACAATTTTCTAACTATTTTCTAAGTTTTTCATTTCATGAAAAAATTAATTCTAAGATCACGTAAGCCGCCGGGGACAAGGATGGCGCGTGCTCCAGCGAGGACGAGCGAGGCGTGATTTTGATGAACTAATTTAACTTTTGTTTATCCAAACATATATGCAAATTATCATGTGATTTTGAGCTAAAAATGACATATAAAATTATAATAAAGTCCAACATATAAAGTTACACATACATCTACATCGCAAAATAAGATAAGCTACTGATAAAACATAAGAGGATTAAGTTTGTTACCTCCAAAATCGAAGAGCAACACCAATGGAGGGGGAGAGATCAAGAACAACAGCAAGCTGAAGAACAGAGGCAGTGAGTTTGAATGGAATGACTCGGGCTCGGGGAGGAAGAAATGAGCTGGTCTATAGGCCGGGATAATTAGTCCCGGTTAGGGGGTCAAACCGGGACTAAAGATTAATCTTTATTCCTGGAATCACCCAAACCGGGACTAAAAGCTTTAGTCCCGGCTGGTAGATACTAACCGGGACTACAGTCCCGGTTGGTAATACCAGCCGGACTAAAGATTCCTGCCCCGCGGACGACCGTTGGGCAGGAACCTTTAGTCCTGGAGGCAAAAAAATGCCGAGGCTAATGCCAAATTGGGACATCGTTCTAAAGTCTGTTCTCTGATAATGGTTGTGCCACTGTTGTACATGTACCTCACCATCCTGAGCACATGCGGCGTGCATCGGCGATGGGGAGAGTAGGTCTCTGAAGCCCATGTTCTTATGATCATGCACCAGGAGGATTTTGGGAAGCACTTTCCCGTGACTACTCCCAACTTCCACGATAGCTCATCTTCCAAATGTTGTGTCGGGAGGTCATCTCTACCACTACTAGCTTCGCTGCATCTTCAACAACAATGTTCCTCCATCGCTAATCGACGACTGTGCACCACCAGCCACGTCGTGTACTCCATCTACAAACAAAATGTACTCACGCCGTGATTCGATCTGTTTCTTCAGCGTATTTACTAGTTCAATCATGCTGCTGTTTGCATTGATGTTGATCGGTTCAACTAGTATTATACATACTAATATCTAAGATCGTTATATTTTATGTTTTGAAATTAATCATGAAATTGCCTAATTATTCAATAAATTAAAAACCTTATTGTAGGTCTTCTCTTGGATTAACTATGGCTAGTTTTACTGATGTACTAAGGTGGAAAAATTTACCAATGTGCACTTCAAGAGGTACCAAGTAAAGTCCGTGATCTGGCTATATTTGGCCATGCAGCCCGCGGCCCGCCGGCCCGGCCCGTGGCCCGTTGTTTTGGCCCGGACCGAGTCCGGCCTGGCCCGTATTACACCGTGCCCGTCTTGGCCGTGGCTTTGAGACACGGGCCGTGCACGGGCCGCCCGGCCTGCCCGTGTACACGGCACGCAGGCACGCAGACGGATGGATGATGCGGCCCGGTGGCGGCCCGGTCGGAGAAACGGCCCACGAAGGCAGGCCACCGGGCGCCGGCCCACCCCACGCACCCCTCCCCTCTCCCCTCGTCGTATATAAGCCGTCCGGCTGTGGCGCATCCCCCTCCCAAACCCTAACCTAATCCTCTCCCCCGCCGCGGCTCTCTCAGTCTCTCGCTCTCGCTCCGCTGTCCGCTCTCCCATTCTCGATCCAGATCCACCGCCGCCGACGCCGACGTTCGTCCGTCCTCCCCGAGTCCCCGTCACCGGTGAGCGGTGACCGCGTCGGCGCTCCTCCCTGGTCCCTGCTTCCCCGCCATCTCCTCCCTCCTTTTCCTCTACTCTCACTCCCTCACTCCCCTCTCGGTGAACCATGTGAGTGTTCATGGCAGTCCCTCCTCCTCCACCACCTCGCCGTCGATTCTAATCCGTGTCTGTCTATCTCATCCGCTGCTTGGCTGGCCTCTTCATCACCGGCACCGCGCTCCGGGTACACAGGTTGGACTTCTTCCCTAACCCTAACCCTAGATCTGTCATCTGTTCTTCTTCTCACTTCTTCGTCTTCTTCTCACTTCTTCTTCTTCTTCAGTTCTTCACTTCTTCTTCTAACTTCTTCTTGCGTGCAGGTTGGCGCCTGACGCCACGTCTTCCTCCTCTGGAGTAGACATGGCCAGAGCCAGCCTAAGCGCCTGCTGAGGGCTTTGGTCTGGTGTCTGCCGGAGGTCGAGGTCGGGCACGGCTGTCCGGCTCGTCCGCGGGCGGTTCCGGCCTCGCAACGCGGGGGGAGAATCAGCATCCCCTCGGCGACGGCGAGGACCAGGCGCTGTACGCGGATGACCTGCTGGAAGTCGAGGACGACGACGACATACGTGATGATGCAGCCGGTCTGTTCGGCGTCGACCTCGGTGACGGCAACCAGCCCATCGATGTCGATGGCGACGACAACGATGGTGGAGTTGAGGTATCCACTGACACTCATGGTACCTCCTCTGGTAAGAAAGTTTCTGCTGTTTGGGATTACTTCCATGAGATTAAGGAGAAGGGAATTCGAGTACGTGCCATCTGTAAACATTGTCATGCGCGATACACTGCTAGATCGGCGCTGGCACTGCCATTTGAGACGGCACATGAATTCTTGTATGAAAAAACGTGATCAGGCTAGTCTTGTCCAGTCTAAGCTTGCTCTGAATCCTGATGGTTTGAACAATTGGGTGTATGATCCTTTGATTGCTCGCACTGAGTTGTGCCGTTTGATTGCTAGGCTAGACCTTCCTTTAGGGATAGGTGAGACTGATGCTTGGGAGGATTACATTAAGCGTGCTCATAATCCTCTGTTCCAAAAGGTTTCTAGGCAGACCACCACTAGAGATATGTCTAAACTGTTTGATGAACAACGTGATATGCTTATGAAATCTGTGTTGCCTGTTGCATCTTCTATTTCTTTGACATCTGATATTTGGTCTGGTAATGCTAAAGAGGATTATATATCTGTGGTTGCTCATTATGTTAGTGCTGATTGGGAGTTATAGAAAAAAGTAATTGGTTTAAGGCTGATTGATGTTTCACATTCTAGTGATAACATTGCTGATAGGATTGCTAGTGTGGTTGAGGAGTTTGGTTTGATAGACAAGGTATTTTCTGTGTCTCTAGACAATGCTTCTGCTAATTCTAGGGCATATGAGATTTTGCAGCCTATGTTCTTTGGTTATTTGGGTTCTTATCCAGCACCTACCCCCAATGATCCTAACAAGGTGCAGTACTTGCTTGTGCATCAGCGTTGTGCATGCCATATCATCAATCTTATTGTTAAATCTGGCATGAAGAGGTTGAAACCTTATACTGAAGATTTTAGAACTGCAATAAGTTTTTTAAATTCCTCTAATCAAAGAATTGCATTGTTTAAAAACTACTGCAAGGCTCAGGGTCTTAGACCTAGGAAGTTTGGCTTGGACATGGATGTTAGATGGAATTCTACTTTTTTGATACTCAAACATTTGCTGCCATACAAAGAAGTCTTTGATGTGTTTATTACCTCTAATTATGGTTCTACTTTGTTGACTACACAGCATTGGCATGTTGCTGAACAAATAATGATATTCCTAGAACTCTTCTATAACTCTACTGTTGTGCTGTCTGGGGTTTATTATCCCACAACTCCACTTGTTTTGCACCATATGCTTGACATGGCTGAACATTTGCAAAATGCTGAAAAAGATGCTAATTTTAGAATGATTGCTACTCCTATGAAGCTTAAATTCCTTAAATATTGGGAGAAAATTCCACTCATTTATTCATATGCATTCATTCTTGATCCTAGAGCTAAGATGAAAGGGTTCTTTAATGTGCTTGAATTGCTTGGTAAGGCAACTGGATGCATTTATAGTTCATACTATGCTGATGTAAAAGATGAATTGTATAAATTGTTTGGCAAGTATGAACAGAAATTTGGTGCAGTGAGGTCTCAGAGGGTTTCAATCCCTTCAGCTCATACTGGTAAGACAAAACAGGCATGGGGAAGGATCTTTGGAGGTCCTGGTGATTCCCCTGTCTCTTCTTCCCCCTCAGCTCATACTCCATCTGTTGTTAGTGAGCTCAAAGCATACTTGGACAGTGACCCTGTCACATGTTATGAGGAATCCTTTGACATACTCCTCTGGTGGCGTGACCACAAGCTAACTTATCCAATCCTGTCTATTATGGCTCGAGATATTATGTCTGTCCCTGTGTCTACTGTCTCTTCCGAGTCCTGTTTCAGCTGTACATCCAGGATACTCGAAGATCGGCGGCGGCGCTTGTTGCCTGAGCATGTTGAGATGCTCACCTGCATCAAGGACTGGGAGCAAGGTGCAAGAAGAGAACAGCATACACCTGAGGACCTGGACCTTGAGGAGGCATTCAAGAACCTCTTCCTCGATGAACAAGGCGAAGGCAGCGGCTCCGGCAGTGTCAGCGGCAGCGGCGGTACTGCTGGTGCTGCTGGTGGATAGAAGAAGAAGAAGAGAAGATGAGAGGTAGTCACTCAACATTCAAGTTCCATTTTGCATCATTTCTTTACATTCAAGTACTGCTGGTACTAACATTGCTTTGCTTGCAGGAACTTTTGGTGTGCTAGAGTGAGTCACTATGATCAATGAAGGAAGAACTTTGCCACTGATGACCTGATGTTGTAATAGGATAGAACTTTTGCTGTTCCTGCCTTCCTGGCTTCCTATTGCTGTGATCTGTGAACTCACTAAGTCACAATGACTTTGCCACTGATGTTGGCTATCCTAATAGGATAGAAGTATAGAACTATAAGACCTTGACATTTAGAGCTGGCTGCACTCTTTTTCCCTTTCTAGGGTTTCTCACAAGGGTGAGTTTTACCTAGAAAGGTTTTTAATGAGGCAGCATTGCACAAAACAGCTCATTCTGAATATAAGTTCATCATCATATGATCTGTCATCTGTGTGCTGTGTCTGTCTTCTCTCTTTTCTGTGAAACTGTGAACTATGAAAGAAGTGTGAACTTTGATTCTGTGAAGTGTGATTGTGTGAACTATGAAACTTTGATTCTATGAAGTGTGCATCATGGGCCATGGGCCGGCACGGCCCGGTGAAAATGGCCGTGCCCACCGGGCGGCACGGCACGGCAAAACGGCCCACGGGCCGTGCCATGGGCCGTTGGCCAGGCACGAACACGGCCTAGGCACGGCACGGCCGGCACGATGGCCCGTCGAGGCACGATGCCGTGCCGTGCCGGCACGGCACGCCGGGCCACCGGGCCGGGCCGGCACGGCCCGATGGCTATCTATAGATCTGGCCGTCTGGCTGCAAATCATAAAAGTATTCTTGAGTAGTACTAGCATGCCTACAAGAATTGCGGTGAAGAGCAGGCAATGGTCCCGTGCAGACGAAAACGCCCTTTGTCGGCACTTCGGGGTGCCGGCATCATCATTACATTGCGTTAGTCTACTAGATTACCGACACATGTCATGCGCTTATGTTCAATTGGCGAACGTCCAGCCGGCCATTGTCACAAGAGAAACTAGACGGCTTCATCTTTTCTGCTCTCTGAATGTCCTGTTTATTTCGTCAACGAAGCACAAAAATATGGTATACGGTATTAATTACTGGATGGTGATTCTTTTGTTGACTTCCTGTCGCAAGTCAGCAAGTCGATAATGTACACGTAAGCTCTGTGTGGAGACTAGCTAGTAGAGACTTTCGCGACAAACTGATCATGTGAGCTGCATGAGACTGCGAATCAAGTCTTGCTCGATTCGATCGATGCTACTGTAGTCTTTCGATAGGAGACAAGTCAAAAGAGGCCTATCGGTTTCGACATATGTATAGCTGTTTGAAAACTGATAACTGATAAGTCAAAGGAGACAAGTCAAAAAAGGCCCCTATTTTAGTCACCATTAGCGAAACTGCAGAGCACAGCACCACAAACAATATGATAGATGCAAAAGCTGTCGCAAGATCTCACAAATACTGGTTTGTCCATGTTGATTTTGAAGAAAGGAGAATTAAGAGATCAATTTTAGTTCTTCTGTAAACAAGATGGCGGTTCTCACATATTTTAATTACCATATTATTAATGGCGTTCCTACCACACAGAAAGAATTATCAAAGACGACTTTTGATACAAGGGTGTTGTCACGTATTTTTCGATGAGTGTTTAGTATTGGCCGTTGTCACACATGAATCTGAAACAAAGGCGTTACTCTCTCTCAGTCTCTCTGTTCTACACTAGCCTTGAGAGATTTCACAACAATTGTGCGTTGAGGATATCAAGGGTGTATTTATAGTATTTTCATCTCTACCACTAGTTAAATACACCAACTGAAGAGATATGCATGATTCTGAAACAAAGTTGTCTAGTAGTTGCTCACACTACCTGAAAAACGGTTTGTAGCAACGGGACAAATTTTTTGTAGGGGCAGCTGGTGATGAAGCCGCCCCTACAGTGGCGTGCTCGGGAGCCACGAGATCAGCCGCCCCTACAAATGGAATAGCAGGGGCGGCTGGTGATACGAGCCGCCCCTACAAATGGGTCTGATTTATAGAGGCAGCTGTATTAGCAGCTGCCCCTACTGTGTCCATTTGTAGGGGCGGCTAAATCACCAGCCACCCCTACAGATTCCCGCTATATATATAGCGGCCAGAAAATTCTGTACCCCTCGTCTCTCTCTCTCTCTCTCTTAGTCTCTCTCCTCTTCGCTCCCTCTCTCCCTCAACGCGGACAGGGCAGCGGCGGCGCCTAGCGCGAGCGGGCGCGGCGGCTGCACCCGCCTTTCTCCACCTCCTCCTCCCCCTCGCACCATTTCCTTTCTCGGCTCCTCCCCTCTTTGCCCAAGTCGCTAGCCTCCTCCTGTCCTCGCCGTGGACCACTTCCTACACCTCCGCTTCCACAGCAGCCGAGCGAGGTCAACTCTTCCACCGGCGGAGAGAGAGAGCAAGGGCGGGAGCGGGGAAGAGGCGGGAGGGTCCCGGATCTGAGACGAGATGCGCTCTCCGCGCGCCCGTCATTGCCCACCGCCCGACACCCAGGTCTTGTCACCCCGCGCAGATCTGCTGCTGCTTCTGTGGTAAATCGTCGATTGCTTGAACCGTACCCGGTAGATCTGGTATGCTTCCGCGAGCAGAGTGTAGTTCGGTTGCTAACTTCGCGGCTAGACCTGCTTGCTCTAGTAGTAGCCGATAAGCATCGGCTAGTATATCTACTAGCCACCCTATATTTGGTAGATTCACCAAATGGAGTGAAATCCGGCCTCCTGAATCCGCAGATCTCTCGAGCTCCGTTGATTCTTTGATTCCTTTCCATAGAATCTGCGAAATTGCAAGGATCTGCGCATGCCAAAGTGCCTAACTGATTAAGATAGTATTACCGAGAGCGAACATTGTTTTAAGGCAACATCAGGCTAAGCGGTATGCTTATTTGTTTTGTCATTTGAATAACATATTTTCTCTGTTTGGTTACCATGTGTCTGTTGTTTGTGCTGTACAGAGGTTGTCTACTTGTTAGGCAGTCATTTTTCAGCGATGATAGTCGAAACCTTGTTGATTTAACTGGTGGAGATAGTGGCTATCGTGGACTCCATTCTAGTTTCCGTACTACAATTGGTGGTCTTTCACTAAACATGGGTATGCATTTTAATACATGTAACTGGATTTTGATTCAAATTGCCAATATTGATATAATTGTTTTTCGGTTATACAGATGTTTCAACCACTATGGTTGTAACTCCTGGTCCAGTTATTGATTTTCTTCTCACAAATCAAAATGTCAGAGACATCAAAGATATTGACTGGCCCAGGGTCCGTGGAATAAAATAACTCTCCCTAAAATCCTATATTATTTGTCGTCTGGAGAGCAGAGCTTCAAATATTTTATTAACATCTACCTTTAAATGATGCAGGCCAAGAAAATGCTTAAAAACCTCAGAGTTAAAGCTAAGCACAACAACATGGAGTTCAAGATTATTGGCCTTAGTGATCAACCATGCTCTAGACAGATGTATGGATCTGTTCTTGCGATGTGCTTTCTGCACTACTCCATTCCTTTGCTGAATGGATTTTTTTTCGTCTTCAAACTAATGGTGGATATTGTTCTATACACCTGAATAATGATATTGTCAATATTCTCAATACCTCCATTGCTGCCATATTGCCTACTCTAACGCAGCAGCTGCTCGTGAGGTGGACATCTTAATTTTTCCTTTTGCCTTGCCTCTGCCTCCACTGCTCAAATTTTATTCTTGTAGTAGCTGCTATATTTTACCCATCTGAATGTAATTATAGATTCACATTTGGGCTATCCTAGATTTCTCTAGGTTGCAGCCATTGTTATGGCTACAGTGAGAATACAGTTGTTGCCCATCTTTCCTTCAAGTACCTTGAGGAGTGTTCTAATTGTGCGGTCGACTTAGTGTAAAAGGCAGTTGTCAATTAGAGTCTGTTTGATATAGCTCTTAGAGCTGTTTCTAGGCTTAATTTACAATCTCTTCCAAGCATCTTTTTAATTAAGAAATGATTCTATGCTCCACTTTTACATGATATGGCCTACTTAGATATGCTATTTGCTTCCTGCCAGATTATCGTGCTATGAGAACTTATATATTGTCTGCAGGAAATTTGAAGTCATCTTTGATGTTGATCATTTTATAAGTTATTTGAGGGACGATGTACGGATCATCTGGGATATCATTGACTGATTCATACAGAAGAATGAGCTCTTTGCCAGTATAAAGTACGGATCTTCTGGGATATCATTGACTGATTCAGCCTGAATGAAGGAAAGGAGTCCTTTATCAAGATGAACATGATCGTTACCACCAAAGAGGATCCAGACAAGGTGAGAATTTGAACTCTCTTCAGTTCTGAGTCTTCATGCCAGCCCATTCAGTCCACATTGACAAGATTTATGTCTGGCACTGCACAACTAAATAGTTGTGACCACTTCTTCCATATATGAAAACCCTCTTCATGAAGCTCTGTTAAGTCTACTTGGTGTCAAAGCACGAATCAGCGTGCTAGGTTTCATAATAGTTCTGTTAACAGCCAGGAATGTAAGTCATGATGGAGTTGTGTATTGTCATGGAATATTTGTTATAATCTGGTATAAATAAATGTGTATTGTCATTGAGTTTCAGTACAATCACAGAAGAAGATAAGTCATGATGGAGTTGTGCATGAAAAATATATGTTCTGATCGAATTTGAATTTTTTTTGCGGAAAAATAGACTGTAGGGATGGTTCTAGATTGAACCGCCCCTACAAATAAGTATTATAGGGGCGGCTGGTATTACGGCCGCCCCTACTAATCTATTTGTAGGGGCGGCTGATAACACCAGCCGCCTCTACAAATCGATTTGTAGGGGCGGTCTGGGACCGCCCCTACAAATACATGATTTGTAGAGACGGTTTGGTAGGGGCAGCTGGCCAAACCGCCCCTACAAATGGTCTTCAGCCGCCCCTACAAATGATATTTGTAGTAGTGTCACTAAAGGGCATTATACAACAGTAACTAATTAACATATCAGTTTATGTCTAGCGCTTGATGGTCCCTCACATTCATGAGTTGGATGACTAGCAATGCTTGATCTTAACTGTGACAGTCTCAAATCCTTGCTGCAGGCATACATATGATAGTCCAATAAGAGATAAGGGTATTCATGGTGCAGATGAGCAATCCTTCATTGCAAGAGATATGGGCAATTAGATGAATAAATGCATAGCAACATAAACGCAGCTACCAGCAATTGGCAATGTATATAGCAGTGATAAGAAAAAGCAAATAATCACCTCCAGCTCAATATAAATATAGTGGTAGTCTCCATGTCCACCTCTAGCTCAACAAAGTGCCACTAGTAGAGAACAGACCTTTGATCCTCGGCCAAAATGGGCTCTAGTCCCGGAATTTTTTGCTCCCGGGACTAGAGATACCTTTAGTCCCGGTTGGTGGCTCCAACCGGGACTAAAGGTCCCAGCCCAACGGCTACTGCGCCAGATAGAGGTGGCAGGGACCATTAGTCCCGGTTGGAGCCACCAACCGGGACCAAAGGTATACTTTTACTCCCGGTTGGTGGCTCCAACCGGGAGTAAAGGTCTACTCCCGGGCCGTGGCTGCGCCCGGGGTTGGAAAGTTACCTTTAGTCCCGGTTGGAGCCACCAACCGGGACTAAACGTCCCTCCTTTATATCCCGGCCGTCTCCTTCCTCCCCGAGCCTGAGCTCAGCACATTTTGAAGCTCATTGCAGTAGTGTTCTTGCTTCCTCCCTCCCTCCATTGTTCCTCCATCCATTCTTCGATTCCTCCGTCGATTTCTTCGATTTCTCCGCCGATTCTTCAGTTGTAAAGGTTACCAATCTCATACTCTCATTTTTCACCATTGTCTTATCTCATTTTGTTCACTATATATATATGGTTTTTTATTGTGTTTTTTTTTCATTTGTAAGCAATTTGAGCTCAAAATCACTTCAAGCTTGCATATTTACATGAAAGAAGGTTAAAGTAGCTAGTTGAACTTGCGGACCGTGTTCATCTCGGCGACCATGTTCTCTGCCAAGCGGTAACGGATATCAAGGAGGAGCTTTGATTCTACGAGGGAGAGCGGCAACGATCGTGGAAGACCGTGTTCTCTTCCTCGTAGAATCGGAGCTCTTCCGTGGCAAGTACGGTGCCGTCCGGTGGAGAAATGCTCGCTGAGATGATCACGTAAGCAAGTTCAACTAGTACGGATGGTTATTTATTCACATGTCCCGATATCGTCGCAGTAGTCTGTCAATCACCGTACTTTTTATTTTAACTTTTTATGAAATGAAAAACTTAGAAAATAGTTAGAAAATTATAGAAAATCCATACTAGTTGAACTAGCGGACCGTGTTCATTTCGGCGAGCATGTTCTCTGCCGAACGGTAACGGACGTCAAGGAGGAGCTTTGATTCTACGAGGGAGAGCGGCAACGGTTGTGGAAGACCGTGTTCCCTTCCTCGTAGAATCGGGGCTCTTCCTTGACCAAGTACGGTGCCGTCCGGTGGAGAAATGCTCGCCGAGATGATCACGTAAGCAAGTTCAACTAGTACGGATGGTTATTTATTCACATGTCCCGATATCATCGCAGTAGTCTGTCAATCACCGTACTTTTTATTTTAACTTTTTATGAAATGAAAAACTTAGAAAATTATAGAAAATCCGTACTAGTTGAACTTGCGGACCGTATTCAGCTCGGCGAGCATGTTCTCTGTCGAGCGGTAATGGACATCAAGGAGGAGCTTTGATTCTACGAGGGAGAGCGACAACGGTCGTGGGAGACCGTGTTCCCTTCCTCGTAGAATCGGAGCTCTTCCTTGACCAAGTACGGTGCCGTCCGGTGGAGAAATGCTCGCCGAGATGATCACGTAAGCAAGTTCAACTAGTACGGATGGTTATTTATTCACATGTCCCGATATCGTCGCAGTAGTCTGTCAATCACCGTACTTTTATTTTAACTTTTTATGAAATGAAAAACTTAGAAAATAGTTAGAAAATTATAGAAAATCCGTACTAGTTGAACTTACGGACCGTGTTCAGCTCGGCGAGCATGTTCTCTGTCGAGCGGTAACGGACATCAAGGAGCAGCTTTGATTCTATGAGGGAGAGCGACAACGGTCGTGGGAGACCGTGTTCCCTTCCTCGTAGAATCGGAGCTCTTCCTTGACCAAGTACGGTGCCGTCCGGTGGAGAAATGCTCGCCGAGATGATCACGTAAGCAAGTTCAACTAGTACGGATGGTTATTTATTCACATGTCCCGATATCGTCGCAGTAGTCTGTCAATCACTGTACTTTTATTTTAACTTTTTATGAAATGAAAAACTTAGAAAATAGTTAGAAAATTATAAAAAATCCGTACTAGTTGAACTAGCGGACCGTGTTCATTTCGGCGAGCATGTTCTCTGCCGAGCGGTAACGGACGTCAAGGAGGAGCTTTGATTCTACGAGGGAGAGCGGCAATGGTCGTGGAAGACCGTGTTCCCTTCCTCGTAGAATTGGAGCTCTTCCGTGGCCAAGTACGGTGCCGTCCGGTGGAGAAATGCTCGCTGAGATGATCACGTAAGCAAGGTCAACTAGTACGGAAGGTTATTTATTCACACGTCCTGATATCGTCGCAGTAGTCTGTCAATCACCGTACTTTTTACTTTAACTTTTTATGAAATGAAAAACTTAGAAAATAGTTAGAAAATTATAGAAAATCCATACTAGTTGAACTAGCGGACCGTGTTCATTTCGGCGAGCATGTTCTCTGCCGAGCAGTAACGGACGTCAAGGTGGAGCTTTGATTCTACGAGGGAGAGCGGCAACGGTCGTGGAAGACCGTGTTCCCTTCCTCGTAGAATTGGAGCTCTTCCATGGCGAAGTACGGTGCCGTCCGGTGGAGAAATGCTCGCCGAGATGATCACGTAAGCAAGTTCAACTAGTACGGATGGTTATTTATTCACATGTCCCGATATCGTCGCAGTAGTCTGTCAATCACCGTACCCAAACGTAGTATATATATAAATATAAACGATAATCGATTGTTATGTGTGTACACTCCCATTCTTCTGTTAATTTGCGAAAATATCATGTGAATTACTTACCTACCGCAGTAAAAGACGAGAACATAATGACCATTAAAAATATCATTGTTTAGAGATATAGATAATTTTATAGTTTCTTAATTTTATTTGTTTATAAAATGAGAAATTTATAGTGTATTAAAAAATGAGTTTAGAGAGTAGATGGCAACTGCTTCCGGGTCCTCAGCCTCTCATGGGTTTCCAAAGCGACTTAGGCCGGGCCTCCCTCTCATTCCATGCGGCAAGTGTCGTGATGAGACGAAGATTGTGATGGAGTACCGAGTGAAGAAGGAGGGTCCCAACAAGGATCGTATCTTCTACAAGTGTCCGGATCGCAATGTGAGTTATTTTATCGTATTTAATGATTATGGTTAGTTTATACCTATTTTCATGATGGTTGTGATTAAAGTTCTAATTTTTTGTTTTAATTTCAATGGGATGGCAGTGGACGATGTTCAGGCATCTACTGGGAGGAAGAATATGTTGAACTCGTGCAAAAATATCTTGCACAACAGGCAGATATGGTGGCTAATGAGGCGTTGATCTTGCCAAGAAGCCCAAAGACGTTACTGTCGGGGATCTTTTCTGTTTTTAGTTGAGATTGGTCATGAAATCCTTGTGCTCTGAAATGTATTTTAGCTTTAGTTCTTTTAGTGGTAGTTGGGATTGTCTACATTGTAGCGATGCTTTCATAAATTTGTACCTTTTGTGGTGGCACGCATGTTGTATAAATAATTAATTATGATCTAGGTTTTAATATGGTATTTATGTCATGTAATGCAGATGAGCCGGCATTGGATGTACAATGCTGATTGCCGCTCCCAAGAGTTCATTGACGGCGTGCATTCTTTGTTACGTGTGGCCGAGGCAAACAAACGCGATGGTTTTATGTGCTGCCCATGTGCCATATGTAAGAATACGGTGGAATATCCTTGCTCAAAGACTCTTCATTCACACTTGTTCAAGTCAGGTTTCATGTCAAACTATATTTGTTGGACGAAGCACGGAGAAACCGGTGTTGTAATGGAAGAAGGTGAAGAAGAATAATGGGACGACAATGATATTATTCCCGATGGTGCGTGCTTCAATGATACTGCAATGGGAGAAGCTGAAGAAGAGGTAGCCGCAGAAGATGATCCGGCTGATGATCTTTGTCAGGTCATTCGTGACGCACAAAGAGAATGTGAAAGTGAAAAGGAGAAGATCAAGTTCGAGGGGATGCTAGAAGATCACAAGAAATTGTTGTACCCAACTTGTGATGCACGGCAGAAAAAGTTGGGAACCACACTAGAATTGCTGCAATGGAAGGCAAAGAATGGTGTATCTGACAAGGGATTTGGAGAGTTACTAAAAATCCAAAAGAAGATGCTTCCGAAGGACAATGAATTGTCCGCCACTACCTACGAAGCAAAACAAGTTGTCTGTCCTATGGGGCTAGAAATCGAGAAGATACATGCATGTCCTAATGACTGCATCCTATACCGTGGCAAAGAGTACGAGAAATTGGATGCATGCCCGGTATGCCATGCATCACGGTATAAGATCAGGCGAGATGACCCTGGTGATGTTGAGGGCGAATGTCCACGGAAGAAAATCCCTGCCAAGGTTATGTGGTATGCTCCTATAATACCACGCTTGAAACGTCTGTTCAGAAACAAAGAACATGCAAAATTGTTGCGATGGCACAAAGAAGACCGTAAGGTAGACAATATGTTGAGGCACCCTGCTGATGGGTCCCAGTGGAGAGCAATCGACAGAGAATTCCCGGAGTTTGCAAATGACGCAAGAAACTTAAGGTTTGCTTTAAGTACAGATGGTATCAATCCTTTTGGAGAGCAGAACAGTAGTCATAGCACTTGGCCTGTTACTCTAAGTATCTACAACATTCCTCCTTGGTTATGCATGAAGCAGAAGTTCATTATGATGCATGTGCTCATCCAAGGCCCGAAGCAACCTGGCAATGACATCGATGTGTAACTAAGACCACTTATTGACGAACTTCTCATTTTGTGGAATAAAGAAGGTGTACGTGTGTGGGATGAGTACAAACAGGAACACTTTGATCTACGAGCATTGTTGTTCGTAACAATCAATGATTGGCCTGCTCTAAGTAATCTTTCAGGACAGTCAAACAAGGGATATAATGCATGCACACACTGCTTCGGTGATATTAGAGGTGTATTCTTGAAAAAATGTCGAAAGGTCGTGTACCTTGGCCATCGACGATTTCTTCCTGCAAATCACCCCATAAGAAAGAAAGGCAAGCATTTTAAAGGAAAGGCAGACCACCTGACCAAGCCTCGCAACCGAACCTGGATTCTCCTCGAATATAAAGGGTATTATAAATGTGCCAGAGAAGAAATTCTGTAACTTAAAGTCCCATGACTGTCACGTTCTCATGACGCAATTACTTCCAGTTGCATTAAGAGGAATTCTACCTCCAAATGTACGTCTAGCCACCGTGAAGCTATGTGCATTCCTCAATGCAATTTCTCAGAAGGCAATTGATCCAACTGATCTAGCTAAACTACAGAATGATGTGGTTCAATGTCTCATCAGCTTTGAGTTGGTGTTCCCTCCATCCTTCTTTGATATCATGACACACCTCCTAGTTCACCTAGTCAAGGAGATTTTCATTCTCGGTCCTATGTTCCTACACAACATGTTCCCCTTAGAGAGATTCATGGGAGTCCTGAAGAAATATGTTCACAACCGTGCTCGCCTAGAAGGAAGCATCACCAAGGGCTATGGAACAGAAGAGGTCATTGAGTTCTGTGTTGACTTTATTCCCGACCTTGACTCGATTGGTGTTCCTGAATCGGGACATGAGGGGAGACTAAGCGGAAAGGGGACACTAGGGAGGAAAACATATATTGGTACGAATGATGATTATTTCAATAAAGCGCACTACACAGTTCTACAGAACTCCTCTTTGGTAGATCCGTATATTGAGACACACAAGGATCTCTTACGATCCGAGTTTCCAAGGAAGACTGAAGCTTGGATTACGCGTAAGCACATGGAAACTTTCGGTGGTTGGTTGCAAAAAAAATGTCAAGGTGATGAGAGCATCCATGAGCAACTGTATTTATTGGCTATGCAACCATCATGGCATATCGTCACATACAAAGGGTACGAGATAAATGGGAACATATTCTACACAGTAGCCCAAGATAAAAGGAGTACCAACCAAAACAGTGGTGTCTGCATAGATGCCACAGACCCGAATAGGAATAAGCAGACATATTATGGACGCATAGATAACTAGAATATGCACCTACTTTGAAGATCCCATTGTTCAAGTGCCAATGGGTCAAGGTGACCGGAGGCGAGGTAACAGTAGACAACGAGTATGGAATGACAACAGTAGACCTTAGTAATATTGGGTACAAAGATGAACCATTTGTCGTTGCCAAGGATGTGAATCAGGTGTTCTATGTCAATGATATGTCTACCAAACCAAAAAGAGGGAAAAACGATAATGACTCAACCAAAGAGCCAAAGCGCCACATAGTTCTTTCAGGGAAAAGAGTCATCGTGGGAATTGAGGACAAGTCGGACATGTCAGAAGATTATGAAAAGGATGACCGAATTCCGCCATTCAAAGTGAACAAAGACCCTAGCATCTTGGTAAATGATGAGGACACTCCATGGTTACGACGCGATCATAACCAAGGGACATACGTAAAGGAGAAGTTCACTGCTGTGCCCACTTGATGATATCGTGATTTAATGTAGTGTGTGTTTGAGATATTATGTAATAATTGTGAATTCAGATGTTTATTATGTCATGTTTCAAATTAAATCAATGTTTGATTTGGTGGGATTTTTCTCTCAAAAAGGTAAATTAGGATATTGAGTGATGAAAAATTAAAATATTAACGTTAAAATGATGTGAAAACAAATTTCCTGTCCAAAACCAATAGTTTTAATAATTTTAATTAAACACTACATTTTTGCATTAACGAAATAATAAATATTAGTTACATTATGTTTTATAATTGTAACAAAAAATAAAAAAAGTTAGGTTTTAGATTTTTCCAATGTGCAATAAAGAAAAAGAAAATCCATATTTTTAACAAAATAATTTTATGCCTTTTATTTAATTTACTATGTATTTAACAAAAACTATTGCATTTCTATTGTATGTAACAAGACTATTGCTTAAAACACGCGGGAAACGAAACTGCAGCCCACCTTTACTCCCGGGTTGGAAGCCCACCCGGGAGTAAAGGTGGGTTGCAGTTTCGTGGCCCGCCAAAAAAACCTTTACTCCCGGTGCTTATTACCAACCACCTTTACTCCCGGTGGCGGGATGGCATCGGGAGTAAAGGGATATGGCATATATATACCAGTGCCATCTTCTTCCTTGCGTTCTTCGCCGATTCCTCTCCTGTGCCCATGCCACTCGGCCCGCCACACCGAGGACGCCGCGCCGCCACCCCGCCCGACGTCGGTCGTCGCCACCGCCTCGCGCGCGTCCGCGGTCCCCACGCCAGCCCGCGCACTGAAAACCTCGCGCGCGGCTCCAGCTGCTGTCCGACCGCCTCGGCCAGACACAAGGCGCGCGCCACACCGCCGCCCCGACCAGACGCGCACGTGCGACCACACCGCGCTGGTACCCTTGCCCCGGCCAGACACGCGGCCACACCGCCGGTACCCTCGCCCCGGCCAGACGCGCGGCCACACTGCCGGCCGCCCCGAGGTACGCTAGCTGTGTGCTTGATCCTATTCGATCGATCTCCATGCATGAAACACTATGTACATATGTTTTAGGCAATGATCATGGTAACCGTACGTACATGTTGTTCACGTTTTCTTTTATTCTATGTGCATGCTTTGATACAGTAGCGAAACTTTGTTGGTTGTCACTTGCATACGTACGTACGTCAACAAATGTGTGTATCGATCACAAACCCAAACGTATACTTAGCTAATTTTCATGGCACGTCGCACATGGCGTTCAGATGGGCATTATTCTCTATCGCGCTAACTATTATAAGAAAGAAAGCGCCAAAGGAACAGATCGAAAAAAATTCCAGTGTATACGCGCCATCTATAAGCACCATGCGTTTCTATGTATAAGCGCCATGCGTTTCTATGTATACGGCGGAGCACCGCCGCCCTCGTTCGCCCTAGGGTTTATACGGCGGAGCACCGCTGCCCTCGTTCGCCCTAGGGTTTAGGGTTTATACGGCGGAGCACCGCCGCCCTCATTCACCCTAGGGTTTAGGGTTTATACGGCGGAGCACCGCCGCCCTCGTTCGCCCTAGGGTTTAGGGTTACGCCGCCCTCGTTCGATCATTTTTGGTGGGTGAAGGTTGGTTTGCAGGTGGTTGTGGATGATATAGCTGAGTCTATGAAGGGTGTAGCAGATGAAGTGGTTGAGAGTGTGCTTGAAAATACAGTTATGGAGATGGCGAGGGATATGGCATGCGAGGTGTGTTTTGAAGAGGATGCTCCCGATGTTTGGGAGTTCCAATGCCAAGGGTCGACTTGATGTCTATTTTTTATCGATGTAACATGTGTTGTTGTATTTGTTGTAAATTTGGCGGGTTATTGTGAACCTCTTGAGGTTCCAATCATTTAGGCGATTTTGTTGTCACTTTGGTTTGCAAAGAACGCCCCCTTTTCTTTTTAGGCGAGGCTCATCGCTTTATTGTTCTCGTAAACTTGACGCAAGAACGATGTCCCTTTTCTTTCGGTAGAGGCTCGCTATTTTCCGCTTAATAAAACCTAATGCGTGGCGATGCCCCCCCTTTGTTTCAGGCGGGATCGCCGCCAAAACCTACTAAACTTCTCGATTCTTCTTATCATACAAACCAACCTTCACCCATCAAAACCTACTCGTTTAGGGTTTAGGGTTTATACGGCGGAAGATTTTACGCATGTAAGCAAAGATTTGACGTACTATATATTGGTTTTGTTTTTTTGAAGCTAGATGGCCGACCCGAGAAACATGGATGAGGAGGAGTTGATGATGAATTTGATCAACACTGGCACTCAAGTTGCCGGCGATGATGGTGCTAAAAATAACGTGCAAGAGGATGTAGATGACAGGAGTCAGTACTTAGCTCTTGAACAAAATGAACAACAACATATTGGCCAAGTATATATTTTTTTTATTATTAGCTATATATATTATCATATGTCTTATGTGTGCTCATGACATTAAAAATAATGTTTATGTTTTGTAGCCCTCTGGATCGACATCAACAACTACAACGAAGAGTAAAAATGTTCGAGGTCCCAAAAAGCCATTGGAGGGCCGCTTCATCATCTTGGAGTTCAATGTGGATACAGGAGAACCGGGGGGCCGAATAAAATGAAATTCGTGCACCACTATGGTTACCTTGTACGGGACCGGCTCCCGATCAGTACCCGCGAATGGAAGAAGAAGACCAATGCTCCTCATATCAGTTTTGTCTCCGATCATGACAAGACGTTAATTTGGAAAGATGTCTTGGTACATTTCACGCTCCAAACAGATGGTTATGATGATATAATAGATGGTGATGAATTGAAGGAGCGAGTTAGGGATTGGGCAATGAAGAAGATGTCCACCCAGTTTCAGACTTGGAAGAAACACCTATACATGACGTATGTCAAGAAGAACATAGCACTAGATTTTACTGTCCTAGGCCCGATCTCAAAGCAGAGGCCCTATTAGGATGAGTTTGTACAGTACAAGACTTCGGAAGAGGGCGTGAGTCGGGTGATAAAGAACCAATGTAATGCCCAACAGAAGACATACCACCATAACTTGGGATCAGGTGGCTACCTGACTACCATTAAGAAGTGGAACAAAATGGAAGAAGACCTTCTTGTCAAGGGTATCACACCAGAATCACTAGAGTGGAGAGAACGTGCAAAGAATTGGTTTTTTGCTCATGGGGGAACACTGGACCAGGAGACAGGGAAGTGCTTTTATGGCGCAAGACTGCAAGAAGCAGCAGAAAGATTGTTTTATGCTCAGAGAGCTACTGCTAGTGGTGCGTTCAGGCCCAACAGAGAGAAGGATGAGCTGACATACGCCATCGGGACTATTGAACATGGTGGCCGAACTAGAGGCAAAGGAAGTGTCTCGTGGGAGCATGGATTCCCTCAGGACAGACCTTCCTACAGAAGCCGCCAGAGAAAGAAGGAAGAAGAGGCACAACGGCTCCAGAGGTTGGAGGAAGCGATGCGTGAAGCACAGGTGCGGGAAAAAACCTTGAAGCGAGAATGCAGGAGGAAATCAGAAGGCAAGTGCAAATAGCAGTGAGTGCAAGCAAGCAGGCATCAGAGCCAGGAATCAACATTAGCCAATCTGTTCAGTTGAAAAGCAGTTGCGCCTCCACGGAGATACCAAATCAAGGGGACACAGGACTACGCTTCCCTGTGGATGACGTCACTGAACCTTGTACATCGTGTGAGCTACACATTCCGAAGGGGAATTCCACAATCAAGGTGGCTATCGGTCTTGTTAATCCTATCGACCGAACCAAGACACCAAGGATTCATGGGAATATAATCCAAGAAGGATATGCTACCATCTTGGTAGATAAAGCTGAAAAAGGTTTTAGTGATTTGCCTCTTGACATTCCCGGAGGTGATGGGGAGAAGACTCTAGGAGAAGCGGAGAAGACATTCATTCTATGGCGCAAGTGCTACATCATCATTCCAGGGATGTTGGCTCCACCTCCTCCTGAACTACCTCACCATAGGTACGTGCGGATGAAAACACTACATCATTAATTTGTATTGGCTTAAATAATTAACAATCTGCTCATAATAATATGTCATTCCTTTTTTTGTAGCAGATCCTCCCCCAACCTAAATCCAATTGTTCAATCGCCAGATCATCATAGTGCTCTGTATGATGACATTGTGTTGGAAGGCGAGGCTGCATCCACACCATCTCCAAGGAGGTCTCCAACGCCGCAGCCACCACCTCCAAGGAGGTCTCCAACGCCGCTGCCAACACCTCCAAGGAGGTCTCCAACGCCTCCCCCGCCCCCGCCTACCAAGAAGCCTAGCAAGAGGCCAACCCCGCAAACGAAGAACCGGGTCCACCGCAAAGAAAGCCACCATGAAACCAAGGGCTATTCCCAAAATAATATCTCAAGAGAAGGAAGAAGGAACTGATGCATATAAAAAAGATATGTCTAGATTCTATGACAAACTTAAAAAGAATCAAGAAGCAAGGAGAAACCCGAGAAACCGTACTTCTTCAGAGCTCCATATATTCTAAGAAAAAGGGTGGCTTCTTACCAAAGAACAACAGCGGAATCTCGTAAGCCGTCCAAATCAACGTTGACGGACTATGACCGCACTCTCACCAAGTCAATTGAGGTGGCACAGAAAAAGAAGCGGGCAGGGAAAGGAGTTGCCCAACTTGGACAACAAGCGCACCAATCAGTCCCCCCGCTAGTTGTTAGTAATGAATATGGTTCGAATTTAGGATTAATGCATCACGCAAACATACCTCCGGATGTCGATTTGGATCACCTTGGTGAATTTATTGATGAGACTGGTCTCGACCTTTACCAGATGTTTGGTGATGGAAACATTGAGAGTGCGGCGGAGGTTGATATTTGGAAGAAAAAAATTGTACTAGGCCAGAGTCTATACAACCCTCAAGCCTTATCTGATCTGGGGACGCAAATGTACCAACTAAACAAGTGGTACATGCAGGCGTCTACCGGTGGAGACTTCTGCGTTGGTGTCAGAATTAGAGACAAACATTGGTTCCGTGGCGATGATGTTATGTATGTTGACTTTGCAGAATTTCATCAACTATGCCACCTGACCTCTCTGGACAAAGTTATCATTAGTCGCTATTGCCTGTAAGTAATAATTCTTTCGATCTATTATTAAACTCATCATATGTGTGTATATGCATATAAATTATCCTAACAAGTACTATATATATGCAGATTTACAATGACAGAGCTCAGAAAGGAAGGCTGCAATGAAATTGGTTTTGTTGATCCCCATATAGTATTCAAAGACCTAGTTACTCCAAAGACTAATTAGAAGTCTGAGTCAGAGAGTAACCTCATGAACTTCTTAGTGAACCAACGCCACAAGAAGGATATACTCTTTCCCTACAACTTCAAGAGAGTGTTAATAATGTCGATCATCCTTAATGGCTCATATGTTGATTCTAGTTAATTAATGAGTGTTATGCGTTATATCCTATAAACACATGCAGCAATCACTGGATATTGATGGACATCGATCTGGTGAAAAGTCACTTGATAATCTATGACTCGATGAGAAAACCACAACATGACTACCAAGATATGATAGATATTATCCAGAGGTAATTTCGGTATCTCTAGCAACTATATATACACACAAACATGATGATTAACTATATCTGATGACGTGGTAAATTTTTTATTGGGCAGTGTTTGGAAAACCTTTATTGAGAAGCAACACATGGGAAAATGTAAAGCGCCACTGAATGTAATCCCTTTGAAAGTAAGTCCCCTAAATCGCATCATCTTTATTAATTAAACATATAGCTTTCACCGGATCACCAGATTGGATGACAAATCTTTTTCTCGTAAAGTGGTGTCTGAGGCAGGAACAGGGGAACAACTACTGTGGTTACTATGTTTGCAAGTTTATCAAGGTGGTCTCCCAAAGAACTCCTACAGAGAGACTAAAAGTACGTTAAAAATACACTATATATTCATTTAATTATTATTATTGATTGTGTTACTATGTCTTTATATATATATATGTACATATATTAATTTATTTTCCTTTAATTCAAACCTGTAGACTCGATGGTTGGAGGAAAAGGTCATATGGCAAGACCAAATCAAAGCAATTCAAGAGTCTATAGCCGGATTTTTTAATGAGCAGGTCATCGGTCATCGATTCCAAGGGCGAGTTCTACTTCGACCCAACACTGCCATGGAAGCCAAGCTAGAGGATGAGAGAAAACTTGTTATATCACAACAACTGTAATGCAATCTTTTTGTAATATATGCACATGAAATAATATAATCTAAAATACACATATGCATGCATGCATGTAAATATATATATGATGCATACATATATATATATATATATATATATTTCTATGCTTGAATTGTGTGATTTAATACGTTCATTGTGCTTGAGCTAAAACATACTATACGTGCGTATAAATGTATAATTAGCAGCGTACAATACGACTTCGAAAACCTATTTTGAAAAGAAAACAAAAAAATGAAAAGAAAAAAACCTTTAGTCCCGGTTCGTATTACCAACCGGGACTAAAGGTGCCGGCCATCGTGGCATGTCAGGAGGCACCTTTAGTCCCGGTTCCTGACCCGGGACTAAAGGACCCCCTTTAGTCCCGGATGCTTGCTTCCGGGTGGGGAACCGGGACTAGAGGGGGTTTCCCACCGGGAGTAAAGCTCTGTTCTCTACCAGTGTGCCCAAAACAACACATTCAGTATGGGCGGCCAAAAGAAAGGGGATAGATGGATGAATCATAGAATTAGAAATAAAGGCTCTTGCATGACGTGTTGAGAATGAGAGGCCAAAGGGAAGTGGACACTACCAAGTCTCAGGGCCAACTGAAGCACACGTCTTTGCATCCTTCTGCTCAAGGAGTTGGCTATTTCCATGAACTCCAAGTTTGAGAAATATTGGAGTCCTGCTGAAGATGATATTCATAATGTAGCTAACCACAAGAGAAAGAAGAAAGAAATTGCATTTAGCGTTGTCTTAGTCATTGCCACTGTCTTGGATCCAAGAAGGAAGGCTGACTTCTTGAATTTATTCTTTGAGAGGGTGTTCAGTGATACAAGTAAGGTTGGTATGTATGTGAGGTATGCCTTAGAATGGATGAGAAAGTACTTCACATTCTATGAGCAGCCATGTGCAAGAACAAATAGTGTGGACATGATGACACGTGCTAATCAAGCCTCCACCAATGTGGGGTCACCGGTTCTTGGAAAAAGAAAGATCAAAGTGGACTTTGTTCAATACACAACACGCCGAAGAGTTGCACAGGCACCAAAAGCTGAAATCGATACATAGTCCGAAGAAGCACTTGAGGAGGATAATGAGGATTTTGATATCCTAGCAAGGTGGAAGAGCAGATCAGACAAGTTTCCTGTATTGTCTACTATGGTTCGAGACTTCCTTGCTATTCCCCTTAGCACAGTTTTATTGGAATCTGCTTTTAGTTTAGGAGGAAGAATTATTGGATAACATAGAAGCTCACTAGCGCCAGAAATGCTTGAGGCGCTTGTTTGTGGTAAAGATTGGCTATTCAAGATTAGTGAAGGTACAAAGCCTTTTCTACAGGACATCTTTCTGTGTTGTTTTCTTTCCTGGTAACTAAACAAAATTTCATTTTTTAGATCAAGATCTGGAACTTGAAGAGGGCTAGTAGTAGCAGTAGCAGGTATTCGCGGTGATGATTCAGTTGGGCACACTGCATTCCAGTGCAACCCTAAGCTATGACATAGTTTTGCAATGCTTCTTTATTATTTATTTATTTATTTTGGTTAAGGTATGAGGTGTAGTATTATATTACTGTCATTATTGTCTTCTGCAATGCTCCTTTACTAACATTATTGTCTTCTGCAATGCTCCTTTTCATGATCCTAACATTATTGTCTTCTGAGTAGTATTATGTTACTCACTACAAGAGATATGACCTTCTACGACGATTTCCTCATTACGACGGCTAAATTTGTAGCTAAATCATTTTTTTATGACGTTATTTGGTGGGAGTACGACTTTACAACAAAAATTATGTGTCCGTCACTAAGATTTAGAAGCAGTTGTCACAAATCGAAGGATTTCCATATTATGACGAGCTGCAATTTGTCATGACATGCTAATAGACAATCGTCACAATTTATGGTTTGAATTTTAACATGATATGCTCAAATCCATGTATAATATTTTGAATTACAATTTTTTTGAATTGTCGAAACTACCTTGTATGGAGAAATGACTAAAACCAAATGTTCTATATCTCGATGAGATCAACAATATCTAGAATACTAAAGAGAAAAATATCATCTATTTAATCTCAAATGACTTTGGGGTGGAGTTGGTAGGGGTGCTACACGTGAGGCTTCAAGTTGGAGGTTCAAATCCAATCAACCGTTTTTCTGTTAAAAATAAAAAAAAAAACAGCCCATTAAGCCCAACGGTCTCAAACCCTAGCTCTCTGATTCCAAAAAATCCATCCGCCGCCACCACGCTCCCTTCTCCCGCCGACGTCAGGTGCAAAAAATTCATCCGCCGCCACCAGCCCACCACGCTGCTCTTCTTCTCCCGCCGATGCCAGGCACAAAAAATTCATCCACTGCCACCACACTCAGCTTCCCGATGAAAACTATCCCCAAAATTTTCACCTGCCGCCATCTTTTTCTCTCCACCGACGCCACATGCTTGTTATTTCTCCCCATTCCAAATCGCCGCCCCTCACTCCACCCCATCTGACGTAGCAGGCGCCGACCCCCAGGACGCTGACTCCGGCCGATGGCGACTACCAGGTGTCGCTCCCTCGGGCCCTCACGCCGACTCACGTGCAGGGAGCCATCGTCAAAAGCCACGAGCCCCTCGCTCCTCGCCAGAAGCCGCAACCCCCCCCCCCCCACTCCACGTGCCACTTGAAGGTTGGAGCACCCTGCCTCCTGGTCGGAAGGTTGGAGCAACCAGACAACAACCAATAGGTAAATAATTCCTGAAATCTGATGAACTTTTGAGTTACTGTTAGGGTTTTCAGTTGCTTTGCGTGAACTTGTGTAGTGCCGTAGTGGTAGTACCCGTTCATTTTTTCTCTGATTTTTTGTGGGATTTAAGTGAATCCCCCAGTTCTAGGTTTGCCTCTACTTTTTAGCGTAGTCAATCTGCTCACCATGTATGAGGAAGACAATGGGAAAGGTTCATCGTCTATCATCTTTATTTGTCTTAAGACCTTATCACTGAAGAATTGATAGAAAATTTCCAATCAAATGATTTTGTTATCAATAGTCCCCATTTGCCAGTGTATCCTCTTGTTAAATTGTAAATGTAGTCCATACAAGTGCGACTGTGGTCTTTTTATTTGTAATTTTTTTAATCTGTATGGCTACAAGTGAGTGCTATTTGTACAATCTCAGCTATTTGTTTAATCTGTATGGCTAAAAGTGAGTGCTACAATATTCTACCAGGGGCTGAGATGTACTAGCCGTGTTAAACAAGTATGATTGGGAGGCAGGAACTTTTTGTTTCGGCAGGAACTTTTTGTTTCGGATATCTATATAATGGACCACCTTTAAAATTGGCACCTATATCAGCACCAAGCATTTTCAGCTTAGCAGTATGATGATCACAGTAGTGTGTAGTTTGAAAGAAACTCGCTATCTTCACTGATGGATTGGATGTTCCCATTATCAACTTTTTAAACATGTCAAAATTTTATTCATGCAACAGGGCCTGTCTACTTGTGTCCTTGACTGATTATGTAGCCTAGATCTTCTTGACATTGTCATTTTCTAAATTTGGGTAAGCATTGAATGGGATTTTTCAAAGGAAATACTAAATATAAAAGGCATCCACATTATGGTTCAATAGATTTATGGTATTCTGGGTGCTGAGCATAGGATAAAAATGAACCAGCAGGGCATGTCTGCTTGCCTCACTCCTTGACTGATTATGTAGCAAGTTCTTGACATTGTCTCATTTTCTAATTTCTGGGTAAGTATTGAATCACTACCGGACTCAGGAGCTTTGCCGAGTGCCCGAGGCACTCAGCAAAGGCCATAAAGCACTCGGCAAAGCCTTTACCGAGTGCCACACTCGGCATACCTCACACGACAAAGTTTTGGTCGGCAAAGAGGACTTTGCCGAGTGCTTTATCTTGGGCACTCGGCAAAGCCTTTGCCGAGTGCTGAAAAAACACTCGGCAAAAATGAACACTCGGCAAAGAATGAACCGAAAAAACCAAAAAAATTTGCGCGCTACGCGGCCGGCGGGATTCGAACCCGCGACCTCCCCCTCGCGCGTACCCCCTCTACCACTGCACCACACTGTCACTTATGTCTAGATTCCGTTTTGGTTCCCCACATATTATACTAAACTGAGTGTAAATTACTTATTTGAGGCCCTAAACGAATTCAAATTAAAAAGTTGTCAACTACAAAGTTTCATAACTTTTCAAAATCTAAACTTTCATTTTGATAGTTTCTCCATCCGAGGTCGTTTACAAAATTTGAATTTCAAATTTGAGAAATTCAAATGTAGTTTTCGTTGACAAGATGATTTCAAATTAAAAAGTTGTCAACTACAAAGTTTCATAACTTTTTGAGATCTACAACTTTCATTTTGGCCGTTTCAACATCCGAGGTCGTTTGAAAAATTCAAATTTCAAATTTGAGAAATTTAGATGTACTTTTCGTTGGCAAAATTAATTCAAATTAAAAAGTGTTCAACTACAAAGTTGTATAATTTCTCAAGATCTACAACTTTTATTTTGATCATTTATTCATCCGACATAATGGTAGTAACATTGTTTACAAAACTTAGAGATCTCTCTTCTAGTTTTCATGAAACTATATGAGAGATGTAGATTTTGTGAACCACGCATCGTCGCTTTGTCGAATGAAGAAATGACCAAAACAAAAGTTGTAGATCTTGAGAAGTTATACAACTTTGTAGTTGAAAACTTTTTCATTTGAATTAATTTACTACTTCAAGATGTGCTTTGTAGATCTTGTTTGCCGAGTGTAAAACCAAAAACACTCGGCAAAGACCATCTTTGCCGAGTGCCAAAATAAAACACTTGGCAAAGACCTTCTTTGCCGAGTGCTAAAGAAACACACTCGGCAAAGAGCTTGTTTGCCGAGTGTTTTTTTTTGCACTCGGCAAAGAAGCAGCTTCTTTGCCGAATGCCCAAAAAATTGCACTCGGCAAACCATCTAGCACTCGGCAAAGTGCCGGTTTCCGCACTTGAATGGAATGTTTCAATGGAATATACTTCTATGCATTATGAAAGCTCATGGTTTCTTCTATGCACCTACAGAGAGAGTTAACAGATATTGAAAGAGAAAGGGCTCAAACCATAATGAGGAACAATCAAGTATTACAGAGCCTTGGTGTCACAAAATTGGCTCAAATTGTCAACTGTTCAATTACAGCAAACAGCAAGCGCGTGGCTCGAGAAGAATCTGATCCTTTGTATGAACCTCAAGATATGGAGGAAACTGATGCTGTACTCGATGAGGTATTTGCAATCAGATTAATTAGGATTCATTTCTTCTTGAAGCAATTAGTACTGTTACTCATATATGCTACTCACTTATGCTCTAATACAATAAGACTAATTCGGATATTTTTTCCTTGTATTATGCAGGCCATGCAGAGGAGCATTTTGGCAAAGAACACCATCAAGAATACTGCAGGAACAAGAGGCCCAAAGAGAGTCTCCATGCCACCTGTTGGACAAGACCAAACCACTAGAATGACTAGGCAGAGGACGAAGGAACTATCAACTGAGGAAGGTATCCATGGTACAACTACTAATGCACAAGAAGATGCATTGCTTGCTGTTGACTGTCCTACACAAGAAGATGAGCTGATTCAAGCAGGCTTTGAAGGCAAGAAAACATTGCTCCTCTCCAAGAAATATGATTTGCCTATTTTCATGAAAAACATATGATGTGCGCTAACTGTGAATAGCTCATTATTTTTAGGTGAACGAAGTGAGGACTTGATTAATCAACGCAATTAATGTTCTCTTTTTTTTATATGGTTTGAATGCCTCTTTTCTAATCTATGTGCTCTTGACACGCTCTTCACTAGATCAAATTTACCATAGACCCTGAAGACAAGGAAGTTGAAGCTGCATGCTTTGATTTGCTCAAGACTGGGCAACGACAATTAAGGCACAAGCTGAAGAGGGCTTTCTTTGATGGAGTACCTGCAAATGAAGTGAGACAACATCGTCGGTGAGGAGTATGACTGATGAACAATGGATTGCACTGGTGGAGTTGTGGTCAAGCCCTAAGCATAAGGTAGAGTTAAATGGTCAATTTAATTTGATTGCTCACAGTTTGTCTGAATGAACCTTAACTTGTTTACATATTAAAATTATCATCGACAAAATAGTCACGCTGGACATTATATCTGCATTTGTTCACAAAATAATGATGTCATTTTACTTCCGGTACACAAACAAGTACTGGTACTAAAACTATGATATATCTTATAGGAAAGGTGTCTCAAAAACATCAAGAACCGTGGGAATGTTCGGTTCGCTCAAAGGATAGGCTCTAGATGCTTCATTGCTGTTGGGACACGGATATCCTAGTCGTGAAGGCAGTCCTTTTTCTACATTCCCCACACCATGCATCCGAATACAGCTTGTTTTTTATTATTGATGTCTAGGGCAGGAGTCACATCAAGGCCTTCGGATACGCCTGGCCAACCGTGCGAAGGCCACTGTTGGGACACGAATGCTAGGGCCATGAAGGCTGGACGCTAGCTTTCACCAAAGAAGAACTAATGCCTAGTCTGATACATGGACTACTGCATGAACTTTGCAGGAGCCTTCGCCTATGCCCTCAGGACAGGCAAAGGCGCAAGGACCGTCACGAAGGCTCCATCAGCGGAGGCAGCGGAGGTCACTAGGGGGAAGGCGAACAGATGGATTCAGGAGCCAACGTGGTGCGGTGAAGTCAGGCCTTCGCCACCCAGCGAGGAAGCTACCATCATATGCGCATCTTGGACAACAGATGGGCCTCCATTGGGCTCAAGATGAGGCCCATGAAGCAAGGCAGTTGATGTAGGAGAAGGCCCAGGATTCCCGCCCATGTACAGGTATATCCTAGGAATATGCCCGTACTATCAAAGGGCATAGATGTAAAAAGGGTCCACTAAGAATAGTGACCTACAAAAGGGGGAGAGAGAACCCCATGTAAAGGGGGAGAGAGAGGATTAAATGCTATGAAACCCTAGTCCTCAATGGGCCCTACACTCTATTTGTCACATTCCTAACCATGCCTTCGCCCTGAGCCGAAGGCCCCCAACCATTGTTGGGAAGAGCATCCCAACATTGGCGCCCACCATGCTAGGCCAAGCACAAACCTGCAATGCCACCCAAGAGGAAAGCCTTCGCTCGGGCAAGCACGGTAACCTCCGCGCAAGGAAGGCCAAGGCGTGATACTCAAAGCACTTATGCCACCGCCCCTAGGCCGGAGGAGGAAATCGAGGAACATGTTGGCGAAGAAACCGCTCCGACTAATCAACCGGGCAGAAGGACAGTACAAGCAAACCCCACACCAGAGCAGGTACTCCAGCAGTTGCAAGCCGACTTGCAAAGCACGCAACAAGAAAGGGACAGGCTTGCAGTAGCCTTCGCCACAAGCCAAAGGACAATGCAGGTATCATAGCAGGCAGCGGAGGTCCGACAATAGCTGGCAATCCTGCAAGCTGAGATCTAGAGTTTGTAGCCAAATCAACCTCTATCAAACAACTCCAATAAGCCTCAGCCAGCAACTCAAAGCGAACCAAACCCTTCGCCAAGCCCAGCAGCTCAACAAACCCACACCACCCCCAACACTCTCACACCACCCACAAGAGCCATAGACACAAAGTCCCCACTGTCCGAAGGGCTTCAGAGTTAGTCATGGCCATCTACCTAGAAGCCCATCGCCTTACCAAAGTTCAATAGCAAAATAGATCCATGCCAGTTTATTATGAGTTTTGAGGTAGCAATAGCCTCCGTTGGCAAAAATGACACAGTCCTCGCAAAATCCTTTCTCATTGCAGTCGAAGGTGACGCACTTGCATGGTACTCCATGCTAAGACCCAAGCTAGCTTACTCTTGGGAAGACCTCCATGACAAGATTATGGCCAACTTCAAAGGGTTCTCAAGCAAGTCCCTAACATCCTCAGACTTTTTTCAGTGCAAACAACAACAAGGAGAAACACTCAGGGAGTACTACCAGAAGTTTGTATAGCTCAAAGCAAGAGCACCAAATGTACCTAAAGATGTAGCTATCGAAGCAACAATCAAGGGCCTCCATATTGGAGCCTTCGCATGTCACTTGGCCAGGGAAAAGCCTTCAACAATAGAAGAGCTGTATAATGAGTTTGAGAAATATTGTAGGTCTGACAGTGTCCTTCGCAAGAGATTGGAAGAGCAAGCGTTGTACAAGCAGCCACAGAGCAACAATAGAAATGCACCAAGAGACAATAGAATTCAGAACAAGCAGCAACGAGGGCCTGACCAGCAAGTCCTCAACATAGATCAACAAGGGCACAACCAGCTAACTCAGCAACCACCACAATTTGACCAAAGCAAATAAGCCACAGGTCCAGCAAGACAACAAAAGAAACAATCAAGGCAAAAATTGGAACAAGAGCCAAAATCAGAAACCGCGAAAGCAATATTGTTTCTTCCATCGCTCCTCGGATATGGATACCATTTTGTCACTAACTACCATCAAAGTTAATGCAACTTCAACATGGATGATGATGGAGTCAGTGATGATCATGGATACTATTCTGATTGCTTATCACATGCTTGAAAATAGTTTCAAGTGTAAACTTAGAATGGTTAAGTAATGAAGCTACACTTGACTGCTAAAACTTGACTATAGGATGTACTTCTAGTAAGGTTTTGCAAAAGATAAAAGAACCAACAAACCAAAAGCCCTCTTACATATCCTTTGAGTCGGGAGACTACTCCCACGTTGACAGGTAAGTCTTGTTGAGTACACTTCAGTACTCAGGGTTTTATTCCCCCTGTTCCAGGTAACAGGTAGAAGCCGAAGCTAACTCTGTATGTGGATACCTCCTGGTGGGCTTAGCGAGGACATCCTTTTCTGCTATGATTGTAGAAGTTTTATACTTATATTTGTACATTAGATGTTAGGTTGAAAACTATTTACTTCCACTGCTCTTATAAAAATGTACTTATCTTCTGCTACTTTACAAAAACTTGTTTTTACAAAACTCCGATGTTGTAATCATGTAATCCTGTAATAAAAGAAATGGTTTTGATGTTTTTAATTTTTATTTACTCATTTGTGTTCCTGATGAAAACATGGATGTTTCGGGATCTCCCTCGGGGTGGTCTCGATAGACTACCAAGTTTGACTTGGTCTCTCGGGCAATTAGTGTCAAATAGTTGACAAATGCGCTTGAAATTAGGTTAAACTGGGCGGTTCTACCACATAAAAGGACCCCCATACCTCCTCCGGGAGACGCACACCTACACACCAGAGCTTCATTCTTTCATTCATTTGTAGTGGTGTCCCTCTAGGTGGCTCTCACCTAGCTGTAGTAGACAACATAGGAAGAGAGGAGAGGAGAGAGCTAAGGATGTGCTGGTTCTGTCGGATCCTCCTCGACTTTGTATCTCTACAGATCTTATTCATCTTTGAGTAATATCCATGTTCTTCTTCTGGTATTTCTAAGTTCTCTATTTAATTAAGTTCAGTTCTTACCTTACTTTGCTTACGGGAACTCCACTTGCATCGAGTGCTCTAGTCTTAAGATCTGGATTAGAGTTGTAATCATTAGCGTAGACGTGGTGTCTAGGCTAGTGTTTACCTGAGTTTGCGCCCAATCCCACGGTTAGTAATGGTAGCCCCAGATGTGACAACTCTGTCAGGCCTTTGTAATCCACCACATTCGTATTGGTGCTTTCGTAGAGCTTTTAGGCAGCCTTCCCCGGACTAGTCTTTCTCACCTTTTTCAAGGGTCGAAAAGGTACTATTGCTCCAAAGTAAGTAAAGTGTAGTAAGCCTGATCTTTGATTATCTAGTTCAACTTAGAAAATCTTAGAAAGCCCCTCTCTACCCACAAAAATATTTTAACTTATCTTCCCTTGGGCGTTCCTGATTTGTTGCTAGTTTACTTCGCGTTCCTCGTGGAAATCGATACCTTGGAATACTCCCGGGTGAAAGCTACATCGGTATCTATGTGTTTGTAGATTTTTCTGTGTGCGTTAAAAAATACCAACAAATGTACACATGCATATTCTCTCTCTTTATGCACTAGATTGAACAATCTAATCTTGAAATGATGATTTTACCGTAGATGAATGTTCCATGACTATATAAATAGTGTCATATTTCGTTGTAAATATAAACCTAGGAAAATATGAGAACTCATATCAAGTCTTGGACTGAACCATATGTTGTCAATGTTCGATGACAAGAAATTTAGTACCACTTGTTTAGTTCTATAATATTAATAGGTTATTGATGTATAGACTCCTCCTATCTAGTGTACCATTCATGTCCCCATATATGTTCTAGGTTCCCTTGCATGCGTTTAAATATGTTCTGGCCATCGTTAAACCTGCTGGAGTTCCTCTCAAAGTACTAATCTTTTTGGCTTAACCATATCCAGGTTGCCAACATGATCGTTCGTGGCCTCGTGGGGAAGTTTTGTTACCCAAAGTTGCATGGAGGCGCGGCATCAATGGCCAAACGTATTATAATATATACTCCCTCCATTCCAAATTATAAGTCATTTCAACTTATTTAGAGAGTCAAATCATCTTAAGTTTGACCAAAATTATAAAGAGAATTACAAAGATTTACTTACATCAAATAGATATACTATGAAAATATAATTAATGAAGAATCTAATGATACTTATTTGGTATTATAAATGTTATTAATTTATTATATAAATATAGTCAAAGTTGAGATTCTTTGACTCTCTAAGAAAATTGGAATAACTTATAGTTTGGGACGGAGGGTATCAATAAAAGTATCGGTGATAAGCATGTTCCTGAGACTAACAAGCACCGGTTTGCGTCTCTATCCATCTTACGGTATCGTACAAGATATACCTTACACATTATATAATTATTACATCGTTTTGATTGACTGCGTATGCCTGGATTTCTTGTTGAGCAGGAAAAGAAATCTAGTACGTACATGTTTCTTCAGGAACCAGGACTGGAGGACCCGTGCAAGCAATACACGAGCTAGCTGTCTCTCTGCAGCATTGACATGACTTGCTTTCACCGGGAAAAGATGAACGCGTGAACTTTCGTACACCGGCATAAAGATCCATAGATATCCTTAATAAAATAATAAGTAATACTGTACTACATATATTAGATGATACCCCACACATTGCCACGGAAATCAATCGCCTTTCTTCTCCATAAATCGATCTGCTCACCGAACTCCATGAACGATAAAGAGAACACGCTGTCGATCCCATTGAACTTCGGCGCGGACAGCAGGATGAAGTCCACCGCTGCTCTTCCTTCGGTCATCTGCCCTCGGTTGTTGTTGTTGCTGCTGCTGTTGTCTCTTGAGCGTGACCATCACTTCTCCCTGCCCTCCTCTTCCCACCGCTGCTGCCTGTTGGCCGCTCCTGGTGCCATGCATCTGCCGCCTGCTGATCGTCCCCGCCCCTCTGCCATGACAACCACATACGGATCCTGCCAAAGCCAGCGCCGATGGAGACGGCCGGTAGCCCGGCACGATGCTTATGATTGACGATTGAGGATGCCAGCACGCCAGAGCACTGGGTACGATGAACAGGCGAATGGAATTGTCCAGGAACCTTGCTTGCTTCTGTAGCTTATACATACCAAACGACTCTTCGGTCATACACTGCTGCACGATTCCGTGATGCAACACGACGTTAGTGGCCGTTTGTTAATTTCTTGTGAGTGGCAACATTTGGAGCATGTAGTAGCTGTTATTATTAATTGATTGTGAGTGGCATGTTTGGAGCAGTTAAGTGGCAACGTTTGGAGCATGTAGTGGCCGTTTATTAATTGCTTGTGAGTGGGAACGTTTGGAGCGTGAGTGCGTGGAAACGTTTGAAGTAGTTCTTAATCAGTCTGTTCAGATATGAGGTGAAGTGCTCATTGTTACATCGATGAAGCTGAAGATAAGTGGGCCCAGAAGATGACGTGACTTCATGAGATCGCAGAGAAATCAGCTAGTGGGGTTCTTCTATTTAGGTATAGTAGATATGCATTTTAGTTTTACCCTAAGTTAAATTTTAGCTTCAATAAATTTGTAAGAAAAAACTAAAATTTAGAGCATCCAATTAGTAATTAAGTCACTCATTAACTATGTCCTTCTACTATTTTTCTGGCATTGTCGAAGTTAATTATTTTTGTATAAAGTTAGTAAAGTTTCTCTAGATCCAAACCCCTCCAATTAAAATAAAATTCACTTTACAGATCCAATTTAAAAATTGAATAACCTGAAGTTGGCATTGTTTGCCGAGGGCGTGACCTCCGGCTGCGCTTTGCTAGCCAGCCTGCAAGCTGCTGGAGATAAACAACGGAGAAGCTCCATGTTTCTCGATGTTTGAGGGAGAGAAGAGAGAGAAAACAGAATCGATCGGCATAGGCAAAGAACGGATTAGGGCACCACGTGAATAGTTTCGGGGTTGTGTAGCGTAGTTTCTATCCACACAGTTTATTGCAGATGTAGCTACTATAGAAACTATCTAGTAGTTTATAAGGATTGGGTCTGCCCTTAAGTTTTAGCATATAACCAAAACAAGACTCACAAAAAAGGTCCAACTTAACAACCATTTATTCTAGGCGTCACATTAATCATATATTAATAGGAGACGTCGCTCGATCTCCATCAAAACAGGTGTCCATGTCCCGATGCTATATACACAACCTCAATAAATTTCCGGAAACGGTCAAAAACAGTTTATAGATGGTTGTCTCGTCCGCCACTAGCACCGTATCTCTAAAGGTGGGTATTCAACCGTCTCTTGAAATCAATTTATAGAGACAGGTCCTAGAAATCGATTTCTATAGATGGCTGATTTCAGTCTACCTCTAGAAATAGTTTTAAAGAATTTGTAAATTGAGCTAAAAAATAACTTTTTTGAAACCCTAGGGAAGCCCACCCCGTGCTTATCGCTGCACCTCAAACTCACCTATGACCCCATGTCGATGAGACTATTTATTTGTATTCACTTTAGCAAATATGGTAATGAATATTTGAGCTCCTAAATGATTTAAAATGAAAAAAAGTTTAAACCAAAAGTTTTAGATCTCGTCCAATATTAACACTTTGGTCTAGTTCGTCTCACCTATCCACGGTCATTTAGAAAAATCAAGAAAATTAACATTACTACACCTAATCTTTTCCGAGGCGGGTTTTTGCTTAACGGAGGCGGGCATTGCAACCGTCTCCATCGAAAGGTCACGGTTAATGGTGGATTAACGGAGGCGGTTGCTTTGCCCGCCTCGGATAATCAATTAACGGGTGCTCGCCTCCGTTAATCCCATTAATGAGGAAGGCGTCTTAAAATGCCCGCCACCATTAATGTTCTCCAGAAAACCCAGAAGACTTTGGAGAATCGATCCCACGACCTGGCGCTCAACACTACCACGTCTCTACCACTGCACCACACACTTATTCATGTCTATATATAATATGCTATCTTTGTATATCAATATTTCGTAATCTTATATTGGATATTTTAGCTACTAACTGAACTCAAATGAAAAAAATTTAACTATAAAGTTTTAAATCTTGTGAAGTACTACAACTTTGCTATAGGATATTTCTCCATCAGAGATAGTTTGAAAAATTCAAAAAATTGAGTCTCAGAACATGTGAATTTCAAACACATATTTGAGACTCTAGGTGACTTTAAATAAAAAAACTTATCAATATCAAACATGTAGATCAGGTCGGCCACTAGAACTTTGATATTAACTATGTGAACATATGAGATTGTTTAGGAATTTAAAATTTTAAATTTCAAAATCTATAACTTTCGAACACATATTTGGGACTCTAAACATCTTCAAATTAAAAACATTTCAACTACAAAGTTGTTGATTCTATTGATAACTATAACTTTTGTATAGACCGTGTCAACATCCGAGATCGTTTGATAATTTTAAATTTCAAATTTCAAAATCTATGCACTTACAATAATATTTTGGGAGCCTAAACAGTTTCAATTAAAAAAAAATCAAGTACAAAGTTGTAGATCTCGTCGAGAGCTACATTTTTGATATAAAGTTTATCTTCATCCGAGTTCATATGAAAAGGTATGAATTATTTTATGTTGCAATCATTAACCGAGACGAACATCTTAATACGCCCGCCTCCGTAAATCGATTCGCGGAGGCCCGACAATAATCGGTTAATCGAGGTGGTTGACTTACGGTGCCCGCCTCGGTTAATCCATTAACGGAGGTGGTTGTCGTAAGGCAACCACCTCGGTTAATTGTGGATTAACCAAGGCGGTTGACTTACGGTGCCCGCCTCGGTTAATGATTAACCGAGGCAGTCGTTGGGCCGGTTGCCCGGCCACCCAATAATGGAGGCGGGCATCCAGCCCGCCCGCCTCTGCGCCCCATTTGCAAACGCTGCGTAAAAGATTTTGTGTAGTAGTGTAAATTACAAAATCTAAGAACATAAAACAAATTTTTAGATCATATAAGTGATTCCAAATGAAAAGGTGATCAACAAAGTTACATATCTCATCGAGCTCTCTACAACTTTACATGAATTTTACATTGTTGCACTTATTTTTATTGATGGACCTAATTGCCAAGTGCCTCTAAAATTCCCTATTTAGAACAACTCCAGGAGCTTTTTTTCATACCTTTCCTAATTGGTAGGAATAAAGATATTTGTTGAAAAACTACCCTTCCACGCATAAACTTCTTTAATTAGATCTCTAAATATTGCTATCTTCTGGATTTCTCGCTAGACAAAGAAAGAGAGTGGGGTTGTTCTATAGTGCGCATAAGATATAAAAAGCTATTTAAGGCTGCAAAGCATAGTTATTGAGGCAGGACCGGACCGGCGGTCTGACCTAAAAAACTAAAACCAGAGCCTCCACTAGTTCAGTTGAGCTAAAAGATTGTCCATACAAACGAACTGGGAAAAACAGGTTGAACCACCGGTTTTTAGTTAGAAACTGGTGAGAACTGCAGGAAAACTGGCAATTACACCACCAGAAAAGTCGGCAGTGAGCGTTGTAGGCGAGTTGTAAACATGGTCACGTGGAGGAGGGAGGATAAAACACCAAAAAAGAGTGGTAAAACTGCAGCAGAGGGACTCGTGTTGAGCCGGCAATTGAAATGGTTGAACTTATCGAACCGTGAACCAAAACCTTTGCTAGTTCTTGACATTGTCTCATTTTCTAATTTCTGGGTAAGTATTGAATGGAATGTTTCAATGGAATATACTTCTATGCATTATGAAAGCTCATGGTTTCTTCTATGCACCTACAGAGGAGTTAACAGATATTGAAAGAGAAAGGGCTCAAACCATAATGAGGAACAATCAAGTATTACAGAGCCTTGGTGTCACAAAATTGGCTCAAATTGTCAACTGTTCAATTACAGCAAACAGCAAGCGCAGGGCTCGAGAAGAATCTGATCCTTTGTATGAACCTGAAGATATGGAGGAAACTGATGCTGTACTTGATGAGGTATTTGCAATCAGATTAATTAGGATTCATTTCTTCTTGAAGCAATTAGTACTGTTACTCATATATGCTACTCACTTATGCTCTAATACAATAAGACTAATTCAGATATTTTTTCCTTGTATTATGCAGGCCATGCAGAGGAGCATTTTGGCAAACAACACCATCAAGAATACTGCAGGAACAAGAGGCCCAAAGAGAGTCTCCATGCCACCTGTTGGACAAGACCAAACCACTAGAATGACTAGGCAGGGGACGAAGGAACTATCAACTGAGGAAGGTATCCATGGTACAACTACTAATGCACAAGAAGATGCATTGCTTGCTGTTGACTGTCCTACACAAGAAGATGAGCAGATTCAAGCAGGCTTTGAAGGCAAGAAAACATTGCTCCTCTCCAAGAAATATGATTTGCCTATTTTCATGAAAAACATATGATGTGCGCTAACTGTGAATAGCTCATTATTTTCAGGTGAACGAAGTGATGACTTGATTAATCAACACAATTAATGTTCTCTTTTTTTATATGGTTTGAATGCCTCTTTTCTAATCTATGTGCTCTTGACATGCTCTTCACTAGATCAAATTTACCATAGACCCTGAAGACAAGGAAGTTGAAGCTGCATGCTTTGATTTGCTAAAGACTGGGCAATGACAATTAAGGCACAAGCTGAAGAGGGCTTTCTTTGATGGAGTACCTGCAAATGAAGTGAGAACAACATCGCCGGTGAGGAGTATGACTGATGAACAATGGATTGCACTGGTGGAGTTCTGGTCAAGCCCAAAGCATAAGGTAGAGTTAAATGGTCAATTTAATTTGATTGCTCACAGTTTGTCTGAATGAACCTTAACTTGTTTACATATTAAAATTATCATCAACAAAATAGTCTGATCATACGCTGGACATTATATCTGCATTTGTTCACAAAATAATGATGTCATTTTACTTCCGGTACACAAACAAGTACTGGTACTAAAACTACGATATATCTTATAGGAAAGGTGTCTCAAAAACATCAAGAACCGTGGGAAAGTTCAGTTCTCTCAAAGGACAGGCTCTAGATGCTTCATTGCTGTTGGGACAAGGATATCCTAGTTGTGAAGGCAGTCCTTTTTCTACATTCCCCTCACCATGCATCTGAATACAACCTGTTTTTTATTATTGATGTCTAGGGCAGGAGTCACATCAAGGCCTTCGGATATGCCTGGCCAACCATGCGAAGGCCACTATTGGGACACGAATGCTAGGGTCGCAAAGGCTGGACGCCAGCTTTCACCAAAGAAGAACTAATGCCTAGTCTGATACATGGACTACTGCAGAACTTTGCAAGAGCCTTCGCCTATGCCCTCGTGACAGGCGGCGCGCAAGGACCACCACGAAGGCTCCATCACGGAGGCAGCAGAGGTCGCTGGGGAAGGCGAACAGATGGATTTAGAGCCAACGTGGAGCGGTGAAGTCAGCCTTCGCCACCCAAAGCAAGGAAGCTACCATCATATGCGCATCTTGGACAACAGATGGGCCTCCATTGGGCTCAAGATGAGGCCCATGAAGCAAGGCAGTTGATGTAGGAGAAGGCCTAGGATTCCCCTAGAGGCTGGCCCATGTACGGGTATATCCTAGGAATATGCCCGTACTATCAAAGGGCATAGATGTAAAAAGGCTCCACTAAGAATAGTGACCTACAAAAGGGGGAGAGAGAACCCCATGTAAAGGGGGACAGAGGAATAAATGCTATGAAACCCTAGTCCTTAATGGGCCCTACACTCTATTTGTCACATTCCTAACCATGCCTTCGGCCTGAGCCGAAGGCCCCCAACCATTGTTGGGAAGAGCCTCCCAACATTGGCGCCCACCATGCTAGGCCAAGCACAAACCTACAATGCCACCCAAGAGGAAAGCCTCCACTCGGGCAAGTGCAGTAACCTCCATGTGAGGAAGGCCAAGGCGTGATACTCGAGCACCTATGCCACCGCCCCTAGGCCGGAGGAGGAAATCGAGGAACATGTTGGCGAACAAAACTGCTTCGACTAATCAACCCAAGGAAACACAAGACAAGCAAACCCCACACCAGAAAGCAGGTTCTCCAAAGAGCTTGCAAGTCGACTAGCAAAGCACGCAACAAGAAAGGGACAGGGCTTGCAGCAGCCTTCGCCGCAAGCCAAAGGACAATGCAGTATCACAAAGAAGCAAATGGAGGTCCCAGAATAAACACTGGCAATCCGGCAAGCTGATATCTAGAGTTTGCAGCCAAACGAACCTCTATCAAACAACTCCAATCAGCCTCAGCTAGCACTCAAAGCTCAACAAACCTTTGGCACCCCCAACACTCTCACACCACCCCAAGAGCCATAGACACAAAGTCCCCACTGTCCGAAGGGCTTCAGAGTTCGCCATGGCCATCTACCTACAAGCCCATCACCTTACCAAAGTTCAATAGCAAAATAGATCCATGCTAGTTCATTATGAGTTTTGAGGTAGCAATAGCCTCTGTTGGCGGAAATGACATAGTCCTCGCAAAACCCTTTCTCATTGCAGCCGAAGGTGACGCACTTGCATGGTACTCCATGCTAAGACCCAAGCCAGTTTACTCTAAGTATCTACAACATTCCTCCTTGGTTATGCATGAAGCAGAAGTTCATTATGATGCATGTGCTCATCCAAGGCCCGAAGCAACCTGGCAATGACATCGATGTGTACCTAAGACCACTTATTGACGAACTTCTCATTTTGTGGAATAAAGAAGGTGTGCGTGTGTGGGATGAGTACAAACAGAACACTTTGATCTACGAGCATTGTTGTTCGTAATAATCAATGATTGGCCTGCTCTAAGTAATCTTTCGTGACACCAAACAAGGGATATAATGCATGCACACACCGCTTCGGTGATATTAGAGGTGTATTCTTGAAAAATGTCGAAAGGTCGTGGTACCTTGGCCATCGCCGATTTCTTCCTGCAAATCACCCCATAAGAAAGAAAGGCAAGCATTTTAAAGGAAAGGCAGACCACCTGACCAAGCCTCGCAACCGAACCTGGATTCTCCTCGAATATAAAGGGTATTATAAATGTGCCAGAGAAGAAATTCTATAACTTAAAGTCCCATGACTGTCACGTTCTCATGACGCAATTACTTCCAGTTGCATTAAGAGGAATTCTACCTCCAAATGTACGTCTAGCCACCGTGAAGCTATGTGCATTCCTCAATGCAATTTCTCAGAAGGCAATTGATCCAACTGATCTAGCTAAACTACAGAATGATGTGGTTCAATGTCTCATCAGCTTTGAGTTGGTGTTCCCTCCTTCCTTCTTTGATATCATGACACACCTCCTAGTTCACATAGTCAAGGAGATTTTCATTCTCGGTCCTATGTTCCTACACAACATGTTCCCCTTAGAGAGATTCATGGGAGTCCTGAAGAAATATGTTCACAACCGTGCTTCGCTTAGAAGGAAGCATCACCAAGGGCTATGGAATGTAAGAGGTCATTGAGTTCTCAGTGTTGACTTTATTCCCGACCTTGACTCGATTGGTGTTCTGAATCGGGACATGAGGGGAGACTAAGCGGAAAGGGGACACTAGGGAGGAAAACATATATTGGTACGAATGATGATTATTTCAATAAAGCACACTACACAGTTCTACAGAACTCCTCTTTGGTAGATCCGTATATTGAGACACACAAGGATCTCTTACGATCCGAGTTTCCAAGGAAGACTCAAGCTTGGATTACGCCGTAAGCACATGGAAACTTTCGCGTTTGGTTGCAAAAAAAATGTCAAGGTGATGAGAGCATCCATTTGCAATCAGATTTATTGGCTATGCAACCATCATGGCATATCGTCACATACAAAGGGTACGAGATAAATGGGAACATATTCTACACAAAGAGCCCAAGATAAAAGGAGTACCAACTAAAATAAAGGGTGTCTCGCATAGATGCCACAGAATCCGAATAGGAATAAGCGTATATATTATGGACGATAGATGAAATATGGGAACTAGAATATGCACCTACTTTGAAGATCCCATTGTTCAAGTGCCAATGGGTCAAGGTGACCGGAGGCGAGGTAACAGTAGACAACGAGTATGGAATGACAACAGCAGACCTTAGTAATATTGGGTACAAAGACGAACCATTCGTCGTTGCCAAGGATGTGAATCAGGTGTTCTATGTCAATGATATGTCTACCAAACCAAAAAGAGGGAAAAACGATAATGACTCAACCAAAGAGCCAAAGCGCCACATAGTTCTTTCAGGGAAAAGAGTCATCGTGGGAATTGAGGACAAGTCGGACATGTCAGAAGATTATGAAAAGGATGACCGAATTCCGCCATTCAAAGTGAACAAAGACCCTAGCATCTTGGTAAATGATGAGGACACTCCATGGTTACGACGCGATCATAACCAAGGGACATACGTAAAGGAGAAGTTCACTGCTGTGCCCACTTGATGATATCGTGATTTAATGTAGTGTGTGTTTGAGATATTATGTAATAATTGTAAATTCAGATGTTTATTATGTCATGTTTCAAATTAAATCAATGTTAGATTTGGTGGGATTTCTCTCTCAAAAAGGTAAATTAGGATATTGAGTGATGAAAAATTAAAATATTAACGTTAAAATGATGTGAAAACAAATTTCCTGTCCAAAACCAATAGTTTTAATAATTTTAATTAAACACTACATTTTTGCATTAACGAAATAATAAATATTAGTTACATTATGTTTTATAATTGTAACAAAAAATAAAAAAAGTTAGGTTATAGATTTTTCCAATGTGCAATAAAGAAAAAGAAAATCCATATTTTTAACAAAATAATTTTATGCCTTTTATTTAATTTACTATGTATTTAACAAAAACTATTGCATTTCTATTGTATGTAACAAGACTATTGCTTAAAACACGCGAAACGAAATCTGCAGCCCACCTTTACTCCCGGTTTGAAGCCCACCCGGAGTAAAGGTGGGCTGCGCTTCGGCCCGCCAAAAAACCTTTTACTCCCGGTGCTTATTATTAACCACCTTTACTCCCGGTGCGTGTTACCAACCGAGTAAGAGAGATTTTACTCCCGGTTGGTAACACGCACCGGGAGTAAAGGACCTTTACTCCCGGTGGCGGGATGGCATCGGGAGTAAAGGGATATGGCATATATATACCAGTGCCATCTTCTTCCTTGCGTTCTTCGCCGATTCCTCTCCTGCGCCCATGCCACTCGGCCCGCCACACCGAGGACGCCGCGCCGCCACCCCGCCCGACGTCGGTCGTCGCCACCATCGCCAAGCTGCTGTCCATGGTCCCCACGCCACCAGCCAGCGACCGAAAACCTCGTCTGCGGCTCTCAATGTCCGTCCGACCGCCTCGGCCAGACACAAGGCGCGCGCCACACCGCCGCTTCGCCGACGCCAAGACGCGGCGGCACACACATTACCGGTACCCTTGCCCTTGGCCAGACACGCCACCACACCATTGGGTACCCTCGCCCCGGCCAGACGCGCGGCCACACTGCCGGCCACCCCGAGGTACGCTAGCTGTGTGCTTGATCCTATTCGATCGATCTCCATGCATGAAACACTATGTACATATGTTTTAGGCAATGATCATGGTAACCGTACGTACATGTTGTTCACGTTTTCTTTTATTCTACGTGCATGCTTTGATACAGTAGCGAAACTTTGTTGGTTGTCACTTGCATACGTACGTACGTCAACAAATGTGTGTATCGATCACAAACCCAAACGTATACTTAGCTAATTTTCATGGCACGTCGCACACGGCGTTTAGATGGGCATTATTCTCTGTCGCGCTAACTATTATAAGAAAGAAAGCGCCAAAGGAACAGATCGAAAAAAATTCTAGTGTATATGCGCCATCTATAAGCACCATGCGTTTCTATGTATAAGCGCCATGCGTTTCTATGTATACGGCGGAGCACCGCCGCCCTCGTTCGCCCTAGGGTTTATACGGTGGAGCACCGCTGCCCTCGTTCGCCCTAGGGTTTAGGGTTTATACGGCGGAGCACCGCCGCCCTCATTCGCCCTAGGGTTTAGGGTTTATATGGCGGAGCACCACCGCCTCGTTCGCCCTAGGGTTTAGGGTTACGCCACTGCTCGATCATTTTTGGTGGGTGAAGGTTGGTTTGCAGGTGGTTGTGGATGATATAGCTGAGTCTATGAAGGGTGTAGCAGATGAAGTGGTTGAGAGTGTGCTTGAAAATACAGTTATGGAGATGGCGAGGGATATGGCATGCGAGGTGTGTTTTGAAGAGGATGCTCCCGATGTTTGGGAGTTCCAACGCCAAGGGTCGACTTGATGTCTATTTTTTATCGATGTAACATGTGTTGTTGTATTTGTTGTAAATTTGGCGGGTTATTGTGAACCTCTTCGAGGGTTCCAATCATTTAGGCGATTTTGTTGTCACTTTGGTTTGCAGCAACGCCCCCCTTTTCTTTTAGGCGAGGCTCATCGTTTATTGTTCTCAGAAACTTGACGCGCAACGATGTCCCCTTTCTTTCAGGCGAGGCTCGCTATTTTCCGTTTAATAAAACCTAATGCGTAGCGATGCCCCCCTTTTGTTTCAGGCAGGATCGCCACCAAAACCTACTCGCTTCCTGATTCTTCTTATCATACAAACCAACCTTCACCCATCAAAACCTACTCGTTTAGGGTTTAGGGTTTATACGGCGGAAGATTTTACGCATGTAAGCAAAGATTTGACGTACTATATATTGGTTTTGTTTTTTTGAAGCTAGATGGCCGACCCGAGAAACATGGATGAGGAGTTGATGATGAATTTGATCAACACTGGCACTCAAGTTGCCGGCGATGATGGTGCTAAAAATAACGTGCAAGAGGATGTAGATGACAGGAGTCAGTACTTAGCTCTTGAACAAAATGAACAACAACATATTGGCCAAGTATATATTTTTTTTATTATTAGCTATATATATTATCATATGTCTTATGTGTGCTCATGACATTAAAAATAATGTTTATGTTTTGTAGCCCTCTGGATCGACATCAACAACTACAACGAAGAGTAAAAATGTTCGAGGTCCCAAAAAGCCATTGGAGGGCCGCTTCATCATCTTGGAGTTCAATGTGGATACAGGAGAACCGGGGGGCCGAATAAAATGAAATTCGTGCACCACTATGGTTACCTTGTACGGGACCGGCTCCCGATCGAAGACTCATGCGAATGGAAGAAGAAGACCAATGCTCCTCATATCAGTTTTGTCTCCGATCATGACAAGACGTTAATTTGGAAAGATGTCTTGGTACATTTCATGCTCCAAACAGATGGTTATGATGATATAATAGATGGTGATGAATTGAAGGAGCGAGTTAGGGATTGGGCAATGAAGAAGATGTCCACCCAGTTTCAGACTTGGAAGAAACACCTATACATGATGTATGTCAAGAAGAACATAGCACTAGATTTTACTGTCCTAGGCCCGATCTCAAAGCAGAGGCCCTATTAGGATGAGTTTGTACAGTACAAGACTTCGGAAGAGGGCGTGAGTCGGGTGATAAAGAACCAACGTAATGCCCAACAGAAGACATACCACCATAACTTGGGATCAGGTGGCTACCTGACTACCATTAAGAAGTGGAACAAAATGGAAGAAGACCTTCTTGCCAAGGGTATCACACCAGAATCACTCGAGTGGAGAGAACGTGCAAAGAATTGGTTTTTTGCTCATGGGGGAACACTGGACTAGGAGACAGGGAAGTGCTTTTATGGCGCAAGACTGCAAGAAGCAGCAGAAAGATTGTTTTATGCTCAGAGAGCTACTGCTAGTGGTGCGTTCAGGCCCAACAGAGAGAAGGATGAGCTGACATACGCCATCGGGACTATTGAACATGGTGGCCGAACTAGAGGCAAAGGAAGTGTCTCGTGGGAGCATGGATTCCCTCAGGACAGACCTTCCTACAGAAGCCGCCAGAGAAAGAAGGAAGAAGAGGCACAACGGCTCCAGAGGTTGGAGGAAGCGATCGCGTGAAGCACAAAAAAGGGAAAAAACCTTGAAGCGAGAATGCAGGAGGAAATCGGAAGGCAAGTGCAAATAGCGGTGAGTGCAAGCAAGCGTGCATCGAGCCAGAATCAACATTAGCCAATCTGCTCATTGCTTGAAAGCGCTTATGCTTCCACGGAGATACCAAATCAAGGGGACACAGACTACGCTTCCTCGTGGATGACGCCATCGAACCTTGTACATCGTGTGAGCTACACATTCAAGGGGAATTCCACAATCAAGGTGGCTATCGGTCTTGTTAATCCTATCGACCAACCAAGACACCAAGGATTCATGGGAATATAATCCAAGAAGGATATGCTACCATCTTGGTAGATAAAGCTGAAAAAGGTTTTAGTGATTTGCCTCTTGACATTCCCGGAGGTGATGGGGAGAAGACTCTAGGAGAAGCGGAGAAGACATTCATTCTATGGCGCAAGTGCTACATCATCATTCCAGGGATGTTGGCTCCACCTCCTCCTGAACTACCTCACCATAGGTACGTGCGGATGAAAACACTACATCATTAATTTGTATTGGCTTAAATAATTAACAATCTGCTCATAATAATATGTCATTCCTTTTTTTGTAGCAGATCCTCCCCCAACCTAAATCCAATTGTTCAATCGCCAGATCATCATAGTGCTCTGTATGATGACATTGTGTTGGAAGGCGAGGCTGCATCCACACCATCTCCAAGGAGGTCTCCAACGCCGCAGCCACCACCTCCAAGGAGGTCTCCAACGCCGCTGCCAACACCTCCAAGGAGGTCTCCAACGCCTCCCCCGCCCCCGCCTACCAAGAAGCCTAGCAAGAGGCCAACCCCGCAAACGAAGAACCAGTCCCCGCCGGCAAAGAAAGCCACCATGAAACCAAGGGCTATTCCCAAAATAATATCTGAAGAGAAGGAAGAAGGAACTGATGCATATAAAAAAGATATGTCTAGATTCTATGACAAACTTAAAAAGAATCAAGAAGCAAGGAGAAACCCGGAGAAACCGTACTTCTTCGTAGCTCCATATATTCTAAGAAAAAGGGTGGCTTCTTACCAGCAACAACAGCGGGAATCTCGTAAGCCGTCCAAATCAACGTTGACGGACTATGACCGCACTCTCACCAAGTCAATTGAGGTGGCACAGAAAAAGAAGCGGGCAGGGAAAGGAGTTGCCCAACTTGGACAACAAGCGCACCAATCAGTCCCCCCGCTAGTTGTTAGTAATGAATATGGTTCGAATTTAGGATTAATGCATCACGCAAACATACCTCCGGATGTCGATTTGGATCACCTTGGTGAATTTATTGATGAGACTGGTCTCGACCTTTACCAGATGTTTGGTGATGGAAACATTGAGAGTGCGGCGGAGGTTGATATTTGGAAGAAAAAAATTGTACTAGGCCAGAGTCTATACAACCCTCAAGCCTTATCTGATCTGGGGACGCAAATGTACCAACTAAACAAGTGGTACATGCAAAGGCTTCTACCGTGGAGACTTCACGTTGGTGTCGAATTAGAGACAAACATTGGTTCCGTATGGCGATGTGTATGTATGTTGACTTTGCGTAATTTCATCAACTATGCCACCGACCTCTCTCCGGACAAAGTTATCATTAGTCGCTATTGCCTGGTAAGTAATAATTCTTTCGATCTATTATTAAACTCATCATATGTGTGTATATGCATATAAATTATCCTAACAAGTACTATATATATGCAGATTTACAATGACAGAGCTCAGAAAGGAAGGCTGCAATGAAATTGGTTTTGTTGATCCCCATATAGTATTCAAAGACCTAGTTACTCCAAAGACTAATTAGAAGTCTGAGTCAGAGAGTAACCTCATGAACTTCTTAGTGAACCAACGCCACAAGAAGGATATACTCTTTCCCTACAACTTCAAGAGAGTGTTAATAATGTCGATCATCCTTAATGGCTCATATGTTGATTCTAGTTAATTAATGAGTGTTATGCGTTATATCCTATAAACACATGCAGCAATCACTGGATATTGATGGACATCGATCTGGTGAAAAGTCACTTGATAATCTATGACTCGATGAGAAAACCACAACATGACTACCAAGATATGATAGATATTATCCAGAGGTAATTTCGGTATCTCTAGCAACTATATATACACACAAACATGATGATTAACTATATCTCGATGACGTGGTAAATTTTTTATTAGGCAGTGTTTGGAAAACCTTTATTGAGAAGCAACACATGGGAAAATGTAAAGCGCCACCGAATGTAATCCTTTGAAAGTAAGTCCCCTAAATCGCATCATCTTTATTAATTAAACATATAGCTTTCACCGGATCACCAGATTGGATGACAAATCTTTTTCTCGTAAAGTGGTGTCTGAGGCATGAACAGGGAACAACTACTGTGGTTACTATGTTTGCAAGTTTATCAAGGTGGTCTCCCAAAGAACTCCTACAGAGAGACTAAAAGTACGTTAAAAATACACTATATATTCATTTAATTATTATTATTGATTGTGTTACTATGTCTTTATATATATATATGTACATATATTAATTTATTTTCCTTTAATTCAAACCTGTAGACTCGATGGTTGGAGGAAAAGGTCATATGGCAAGACCAAATCAAAGCAATTCAAGAGTCTATAGCCGGATTTTTTAATGAGCAGGTCATCGATTCCAAGGGCGAGTTCTACTTCGACCCAACACTGCCATGGAAGCCAAGCTAGAGGATGAGAGAAAACTTGTTATATCACAACAACTGTAATGCAATCTTTTTGTAATATATGCACATGAAATAATATAATCTAAAATACACATATGCATGCATGCATGTAAATATATATATGATGCATACATATATATATATATATATATTTCTATGCTTGAATTGTGTGATTTAATACGTTCATTGTGCTTGAACTAAAACATACTATACGTGCGTATAAATGTATAATTAGCAGCGTACAATACGACTTCGAAAACCTATTTTGAAAAGAAAACAAAAAAATGAAAAGAAAAGAAAAAAGAAAAAAACCTTTAGTCCCGGTTCGTATTACCAACCGGGACTAAAGGTGCCGGCCATCGTGGCATGTCAGGAGGCACCTTTAGTCCCGGTTCCTGACCCGGGACTAAAGGACCCCCCTTTAGTCCCGGATGCTTGCTTCCGGGTGGGGAACCGGGACTAGAGGGGGTTCCCCACCGGGAGTAAAGCTCTGTTCTCTACCAGTGTGCCCAAAACAACACATTCAGTATGGGCGGCCAAAAGAAAGGGGATAGATGGATGAATCATAGAATTAGAAATAAAGGCTCTTGCATGACGTGTTGAGAATGAGAGGCCAAAGGGAAGTGGACACTACCAAGTCTCAGGGCCAACTGAAGCACACGTCTTTGCATCCTTCTGCTCAAGGAGTTGGCTATTTCCATGAACTCCAAGTTTGAGAAATATTGGAGTCCTGCTGAAGATGATATTCATAATGTAGCTAACCACAAGAGAAAGAAGAAAGAAATTGCATTTAGCGTTGTCTTAGTCATTGCCACTGTCTTGGATCCAAGAAGGAAGGCTGACTTCTTGAATTTATTCTTTGAGAGGGTGTTCAGTGATACAAGTAAGGTTGGTATGTATGTGAGGTATGCCTTAGAATGGATGAGAAAGTACTTCACATTCTATGAGCAGCCATGTGCAAGAACAAATAGTGTGGACATGATGACACGTGCTAATCAAGCCTCCACCAATGTGGGGTCACCGGTTCTTGGAAAAAGAAAGATCAAAGTGGACTTTGTTCAATACACAACACGCCGAAGAGTTGCACAGGCACCAAAAGCTGAAATCGATACATAGTCCGAAGAAGCACTTGAGGAGGATAATGAGGATTTTGATATCCTAGCAAGGTGGAAGAGCAGATCAGACAAGTTTCCTGTATTGTCTACTATGGTTCGAGACTTCCTTGCTATTCCCCTTAGCACAGTTTTATTGGAATCTGCTTTTAGTTTAGGAGGAAGAATTATTGGATAACATAGAAGCTCACTAGCGCCAGAAATGCTTGAGGCGCTTGTTTGTGGTAAAGATTGGCTATTCAAGATTAGTGAAGGTACAAAGCCTTTTCTACAGGACATCTTTCTGTGTTGTTTTCTTTCCTGGTAACTAAACAAAATTTCATTTTTAGATCAAGATCTGGAACTTGAAGAGGGCTAGTAGTAGCAGTAGCAGGTATTCATGGTGATGATTCAGTTGGGCACACTGCATTCCAGTGCAACCCTAAGCTATGACATAGTTTTGCAATGCTTCTTTATTATTTATTTATTTATTTTGGTTAAGGTATGAGGTGTAGTATTATGTTACTGTCATTATTGTCTTCTGCAATGCTCCTTTACTAACATTATTGTCTTCTGCAATGCTCCTTTTCATGATCCTAACATTATTGTCTTCTGAGTAGTATTATGTTACTCACTACAAGAGATATGACCTTCTACGACGATTTCCTCATTACGACGGCTAAATTTGTAGCTAAATCATTTTTTTATGACGTTATTTGGTGGGAGTACGACTTTACAACAAAAATTATGTGTCCGTCACTAAGATTTAGAAGCAGTTGTCACAAATCGAAGGATTTCCATATTATGACGAGCTGCAATTTGTCATGACATGCTAATAGACAATCGTCACAATTTATGGTTTGAATTTTAACATGATATGCTCAAATCCATGTATAATATTTTGAATTACAATTTTTTTGAATTGTCGAAACTACCTTGTATGGAGAAATGACTAAAACCAAATGTTCTATATCTCGATGAGATCAACAATATCTAGAATACTAAAGAGAAAAATATCATCTATTTAATCTCAAATGACTTTGGGGTGGAGTTGGTAGGGGTGCTACACGTGAGGCTTCAAGTTGGAGGTTCAAATCCAATCAACCGTTTTTCTGTTAAAAATAAAAAAAAAACAGCCCATTAAGCCCAACGGTCTCAAACCCTAGCTCTCTGATTCCAAAAAATCCATCCGCCGCCACCACGCTCCCTTCTCCCGCCGACGTCAGGTGCAAAAAATTCATCCGCCGCCACCAGCCCACCACGCTGCTCTTCTTCTCCCGCCGATGCCAGGCGCAAAAAATTCATCCACTGCCACCACACTCAGCTTCCCGATGAAAACCATCCCCAAAATTTTCACCTGCCGCCATCTTTTTCTCTCCCGCCGACGCCACATGCTTGTTATTTCTCCCCATTCCAAATCGCCGCCCCTCACTCCACCCCATCTGACGTAGCAGGCGCCGACCCCCAGGACGCTGACTCCGGCCGATGGCGACTACCAGGTGTCGCTCCCTCGGGCCCTCACGCCGACTCACGTAGCAGGAGCCATCGTCAAAAGCTACGAGCCCCCTCGCTCCCTCGCCAGAAGCCGCAACCCCCTCCCCCCACTCCACGTGCCACTTCGAAAGGTTGGAGCACCCTGCCTCCTGGTCGGAAGGTTGGAGCAACCAGACAACAACCAATAGGTAAATAATTCCTGAAATCTGATGAACTTTTGAGTTACTGTTAGGGTTTTCAGTTGCTTTGCGTGAACTTGTGTAGTGCCGTAGTGGTAGTACCCGTTCATTTTTTCTCTGATTTTTTGTGGGATTTAAGTGAATCCCCCAGTTCTAGGTTTGCCTCTACTTTTTAGCGTAGTCAATCTGCTCACCATGTATGAGGAAGACAATGGGAAAGGTTCATCGTCTATCATCTTTATTTGTCTTAAGACCTTATCACTGAAGAATTGATAGAAAATTTCCAATCAAATGATTTTGTTATCAATAGTCCCCATTTGCCAGTGTATCCTCTTGTTAAATTGTAAATGTAGTCCATACAAGTGCGACTGTGGTCTTTTTATTTGTAATTTTTTTAATCTGTATGGCTACAAGTGAGTGCTATTTGTACAATCTCAGCTATTTGTTTAATCTGTATGGCTAAAAGTGAGTGCTACAATATTCTACCAGGGGCTGAGATGTACTAGCCGTGTTAAACAAGTATGATTGGGAGGCAGGAACTTTTTGTTTCGGCAGGAACTTTTTGTTTCGGATATCTATATAATGGACCACCTTTAAAATTGGCACCTATATCAGCACCAAGCATTTTCAGCTTAGCAGTATGATGATCACAGTAGTGTGTAGTTTGAAAGAAACTCGCTATCTTCACTGATGGATTGGATGTTCCCATTATCAACTTTTTAAACATGTCAAAATTTTATTCATGCAACAGGGCCTGTCTACTTGTGTCCTTGACTGATTATGTAGCCTAGATCTTCTTGACATTGTCATTTTCTAAATTTTGGGTAAGCATTGAATGGGATTTTTCAAAGGAAATACTAAATATAAAAGGCATCCACATTATGGTTCAATAGATTTATGGTATTCTGGGTGCTGAGCATAGGATAAAAATGAACCAGCAGGGCATGTCTGCTTGCCTCACTCCTTGACTGATTATGTAGCAAGTTCTTGACATTGTCTCATTTTCTAATTTCTGGGTAAGTATTGAATCACTACCGGACTCAGGAGCTTTGCCGAGTGCCCGAGGCACTCAGCAAAGGCCATAAAGCACTCGGCAAAGCCTTTGCCGAGTGCCACACTCGGCATACCTCACACGACAAAGTTTTGGTCGGCAAAGAGGACTTTGCCGAGTGCTTTATCTCGGGCACTCGGCAAAGCCTTTGCCGAGTGCTGAAAAAACACTCGGCAAAAATGAACACTCGGCAAAGAATGAACCGAAAAAACCAAAAAAATTTGCGCGCTACGCGGCCGGCGGGATTCGAACCCGCGACCTCCCCCTCGCGCGTACCCCCTCTACCACTGCACCACACTGTCACTTATGTCTAGATTCCGTTTTGGTTCCCCACATACTATACTAAACTGAGTGTAAATTACTTATTTGAGGCCCTAAACGAATTCAAATTAAAAAGTTGTCAACTACAAAGTTTCATAACTTTTCAAAATCTAAACTTTCATTTTGATAGTTTCTCCATCCGAGGTCGTTTACAAAATTTGAATTTCAAATTTGAGAAATTCAAATGTAGTTTTCGTTGACAAGATGATTTCAAATTAAAAAGTTGTCAACTACAAAGTTTCATAACTTTTTGAGATCTACAACTTTCATTTTGGCCGTTTCAACATCCGAGGTCGTTTGAAAAATTCAAATTTCAAATTTGAGAAATTTAGATGTACTTTTCGTTGGCAAAATTAATTCAAATTAAAAAGTGTTCAACTACAAAGTTGTATAATTTCTCAAGATCTACAACTTTTATTTTGATCATTTATTCATCCGACATAATGGTAGTAACATTGTTTACAAAACTTAGAGATCTCTCTTCTAGTTTTCATGAAACTATATGAGAGATGTAGATTTTGTGAACCACGTTACTGTCGCTTTGTCGAATGAAGAAATGACCAAAACAAAAGTTGTAGATCTTGAGAAGTTATACAACTTTGTAGTTGAAAACTTTTTCATTTGAATTAATTTACTACTTCAAAATGTGCTTTGTAGATCTTGTTTGCCGAGTGTAAAACCAAAAACACTCGGCAAAGACCACCTTTGCCGAGTGCCAAAATAAAACACTTGGCAAAGACCTTCTTTGCCGAGTGCTAAAGAAACACACTCGGCAAAGAGCTTGTTTGCCGAGTGTTTTTTTTTGCACTCGGCAAAGAAGCAGCTTCTTTGCCGAATGCCCAAAAAATTGCACTCGGCAAACCATCTAGCACTCGGCAAAGTGCCGGTTTCCGGTACTGAATGGAATGTTTCAATGGAATATACTTCTATGCATTATGAAAGCTCATGGTTTCTTCTATGCACCTACAGAGGAGTTAACAGATATTGAAAGAGAAAGGGCTCAAACCATAATGAGGAACAATCAAGTATTACAGAGCCTTGGTGTCACAAAATTGGCTCAAATTGTCAACTGTTCAATTACAGCAAACAGCAAGCGCAGGGCTCGAGAAGAATCTGATCCTTTGTATGAACCTGAAGATATGGAGGAAACTGATGCTGTACTCGATGAGGTATTTGCAATCAGATTAATTAGGATTCATTTCTTCTTGAAGCAATTAGTACTGTTACTCATATATGCTACTCACTTATGCTCTAATACAATAAGACTAATTCGGATATTTTTTCCTTGTATTATGCAGGCCATGCAGAGGAGCATTTTGGCAAAGAACACCATCAAGAATACTGCAGGAACAAGAGGCCCAAAGAGAGTCTCCATGCCACCTGTTGGACAAGACCAAACCACTAGAATGACTAGGCAGAGGACGAAGGAACTATCAACTGAGGAAGGTATCCATGGTACAACTACTAATGCACAAGAAGATGCATTGCTTGCTGTTGACTGTCCTACACAAGAAGATGAGCTGATTCAAGCAGGCTTTGAAGGCAAGAAAACATTGCTCCTCTCCAAGAAATATGATTTGCCTATTTTCATGAAAAACATATGATGTGCGCTAACTGTGAATAGCTCATTATTTTTAGGTGAACGAAGTGAGGACTTGATTAATCAACGCAATTAATGTTCTCTTTTTTTTATATGGTTTGAATGCCTCTTTTCTAATCTATGTGCTCTTGACACGCTCTTCACTAGATCAAATTTACCATAGACCCTGAAGACAAGGAAGTTGAAGCTGCATGCTTTGATTTGCTCAAGACTGGGCAACGACAATTAAGGCACAAGCTGAAGAGGGCTTTCTTTGATGGAGTACCTGCAAATGAAGTGAGAACAACATCGTCGGTGAGGAGTATGACTGATGAACAATGGATTGCACTGGTGGAGTTGTGGTCAAGCCCTAAGCATAAGGTAGAGTTAAATGGTCAATTTAATTTGATTGCTCACAGTTTGTCTGAATGAACCTTAACTTGTTTACATATTAAAATTATCATCGACAAAATAGTCACGCTGGACATTATATCTGCATTTGTTCACAAAATAATGATGTCATTTTACTTCCGGTACACAAACAAGTACTGGTACTAAAACTATGATATATCTTATAGGAAAGGTGTCTCAAAAACATCAAGAACCGTGGGAATGTTCGGTTCGCTCAAAGGATAGGCTCTAGATGCTTCATTGCTGTTGGGACACGGATATCCTAGTCGTGAAGGCAGTCCTTTTTCTACATTCCCCACACCATGCATCCGAATACAGCTTGTTTTTTATTATTGATGTCTAGGGCAGGAGTCACATCAAGGCCTTCGGATACGCCTGGCCAACCGTGCGAAGGCCACTGTTGGGACACGAATGCTAGGGCCATGAAGGCTGGACGCTAGCTTTCACCAAAGAAGAACTAATGCCTAGTCTGATACATGGACTACTGCATGAACTTTGCAGGAGCCTTCGCCTATGCCCTCAGGACAGGCAAAGGCGCAAGGACCGTCACGACGAAGGCTCCATCAGCGGAGGCAGCGGAGGTCACTAGGGGGAAGGCGAACAGATGGATTCAGGAGCCAACGTGGTGCGGTGAAGTCAGGCCTTCGCCACCCAAAGGAGAAGCTACCATCATATGCGCATCTTGGACAACAGATGGGCCTCCATTGGGCTCAAGATGAGGCCCATGAAGCAAGGCAGTTGATGTAGGAGAAGGCCCAGGATTCCCGCCCATGTACAGGTATATCCTAGGAATATGCCCGTACTATCAAAGGGCATAGATGTAAAAAGGGTCCACTAAGAATAGTGACCTACAAAAAGGGGGAGAGAGAACCCCATGTAAAGGGGGAGAGAGAGGATTAAATGCTATGAAACCCTAGTCCTCAATGGGCCCTACACTCTATTTGTCACATTCCTAACCATGCCTTCGCCCTGAGCCGAAGGCCCCCAACCATTGTTGGGAAGAGCATCCCAACATTGGCGCCCACCATGCTAGGCCAAGCACAAACCTGCAATGCCACCCAAGAGGAAAGCCTTCGCTCGGGCAAGCACAGTAACCTCCGCGCAAGGAAGGCCAAGGCGTGATACTCAAAGCACTTATGCCACCGCCCCTAGGCCGGAGGAGGAAATCGAGGAACATGTTGGCGAAGAAACCGCTCCGACTAATCAACCGGGCAGAAGGACAGTACAAGCAAACCCCACACCAGAGCAGGTACTCCAGCAGTTGCAAGCCGACTTGCAAAGCACGCAACAAGAAAGGGACAGGCTTGCAGTAGCCTTTGCCACAAGCCAAAGGACAATGCAGGTATCATAGCAGGCAGCGGAGGTCCGACAATAGCTGGCAATCCTGCAAGCTGAGATCTAGAGTTTGTAGCCAAACCAACCTCTATCAAACAACTCCAATAAGCCTCAGCCAGCAACTCAAAGCGAACCAAACCCTTCGCCAAGCCCAGCAGCTCAACAAACCCACACCACCCCCAACACTCTCACACCACCCCCAAGAGCCATAGACACAAAGTCCCCACTGTCCGAAGGGCTTTAGAGTTAGTCATGGCCATCTACCTAGAAGCCCATCGCCTTACCAAAGTTCAATAGCAAAATAGATCCATGCCAGTTTATTATGAGTTTTGAGGTAGCAATAGCCTCCGTTGGCAAAAATGACACAGTCCTCGCAAAATCCTTTCTCATTGCAGTCGAAGGTGACGCACTTGCATGGTACTCCATGCTAAGACCCAAGCTAGTTTACTCTTGGGAAGACCTCCATGACAAGATTATGGCCAACTTCAAAGGGTTCTCAAGCAAGTCCCTAACATCCTCAGACTTTTTTCAGTGCAAACAACAACAAGGAGAAACACTCAGGGAGTACTACCAGAAGTTTGTATAGCTCAAAGCAAGAGCACCAAATGTACCTAAAGATGTAGCTATCGAAGCAACAATCAAGGGCCTCCATATTGGAGCCTTCGCATGTCACTTGGCTGTGGAAAAGCCTTCAACAATAGAAGAGTCAGATAATGAGTTTGAGAAATATTGTAGGTCTGACAGTGTCCTTCGCAAGAGATTGGAAGAGCAAGCGTTGTACAAGCAGCCACAGAGCAACAATAGAAATGCACCAAGAGACAATAGAATTCAGAACAAGCAGCAACGAGGGCCTGACCAGCAAGTCCTCAACATAGATCAACAAGGGCACAACCAGCTAACTCAGCAACCAACACAATTTGACCAAAGCAAATAAGCCACAGGTCCAGCAAGACAACAAAAGAAACAATCAAGGCAAAAATTGGAACAAGAGCCAAAATCAGAAACCGCGAAAGCAATATTGTTTCTTCCATCGCTCCTCGGATATGGATACCATTTTGTCACTAACTACCATCAAAGTTAATGCAACTTCAACATGGATGATGATGGAGTCAGTGATGATCATGGATACTATTCTGATTGCTTATCACATGCTTGAAAATAGTTTCAAGTGTAAACTTAGAATGGTTAAGTAATGAAGCTACACTTGATTTGCTAAAACTTGACTATAGGATGTACTTCTAGTAAGGTTTTGCAAAAGATAAAAGAACCAACAAACCAAAAGCCCTCTTACATATCCTTTGAGTCGGGAGACTACTCCCACGCTGATGTGTAAGTCTTGTTGAGTACACTTCAAGATTGTGGTTTTATTCCCCTGCTCTGTAATGTGTAGAAGCCGGTTAACTCAGTATGTGGATACCTCCTGTGGGCTTAGCGAGGACATCCTTTTCTGCTATGATTGTAGAAGTTTTATACTTATATTTGTACATTAGATGTTAGGTTGAAAACTATTTACTTCCACTGCTCTTATAAAAATGTACTTATCTTCTGCTACTTTATAAAAACTTGTTTTTACAAAACTCCGATGTTGTAATCATGTAATCCTGTAATAAAAGAAATGGTTTTGATGTTTTTAATTTTTATTTACTCATTTGTGTTCCTGATGAAAACATGGATGTTTCGGGATCTCCCTCGGGGTGGTCTCGACAGACTACCAAGTTTGACTTGGTCTCTCGGGCAATTAGTGTCAAATAGTTGACAAATGCGCTTGAAATTAGGTTAAACTGGGCGGTTCAACCACATAAAAGGACCCCCATACCTCCTCCGGGAGACGCACACCTACACACCAGAGCTTCATTCTTTCATTCATTTGTAGTGGTGTCCCTCTAGGTGGCTCTCACCTAGCTGTAGTAGACAACATAGGAAGAGAGGAGAGGAGAGAGCTAAGGATGTGCTGGTTCTGTCGGATCCTCCTCGACTTTGTATCTCTACAGATCTGATTCATCTTTGAGTAATATCCATGTTCTTCTTCTGGTATTTCTAAGTTCTCTATTTAATTAAGTTCAGTTCTTACCTTACTTTGCTTACGGGAACTCCACTTGCATCGAGTGCTCTAGTCTTAAGATCTGGATTAGAGTTGTAATCATTAGCGTAGACGTGGTGTCTAGGCTAGTGTTTACCTGAGTTTGCGCCCAATCCCACGGTTAGTAATGGTAGCCCCAGATGTGACAACTCTGTCAGGCCTTTGTAATCCACCACATTCGTATTGGTGCTTTCGTAGAGCTTTTAGGCAGCCTTCCCCGGACTAGTCTTTCTCACCTTTTTCAAGGGTCGAAAAGGTACTATTGCTCCCTGATCTTTGATTATCTAGTTCAACTTAGAAAATCTTAGAAAGCCCCTCTCTACCCACAAAAATATTTTAACTTATCTTCCCTTGGGCGTTCCTGATTTGTTGCTAGTTTACTTCGCGTTCCTCGTGGAAATCGATACCTTGGAATACTCCCGGGTGAAAGCTACATCGGTATCTATGTGTTTGCAGATTTTTCTGTGTGCGTTAAAAAATACCAACAAATGTACACATGCATATTCTCTCTCTTTATGCACTAGATTGAACAATCTAATCTTGAAATGATGATTTTACCGTAGATGAATGTTCCATGACTATATAAATAGTGTCATATTTCGTTGTAAATATAAACCTAGGAAAATATGAGAACTCATATCAAGTCTTGGACTGAACCATATGTTGTCAATGTTCGATGACAAGAAATTTAGTACCACTTGTTTAGTTCTATAATATTAATAGGTTATTGATGTATAGACTCCTCCTATCTAGTGTACCATTCATGTCCCCATATATGTTCTAGGTTCCCTTGCATGCGTTTAAATATGTTCTGGCCATCGTTAAACCTGCTGGAGTTCCTCTCAAAGTACTAATCTTTTTGGCTTAACCATATCCAGGTTGCCAACATGATCGTTCGTGGCCTCGTGGGGAAGTTTTGTTACCCAAAGTTGCATGGAGGCGCGGCATCAATGGCCAAACGTATTATAATATATACTCCCTCCATTCCAAATTATAAGTCATTTCAACTTATTTAGAGAGTCAAATCATCTTAAGTTTGACCAAAATTATAAAGAGAATTACAAAGATTTACGACATCAAATAGATATACTATGAAAATATAATTAATAAAGAATCTAATGATACTTATTTGGTATTATAAATGTTATTAATTTATTATATAAATATAGTCAAAGTTGAGATTCTTTGACTCTCTAAGAAAATTGGAATAACTTATAGTTTGGGACGGAGGGGTATCAATAAAAGTATCGGTGATAAGCATGTTCCTGAGACTAACAAGCACCGGTTTGCGTCTCTATCCATCTTACGGTATCGTACAAGATATACCTTACACATTATATAATTATTACATCGTTTTGATTGACTGCGTATGCCTGGATTTCTTGTTGAGCAGGAAAAGAAATCTAGTACGTACATGTTTCTTCAGGAACCAGGACTGGAGGACCCGTGCAAGCAATACACGAGCTAGCTGTCTCTCTGCAGCATTGACATGACTTGCTTTCACCGGGAAAAGATGAACGCGTGAACTTTCGTACACCGGCATAAAGATCCATAGATATCCTTAATAAAATAATAAGTAATACTGTACTACATATATTAGATGATACCCCACACATTGCCACGGAAATCAATCGCCTTTCTTCTCCATAAATCGATCTGCTCACCGAACTCCATGAACGATAAAGAGAACACGCTGTCGATCCCATTGAACTTCGGCGCGGACAGCAGGATGAAGTCCACCGCTGCTCTTCCTTCGGTCATCTGCCCTCGGTTGTTGTTGTTGCTGCTGCTGTTGTCTCTTGAGCGTGACCATCACTTCTCCCTGCCCTCCTCTTCCCACCGCTGCTGCCTGTTGGCCGCTCCTGGTGCCATGCATCTGCCGCCTGCTGATCGTCCCCGCCCCTCTGCCATGACAACCACATACGGATCCTGCCAAAGCCAGCGCCGATGGAGACGGCCGGTAGCCCGGCACGATGCTTATGATTGACGATTGAGGATGCCAGCACGCCAGAGCACTGGGTACGATGAACAGGCGAATGGAATTGTCCAGGAACCTTGCTTGCTTCTGTAGCTTATACATACCAAACGACTCTTCGGTCATACACTGCTGCACGATTCCGTGATGCAACACGACGTTAGTGGCCGTTTGTTAATTTCTTGTGAGTGGCAACGTTTGGAGCATGTAGTAGCTGTTATTATTAATTGATTGTGAGTGGCATGTTTGGAGCAGTTAAGTGGCAACGTTTGGAGCATGTAGTGGCCGTTTATTAATTGCTTGTGAGTGGGAACGTTTGGAGCGTGAGTGCGTGGAAACGTTTGAAGTAGTTCTTAATCAGTCTGTTCAGATATGAGGTGAAGTGCTCATTGTTACATCGATGAAGCTGAAGATAAGTGGGCCCAGAAGATGACGTGACTTCATGAGATCGCAGAGAAATCAGCTAGTGGGGTTCTTCTATTTAGGTATAGTAGATATGCATTTTAGTTTTACCCTAAGTTAAATTTTAGTTTCAATAAATTTGTAAGAAAAAACTAAAATTTAGAGCATCCAATTAGTAATTAAGTCACTCATTAACTATGTCCTTCTACTATTTTTCTGGCATTGTCGAAGTTAATTATTTTTGTATAAAGTTAGTAAAGTTTCTCTAGATCCAAACCCCTCCAATTAAAATAAAATTCACTTTACAGATCCAATTTAAAAATTGAATAACCTGAAGTTGGCATTGTTTGCCGAGGGCGTGACCTCCGGCTGCGCTTTGCTAGCCAGCCTGCAAGCTGCTGGAGATAAACAACGGAGAAGCTCCATGTTTCTCGATGTTTGAGGGAGAGAAGAGAGAGAAAACAGAATCGATCGGCATAGGCAAAGAACGGATTAGGGCACCACGTGAATAGTTTCGGGGTTGTGTAGCGTAGTTTCTATCCACACAGTTTCTTGCAGATGTAGCTACTATAGAAACTATCTAGTAGTTTATAAGGATTGGGTCTGCCCTTAAGTTTTAGCATATAACCAAAACAAGACTCACAAAAAAGGTCCAACTTAACAACCATTTATTCTAGGCGTCACATTAATCATATATTAATAGGAGACGTCGCTCGATCTCCATCAAAACAGGTGTCCATGTCCCGATGCTATATACACAACCTCAATAAATTTCCGGAAACGGTCAAAAACAGTTTATAGATGGTTGTCTCGTCCGCCACTAGCACCGTATCTCTAAAAGGTGGGTATTCAACCGTCTCTTGAAATCAATTTATAGAGACAGGTCCTAGAAATCGATTTCTATAGATGGCTGATTTCAGTCTACCTCTAGAAATAGTTTTAAAGAATTTGTAAATTGAGCTAAAAAATAACTTTTTTTGAAACCCTAGGGAAGCCCACCCCGTGCTTATCGCTGCACCTCAAACTCACCTATGACCCCATGTCGATGAGACTATTTATTTGTATTCACTTTAGCAAATATGGTAATGAATATTTGAGCTCCTAAATGATTTAAAATGAAAAAAAGTTTAAACCAAAAGTTTTAGATCTCGTCCAATATTAACACTTTGGTCTAGTTCGTCTCACCTATCCACGGTCATTTAGAAAAATCAAGAAAATTAACATTACTACACGAATCTTTTCCGAGGCGGGGTTTTTGCTTAACGGAGGCGGGCATTGCAACCGTCTCCATCGAAAGGTCACGGTTAATGGTGGATTAACGGAGGCGGTTGCTTTGCCCGCCTCGGATAATCAATTAACGGGTGCTCGCCTCCGTTAATCCCATTAACAGAGGAAGGCGTCTTAAAATGCCCGCCACCATTAATGTTCTCCAGAAAACCCAGAAGACTTTGGAGAATCGATCCCACGACCTGGCGCTCAACACTACCACGTCTCTACCACTGCACCACACACTTATTCATGTCTATATATAATATGCTATCTTTGTATATCAATATTTCGTAATCTTATATTGGATATTTTAGCTACTAACTGAACTCAAATGAAAAAAAATTTAACTATAAAGTTTTAAATCTTGTGAAGTACTACAACTTTGCTATAGGATATTTCTCCATCAGAGATAGTTTGAAAAATTCAAAAAATTGAGTCTCAGAACATGTGAATTTCAAACACATATTTGAGACTCTAGGTGACTTTAAATAAAAAAACTTATCAATATCAAACATGTAGATCAGGTCGGCCACTAGAACTTTGATATTAACTATGTGAACATATGAGATTGTTTAGGAATTTAAAATTTTAAATTTCAAAATCTATAACTTTCGAACACATATTTGGGACTCTAAACATCTTCAAATTAAAAACATTTCAACTACAAAGTTGTTGATTCTATTGATAACTATAACTTTTGTATAGACCGTGTCAACATCCGAGATCGTTTGATAATTTTAAATTTCAAATTTCAAAATCTATGCACTTACAATAATATTTTGGGAGCCTAAACAGTTTCAATTAAAAAAAAATCAAGTACAAAGTTGTAGATCTCGTCGAGAGCTACATTTTTGATATAAAGTTTATCTTCATCCGAGTTCATATGAAAAGGTATGAATTATTTTATGTTGCAATCATTAACCGAGACGAACATCTTAATACGCCCGCCTCCGTAAATCGATTCGCGGAGGCCCGACAATAATCGGTTAATCGAGGTGGTTGACTTACGGTGCCCGCCTCGGTTAATCCATTAACGGAGGTGGTTGTCGTAAGGCAACCACCTCGGTTAATTGTGGATTAACCAAGGCGGTTGACTTACGGTGCCCGCCTCGGTTAATGATTAACCGAGGCAGTCGTTGGGCCGGTTGCCCGGCCACCCAATAATGGAGGCGGGCATCCAGCCCGCCCGCCTCTGCGCCCCATTTGCAAACGCTGCGTAAAAGATTTTGTGTAGTAGTGTAAATTACAAAATCTAAGAACATAAAACAAATTTTTTAGATCATATAAGTGATTCCAAATGAAAAGGTGATCAACAAAGTTACATATCTCATCGAGCTCTACAACTTTACATGAATTTTACATTGTTGCACTTATTTTTATTGATGGACCTAATTGCCAAGTGCCTCTAAAAATTCCCCTATTTAGAACAACTCCAGGAGCTTTTTTTCATACCTTTCCTAATTGGTAGGAATAAAGATATTTGTTGAAAAACTACCCTTCCACGTACAACTTCTTTAATTAGATCTCTAAATATTGCTATCTTCTGGATTTCTCGCTAGACAAAGAAAGAGAGTGGGGTTGTTCTAGAGTGCGCATAAGATATAAAAAAGCTATTTAAGGCTGCAAAGCATAGTTATTGAGGCAGGACCGGACCGGCGGTCTGACCTAAAAAAACTAAAACCAGAGCCTCCACTAGTTCAGTTGAGCTAAAAGATTGTCCATACAAACGAACTGGGAAAAACAGGTTGAACCACCGGTTTTTAGTTAGAAACTGGTGAGAACTGCAGGAAAACTGGCAATTACACCACCAGAAAAGTCGGCAGTGAGCGTTGTAGGCGAGTTGTAAACATGGTCACGTGGAGGAGGGAGGATAAAACACCAAAAAAAGAGTGGTAAAACTGCAGCAGAGGGGACTCGTGTTGAGCCGGCAATTGAAATGGTTGAACTTATCGAACCGTGAACCAAAACCTTTGCTAGTTCTTGACATTGTCTCATTTTCTAATTTCTGGGTAAGTATTGAATGGAATGTTTCAATGGAATATACTTCTATGCATTATGAAAGCTCATGGTTTCTTCTATGCACCTACAGAGGAGTTAACAGATATTGAAAGAGAAAGGGCTCAAACCATAATGAGGAACAATCAAGTATTACAGAGCCTTGGTGTCACAAAATTGGCTCAAATTGTCAACTGTTCAATTACAGCAAACAGCAAGCGCAGGGCTCGAGAAGAATCTGATCCTTTGTATGAACCTGAAGATATGGAGGAAACTGATGCTGTACTTGATGAGGTATTTGCAATCAGATTAATTAGGATTCATTTCTTCTTGAAGCAATTAGTACTGTTACTCATATATGCTACTCACTTATGCTCTAATACAATAAGACTAATTCAGATATTTTTTCCTTGTATTATGCAGGCCATGCAGAGGAGCATTTTGGCAAAGAACACCATCAAGAATACTGCAGGAACAAGAGGCCCAAAGAGAGTCTCCATGCCACCTGTTGGACAAGACCAAACCACTAGAATGACTAGGCAGGGGACGAAGGAACTATCAACTGAGGAAGGTATCCATGGTACAACTACTAATGCACAAGAAGATGCATTGCTTGCTGTTGACTGTCCTACACAAGAAGATGAGCAGATTCAAGCAGGCTTTGAAGGCAAGAAAACATTGCTCCTCTCCAAGAAATATGATTTGCCTATTTTCATGAAAAACATATGATGTGCGCTAACTGTGAATAGCTCATTATTTTCAGGTGAACGAAGTGATGACTTGATTAATCAACACAATTAATGTTCTCTTTTTTTATATGGTTTGAATGCCTCTTTTCTAATCTATGTGCTCTTGACATGCTCTTCACTAGATCAAATTTACCATAGACCCTGAAGACAAGGAAGTTGAAGCTGCATGCTTTGATTTGCTAAAGACTGGGCAATGACAATTAAGGCACAAGCTGAAGAGGGCTTTCTTTGATGGAGTACCTGCAAATGAAGTGAGAACAACATCGCCGGTGAGGAGTATGACTGATGAACAATGGATTGCACTGGTGGAGTTCTGGTCAAGCCCAAAGCATAAGGTAGAGTTAAATGGTCAATTTAATTTGATTGCTCACAGTTTGTCTGAATGAACCTTAACTTGTTTACATATTAAAATTATCATCAACAAAATAGTCTGATCATACGCTGGACATTATATCTGCATTTGTTCACAAAATAATGATGTCATTTTACTTCCGGTACACAAACAAGTACTGGTACTAAAACTACGATATATCTTATAGGAAAGGTGTCTCAAAAACATCAAGAACCATGGGAAAGTTCAGTTCTCTCAAAGGACAGGCTCTAGATGCTTCATTGCTGTTGGGACAAGGATATCCTAGTTGTGAAGGCAGTCCTTTTTCTACATTCCCCTCACCATGCATCTGAATACAACCTGTTTTTGATTATTGATGTCTAGGGCAGGAGTCACATCAAGGCCTTCGGATATGCCTGGCCAACCGTGCGAAGGCCACTATTGGGACACGAATGCTAGGGTCGCAAAGGCTGGACGCCAGCTTTCACCAAAGAAGAACTAATGCCTAGTCTGATACATGGACTACTGCAGGAACTTTGCAAGAGCCTTCGCCTATGCCCTCAGGACAGGCGAAGGCGCAAGGACCGTCACGAAGGCTCCATCAGCGGAGGCAGCAGAGGTCGCTGGGGGGAAGGCGAACAGATGGATTTAGGAGCCAATGTGGAGCGGTGAAGTCAGGCCTTCGCCACCCAGCAAGGAAGCTACCATCATATGCGCATCTTGGACAACAGATGGGCCTCCATTGGGCTCAAGATGAGGCCCATGAAGCAAGGCAGTTGATGTAGGAGAAGGCCTAGGATTCCCCTAGAGGCTGGCCCATGTACGGGTATATCCTAGGAATATGCCCGTACTATCAAAGGGCATAGATGTAAAAAGGCTCCACTAAGAATAGTGACCTACAAAAGGGGGAGAGAGAACCCCATGTAAAGGGGGACAGAGGAATAAATGCTATGAAACCCTAGTCCTTAATGGGCCCTACACTCTATTTGTCACATTCCTAACCATGCCTTCGGCCTGAGCCGAAGGCCCCCAACCATTGTTGGGAAGAGCCTCCCAACATTGGCGCCCACCATGCTAGGCCAAGCACAAACCTACAATGCCACCCAAGAGGAAAGCCTCCGCTCGGGCAAGCGCAGTAACCTCCATTTGAGGAAGGCCAAGGCGTGATACTCGAGCACCTATGCCACCGCCCCTAGGCCGGAGGAGGAAATCGAGGAACATGTTGGCGAACAAAACTGCTCCGACTAATCAACCGGGCGGAAACACAGTACAAGCAAACCCCACACCAGAGCAGGTTCTCCAGCAGTTGCAAGCCGACTAGCAAAGCACGCAACAAGAAAGGGACAGGCTTGCAGCAGCCTTCGCCGCAAGCCAAAGGACAATGCAGGTATCACAGCAGGCAGCGGAGGTCCGGTAACAGCTGGCAATCCTGCAAGCTGAGATCTAGAGTTTGCAGCCAAACGAACCTCTATCAAACAACTCCAATCAGCCTCAGCTAGCACTCAAAGCTCAACAAACCTTTGGCACCCCCAACACTCTCACACCACCCCAAGAGCCATAGACACAAAGTCCCCACTGTCCGAAGGGCTTCAGAGTTCGCCATGGCCATCTACCTACAAGCCCATCACCTTACCAAAGTTCAACAGCAAAATAGATCCATGCTAGTTCATTATGAGTTTTGAGGTAGCAATAGCCTCTGTTGGCGGAAATGACATAGTCCTCGCAAAACCCTTTCTCATTGCAGCCGAAGGTGACGCACTTGCATGGTACTCCATGCTAAGACCCAAGCCAGTTTACTCTTAGGAAGACCTCCACGACAAGATTATGGCCAACTTCAAAGGGTTCTCAAGCGAGTCCCTAACATCCTCAGACCTTTTTCAGTGCAGACAACAACAAGGAGAAACACTCAGGGAGTACTACCAGAAGTTTGTATAGCTCAAGCAAGAGCACCAAATGTACCTAAAGATGTAGCCATCGAAGCAACAATCAAGGGCCTCCATATTGGAGCCTTCATAGGTCACTTGGCCAGGGAAAAGCCTTCAACAATAGAAGAGTTGTATAATGAGTTTGAGAAATATTGCAGGTCTGATAGTGTCATTCGCAAGAGATTGGAAGAGCAAGCACTGTACAAGTAGCCACAGAGTAACAATAGAAATGGACCAAGAGACAATAGAATTCAGAACAAGCAGCAGCGAGGGCCTGACCAGCAAGTCCTCAACATAGATCAACAAGGGCACAACCAGCTAACTCAGCAACCAACACAATTTGACGAAAGCAATAGGCCATAGGTCCAGCAAGACAACAAAAGAAACAATCAAGGCAAAAATTGGAACAAGAGCCAAAATCAGAAACTGCGAAAGCAATATTGTTTCTTCCATGGAGAGAACAAGGGGCACATCACTAGAGATCGCCCATATGCAAAAGAAAGTCAAGAAAGCATAAAAAGCAGGCAGAACCTGCAGCCTCTGCAATAGCAGACAACAAGAGAAGTAAACCATGCCTCCGTCGCATCCTGGCAGCAACAACAGTACTGCCTGGTATACCCAAGTCTAAAATTCACTCAAATACACCCATCCACTCTAGCAGCAGCATACTATCCCAATTTGTTGCCAGCATGGTGCTCCAACACTCAACAAACAATGCAGCAGGGGCAACAAGCCAACCAGCGAGCGGAGGCTAGGCTCACATACATAAACCCCAGGCTTCCGCACATCACCTACATCGACACAAATCAACCTGCGCAAGTCGCAAATAGGCAGCTTGAAGACCTACCACCACCTCCGCCCATAGCACAAATGGCGACACCAAAAAATGAACCTCCCGGAGAACCAACTCAACTCGCACACACCTCTGCCAACCATAGGCATGATACTACCAATTGCCAGAGGCTCATCACTGGAATTTCAAACAAAGAAGCAAAAGAAGGAGCACTTCAGACTTGTCAACAACATAGTAGTGTAGGGTCCAGTCCGCTATACAAACTGGTCCAAGACACCCTTAACTTTCTCTGAGCAAGATCTTAACCTAGAAAGCTACCCCCATACAGACGCAATGGTAATCAAGGCCAACATTTTAGGTTGGGAAATCAAGAGGATACTAGTATACTTAGGGAGCTCTGCAGACATCATTTTTGTCAATGCCTTCAATCAGATGAAGCTGACCATAAACTAATTGCAGCCTTCGGACTCCCCTTTGATCGGTTTCGGAGGCAAAAAAATTAATGCACTCGAAAAAATTTCTTTGCCAATATCCTTCAGAGATCAGCAAAATGCAAGGGCAGAATACGTGACCTTCGACATCGCTGACCTCTACTACCCATGCAATGCAATTTTCAGTAGAGGCTTTGCAAACAAATTCAACGTGCCCATCCACATGGGCTACCTTTGCATGACAATGCCAACCCTTCATAGTGTCATCACCATCCATGGCAGTTAGAAAGAAGCAAGAAACAAAGAAAGAGCCATCCACAAGTCGCAAAGTAACATAAACTCTGTTCAAATAGCCAGCAATAACACACCGAAGCCTCTAGACATGCCAAAGGAAAGACAGACCTCAAAGAACAAGAAGAAACAAAAACAGTCCCGGTCGAAGGCGCGATTCCAGAAAGGAAAGTGACTATCAGAGGCAATCTCTCCACCAAAGAAGAAGAGGAACTACTGGAAGTCCTCGCAAAGAACAAGGACATATGAGCATGGCAGGCCTCCAACTTGCAAGGAGTCAGTAGAGACATCATACAACATTCTCTAGACATCAACCCAAACATGAAGCCAAAAAAGCAAAGGCAAAGGAAGATGTCAGAAGATAGAATCTTGGTAGCCCAAGCAGAGGTACAAAGGTTGCTAGATGCAAAGGTCATCAGGGAAGTCAAGTATTCAGACCAGCTAGCAAAGGTGGTCTTGGTCCCGAAAAAGAACAGAAAGATGAGAATGTGCATTGATTTCATGAATTTAAACAAAGTTTGCAAAAAAGACCGATTCCTACTTCCATGGATTGACACCTCCGTTGATAAAGCCGCAGGTTGCAAGCACTTTTCCCTATTGGATTGCTTCTCAAGATATCATCAGATTTGGTTGAATAAGGAAGACGAAGACAAAACAAGCTTCACCACCCCTTTCGGCACATACTGCTTTGTCAGGACGCTCGAAGGCCTCAAGAATGCTGGTTCAACCTTCGCAAGGATGACAAAGGTAGTCCTTGGACCTCAGCTACAGAAAAACATCATAGCATATGTTGATGACATCATGGTTATGAGCAAGGAAAAATAAGACCACATTGAAAATCTTAAGAAACCTTTGGCAATCTCAGAACTGCGGGACTGAAACTGAACCCAAAGTAGTGTCTTCAGAGTAAGCAAAGGGAAAATGCTTGGGTGCATAATAGGGCCCGAAGGCATACACACAAATCTAGAAAAGACAAAGGCAATACTATCAATGATAGAACCCTCAACCAAGATGGAAGTTCAGAAGCTTATAGGAAGAATAGTGGCCTTAAGCAGATTCATTTCAAAGTCTGCAGAACACAGCTTATCATTTTTTAGAACACTAAAAAGCACAGACAAATTGGAATGGGGGAGGGGCAGTTGAAGGCCTTCCAGGAACTCAAGAATTACCTAGCCAGGGACCTCATGGTCACAGTACCAAGTCTAGACGCACCCCTGCTGCTATATGTGGTGGCATCATAACATGCAGTAAGTGGAGTCGTCGTTCAGGAGACACAAAATGATTCGAAGGCCAACCAACAACCCGTCTACTACATATCAGAAGCACTATCTGGGGCAAAACCGAACTACTCAAATATTGAAAAAATAGCCTACGTTGTTCTAATATCCTCAAGAAAACTAAAGCACTACTTTCAGGCACATGAAATCACAGTGCCTTCGGCCTAACCGCTCGGTGACATATTCAGCAACAAAGAAGCTTCTAGAAGAGTTGGGAAATGGGCAACAGAGCTATCTCGATCAGTTTAGCATAAACTATGTCGTGAGAACGGCAATAAAATATCAAGCACTAGTAGATTTTATGGCAGATTGGACACCTTTGTCACAATCAACTACACAACTGCCGACCCAAGTATAGACACTTTACATAGATGGGGCTTGGGACCACCTAGGAGCAGGAGCCTCTACAGTACTGATATCACCATCTGGTACTTGTTCAAAGTATGCAGCCAGGCAAACATTCTGGGCAACAAATAATATAGCCGAGTACGAAGGTCTTATACTAGGACTCAATAAAGCAAAGGCACTGTTGACGGTCATTAATGTCAACCATAAACCATCAATATAACCTACAATAATCCTTAAAATCAATCATCAACATAGCGACAGTGATTTAAACTAAGTATTTTCGTGAGTTTTGGTGATTTTGTAATTGCAGGAGAATTTATACAGAAAACGGACCAAGCAGGCCACATTATGTCAACAAATCAAATCCAATCGTCATGGAACCAGCTCTATTGGGCCCTAAACATCCATACCTAAAGAGCGAACAAATTCCCCCTGACAGGTGGGCCCTAGTGGGGTCGGCCGACCCCGGTGGGTCCCACCTGCTAGGTCCCGTTTGCTCCACCAACTTAAGGGATGAATCTCCGCCATTAATTCAAGTCGGTTTGCACTGAAGGATGAGATGAAGGCGTGACATGGATCGATGATGTGGCAATTGCTTGCCCCCTACTATATCTCCCCTATAAAAGGCCCCCTAGACCCTCTCCAGAAAGGCATCCCTCAAGGATCAGGGAACGCATTCAAGAGAAGAATAGACCTCCAGTAGGATCTACACTTTATATTCATAGAAAATATTGAGATAGAGAGTGAGGCAGAAGATAGGAGGAGGTGCTGATCTATCGGTGCTCTATCTTCATCTTGTACCTTGGCGGATGTATACTCTACTTTGGTGTACTTCTGAGACATCTCTGGTAATTGATTTCTAATCCCCAATAAGTTTTGTGCTCTTTTGTTTATCAGGATCACGTCTCATTGGAGAGCTTTAATCCTTGTAACATTCTTGGGTTAAAGTGGTAATCATTAGTGTAAGCATGGTGCTTAGGCTTTCAGTTATTCATGGATGCACCACTAGTAGAGAACAGGCCTTTGATCCTCGGCCAAAATGGGCTCTAGTCCCGGAATTTTTTGCGCCCGGGACTAGAAATACCTTTAGTCCCGGTTGGTGTCTCCAATCGGGACTAAAGGTCCCTCGCCTAACGGCTTCATGCCCGACAGAGGTGGCAGGGACCTTTAGTCCCGGTTGGAGCCACCAACCGGGACTAAAGGTATACTTTACTCCCGGTTGGTGGCTCCAACCGGGAGTAAAGGTCTACTCCCGGCTGTGGCTGCACCTGGGTTGGAAAGTTACTTTAGTCCCGGTTGGAGCCACCAACCGGGACTAAAATCCCCTTTATATCCCGGCCGTCTCCTTCTTCCTCCATGAGCCCGAGCTCAAAGACATTTTGAAGCTCACCGCACTAGTGTTCTTGCTTCCTCCTCCTCCATTGTTCCTCCATCCATTATTCGATTCCTCCGCCGATTTCTTGATTCCTCCGTCGATTCTTCATTTGTAAAGGTTACCAATCTCATACTCTCATTTTCCACCATTGTCTTATCTCATTTTGTTCACTATATATATATGGTTCTTTATTGTGGTTTTTTCATTTTTGTAAGCAATTTGAGCTCAAAATCACTTCAAGCTTGCATATTTACATGAAATAAGGTTAAAGTAGCTAGTTGAACTTGCGGACCGTGTTCATCTCGGCGAGCACGTTCTCACTTAACGAAATAACGGACATCAAGGAGGAGCTTTGATTCTACGAGGGAGAGCGGCAACGGTCGTGGAGGACCGTGTTCCCTTCCTCGTAGAATTGGAGCTCTTCCGTGGCCAAATCACGGTGCCGTCCGATGGAGAAATGCTCACCGAGATGATGATCATGTAAGCAAGGTCAACTAGTACGGATGGTTATTTATTCACATGTCCCGATATCGCCGCATGAGTCTGTCAATCACCGCATTCCCAAACGTAGTATATATATAAATATAAACTTAGAAAATAGTTAGAAAATTATAGAAAATCCATACTAGTTGAACTTGCAGACCGTGTTCATCTCGGCGAGCACGTTCTCTGCCCGAGCGGTAACGGATGTCAAGGAGGAGCTTTGATTCTACGAGGGAGAGCGGCAACGGTCGTGGAAGACCGTGTTCCTTCCTCGTGAGAATTGGAGCTCTTCCGTGGTCAAGCACGGTGCCGTCCGGTGGAGAAATGCTCACGAGATGATCACGTAAGCAAGGTCAACTAGTACGATGGTTATTTATTCACACGTCCCGATATCGTCGCAGAGTCTCGTTATGTGTATACTCCCATTCTTCCATTAATTTATGGAAATATCATGTGAATTACTTACTCCGCCATGAAAGAAAAGACGAGAACACAATGACCATTAAAAATATCATTGTTTAGAGATCTAGATAATTTTATAGTTTCTTAATTTTATTTGTTTATAAAAGGAGAAATTTATAGTGTATTAAAAATGAGTATAGAGAGTAGATGGCAACCGCTTTCCTGTCCTCGGCCTCTCATGGGTTTCCAAAGCGACTTAGGCGGGCCTCCCTCTCATTCCATGCGGCAAGTGTCGTGATGAGACGAAGATTGTGATGGAGTACCGAGTGAAGAAGGAGGGTCCCAACAAGGATCGTATCTTCTACAAGTGTCCGGATCGCAATGTGAGTTATTTTATCGTATTTAATGATTATGGTTAGTTTATACCTATTTTCATGATGGTTGTGATTAAAGTTCTAATTTTTGTTTTAATTTCAAAGGGATGGCAAAGGACGATGTTCAGGCTTCTCTTTGGGAGGAAGAGTATGTTGAACTCGTGCAAAAATATCTTGCACAACAAAGTGAATCTGGCGACTAAATGAGGCCGTGATCCAGCCAAGAAGCCCAAAGATGTTGCACAATCGGGGATCTGTCTGCTTTAGTTGAGATTGGTCGCGAAATCCTTGTGCTCTGAAATGTATTTTAGCTTTAGTTCTTTTAGTGGTAGTTGGGATTGTCTACATTGTAGCGATGCTTTCATAAATTTGTATCTTTTGTGGTGGCACGCATGTTGTATAAATAATTAATTATGATCTAGGTTTTAATATGATATTTATGTCATGTAATGCGATGAGCCGTCATTGGATGTATAATGCTGATCGCCGCTCCCAAGAGTTCATTGATGGCGTGCATTCTTTGTTACGCATGCGGCGAGGCAAACAAACGCTGACGGTTTCATGTGTTGCCCATGTGCCATATGTAAGAATACGGTGGAATATCCTTACTCAAGGACTCTTCATTCACACTTGTTCAAGTCGGGTTTCATGCCAAACTATATTTGTTGGACAAAGCACGGAGAAACCGGTGTTGTAATGGAAGAAGGTGAAGAAGAACAATGGGACGACAATGATATTATTCTTGATGGTGCGTGCTTCAATGATACCGCAATGGGAGAAGCCAAGAAGAGGTAGCCACGAAGATGAGCCGGTGATGATCTTTGTCGTCATTCGTGGCGCACAAAGAGAATGTGAAAGTGAAAAGGAGAAGATCAAGTTCGAGCGGATGCTAGAAGATCACAAGAATTGTTGTACCCAACTTGTGATGCAGGCGTAAAAAAAGTTGGGAACCACACTAGAATTGCTTTGCAATGGAAGGCAAAGAATGGTGTATCGACAAAGGATTTGGAGAGTTACTAAAATCCAAAAGAAGATGCTTCCAAGTACAATGAATTGCCCGCCACTACCTACTGAAGCAAAACAAGTTGTCCGTCCCTATCGGGCTAGAAATAGAGAAGATACATGCACGTCCTAATGATCGCATCCTCGCACTGCGTGCAAAGAGTACGAGAAATTGGATGCATGCCCGGTATGCCATGCGTCATGATATAAGATCAAAGCGAGATGACCCTCGTGATGTTGAGGGCGAATGTCCGCGTAAAAAATCCTCGCCAAGGTTATGTGGTATGCTCCTATAATACCACGCTTGAAACGTCTGTTCGTAAACAAAGAACATGCAAAATTGTTACGATGGCACAAAGAAGACCGTAAGGTAGACAATATGTTGAGACACCCACGCTGATGGGTCCCAAGGAGAGAGCAATCGACGAGAATTCCCGGAGTTTGCAAATGACGCAAGAAACTTAAGGTTTGCTTTAAGTACAGATGGTATCAATCCTTTTGGAGAGCGAATAATGAGTCATAGCACTTGGCCTGTTACTCTAAGTATCTACAACATTCCTCCTTGGTTATGCATGAAGCGGAAGTTCATTATGATGCCTGTGCTCATCCAAGGTCCGAAGTAACTTCAGCAATGACATCGATGTGTACCGAGACCACTTATTGACGAACTTCTCATTTTGTGGAATAAAGAAGGTGTATGTGTGTGGGATGAGTACAAGCAGAACACTTTGATCTGCGAGCATTGTTGTTCGTAACAATCAATGATTGGCCCGCTCTAAGTAATCTTTCGGGATAGTCAAACAAGGGATATAATGCATGCACACACCGCTTCAGGGATATTAGAGGTGTATTCTTGAAAAATGTCGAAAGTCGTGTACCTTGGCCATCGCCGATTTTTTCACCGCAAATCACCCGTAAGAAAGAAAGGCAAGCATTTTAAAGGGAAGGCGGACCACGACCAAGCCTCATAACCGAACCGGTGAGGATGTACTCGATATGGTCAATGATGTGAAAGTCGTCTTTGGAAAAGGACATGGAAGCCAACCTATTCCAAAAGACGCTAACGGTCACGCACCCATGTGGAAGAAGAAGTCCATATTTTGGGACCTACCCTATTGGCAAGTCCTGGAGGTCCGTAGCTCGATCGACGTGATGCACCTGACGAAGAATCTTTGTGTGAACCTGCTAGGCTTTATGGGTGTGTATGGAAAGCCTAAGGACACATTTGAAGCACGACAGACCTGCGTTGTTTGAGAGAAAGAGACAACTCAGCATCCGAGAGAAGATGATGATGGACGCCATTACTTACGTCCCGCTAGCTACACTCTAAGCAAAGAGGAGAAGGAAATCATGTTTGAATGCTTAAATAACATCAAGGTACCATCTGGATTCTCCTCGAATATAAAGGGTATTATAAATGTGCCGAGAAGAAATTACAGAACTTAAAGTCCCATGATCCGTTCGCTCATGACGCAATTACTTCCAGCTTGCATTAAGAGGAATTCTACCTCCAAATATACGTCCTAGCCACCGTGAAGCTATGTGCATTCCTCAATGCAATTTCTCGTAAGGCAATTGATCCAACTGATCTAGCTAAACTACGTAATGATGTGGTTCAATGTCTCGTCAGCTTTGAGTTGGTGTTCCCTCCTTCCTTCTTTGATATTATGACACACCTCCTAGTTCACCTAGTCAAGGAGATTTTCACTCTCGGTCCTGTGTTCCTACACAACATGTTCCCTTTAGAGAGATTCATGGGAGTCCTGAAGAAATATGTTCACAACCGTGCTCGCCCAGAAGGAAGCATCGCCAAGGGCTATGGAACAGAAGAGGTCATTGAGTTACGTGGTTGACTTTATTCCCAACCTTGACCGATCGATTGGTGTTCTGAATCGAGACATGAGGGGAAACTAAGCGGAAAGGGGACACTAGGGAGGAAAACATATATTGGTACGGATGATGATTATTTCAATAAAGCGCACTACACTACTTCTCTGTAACTCCTCTTTGGTAGATCCGTATATTGAGACACACAAGGATCTCTTACGATTCGAGTTTCTAGGGAAGACTGAAGCTTGGATTACACATAAGCACATGGAAACTTTCGGCGGTTGGTTGCGAAAAAATGCCAAGGTGATGAGAGCATCCATGAGCAACTGTATTTATTGGCTATGCAACCATCATGGCATATCGTCACATACAAAGGGTACGAGATAAATGGGAACATATTCTACACAAGAGCCCAAGATAAAAGGAGTACCAACCAAAACAAAGGGTGTCCGTGATAGATGCCATGTACCGAATGGGAATAAGCGTATATATTATGGACGATAGATGAAATATGGGAACTAGAATATGCACCTACTTTGAAGATCCCATTGTTCAAGTGCCAATGGGTCAAGGTGACCGGAGGCGGGGTAACAGTAGACAATGAGTATGGAATGACAACAGTAGACCTTAGTAATATTGGGTACAAAGACGAACCATTCGTCCATGTCAAGGATGTGAATCAGGTGTTCTATGTCAATGATATGTCTACCAAACCAAAAAGAGGGAAAACGATAATGACTCAACCAAAGAGCCAAAGCGCCACATAGTTCTTTTTCAGGAAAAAGAGTCATCGTGGGAATTGAGGACAAGTCGAACATGTCGGAAGAATATGAAAAGGATGACCGAATTCCGCCCTTCAAAGTGAACAAAGACCCTAGCATCTTGGTAAATGATGAGGACACTCCATGGTTACGGGTTTATCATAACCAAGGGACATACGTAAAGAAGAAGTTCACTTCTTGCTCCCCACTTGATGATATAGTGATTTAATATAGTGTGTGTTTGAGATATTATGTAATAATTGTGAATTCAGATGTTTATTATGTCATGTTTCAAATTAAATCAATGTTTGATTTGGTGGGATTTCTCTCAAAAAGGTAAATTAGGATCTTGAGTGATGAAAAATTAAAATATTAACGTTAAAATGACGTGAAAACAAATTTCCTGTCCAAAACCAATAGTTTTAATAATTTTAATTAAACACTACATTTTTGCATTAACGAAATAATAAATATTAGTTACATTATGTTTTATAATTCTAACAAAAAATAAAAAAAGTTAGGTTATAGATTTTTCCTATGTGCAATAAACAAAAAGAAAATTCATATTTTTAACAAAATAATTTTATGCCTTTTATTTAATTTACTATGTATTTAACAAAAACTATTGCATTTCTATTGTATTTAACAAGACTATTGCTTAAAACAGTGGGAAAAGCAAACTGCAGGCCACCTTTACTCCCGGTGGGAAGCCCACCCGGGAGTAAAGGTGGGCTCATTCGTCAACCATCAAAAATATCCTTACTCCATAGTGCGTGTTATCAACCGGAGTAAAGGTATACTTTACTCCCGCTTGGTAACACGCACCGGAGTAAAGAGACCTTACTCTGGTTGGTAACACGCACCGGAGTAAGGGTTTTACTCCCCGGTTGGTGGTCGCACCGGAGTAATTCTCTCGATATATAACCTCCAGCGCCGGGCGCAGATCGATCCGCTCATCTTCTTCCTCGTCGAACACCGCCGCCTCTTCTTCCTCAAGCCGCCTCCACGCGTCCGTTTCGCCTTCCGTGACACTGGCGCCGCCTCTTCTTCCTCGTCAGGCGGCCTCCATCAAGCAAGCCTGCGTGCCCCTCCTCCGCGCGACCCGTGTCCCTCCTCCGCGCCCGAGGCCCCTCCACCGCGCCCGTGGCCCCACCATGCCCGAGGCCCTCCACTGCCGAGCTCGAGGTGATATGTTCGTCGATCTCTTTGTACATTCGCCCGAGCCCTCCACTGCCGAATTATAGATCACGTCGAAAACTACAACTTTGGTGGAAGCCATGTCAACGCTCAAGGTCGATTGAAAATTCCAAATTTTGAATCACAAAATCTAGGAACTGAAAATGAATATTTGGAACTCTATATATGCAGCGAGCGAGGCCAAAGAGAGAAAGATGGAGTTGTCAAGCTCACATCTCAAAACCATATCTTAACGCAAGTTTTGAATATTTGGATATTATATGGATAAATTAGCAAGTTTAGAGTGTCAAAAACTGCATTTTATGGTACTAAAATACATTTTAAGATCACTGGGACCTGAACTCATGACAAGTTTAATTAAGGACCACCAATGAAATTACTTTAGAAATTAATTAGATCGATGTAAATCCATGGCTTGTATAATAAACACGCTATATATTATTTGGAAACCATTGTCGTTGTCACTAAAGCTGAAAATGATCCAGCCAATCAACCGCCATATATTCATCACTATATGATATGCCATTATTCCAAGATGCAGTTTCAATAGAAGAATTTTTTCTATCTTCATAGATCAATGTTTGTTAATGAAATTTTATCCAAATATATTCATGTAGGGTCTTTTTTTTTGAAGGATTTGTTGTAGGATATATAATGGTCAAATAGGAACTCAATTTTGATACCCAGTTTGTAAACTAAGCGTTTTTTAGTTTATAAAAAATATCACATGTGATGATGTAAGCAGTTTTGGTTGGACTTGCATGCATGGCTACAGACAAATGAAGGAAAACTTCAACGTTTCTTCATTTGTGAACTTTGAATATACAGATATAATATATTAATGTTGCTAAAGTAATATGATGAATGACACATATACTTACATTTCATAATGACTTATACTTACATTATCAACATAGAATTTTCTCATATGATGAATGACTACATGGTTCACATGGTACATAGGATCACAACATCACGCACCGACACCGCCCCGGCCCGCCTCACGTCGTCGTCGTCAGCACACCGGCCACCGCGCCGACACGTATATATACGTCATTTGTATTCATATGCATGTATATATATACGTCGCGAGCACCACCTGCCCTCGTTAAATCCATGCGTTTCTATGTATACGGCGGAGCACCGCCGCCCTCGTTCACCCATGTGTACAGACATATATATGGCGGAGTGGAGCACCACCACTCTTGTCACACCGCCCTTTCTCGTGGCCTAGTTGATCAACATTCGTATTATCGTTATCGTTAATGCTAAACAATCACACCAGGGCGAACCACGCTGTTGATGTACTATATATTGGTTTTGTTTTTTGAAGCTAGATGGTGACCGAGAAACATGGATGAGGAGGAGTTGATGATGAATTTGATCAACACTGGCACTCAAGTTGTCATGATGATGGTGCTAAAATAACGTGCAAGAGGATGTAGATGACGGAGTCAAGACATAGCTCTTGAACAAAATGAGCAACAAATGATTGGCCAAGTATATATTTTTATTATTAGCTATATATATTATCATATGTCTTTATGTGTGCTCATGACATTAAAAATAATGTTTATGTTTTGTAGCCCTCTGGATCGACATCAACAACTACAACAAAGAGTAAAAATGTTCGAGGTCCCAAAAAGCCATTGGAGGGCCGCTTCATCATCTCGGAGTTCAATGTGGATACAGGAGAACCGGGGGGGGGGGGCGAATAAAATGAAATTTGTGCACCACTGTGGTTACCTTGTACGGGACCGGCTCCCGATTAGTACCCGTGAATGGAAGAAGAAGACCAATGCTCCTCATATCAGTTTTGTCTCCGATCGTGACAAGGCGTTAATTTGGAATGATGTCTTGGTACATTTCACGCTCCAAACAGATGGTTATGATGATATAATAGATGGTGATGAATTGAAGGAGCGAGTTAGGGATTGGGCAATGAAGAAGATGGCCACCCAGTTTCAGACTTGGAAGAAACACCTATACATGACGTATGTCAAGAAGAACATAGCACCAGATTTTACTGTCCCAGGCCCGATCTCAAAGCAGAGGCCCTATTGGGATGAGTTTGTACAAGACAAGACTTGGAAGAGGGTGTGAGTCGGGTGATAAAGAACCAACGTAATGCCCAACAGAAGACATACCACCATACCTTGGGATCGGTGGCTACCCGACGCCATTAAGAAGTGGAACAAAATGGAAGCGGCACCTTCTTGCCAAGGGTATCGCACTGAATCACTCGAGTGGGGAGAACGTGCAAAGAATTGGTTTTTCGGTCATGGGTGAACACTAGACCAGAGAGGGAAGTGCGTTTATGGCGCAAGACGCAAGAAGCAGCAGAAGATTGTTTTATGCTCGGAGAGCTATCGCTAGTGGTGCGTTCAGCCCAACAGAGAGAAGGATGAGCTGACATACGCCATCGGGACTATTGAACATGGTGGCGAACTAGAGGCAAAGGAAGTGTCTTGTGGGAGCATGGATTCCCTCAGATGCACCTTCTTCTGTAAGTCGCCAGAAAGAAGGAAGAAGAGGCACAATGGCTCCAGAGATTGGAGGAAGCGGTGCGTGAAGCACAGAGAGCGGAAAAAAACCTTGAAGCGAGAATGCAGGAGGAAATCGGAAGGCAAGTGCAAATAGCAATGAGTGCAAGTAAGCGAGCATCGAGCCAAATCAACATTAGCCAATCTGTTTGGGTTGAAAAGCAATGCGCTTCCATGGAGATACCAAATCAAGGGACATAGGACCGCGCTTCCTCGTGGATGACATCATCGAACCTTGTACAACGTGTGAGCTACACATTCCGAAGGAGAGAATTCTACAATCAAGGTGGCTATCGGTCTTGTTAATCCTATCGACCAACCAAGACACCAAGGATTCATGGGAATATAATCCAAGAAGGATATGCTACCATCTCGGTAGATAAAGCTGAAAAAGGTTTTAGTGATTTGCCTCTTGACATTCCTCGGAGGTGATGGCGAAAGACTCTAGGAGAAGCGGAGAAGACATTCATTCTATGGCGCAAGCGCTTCATCATCATTCCGGGGATGTCGGCTCCACCTCCTCCTGAACTACCTCACCATAGGTACGTCAAGCGGATGAAAACACTACATCATTAATTTGTATTGGCTTAAATAATTAACAATCACTCATAATAATATGTCATTCCTTTTTTTTTGTAGCAGATCCTCCCCAACCTAAATCCAATTGTTCAATCACCGGATCATCATAGTGCTCAGACGATGACATTATGTTGGAAGACGAGGCTGCATCTACACCATCTCCAAGGAGGTCTCCAACGCCAGTAGCCGCCACCTCCAAGGAGGTCTCCAACGCCACGCCAACACCTCCAAGGAGGTCTCCAACGCCTCCCCCCCTCGCCTACCAAGAAGCCTAGCAAGAGGCCAGCCCTCAAACGAAGAACCAGTCCACACTGCAAAAAAGAAAGCCACCGTGAAACCAAGGGCTATTCCCAAAATAATATTTGAAGAGAAGGAAGAAGGAACTGATGCATATAAAAAAGACATGTCTAGATTCTATGACAAACTTAAAATGAATCAAGAAGCAAGGAGAAACCCGGAGAAACCATACTTCTTCGTAGCTCCGGATATTCTAAGAAAAAGGTGACTTCTTACCAAAGAACAACAATGGACTCTCGTAAGTCGTCCAAATCAACGTTATCGAGACTATGACCGCACTCTCACCAAGTCAATTGAGGCGGCACAGTAAAAAAGAAGCGGGCAGGAAAGGCATTGCCTTTCTCGGACAACAAGCGCACCAATCAATCCCCGCTAGTTGTTGGTAATGAATATGGTTCGAATTTAGGATTAATGCATCGAGCAAACATACCTCCTCCGGATGTCGATTTGGATCACCTTGGTGAATTTCTTGATGAGACCGGTCTCGACCTTTACCAGATGTTTGGTGATGGAAACATTGAGAGTCTTGCGGAGGTTGATATTTGGAAGAAAAAATTTGTACTAGGCCGTAGTCTATACAACCCTCAAGCCTTACGATCTGGGGACGCAAATGTACCGCTAAACAAGTGGTACATGCGGCGTCTACCGATGGAGACTTCTACATTGGTGTCGAGAATTAGAGACGAACATTGGTTTCGTGGCGATGATGTTATGTATGTTGACTTTGCGTAATTTCATCAACTATGCCACCTGACCTCTCTCGGACAAAGTTATCATTAGTCATATTGCCTACAAGTAATAATTCTTTCGATCTATTATTAAACTCATCATATGTGTGTATATGCATATAAATTATCCTAACAAGTACTATATATATGCATTTTACAATGACAGAGCTCGAAAGGAAGGCTTGCAATGAAATTGGTTTTGTTGATCCCCATATAGTATTCAAAGACCCAATTACTCCAAAGACTAATTGGAAGTCCGAGTCGAGAGTAACCTCATGAACTTCTTAGTGAACCAACGCCACAAGAAGGATATACTCTTTCCCTATAACTTCAAGTGAGTGTTAATCATGTCGATCATATCCTTAATGGCTCATATGTTGATTCTAGTTAATTAATGAGTGTTATGCGTTATATCCTATAAACACATGCAGCAATCATCTTTGGATATTGATGGACATCGATCCGTGAAAAGTCACTTGATAATCTATGACTCGATGAGAAAACCACAACAAGACTACCAAGATATGATAGATATTATCCAGAGGTAATTTCGAGATCTCTAGCAACTATATATACACAAAAACATGATGATTAACTATATCCGATGACGTGGCAAATTTTTTATTAGGGCGTATTTGGAAAACCTTTATTGAGAAGCAACACATGGAAAAATGCAAAGCGCCACCGAATGTAATCCCTTTGAAAGTAAGTCCCTAATCGCATCATCTTTATTAATTAAACATATAGCTTTCACCGGATCACCAGTTGGATGACAAATCTTTTTCTCGTAAAAGTGGTGTCTAAGGCGAGAACAGGGGAACAACTCACTGTGGTTACTATGTTTGCAAGTTTATCAAGGTGCTCTCCCAAAGAACTCCTACAGAGAGACTCAAAATACGTTAAAATACACTATATATTCATTTAATTATTATTATTGATTGTGTTACTATGTCTTTATATATATATATGTACATATATTAATTTATTTTCCTTTAATTCAAACCTGTAGACTTTGGATGGTTGGAGGAAAAGGTCATACTGCAAGACCAAATCAAAGCAATTCAAGAGTCTATAGTCGGATTTTTTAATGAGCAGGTCATCGATTCCAAGGGCGAGTTCTACTTGACCCAACACCGCCATTGAAGCCAAGCTAGAGGATGAGAGGAAACTTGTTATGTCACAACAACTGTAATGCAATCTTTTGCAATATATGCACATGAAATAATATAATGTAAAATACATATATGCATGCATGCATTTAATATATATATGATGCATGCATTCATATATATATATATATATATATATATATATATATTTCTATGCTTGAATTGTGTGATTTAATACGTTCATTGTGCTTGAACCGAAACATACTATATGCGCGTATAAATGTATAATTAGCAGCGTACAATACGACTTCAAAAACCTATTTTGAAAAGAAAACAAAAAAATGAAAAGAAAATAAAAAAAAAAAACCTTTAGTCCTGGTTCAGATATTACCCGGGACTAAAGGTGCCGCCATCGTGGCATGTCAGAGGCACCTTTAGTCCCGGTTGGTGTTACCCACCGGACTAAAGGTCCTCCTTAGTCCTTGTTCGACCCAGGACTAAAGGACCCCCCCCTTTAGTCCCGGATGCTTGCTCCCGGGTGGGGAACCGGGACTAGAGGGGGTTCCCCACAGGGAGTAAAACTCGGTTCTCTACCAGTGCACCCTGTATTCTGGATAGTGGTAGATCATCGGGAGTGACAGTCTCGTTGATCCTCTGTAGTCCACTTCCCATTTATAGGCCTAGCAGGACCTATGTTGCGACGGTAGGGTTATACTCTATTATAATTCTTCCTTAGTAATGTCCCTGGATAAACATTAGAATACAACAATATCCTTAGTTAGAAGTTGAAACCTTGGAAGTCCTCTCTACGCTCCTATTTACCTTTAACCTTGTTGCTACCCCTAGTTAAGTTAGTTCATAGTTAAACTCACATGTTTCCTTGTGGATATGATACTCATAATACTCATTCGAAAGGCTACTTTGATATATGTGCGCTTGAGGATTTTTCTACGTGCCACCATAGGTGTCCACAAGCTTTTCTAGCGCCATTGCTGGGGAAACGGTTGCTGTGTTAACTTCGAACCTAGCTTAACCTTTTATCTTTTGTTTTATTTCTTTTTATCATGGACACCACACCTATCCATCAATATGCTGCACCTACGAGCGCACACCTAGAGCCACCAAAATCTTCAAAGCTATCTTAACACCTGGCTATGAGCTGCCCCCGTGTTTAATAGACATGGTTCGGGAACAATCCTTTTTAGGAGAAGGCAATGAGAATCCATATTTTCACCTATGAGAGTTTGAACAAACCTATGCGTGCTTGCATATTGCTGGCATGTCAGATGAAACCTTAAGATGGAAGTTATTTCTGTTTTCTTTAATAGGAAGAGCTAAACATTGGTTTAATCAAACCATAGGGAGATTGCAAGGAGATTGGGAAGCTTTATGCTCTAGCTTTTGCTTATCTTTCTTTCCCACCACTAGAGTTGTCAGCCTTTGGATAGAGGTTCTAACTTTTAAACAAAAAGAAAGAATCTCTTGACACGTCATGGACTCGTTTTAATGACCTTATCACTACTGGTCCTGACCTTGCTATCAAAGACCCCATTCTTCTTCAACATTTTTATTTAGGTCTTAGCAAAGATACCGCGTAGTTTCTAGACACAACTTTGGGAGGTTCGTTTTTACATGTCTCTGCCAATATTGGGAGAAATATACTTGATAAAATCCTTGAAAACACCCCTTACACTGGCATACACGATGAATTTTTTGGAGAAGTGGAAGAGAAGCTACTCGAAGAAGAATCCCAGATAGCTGAATCTGAACCTATACAAAACCAAACAGAAATATCAGCTATCCCATGTCCCAAATCATTAGAAGCGGAAGAAGTCCCACTTCCAGATTTCATGCTAGAATTCGAGGATGATCTCTTTGCTGAATACAGAAACACCTCGAAGTATTCTATCAGTAGGAAGCCTCAAAGATCTTTAATTCATGAACAAATCCTTGACTCCTCTGAAGAAACTTTCCTTAAGGGGACTACGAAGGAATTAACATCGATCATAAGCCATGAATGGTTGGAAGAAGCTATGCTTTCATCATAAGTAATTCATTTAGACTCACTTTCTACTTCTATTTGTTGCCAAACTCATAACACTTCCTTCGATGCTCTCTATAATCCAATTGTAGGTGTTAATCTTATGTCTAAATCTTTTGTTCAAGCTCTTTTTGAAAACATACCCTTAACCCCAACAACTAAGTTTTTGAAAAATCCTTCAGGACAAATCCTTCCAAGCTTAGGAATAATCTATGTGTTCCCTATTAAAGTAAAAGGAACCATGGTTAATCTTAGCTTCTATATCTTTGATATCATGGAGTTTGACCTTTTGATAGGGAATCCCATAAAGAAACTTATTCATGAAGGACAAAAGGGGAATTTACAAATAAATCTCGAGAAAAGCCTTAAACTTTCTTTACCTATTACTCATTCTCTAAATAATGAGATAGAGTTAAGTCCTAAGCAAGATCCAATGGATGAGGTAATGGTTGCATCTCTTCCCGAGCTAACTGAACCCAACTTTGAAGAAGATGCCCAACATTTTATCGAAGAAGAAGTTGATGAAATTCAACATCCTGAACCTTTAGATGAAATGCTAAAACCACCAAAACCTCCCATTGAACTTAAACCCGTTCCTTCTGGCCTTAAATATGCTTTTCTAAATAATTGTAGAGAGTCTCCTGTAATCCTTAGTGATAAACTTTCCCAAGATGAATCTCTTCGTTTGCTTACAATTTTGGAAAAGCAACGTTCTACTTTTGGCTACTCACTCCAAGATCTCAAGGGAATCAACCCTGCTCTCTGCACACATCGCATCCCTATAAATTCTAAATATATGCCTTCTAGGGAACCTCAGTGTAGGTTTAATAATGCGATGAGAGAAGTCATTAAGAAAGAGGTTTTAAAGCTATTGCATGCCAGGATAATCTATCCTATACCTAATAGTGAGTGGGTTAGTCCTGTTCAAGTTGTGCCTAAGAAAGGAGGCATGACTATTGTTAAAAATGCGAAGAATGGATTAATCCCACAAAGAACAGTCATATGATGGCGGATGTGTATTGATTATCGAAAACTTAACAAGGCAACAAAGAAAGATCATTTTTCGTTACCTTTCATTGATGAAATGTTAGAACGGCTTGCAAATCACTCTTTCTTTTGTTTTCTTGATGGGTATTTGGGATCTCAAATCCTGATTCATCCTGATTATCAAAGCAAAACTACTTTTACTTGCCCTTATGGAACTTATGCTTATCGTAGAATATCTTTTAGACTATGTAATGCTCTAGCTTCATTTCAAAGATACATGATGTCTATATTTTTTGATATGATAGAAGAAATCAAGGAAGTTTTTATGGTTGATTTTTCTGTTTATGGAAAAAATTTAAATGATTTCCTTGAAAATTTAGATAAAGTTTTGCAAAGATGTGAGGAAAAAGACTTAGTTCTTAATTGGGAAAAATGCCATTTTATGGTACAAGAAGGTATAGTGCTTGGACATAGGGTGTCTGAACGTGGAATTGAGGTAGATAGAGCTAAAATTGAAGTAATAGAACAATTACCTCCACCCACAAATGTAAAAGGAATTCGCAGTTTTCTTGGTCAAGCGGGATTTTATCGCCGCTTTATAAAAGACTTTTCACATATTGCTAAACCTCTTCAAGTCTTTTTGCCAAGGATGCTCCTTTTGAATTTGATGATGAATGTTTAAAGTCTTTCAAAATTTTAAAGAAAGCACTTATCTCTGCACCAATCATTCAACCCCCTAATTGGTCATTACCTTTTGAAATTATGTGTGAAGCAACTGATTATGTTGTGGGGGCAGTTTTAGGACAAACAAAAGATAAAAAGCATCATGCAATTTCTTATGCTAGCAAAACGTTGACAGGACCTCAACTTAATTATGCAACAACTGAAAAAGAGCTCCTGGCTATTGTTTTTGCTATTGACAAGTTTAGATCTTACTTAGTGGAAGCTAAAGTTATTGTTTATACTGATCATGCTACTTTAAAATATTTGCTCACTAAGAAAGATGCTAAACCTCGGCTTATAAGATGAATTTTGTTACTTCAAGAATTTGATTTAGAAATAAAAGATAAAAAGGGAGTAGAAAATTCTATAGCCGATCATTTGTCTAGAATGCAATTTGAGAATCCATAGGAATTGCCCATCAATGATTCTCTACAAGACAACATGCTCTTGAAGATCACCAGCTCCGACCCCTAGTACGCAAATATTGTTAATTTCATGGTTGCAAGTTATCTACCACCAAGGGAGAACAAAAGGAAGCTTATTTATGAAAGTCGACTTCACATATGGGATGAGCCATACCTCTACAAAGTTTGCTCAGATGGATTACTTAGAAGATCTGTACTGGTAGAAGAAGGCATTAAGATCATTGAGCGATGCCACTCATCGCCATATGGAGGGCATTATAGGGCATTCCGCACTCATGCAAAAATTTGGCAAAGTGGATTTTTCTGGCCAACCATGTATGATGACACAAAAGACTTCATTCGGAGATGTGATGCATGCTAAAGGCATTGGAACATTAATACAAGAGATGCTATGCCACTCACCAACAACCTCCATATTGAGCTTTTTGATGTCTGGGGTATCGACTACATGGGACCATTTCCAAAATCAAAGAACACTGAGTGCATCTTGGTGGTAGTTGATTGTGTTTCAAAATGGGTTGAAGCTTTGCCATGTCGAGGAGCTAACTCCAAAAATGCCAAGAAGATGTTTGGAGAAACAATATTCCCAAGATTTGGTGTGCCAAGAATTGTGATTAGTGACGGAGGATCTCATTTCATTTATAAAAGTTTTGGCATGTATCTACTCAAGCATGGAATCTGTCACAATATTGCAACTCCATATCATCCTCAAACAAGTGGACAAGCAAAAACATCAAATAAACAAATCAAGAATATTCGGCAGAAGACGGTGAATGAAATGAGGACGGCATGGAAGGACAAACTACATGATGCATTATGGGCTTATAGAATAGCCTATAAGACACCTCTTGGAATGTCACCATATCAGTTGGTGTATGGGAAGACATGTCATCTACCTATTGAACTTGAGTTCAAAGCCTATTGGGCAATCAAACGATGGAACATGGATTTTGAAGCAGCAAGAACAAAAGGAAAGATGCAACTCTCTAAGCTAGATGAATGGTGAGAAAAAGCTTATCACAATGCTAAGATCTTTAAGGAGAGGACAAAAAGATGGCATGAAAAGAGACTAAAGAAGAAGGAATTCAATCCAGGTGATAAAGTGCTACTCTTCAACTCAAGGGTGAAACTTTTTGGTCATGGAAAACTTTGAAGTAAATGAGAAGGACCATTCGAAGTCATACATACTTCATCTCATGGAGCAGTGACACTTCAAAACAACGAAGGTAAGTTATTCAAGGTAAATGGTCACCGTCTTAAAGTTTTTCTTGATCCTGAAATGCCTAGAGAGGATTTGGATGAAATTGAATTTATTTATCTTCCTTAGCACTACTTTTAATCCTTCTTTCTAGATATTTTCATGTAAATACATAATAAAAATATGTTTTATTTTAAAATAAAACTCATCATAGGATATACCACGTAAAAAAGAAGGGCGAGGAAGACCCAGGTGCGGTCGACCGACCCCACCATAGGTCAACCGACCTAGGCCCACTACCTAGCCACCTTGGGCTCTGTCCCACATGGTCCATGGATCCTTTTTCTTGGGTTTTTTCACAAATAAAAATCATTTTGTTCTGTTTTAACTCAAAACCTTTATGGAAAAGTCTGTTAACCTTTATGGAAAGGATCTGACCCATTGACACCTATAAAAAGAGGCCCCTAGTAGCATTCTGAACCATCCCAAAGCTTTTCATCATCTCTCACAAAAGCTCTTGAGAGCTCTTCCCTTCCAACCGCAAATAGCTGGAAACTACGGGAAGAAGATCATTCCATTTGGTGTTGATCTAGGTAAGTTTGAGAGTAGAGAAGAAGCTTTAGCCATGACCATAACACCTCCAAAATAGTTAGTGATGACTCCAGCTAAGCCACCAAAGAACCCAAATTGGAAGGAGTTGACCAATCCCTACCATGGTCGACCAAATCTTCCTAGTGGAACATCTGCTTCTCGCTTGATGCATGCTCATTTAACAACTCAAGCTCTAACGATGCAGAAGTACACCAGAGAGAAATGTTTATTTGGTCCGTTGGACCCCAAGCCTATCACCATTAGCAAGGAGATTGATGTTCTTCCCCCTAAGAAGGGTGAAACCATGGTTGATGTTGTGACAACTAAGGATGGAGACGTTGCCTATGCCAAGTATTGCCATGTGAAGCCTAGAGTCACCATTGTGGGAGTAAGAGCTGAGCCTAGGCAACTTAAAGTCCAACCAAAGCCACCTCCTAATATGGAGAAGAAGAAGACGGTGCCTCAACCTGCCACAGTCCAAGAAGAGAAGTGCAAGAGAATCACTGTTGGAGTGGTTCATAGGAAGACTAACGATCTTCTCAAGATGACCCAATCCCTTGAAAAATGAAGAGATAAAATGCTACGCCTTAGAAGACAAGTTTGATGTCTTACGCCGTTATGTTTGGAATTAAGTCCAATAGATAATGGACAAGCTAAATGTCGAGTAGACGATAGAGCTTGGTGTCTTTATAAGAACGCACTTAGGTTGGTTTGCTTAATGATTTGCTTAGTTTAAATTGTGTTAAGTTTGAATTAATAAAGCGTTCTTATTGATATCAATGCAATTGTCTTTATGCTTTATATCTCTATATATGCATATGTGTTTTCTCCACAATTTGTGAATAAAAGAAGCAGAAAACAAGTGTGGGGGAAGTGGCACTTCAATCCAGAAGAAAACGAGTGAGATTTCATCACATACATGTGCAGAACTATGCAAGAACGATCCTCAACAAAGTTGGGCCGAGCTAGGCCCTAGAGGGGGTCGCCCAACACCTATATGGGTCAGCCAACCCATCTTTCCTAGCCCGCGGGCTTCACACTTCATCGTTGGTCAGGTTTGCAACTTGTTTGATGAAAATTTTTATCTGCATGACGTTTTTATATTCAAACATGCACTTATGCGATAAAATCTGCACTTCATTAACATTTTGAAAAGTGGCATGCTTATAACTTCTTCAAGATAGAAACTTGTATAAAGATTATTCCATCTATATATACTTATGCTTGTGGGAACATACTTTTATAGGACAATCATATTGACTAAGTTGTTGTGGAGTGTGATATAGTTCTAGCTTAGAAATCCAACCTTTTCTAATCAAGGTACTTGGAGATTTTGTTTATAAAAATATCATAAAACCATAGTTTTACATACTCCTTAATGGTGAGAAATTCCTACCGAAGCCATATATAGGATATAAACTTTCTACATAAGCTGCTTGCTTTGTGTTGAGTTTTGTCAAGTCTTGTGACCCTTGTTGAGAGATTTATCATGCTCCCAAGATCAAGATCACATATACACCACATATATGTGCTGCTTCTACACTGGAAGTACGAAAAAACATGCCTTCCATTTAGATCCACCAGAATATGTACTACTCCTACACTGGGAGTAGAAAAAAACATGCCTATTTGGATTCTAGTAAATAAATTTTCCATGCTCTAAAAGTATGATATCTCTCTAAAGTATGTTTTAGTAGAAGAGACAAAAAGGCTATGCAAAATTATGAGAAAATAAAAAAATAAGGACACATGAAGGTCATAAGTGTTTAAAAAAATGTGAGCATATGAAGGCTCATGAATAAAATGATAGCCATGTCTCAAAATAATAAGATAGAGAGAGATCAAATCTAAAAGAGGAGCATAGTAGAATTAGGTTAGCCACCATATATATATCCACACACATGCACATCTTGATCTAAGAGTATGACACTTCTCTCCTTGGATCCGGGATTTGACTTTACAATATATGCAAGGTAAGTATGCTACATTCTTTGTCCATACCCAAAACTCCACATAAGCTTTTTAGAAGTAGGATGACACAAAAAGAAGGCAAACATAGTGATATGCCTTAGTAAGGAATCATACACCATTGAGTGATTGAGAGCATCATTTGAGGAGTAAAAGTGAACTATGCTTTTTCTTGTCAAAACTCTAAAAACTTCAAGTTACTAAGATGTGAAGTTAGGAAGATGACTTTGCTTCGAGAGCTGTTCCACTTTTCAACCGCTCAAGGATATATATTAGCTAATGCCACATATCCCACCTGTGTAAGGAATGTTTTGGAATAACCTTTATGTTAGTTATATGTCTTAAAGATGTTACACTCATGATTACTTTTATCTTTATCTTTACTCGAGGACGAGCAAAGGGAAAGTGTGTGGGAGCTTGTTGACGGTCATTAATGTGAACCATAAACCATCAATATAACATGCAATAATCCTTAAAATCAATCATTATCATAAGGATAGTGATTCATACTAAATATTTCTATGAGTTTTGGTGATTTTTTAATTGCAGGAGAATTTATATAGAAAACAAACCAAGCGGGACACATTATGTCAATAAATCAAATCCAATCATCACAAAACCAACTCTACGAGGCCCTAAACATCCATACTTGACGAGGGAACAAATTCCCCCTAACAGGTGGGCCCTAGTGGTTAGCCGACCTAGGTGGGTCCCACCTGCCAGGCCCCGTTTGCTCCACCGACTTAAGGGATGAATCTCCGCCATTAATTCAGGTCGGTTTGCACGGAAGGACGAGATTAAGGCTTGACATGGATCGATGATGTGGCAATTGCTTGCCCCCTACTCCATATCCTCTATAAAAGGCCCCCGAGACCCTCTCCGGAAAGACATCCCTCAAGGATCAGGGAACGCATTCAAGAGAAGAATAGAGCTCCAATAGGATCTACACTTTATGTTCATAGAAAATAGTGAGATCGAGAGCGAGGGTTAAAGTGGTCTCATTAGTTTATCAGGATCACGTCTCATTAGAGAGCTTTAATGCTTGTAACGTGCTTGGGTTAAAGTTGTAATCATTAGTGTAAGCTTGGTGCTTAGGCTTTCGGTTATTCGTGGATGCAGCCTGCATTTCGGATAGTGGTAGATCGTCAGGAGTGACATTCTCATTGATCCTCTATAGTCCACTTCCCATTTGTAGGCCTAGCAGGACCTGTGTTGCGACGGTAGGGTTATACTTAGTTATAATTCTTCCCTAGTAATGTCCCCGGATAAACATTAGAATACAACAATATCCTAAGTTAGAAGTTGAAACCTTAGAAGTCCTCTCTGCACTCTTGTTTACCTTTAACCTTGTTGCTACCCTTGGTTAAGTTAGTTCATAGTTAAAGTCACACGTTTCCCTATGGTATGATACTCATAATACTCATTCGAAAGGCTACTTCGATATCTATGCGCTTGCGGATTTTTCTGCGTGCCACCATAGGTGTTGACAGGCGCTAGGCGCGCAGAAAATACTGGTGAAGATAGACTCTCAAGTAGTAGCAGGTTAGGTAGAGAAAGAGTACACAGCAAGGGAGCCTAAATTGGTCAAGTACCTAGCAACCGTGAGGTCCTTAGAGTGCAAATTCCATGGGTTCACGCTCATGTACATACCAAGAGCAGAAAATTCAGAGGTAGATGAGCTAGCGCAGGTCACAGCAAACAACCTACCCATGCTAGAGGGAACCTTCTTCCAGGAAATAGAAGCACCAGCAACGAAAGTAACAGCGAAGGCCTTCAAAGGAATCCTAGTCACTGAAACAGAAGATTGGAGGCAACTGATCATTGACCAAATCATTGGTACTCAACAAATAGAAGATGAACATAGTGCTCTAAGAATGGTAGCTAGAGCAAGGAGTTACACACTGTTGGATGGAATCCTATACAAGAAAGGTGCTGTGCAGCCATTACTCAATTGCATAACACAGAATGAAGGCAAGGAGCTCTTGCAAGAGATACACTCAGGAATGTGTGGATCACACATAGGACCATGAGCACTGTCAGCGAAGGCCATCAGACAAGGTTTCTACTAGCCCACACATATCAGGGATGCGAAAGATATTATCAAGACCTGCAAAGCATGTCAGAGCACCTCACCCCATTAAGCAAAGCCTTCAGCAGCAACACAGCTTATACCACCCACCTGGCCACTACAAAGATGGGGAATGGACCTCATAGGCCCTCTACCACCTTCTCAAGGAGGGAACAAATTTGCAGTCATGGCAATTGAGTTTTTCACAAGATGGATTGAAGCAAAACCCTTGGCAACTATCACTTCAAAATCAGTCAGAAAATTCTTCTGGCAGAATATAATTTGCAGATTTGGGGTACCAAGAATTCTCATGGTAGATAACGGCAAGCAGTTTGACTTAGACAATTTTAGAGAATTCTGCAGAAACATTGGGTCATCACTAGCCTTCGCATCCATTTACCACCCGGAGTCAAATGGAGCAGCAGAAAGGGCAAACAGGGTGGTCTTCTCAGCTATTTCGAAAACATTGTTGAGCCTTCGCAAAGGCAAATGTATTGAAGAATTATCCAAGGTTGTTTGGTCCCATAACACCACAACATCTAGAGCAACGGGATTTACCCAATCCAAGCTGCTATATGGAGAAGATGCAATGTTACCTGAAGAAGCCAAGCATCAAAGCCTCTGGGTCCTGAGACATGTATTAGCTTCAAATGAAGAATACTCCAAGGAAACTATCGAAGGAACTAGACTAGAGGCAGTACAACATATCAACAAGTACCAACAACAAACCAAGAAATGGAGAGACAATCGAGTGGTCAGAAAAGACATACAGCACGGAGACCTAGTCCTAAGAAGAAAGCCAAATGCAGCCAATGTGGGCAAGCTCCAGCCAAAATGGGAAGGACCATACATAGCAAAAGCCGTAGGGAGGCAAGGCTCCTTCTATCTGACCGATATAGAAGGGAAGACAAGCATTCATATATGGAACATTGACAATGTCCGAAGGTTCTATATCTAAATGTAAAGGTGGAGCAATGACGGCGCAACGGATGCGAGGAAGACAGAGCGGCACTCAGTGTGCAAGGAAGATGAAACAACGTCAAAAAGTGGGGGCGAGTGTCACAAAGCCGTGACATTTATACGAACTCCCCCCTGCCTCTTTGCATTCTACGGTTTTTTGGGAACTGCGCAAACTCTAATTCCTCAGCTAACATTCACTGGACCGTCAAATGGGCTTCTCGTTTCTTCATAGAAAAAGGCCTTTGTGTGGCAAGCGTTCTCAATCTGGATCTCATAATTTTTGGAGGTGCTAAGCATTATCCCTTTATTTTCTTTGACGCAGCTACAAGATTTTTATCAATCTTCTAGCAGGCTCAGGGACTAAGTGTGTACACTTCACCTAGCGGTGAATGTACTGTCTTTTCCTTCTTAACTAGTTAACAACTAAGCTGGGGACTAGCTCGGTGTTTGGCTAAGCCGGGGACTACTTTCTAGATTATCCGATTCTTTGACCCTGCTACAAGATGTTCCACTATCTTCTAGCAAGCTCGGGGACTAAGTGTGTACACTTCACCTTGCGGTGAGTGTACTGTTTTCCTTACTTATTGACTATCAGCTAAGCTGAAGTCTAGTTGCATGTTGGGCTAAGCCTCCTTATTGCCTCAGTTATAGATGATAATCATCTAACATTGCAAATGCCACCGAATTGTGTACACTTCTCTTAAGGGGAAGATTTTTTAAAATTTTTAATCTTGAGCTCCTTACATCCTTGGGGCAAGTCTTACTTGAATAAGTTGAAGGCCTGTCTGACAAGTTAAACTGGTCGGTGCCTATCTTCACTGGTCGGATTACCAGTTAAACTGGTTGGCACATGATTTCATTGATCAGATTACCAGTTAAACTGGTCGGGTTGCCAGATTAACTTGTCGGCTCCAATTCAAACTACTCAAACTTGATCAAGATGGTGTTGCTCAGCGGATACAAGGTGCTCGGGGACTAGCTATGGGGGGTATAACCCTAGGTACCCATAGCGCAAGACATGGGCCGCACCATCTAGGATGGTCTAGCCCGTAAGATTAGGGCGCGCGGTGCAAGGCGCTGCTCGGCGTGCACCACAAGGCTTCAGGAAGGAATCCTAAAGATAGAGATAGATCTAATTGGATGTACTAGATATGATATTCCTTATTATGATTATCATGTAACCAACTAGATCTAGATCTAATCAGCTTGTAACCCTACCCCCGGCTATATAAGGCGGGTAGGGGACCCCCTCAAAACATCGCTCATTATCTCATCAATTAATACAATCCACCAGAACATAAGACGTAGGGTATTATGTCATATTAATGGCCTGAACCTGTGTAAACTATGTCTCTATGCTTGTGTTACCATTCGGTTCAGGATCACGCGCACCTCCACCACTCAATCTACCATCATGGGTATACCTCTCGATGGACTGCCAACCACATATCGTCGACAGTTGGCGCACCAGGTAGGGGTGTGTGTGCTGATTCCCATGGAGATCCAGATGGTGCATGTTCCAAGCTCCCTGTTCTCCCCTAGGTAGGCTAGTCCTTCACGATCGGATCCATCTCCTGGGTCATCAACGCCAATGGTGAAGGGGAGATCGTGGGGGCGATACAGGATAATTCTGTGCCGATCATGCTAGCATCTTCGCCAGTAGATATGATCTCAGAACCTATTCTAGGGTTATCTTCCTTGCTGAGGGCTCGCCGCTCGGCACCTCATTGGCCAAGGAAGACCATTGAAGAGGATGATCTGATCGTTTCCACCAATTGGGTTGGCAAACGCTTAGTCGATTGCTTGTCTCTTGTGGAGTCGGTCTTAGATCGATCTACCAGAAGTGATGAGTTTCTGCCACTCCAACACCATCAGGCAGCCATCGCTAAGTGACCCGCTCATCCAAGCCATCCAAGATAGCAAGATGAAGATTTAGTGATCATGGCTACTCCGAAGCGCGCATGGTTCATCGCCATCCACTCCCTAGGTCCGATCTGCCTAAGGCTGGTCGGGAAGCCCTGACAGAGGATGTCGTGAAGGCCCATCCCTTCGGGCTAACTAATGTGACCTCCATCTACCAAAACTTCGTGCAAGATTGCCTCGCCAACCAGGTTTGACATGGCCATGACCTCCCCAGATCTGATCTACTTAAAGCCGACCATGTCGCTTCGATGGTAAACAAGGTGCAAATCCGTCCGCTCGACAAGGACTCCCTGCTCACCATCCTAGAAGAGGCCCCTGGGTCCGACTCGGAGAGTTCCACTAGGACTACCATCAACTACTCCATCATGCCTAGGCATTTTCCTGGTGGAGAATTGTTCATGGTTAGCCATGATAGCGTCGCCCAAGATGGGGAGACCAGTGACCAGCGTGGAGTTCGCGAAGCAAAGAACATCAATCACACACGACGTCGCTAGCAAAAAGCAGATGCTGCCAATGTTGCCAATGTAGATCCGACCATTGCGGGAGGTAATCCACGCCACAATCTTGACCTAGAATTTTTTAACGTTGGTAACCAACATGTCAAGCAGACACCGAGTGCCAATATGGCCATGGCCGCTCATGAGTTGGATAGACTCCCACCGATGCCTAAAGATGTCAAGGTCCGAGCGCTGCTTAGAGCAGCCCAAGTTCAAGCCAATGATCTCCATAACAACCAGGCTCCCTCCCACTCCACTACGTCGAACTACCAACATTCCGTCGGCCAACACTGCTCCCACCGAGCAGGGGGAAGCCATATTTCCCTTGCCCAACACCAGGGGGACGGCCAGTACCTCGCGATGGGGTCAAGAGGTAACTACCTCATCAACCCTAGCCAATAAGGAGGCAAAGATCAGCATGGCTAGCGAGGAGCCGGGAACCGACCACACCAATTGGTCAACCCCAACAATGCTAACCAGGAAGTTGATCAACCAATCAACGATTGTCGCAATGTCCTTAACGCCTGCCATGATGTTTGTAACCACATCGAGCAGCAACGCAATGAGCACCATGAGCAGGAGGCCATCCACCGATAGCAGTACGATGACGAATTTGGCAACCCCACCGACGTGCTCATGCTGGCCGTCGCCGCTAATCCTGGCAATGATGCTTTACCCATCGCCGGTAACCCTGAGGGATTGTGTCCCTTCACAGCAAGACTCTAGGCTGTTAAATGGCCAGCATGCTTCAAGATCTCTCGAGTCAAACCCTATGATGGCAAGGTCAACCCCAAGCAGTGGCTACAGCTCTATGCCATTGTTGTACGTGCTGCTGGAGGAAACTATGATGTCATGGCAAATTATTTGCCCGTCATGCTCGCCCCCTCGGCAATGAACTGGCTCACCAGCCTGAGGGAAGACTCCATTGGCTCTTGGGATGATCTCAAGAGGGTTTTGATTGAAAACTACATGGTGACATGTGTCCGACCAGGAACAAAGCATGACCTAGAAAAGCTTTGTCAAAGAACCAGCGAACCTCTCCATGGCTACATCAGGCATTTCTCGGAAATGAGGAACTCCATCCCTAACATCAATGATGGCGAGGTCATCTCTGCGTTCATCCGAGGTCTTTATCACCACCTCGAGTTGTGTTCCATGCTCAACCAGAAGACACCGCATACAATTGGCGAGATGTTCCAGATAGCCAACTCATACGCTGATGTCGAGGAGGCCGACCAGCACCACAAGGATGACATCGCCCGGGCTTATGGACCCAACCACCTGCCATGTCGCAATGATGATCGCCACAAAGAATGGTGCAATGATGACCATGACTGCCTCTATAATGATAGGCCAGAAGGCTCGAGGGCCAGGTAGTTTCGTTGTTGTTGACCAAAAAACATCATCACCTCGGTTGAGCAACCACGCGCTAATCGCAACTACGATGACGACTATGAGAAGCTCATCTATGGTCCATGCCTCATACACAAGAACTGCAAGCATACAATACGACAGTGCTATGGCTTAGCCAAAGCCTATCGTGATGAGGAAAGTAAGAGGGCAAGGAAGCATGACGACCACGAAGATGATGACCGCAAGGATCTAGAGTGCCCTAAGGATGCAAACAGTGCCTTCTAAGACGCAAGCAAGACTATCAGGACAATCTTCTGAGGAGTAGCTGTCTCCGAGAATAAGTGCAAGCAGAAGCTCATAGCTCGCCAGGTCCTATCGGTCACCAACAACGATAGTATCGCCGATCCTAGGTACCTAACTGGTTGGAGTACTCCATCATCTTCAGCAGGGCCTATCAGTGGTCAGACATTCCCTATCTGGGGCACTTCCTGCTCGTGCTGGACACCATCATCCAGAAGGTGCAATTCAGGAAGGTCCTCATTGACTGTGGGAGTGCCCGCAACATACTTTTTGCCGGAGCCCTAACTGAGTTAGGCCTCTCCAAGGAAGACCTCACCCTCGTTGACTCTCCTTTCTGGGAATTGTACCTGCAGAGCGTCCCAACCTTTGGGCGAGATTGCATTACTCGTCCAGTTCGGCACCATCAAAAATATCCATACTGAGTATGTTAGTTTCCTGGTGGCTAACTTCGACACCGCGTACCACGCCATCCTCGGCCAACCAGCTCTAGCCAAGTTCATGGCCAAACCGCACTATGCATACTTGGTCATGAAGATGTCAGTGCCCCAAGGAGTCCTAAGCCTACGAGCCAACATCACCATCACCTACGCATGCGAGAGAGAGAGCATTGTGCTCACCGAGGCAGTCGATCTCTCTGCACACATTGCGGCTTGTCTCGTCGAGTCCAAGAAGGTACCTGTGGAGGAGCAGGAGATTCTGACAGGGGAAGCACCCCGTGCAGCTACGAAGTCCAAGGAAATCAAGGAGGTGGACCTCGACACTGGCGACAAGAACAAGACCTCCAAGATTGGGGCCAACCTCGACCCTAAATAGGAAAGCACGCTCATTAGCTTCCTATGCACCAACGCATATGTGTTTGCATGGAAACCAGCAGACATGCCTAGGGTGCCACGGGAGCTGATCGAGCACTCCTTAAACCTCTCACCAACCACCAAACCGATCAAGCAGAAGCTCCGACGATTCGCGCAAGATAGAAAGGAGGCCATTAGGGTAGAAATAACATGGCTCTTAGCAGCCGGTTTTATTAAAGAGGTGTATCATCCCGAGTGGCTGGCTAATCCAGTCCTTGTACAAAAAAAGAATAAAGAAAGGAGGATGTGCGTTGATTACACCGATCTCAACAAACACTGCCCTAAGGACCCCTTCGGCCAACCTCGTATAGATGAGGTTGTTGATTCCACCGCTGGTTACGAACTCCTATGCTTTTTTACTGCTATTCTGGTTATCATCAGATCTCTTTAAAGGAGGAAGACCAGATCAAGACTTCTTTTATCACGCCTTTCGGTGCTTATTGATACACCACCATGTCCTTTGGACTTAAAAATGCCAGCGCCACTTACCAATGGGCCATCCAGCATTGCCTCGCCTATCCGATAAGGTGCAACATCAAGGCTTATGTCAATGATGTGGTGGTTAATTTTAAGACTGCCGATGACCCCATTGCCGACCTTGATGAAACATTTAAAAACCTAAGGGTGTACCGATGGAAATTGAATCCCACTAAGTGCATCTTTGGTGTCCCATCTACTATCCTCTTAGGGTACATCGTAGTTTCTGTGGCATCGAAGCAAACCCCAAAAAGATATCGGCAGTCACCAACATGAAGCGGCCGACCTATGTCAAGGACGTCCAGAAGCTAACGTGGTGTATGGTGGCTTTAAGTCGTTTCATACCACGTCTGGGTGAAAAAGGTTTACCTTTCTTCAAATTGCTTAAAGCCAAGGAGCATTTCTCCTAGATGCCTGATGCCAACCAGGCTTTCGCCGAGCTCAAGCTTTTCCTGACAACACCTCCGATCATGACAGCACCACAACCTGATGAGACCTTACTGATCTACATTGCAGCAACCAACCATGTTGTTAGCACAGCTATTGTTGTCGAATGAGAGGAAGCGGGACATGCATACAAGGTCCAGCACCCAGTCTACTTCATTAGTGAGGTCCTGAACAAGTCTAAGACTCGGTATCCATAGGTCCAGAAGCTCTTTTATGTAATCTTGATTACATCTCAAAAACTCTGCCACTACTTCAAGACATACAATATAGCCATTGTCACTGAGTACCTATTGGGGGATATTCTTCGCAACAAGGAAGCTAATGGCCACATCATTAAATGGGCGGTAGAGCTCGCCACGTACTCCATCGAGTTCAGAGGCCAACATACTATAAAGTCACAGGTGCTCGCTAACTTCATCACTATGTGGACAGGGATGCAAGAACCTATCCCAGCTGATCGTCTTGAGCACTAGACGATGTACTTCGATGGAGCGCTCAACATCAATGGTGCTAGGGCACTTGTGTTATTCATTACCCCATCTGGGGATGAGCTCTGCTATGTTCTGCGAATTCACTTTTTGGCCTCCAATAATGTTGCCGAGTAAGAGGCGGCATTTCATGGTCTCCGCATAGCTATTTGCCTTGGTGTTAAATGCCTAATGGTGTACGGATATTCTGCTCTGGTTATTAACCAGGTCAACAAGGATTTGTCCTACACCAGCGAGAAGATGGACGCTTACTGCGCCGAGATCAGGAAGCTTGAAGGAAAATTCTACGGTCTTGAGTTCCATCATGTTGTTCGCAATGAGAACGAGGCAGCCGACCGACTATCTAAGATAGGGTCGACGAGAGCTCAAGTTCCAACTGGAGTCTTCATCCAGGACCTCAGGACACCGTCAATCCAGCAGGAGCAAGAAATCAAGGAGGCACCCCTAGCCAAGCAGTTAGTCCTGGCGGTTCCTGTGCCCTGCAGCGATTGGCGAGAGCAGTTCATCAAGTACCTCACTACTGCTGAGTTGCCTACCGACAAGATTGAGATGGAGCGCATTTTTCATCATAGCAAGCATTATGTCTTGGTCGATGGAAAGCTGATGTGGAAGAATGCGAAGGGGGACATGTTGCAGAAGTGCATCTCTCAAGAGGAAGGTGAGCAGTTGCTCCTTGAGATTCATGCGGGATCATGTGGCAACCATGCAGCCTCTAGGAATCTGGTTGGCAAGGCTTTCCGAGCAGATTTGTACTGGCCCTCTGCTGTTGCAAATGAACAAACACTAGTTCGACGGTGTGAAGGGTGCCAATTTTTCGCCAAGCAGATCCATGTTCCAGCGCAGGCCTGCAGACCATCCTAGCCTCCTAGCCATTCGTATGATGGGGACTAGATATGATCAGGCCCTTCAAACCCGCCCCGAGAGGTTTCAAATACGTTTATGTCGCCATTGATAAGTTCTCCAAGTGGATCAAATATAAACCCCTCACCATGGCCACAGCGAAGAAAGCAGCAGAGATGTTGGAAGACATAAGTCATAGGTTTGGTCTGCCGAACATCATCATCACCGACATGGGATCTATGTTCACCGGCAATGCCTTTTGGGATTTTTGTGAAGACAGGTGCAACACCATCAAGTATGTCTCGATTGCCCACCCTAGAGCAAATGGCTAGGTCGAATGGGCTAACAGCATGATACTAGATGCCCTCAAGAAGAGAGTCTATGAGAAGGAGGAGAAGCATCCGGGCAGATGGTTCAAAGAGTTGTCGGCTGTGGTCTAGGGACTGCAGACCCATCCCAGTCGCAGCACTGGTGTCTCACCTTACTTCCTAGTGTATGGCTCAGAGGTCATGTTGCCCGCAGATGTTGCCTTCCAAGCACCTAGAGTGGACATTTTTTATGATGGAACGTCTGAGCAGCACCGACTAGAAGATGTTGATTGTCTAGAAGAAGAACGCCTAATTACATTTGTTCAGATGGCTAAATATTTGGAAGGCTTGCGCAGATACTATAATCGCAACATCCAAGAGTGATCTTTCACGCTCGACAACATGGTACTCTGCAAGAAACAGAAAACAGATGGGATGCACAAGCTTTCATCACCTTGGGAAGGTCCTTACATCGTCAAGGCAGTAACCCGACTAGGGTCACATAGGCTTTGCAATTAGGATGGGGTGGACATCCCCAACTCCTGGCACATCGAGCATCTTAGGTGTTTCTATCCTTGAAACGTTCTGAATAAAGATATGTACCCTTCATATATATGCATTCAATATAGTTTTCTTCGCCATATTTCTCCATTTGTTTCTTTCTCCATATTTTATACACCTTTAAGATATTCTCCATATTCTCCATGTTCGCCATCGAATTTCCGACCAGCCATGTTCTCATTTATGTTGTCCAAAAATGGCCCTGTTCTCGATTTCACGCCTAAACATGCATGAGCAATAGCGCTCTGCGTCATGGGCGGTCGGCAGTGGCTCCTCAGTAATGCTCGTATTCCTAAGCATGTACGAGAATCAGCGCTCTGTGCCATGGGATATGGGATAGCTGGGGCTGGTGGCATGATAAAGGACCAACTGTCATGAAACTAATCATATTTTAAATATGAGAAACTTAAGCAAACATAATGTTTAATTCCAACTGCTCGGAAAACAATTAAGTCATCTGGTAAATTCGTCCTAATCTATTGCTCTATGTTTTCCTTTTCACCGAACAGATCCAGATCATCGGCCAGTTTGATCGCCGAGTCCTCCACCTCTCATTCAAGTGCTTCAAACTGGGCGTCGCTCCTCAGGCGAATCCCGCGTCGACCACCTCTAGCTTTACTGAGGGATACAGTGACCGAACTACCGCCAGCGCGTGCCCTGCGGCAGCACAAGCGGTGACATAGGTGAATTGCTTGAAGTGCATCCAGGAACCCTCACACCTCACAACAATTGCATCAGGGCGAGGAGGCCTGTCCCCCGGAAGAGATGGCAGCTCAGGGTCGATGAGGTCCAGCACAGGCTTCATTCCCACGACCATAGAGTCGATTTTGTCTTGCTTGACCTTCAATCGTTCCTGGGGGTCTTGGAATTGTGCCTGAGCATTCACGTGCCTCACTGCAAACACCAAAGCAGGCATGTTAAACACACCCACTACTCTGGATGATGAACAATTATCACGAGGATGTACATTGGAGCTCCTCGGTGATTCTTCTCTCTGCCGCACGTGCTTCATCCCTCGCTTTCTCCAGTTGGGCTATCGACTCACAGGTTCGGAAGAGCTCTGTCTCTATATCTGCATCAATAGGGGTTCCTTTACCCATCGATGTATGGGCACAAAGAAAGGCATTATGCCGTGAGGCCTAAGGTCTTACCTTTTCCCCGATCGATAGCCGTTCTGAGCTGCTCGATCAGCGTCCAGTTCTCCGACTCCAGCCCTAATATACATGCTTGCAGCTTCTCCTTGTCGTCGTGAGCCCTAGCCATCTCTTCTCTAGTGACTCCACCGACTCACATAGCCTCTTGTTCTCGGCGAGGGCTAGAGCAGCCCGCTCCAGCTGGCGTGCGCGGTTGTCGGCTATTTTCATCAACTCCTGCAGCAACGACAATGAGCGACCAAAAATATGATACATCAAGTAACAATGCAGTTCAACTTACTTGTACCTGGATAGACACCAAGGCAAGGGTGGCTTTGAGCGCTTCCACCTGCTCACTCGCCTCCTGATCCTCCACGACTTCTACCACCTCTCCTCGGTGTACAAAAGTACGCACGAGCCGAGGAGGAGACTCTGGATCGCGAGGAGTTTCACGCTCGATCTCTTCAACTATCTCTGAGATATACCTTGAAGGCCTTCGCGTCGTGTCACCACGTGGTCAGACTGGGCCGCTAAGACCCATCTTCGGCGTTCGTGCCCGGGACTCGCCGCTGGACTAGAGCCAGTGGTCGGCTCATGCGCCACGCTATCATCAACGGGCTTAGAGTCCTGTGCGCTCTCAACTTCGGGGCCAGTTGGATTTTCTAGGGTCTCTAGCACCTCTTCTGGCTGACTTTCACCAGTGACCCGGGCGCTGGGCCGCTGGCATCTGCAGCGCGCGGCTCAGCTCCTTTACAGCCTTCATCGATGCCGACTAGGCGCAACTCCTCGGTCGATGCCTCGCTGCATCACGATAACAGATCGTCACTACCCTCAGATTTTACACTGTTTAGAATAGCATGTGGCAGCAGTATTTACACTTCAGCTCGCCTACGAGCAGTCCTAAAATGACGTAGCTTCCCGGAGCTCCCTTGTCCTACTGCCGCCACTCTGCACCGTGCGAAGACTAGGCGTGGTTGGTTTGCCTCCGGTACCTCTGGATTTGCCGCGGCGGTCCCCCCTCCCGGTGCCTCTCGCCTAGGCCCGGGGACTTCGTCCTCAGTGGCTCCCCGGCTGGCCAACTCTTGTGCTCGCTAGTCGGAAACCCTGGTGGTTAGCATAGGAGTAGACATATGTGCAGCTCTTTGTTGCAGCGTTTCTCCTTCGTCTTCATCATCGTTGGTCCAGTCTGCAACAACCCGCCGGCTTGCCGAGGGCACCCTGATCGTGATTCCACCCCTCTTGCGAGGTGGTGGAATGGCTTCTTTTTTCTTATTCTTGGCCAGTTCCTCATGGACTGGTTGCTTCCTGCACGTTGTTTGAGGTCGCTTGGGGACTCTCTCATTTTTTCCCTCGGACTCGGATGACTCGCTGCTGTCTGTTGCAACGTCCGTCGATTGCCTAGTCGGCCGCGTGTCTACACCGGCTGGCCAGGTCTCGTCAGGCACATCAGAGAAATACATAGCACGGCCCTGTGCCATAATTTTCATGAAGTCATCCATACAAAACCAAATTCGGTGCATCAATGGAAACAACTGGAGAACTTCTTACCGGCAGTGGTGGGTTTGTAATGCTAAACAGCCTCTGCTAGCCCAGGTTCTTCAGCTTCATGCTCCTGGTGAAGAGTTCTTGGGTGCGAGCATAGGCTTCACCCTTCTCTAACTTCTCAGGCACCTCCCGAGAAATGTCGTCATCCCCCACGTACTCATATGCGGGGATAACCCTCTCCTTACATGGCTGGATTCGGGGACAAATGAACTTTATTGCCACACCAACCCCATCCAAATTTGTATGGACCTGTCTCATTATATGCAGGAGCTCCTTCACTTGGGACATCTCTTCGCTATACTCGGCCTTGCCAACCAGTCTGCGTTCGCTTCCGCAAGGTGGTCGATGTCGGCTGGCAATCCTAGCTCATCATTTATGATGTAGAACCACCTTGTGTTCCGCCCCTTCAATGATGTATTGAGTGGCACCTGGATTTACTCCATCATGCCATCCGGCAGCTGCAAGTACACACCGCCGACCACCTTGGGGGCTCCCGCACCGGCGAATGGTTTGAGGCTGAAGAAATGATGGAATAAATTGAAGTGCGGAGCAATTCTGAAGAATGCTTCGCACAGGTTGATAAAGAGAGAAATATGAAGGATACTGTTGGGATTGAGTTGGCAGAGGCTAATGCCATAGTATCGGAGGAGTTTGCGCAAAAGGGATGAGCATGAATACCAAATCCTTGAACAAAGAACGCCTCGAAAATGACAAGGTCCTCGGTGTCGGGAGTCTGGAATGCCTCACCTGCTGCGGGGCGCCATCCACCGGACTGCTAGTCCGGGAGGATACCTTCAATCACCATTCCCTCTAGGATCTCTTGAGTATAGGTTGATCTTACCCACTCCAGGTCACGACGGATCTCGATGGCACTTTCCATCGAGTTTTTCTTAGATCTCTTTGGGCTAGAGCGGCTGTGCTTTTTTTTTGCCCTTCGCTATCGCTCAGGTCTGGATCTGGAAGCAGGTGCGATTTGGTGGAGAAGCAGAGTGGTTGCACGGCACAAATGAGGTAGTATGGTGCAAATGGAGCAATGGCGGCGCAACAGATGTGAGGAAGACAGAGCAGCACTCAGTGTGCAAGGAGGATGAAACAACGGTGAAAAGTGGGGGCGAGCGTCGCTAAGCGGCGACATTTATACGAACTCACCCCTGCCTCTTTGCATTCTAGGTTTTTTTGGGAACCGTGCCATGCGCGCAACTCTGATTCCTTCGCTAACAGTTACTTGACCGTCAAATGGGCTTCCCGTTTCTTCATAGAAAAAGGCCTTTGTGTGGCAAGCGTTCTCAATGTGGATCTCATAATTTTTGGAGGTGCTAAGCATTATCCTTTTATTTTCTTTGACCCTGCTACAAAATTTTTATCAATCTTCTAGCAGGCTCGGGGACTAAGTGTGTACACTTCACCTAGAGGTGAGTGTACTGTCTTTTCCTTCTTAACTAGTTAACAACTAAGCTGGGGACTAGCTCGGTGTTCGGCTAAGCCGGGGACTGCTTTCTAGATTCTCCTATTCTTTGACCCTGCTACAAGATGTTCCACTTTCTTCTAGCAGGCTCGGCGACTAAGTGTGTACACTTCACCTTGCGGTGAGTGTATTGTTTTCCTTAGTTATTGACTATCAGCTAAGCTGAAGTCTAGTTGCATGTTGGGATAAGCCTCCTTATTGCCTCAGTTATAGATGATAATCATCTGACATTGCAAATGGCACCTAAATGTGTACACTTCTCCTAAGGGGAAGAATTTTTAAATTTTTTAATCTTGAGCTCCTTACATCCTTCTGGCAAGCCTTACTTGAATAAGTTTGAGGCCTATCTGACTTGTTAAACTGGTCGGCGCCTATCTTCACTGGTCGGATTACCAGTTTAACTGGTTGGCACCTGATTTCATTGATCAGATTACCAGTTAAACTGGTCGGGTTGCCAGATTAACTTGTCGGCTCCAAGTCAAACTACTCGCAAGATGGCATTGCTCAGTGCGTACAAGGCCCTCGGGGACTAGCTGTGGGGGGTATAAACCCGGGTACCCATGGCGCAAGACATGGGCCACACCATCAGGGATGGTTTAGCCCACAAGATTAAGGCATGCGGTGCATGGCACTGCTCGGCGTGCACCGCAAGGAAGGAATCCTGAAGATGGAGATAGATCTGATCGGATATACTAGATATGGTATTCCTTATGATGATTATCATTTAACTAACTAGATCTAGATCTAACCGGCTTGTAACCCTACCCCCGGCTATATAAGGCGGGTAGGGTACTCCCTCAAAACATCACTCATTATCTCATCAATCAATACAATCCACCAGAACACAGGACATAGGGTATTACGTCGTATTGATAGCCTGAACCTGTCTAAACTTCGTGTCTCTACGCTTGTGTTACCATCCGGTTCCTGATCACGCGCACCTCCACCACTCAATCTACTATCGTGGGTATACCCCTTGGTGGACTACTGACCACATATCGTCGACAAGTAGTGCCTAGCAACACACCCACTCAGCACGCGCGCAGTAGCTTCTGGTCGACCAGCAGGGGTCACAAGACACTGAACAGTAGAACTTGGTAGATCAGAGAACCCGCTGCAACAACACAAGAAGCAACGAAGGCACAACACGAGCATGAATTCAACAGCCTCTGACAAGCACCCAAAGAGTGGCAAAGCCTCCGGAAAGAGAACAAGATCGAAGACAAGCACGTCAGCTTCTCCACGCCAAAGCACTAGCACTAATGGAGGCGCATGCTTTGCCGAGGGCCTCTAGCCCTCGGCAAAGGCTTTGCCGAGGGCTGCCCTCGGCAAAGACCCCTCAGGGAATTTTTAGACGGCGAAGGGGTCTTTACCGAGGGCCCTTTATCGGGCACTCGGCAAAGCCTTTGCCGAGGGCCAGGACGGCCCTCGGCAAAGAAAAGAAGCCGTCAGGTGCCGACGCCGTTGGCGGTTTCTTTGCCGAGGGCCGACCCTCGGCAAAGAAATGGTTTCTTTGCCGAGGGCCGACCCTCGGCAAATAAATTTTTTTATTTTTATTTTTATTTTTTTTAAAAACCTTTGCCGAGGGCCGGCCCTCGGCAAAGTTGGCAAATAATTTTTTTTTAAAAAACCTTTGCCGAGGGCCTCCTCCCTGGCCCTTGGCAAAGAAATTTTCAGGATTTTTTAAAAATTCTTTGCCGAGGGCCGGCCCTCGGCAAAGAAATGGTTTTTTTGAATTTTTTTAACCCTTTGCCGAGGGCCTCATCCCTGGCCCTCGGCAAAGAAATTTTCAGGATTTTTTAAAAATTCTTTGTCGAGGGCCGGCCCTCGGCAAAGAAATGGTTTTTTTGAATTTTTTTTTACTCTTTGCCGAGGGCCTCCTCCCTGGCCCTCAGCAAAGAAATTTTCAGGATTTTTTAAAAATTCTTTGCCGAGGGTCGGCCCTCGGCAAAGAAATGGTTTTTTTGAATTTTTTAACCCTTTGCCGAGGGCCTGCTCCCTGGCCCTCGGCAAAGAAATTGTCACGATTTTTTTCCAAAAAATCTTTGCCGAGGGCTATTGCTTGGGCCCTCGGCAAAGGACCCTTCTTTGCCGAGGGCCTTGGTCATTGCCCTCGGCAAAGAGGCAGAAATTTAAATTTTTTTTTAATTTTTGCATTCCATCGACACAAGCATTTCATATATATACATATATATATCACACAGAACCCATTTTCTCACAATATATCACAACCATAATTGCGAACCACAAATCACAATATATTACAACGACAAGTCACATATTCATCATCATTCACATGTTTATTACGACAAGTTAATGAAATCCAAGCACAAGTCACAACCATAAATCACAAATCACGCTAAAGTCCAACCACATCACCTAGCACGAGTCCTCATCAAGCTAGCCTATGAGACGATGGTGAAGGAAAAGCAGGATCACCCGGTGACGCACTAGCGGGTTGATTGGAACCCGCGGACGGAAGCTGCACAAAGGAGCAGAGATTGCATGTGTGAGTAATCCGGGAAAACAATTTTGGAACTTAGAGATTGCATCTAGTATTGTAGGAATACAAAAAGATTAGACTCAATTGAAAATTTCGGCAGCACCTCCCCTGCATGGGGAGGTTTCCAAATCCTGCAAGAAACGACGGCACGAACGCCGACATCCACAATGGCACGAACGCCGACATCCACAACGACACGAAGGCCGACATACATGCAAAGCACAAGAGAAAAGTGAACTTTCATACTTACAGGAGTAGCTGCAGGAGTAGGAGGTGGAGGAGCTAAAAACTGCACAGGTACACCCGATGCTTGCCCAAGACTTTGCATGATCACCATCATCTCCGCCATCTGCTTCTGCGCGGCCTCGAACGTGACCTTCTGGGCCTACAGCTATGCGGTCATCTCCACGTTCTACTCTTGACTTTGCCTTTTTGTTTCTTGCAGCTCGGCCTGCAATATTTCACTCCAATGTATCCATAATGCAAATCTAATTTAGGTGTGTAAATATCTACGTACGATGAGTAAAACAGGAATTACCTGGAGTGCTTAGACCTGCTGCAGTGTTGGAGAAGGCCGTGGACGTATGGACTGGCTAGAGCTCGTGCTCCGTGCTCGGATAGCGTCGAGGGAGGGAACAGTGGTGGAGTCGATGGCGCCATCTGCAATCCACAGCCACCCGTGCTTCTTGCCTCCTCCGAGCCTCATGATCGCCTCTACATCAATGGGCTCAGTGCGCACATTGTAATCTTCCCCATAGATCTGCCTTACCGTTGACGTGTACTCTTGGACTTTAGTGTACACGTTCGGGTCGGAGTACACCTAGGGCGGGGCAGCCGGGTCGAAGGAGACAGAGGACGATGCCCTGCCCATGTGGGACATAGTCCACGTAGAGAACTCCGAGACCTCCTCGCCCGGGTGCGCAGCCTCCTGCGAGAAAGACGGAAAGATGGTGAAAAATCAAGCAGAATTGAGCGTCAAAATAAATGAAAGAAATCACTTACATATGCTTGTTTGTATCCGGGGAGGCTACGGCTGCCTTGATGGTGAGTTGGACCTTGCCTCATCAGACGCTGTTCCCGCTGCCTCTCGTGCGTGTCAACAAAGTCCTGTGATAACCACTTGTCCACGATCATGGCCCAGCACTCGGGATACGATCGGCACCACCAGGGAATCACCTACAAGTCATCGAGTATTTGACATATAAGAAGATGAAATTGAACCTACTTAATATCAAAACGAATCATTATGAATATTATTCGCCTACCTCAAGGTACTGGTCCCGGGTCATCGTAATCCGTCTTGCTTGAGGCTTGGGGAGGGACTGCCTAAGTACCGACCTGTAGTAGTCTATGTGGGCCTGGACGCGCCCATGGTGGTGCATCTCAGTGACGTACTTCCTACAAGCTGCGGTAGCCACCCGATCCGCCTGGGCCTCAAGTCCTTCTTCGGCCTTGAAATATTTCTACATACAAAACCGATGTATCCATTCATTATTTCGATAAAAGATTTAACCAATGAATGCGATGTATTAAGCAATGTTGTGCGAGAGAGACTTACCCAAAACTCCGCCAATACTCGCTCCTGCTTGTTGCGGTAAGTGTCATCCATGACCAGCGCGTACCTGTCCCAGTTGGAGGCCGGCTCCCGCACCACCGGCTCTTCGGACAGTTGCACAATGCCGGGGTACCATTTCCTACACAAAACACCAAGGATGCTTGCGGGGGTGCGTGCTGGAGTACCCGACAAAACCAACCAGGCCCTGCACATGTGATTAAGAAAATTTATCAGTTTCTCTTAAGATTTCCAACATATCTTATGAAGTAGTTGCGATAACATCCATAGTTACTTACCTCTTTGCCATAGGCCGAATCACTGAGCGGTTGTGAGGAAGCGAAACCAGAGGGAGGCTCGCGGGACCTCGCTCGTAGAGAGTCCGGGTAGCGGTACCCTCTCCCTCGCCCTCGAGCGCCTCGCCTCCCTCGCCCTCGAGCACCTCGTCTCCCTCGCCTGTCTGCTAACCCCTCTCGTCCTCCGATGAGGACGAGGCTGTGGCCATCATGTGCTCCTCCTCCAGCACCTCGTCACGTGTCGAGGGAGGAGACCGCTGCCTCCTGCGGCGGCTGCCCCTGGTCCTCCTCTCGTCACCTCCTACGGACGCTACCCCGGACGACGACCCCTCACCTCGAAGGAGAGGGCGGTCTCTCCCGTAAACCGAGGGCGTGTCACGGCGTGGACGTCTGCTCACCATCTTTGTCCAATCACCTGCAATCACAAAGAATGAACAAGACTAATTAGTACATATATTAGAAATAGATTCAAAATATATAAACAAAACACAAATTAAAAAACCATAGTATTACATGTATTAGGAATAATCTTCATGATTGGGATCATAGGTCTCATCATCACTGTCAAAATTGTCCAAATGGGCAACACTATCCGAAGGTTCTATGTTGTCATTGTCGTCATTGCCTAGAAGTAATCGCTCAAGCATTGCTATGTCCTTGGCATTTACCACCACATCTCCATCGACCTCGTCATCAACCGTTTCGTTGTCTACTTCCATTTCGATTGCTTCGGGTAAGACTATCTCAAACGTGCCTGGTAGCCCATCTTCTTGATAGAACCCACCATCATATGTGTTTGCATTGAAGTTGTAATCATCATCGTTTGGGGCGGGTAGTTTACCATGTGGAGATACCGGTGCACAACAATAGCCCAACCCTTAAGATCCTCTTTGTCTTGGTTGGCGACGAGTATAATACACCGCATGGCCTGTTGAGCCACAATGTAGACATCTTTTCCGAATAGATGGAATCTTCTCGAATCTCCACTAGTCCAAGATGAGCGGTTCGTCTCGTTGATCGAGGATTAAACCAAAGGGCATTTGAACATGACAGGTTTAAGAGGTTCGTCTCCATGAAATGAGAGTTCATAGATTTCCTCAACTCTACCATGATAGTCGAGGCCATCGCGTTTAGGCGTACAAACTCCGCTATTTGTGGTTTTTCGTTTGGGCGAATCGCTCGTAACTTGTTGTGTGGAAGCGATATCCGTTCACGCCATAGCCGTAAATGACTTCACCCTAACATCACGACCGTTTGCAACCTGTTTCAACTCGTCGCTCATGGGCCGAATCGGTGCAGGCCTGCAAGGTGAATCATGATAGATCGTTATATTAATCAAACGTACGATCACCTTGGACGATCGAACGTACGAGCTAAATTGGACATTACCTTTTGTTTGAACCAAGAAATGAAATCAGGCCTCCCGCTCCTCGCACCCCATGAAACAAGGGTGTCTTTGTTCATGCGGTAGGATCCCTTGATTGATGCCGAAATTCACGAACAAATTCCCGTCCGAACGAGAATCAATGGGGTTGGATGCGTAATAGTGACGACATATTGAAATAAGTTCGTTGAGAACTTACTTGATGAACGGCTGCACCTTGGTAAGGTTATTCAACACATATAGCATGATATTGCGCCACTCTTCATTTCCCAATAGCTTTGGGGTTGATCCACTTGCGCTGCCGAGTTGGCCTTGGAAAAGGCTCAGGGTCGATTCATTTTCGCCAGTATTATAACGAGAGGGTGGATTATGATTGCTAGGAAGGTTCGGCTTGTAGTATAGCATTGTGAAGTTTACCACCTCCTCCCGAAGGCATGCCTCGACAATGGAAGCCTCAATTCTGGCTTTATTTGTACATTTTTACGAAGAGTCTTTAGACATCTCTCGATTGGATAGCACCAACGGCCTCGCACGGCCCCCCAAACGCGTGCCTCGGACGGGAGGTGCACAATCGATGTTGCATCGGCAAGAAGAAGCCGGTGGAAAGATCTTCTCTAGCTTACAGAGCAACACAGTGCCGCTTTTTCCAAGTCCTAAGCGACGGTCCGAGATATCTCCTTGGCACAAAGTCATGGCGTAAAAAAAGCTCAACTCGCCAAAGACTTGCCGGACATGCTCGGGGACATAGCCTCGGACCATCGCCGGAAGAAGCCGCTCAATCCATATGTGGTAGTCATGACTCTTCATCCCGTTGACTCGTAGAGTGCCTAAGTTCACTCCCCTGCTAAGATTCGCTGCATATCCATCTGGATACATTAACATCTGCATCCATTTTAGTACCTCCCTCCTTTGATCACATGTGGAGATGTCTGGGTTTCAGGCATCCGACGTCGCAACTCGCTCGAAGCCTTCTCAATTTGTTACCACAGCCTACACATGCGATAACATGACATCTCGCCAAGTTTCGTGATTTTCGGACTTCATTTGGATTTCATATAATTTTAAAACACTTTTCTGGCAAGTCGGTCGTCATGTTACGCGAACAAGATGCGTGAAAATTTGATGCGAGTTCATGGATAGGACTCAACATGCACCAATTAACATGAATAACATTTTTCGAAACACTACATTGCAATATTCCATGCACCTGCAGTTCAAATTTGACATATTCAAAAAAAATCAAAGAAACGAAATAAATTAAGGAAATATACAAAACAAAATCAAAATTGGCCTAAATTTTAAAATTGAGTTCAAAACAATGTATTGTAGCACCACAAAAAAACTGGGCTAAAAAAACAAAAAAAATTGCCGAGGGATCTTTGCCGAGGGCCTGGCCCGTGGCCCTCGGCAAAGAATTTTTTTTTAAAAAATAAAAAATCTTTGCCGAGGGCCTATCTTGGGCCCTCGGTAAAGGGCTTCTTTGCCGAGGGCCTAGCCTCGGGCCCTCGACAAAGGTGACTTAAAAAAAATTTGGCCGAAAAATTGGTTTTAAAAAAATCTTTGCCGAGGGCCTGGTCTAGGGCCCTTGGCAAAGACTTAAAAAAAATTGCCAAATAACCTGGTTGCACAGGAGAAAAAAATCTTTGCCGAGGGCCTAACGGGTGGCCCTCAGCAAAGATTGACGGGAAATGGCCGCCGTGACCGAACGGCCTAATTTGCCGAGGGCATCTTTGCCGAGGGCCGCGGCCCTCGGCAAAGATTTGATTTGCCGTGGGCTTGTCTTTGCCGAGGGCCATACCCTCGGCAAAGGCCTCTTTGCCGAGGGCCGTTCTTTGCCGAGGGCTCCTGTGGCTGGCCCTCGGCAAAGAGTGTCTTTGTCGAGTGCCCGAGATTTGGCCCTCGGCAAATCCTCAGGCCCTCGGCAAAGCACGCGTTTCCAGTAGTGTAGCATGCCTCCGACTACATAATAATAAGAAATAAAAGGAGGCCGGTAGTAGAGACTTATTGTTATCTATTAGGAGCTTTCTTCGTTCCAAAGAATACTGTAACAACATTCAGTGAAATCGAAAAAGGCCTTCGTTTATTCAAAATAGCGCATACAGTAGAAACAGAAAGGAAGTTACAACAAGCACAAAGTATAATAGGAGTACACGGCCCGAAGACCCTCAAGTAAGACCAAAACAAAAAACTAAAGTCCTACGCGGGGGAGCGAGCACTACCGGAAAACTGGACTTTGCCGAGTGCCTGAGACTTTGCCGAGTGCTTTTTATCGGGGCACTCGGCAAATCAATATTTTGCCGAGTGCCGCACTCGGCAAAATAAAGCACTCGGCAAAAGGTGGCCGGCCTATGACGGTGGCCACCTGCCATCAGATTTTGCCGAGTGTCTAACGGCTGGCACTTGGCAATTTTTTTTTTATTTTTAAAAACTTATTTTACCGAGTGCCAGCCCCAGGCACTCCGTAATTTTTTTTTAATTTTTTAAAACTTATTTTGCCGAGTGCCAGCGCCAGGCACTCGGCAATTTTTTTTTAAAAAAAAACATATTTTGCCGAGTGTAAGCCTTGGGCACTCGGCAATTTTTTTTAATTTTTTAAAACTTATTTTGCCGAGTGCCAGCGCTAGGCACTCGTCAAAATTTTTTTTATTTTTGAAAACACTCGGCAAAGCCCACTTTGCCGAGTGCCCCCCATGGCACTCGACAAAAAAAAATTTGGATTTTGGGCCCAAATTTTTTTCTGGGGCCTTGTGACAGTATTTCAAACTCTATTGAAAAATTTGGGGCAATTTTGACTTTTTTGATATACTTCATTAGTTTATTTTGTTTCGTCGAATTTTTCGGGATATTTCAAATTTGAACTGCAGGTACATGGAATAATGGACTTTGGTCATCCAAAAATTGATACTCATGATATTTAGAGTATGTTTAGGCCATATCCAGCAACTCACATGAAATCTCGAGCATCTCGTTGACGTAACATGTCGAGGTACTTGCCAGAAATGTGATTTTAAATTATATAAGATGCAAACGAAGTCCGAAAATCATGAAACTTGTCGAGGCATCGTGTTGTCGCATGTGGAGGCTGTGGTAAAAATTGAGAAGGTTTCGAGCAAGTTGTGACGTCGGATGCCAAAAACCCAGACATCTCCACATGTGACATTTTCGGCCATTTCCGGCAGCGGCGGCCTCGGCCGTCCCTTCCCTGGCCGCGTCACCCGTAGGAGCAGGGAAGGTAGGAGGAGCAGGGGAGGAGGGAGAGAAGGGAAGGGGAGAAGAGGAGGAAGAGAAGAGGAGGAAGAAGGGAGAAGGGAGGAGGAAGAAGGAAGAAGGAAGAAGGGAGGGAGGAGAGGAGAAGGGAGGAGGAAGAAGGAGAAGGGAGGTGGAGAGGAGAAGGGAGGAAGAAGAAGGGAGGAGGAGCCCCGGCCGCTGTCCACGCCTCGTTAGCAGTGGTGCCGTGCCCTCGGCGCCCCGCTCCCGACTCCGCCCACCGTCGACGAGCACACTAGGTTCACCCGTCCCTTTGTATTCAAATGTGCAATGGATGTCGGCCATCGAGCCCTTGTTAGTAGTAATAGTTGTTGTATGTGGTTTTTGGCCATCGAGCCGTTGTTTGTGGATGTTGGCCTTCGTGCCGATCTTTTTTGCAGGTTTTTGAAACCTCCCCGTGTAGGGGAGGTTCTGCCGAAATTTTCAATTGTCACTAATGTATTGCCTTTTTATGCAGGAGGAGGCCCCGGTGGAGGGACCTCGGTGACCCCGATTGTCTTCGTCAGCGTTGCGGGTCTGCCTGCACCGCGTCGCGGCGCCACTGCACCGACTCGCCACAGCCCCGCTAGCCTAACCACACCGGCACCCTAGGTATAACCCCTCTATCCATATCATGGTCTTAGGTCGCTGATCCTAGTTAGGCGTCTCCCGTTCGAAAGACATACGGTCGGAGTTATGCAGGTCTTTGCATATCTGTGAGCATTTCTGTTTCGATTGTCCACGTTTTTTGGACAGCCCACGGATGCGTAGATGGGTTAGTTTCCATGGTCCGCTCCGGTTCGAGACGGTGTTTCGGCATCACCCCCCTGTTGTTTTCCGGATACACACTGTCCCTTACAAGACATGTATCGGGAGAACAACGGGGAGGTGCTGCCGAAATTCCATCTCAGATAGGAGCGGAGCATGGAAACTAACCTCATCTACGGATCCGCTGGTGGGATTAGGACCTATCCTCACCTATTAGAGAGTAGGGACACCGCGTAGATGCAATTGATGGTGACTCATATGTGCTGATACGTCTGTTAAAGGATGGAGGACCGTGAGTGGATGTACACGCTCCGGAGAGACGAGCCCGATTACGACTTGCTGTTTATAGTCAAGGTCAAAGAATTCTTACAGCATGCATTTGGCGAGAGTGCTGGAGGCCATTCTCTAGTGGTTTGTCCGTGCAGCGGTTGTGACAATAGAAGAAGGAAAGATAGGTTAACCATGGGTAAACATATTGTGAAGTTTGGATTTACTCTGGGCTACCACCGGTGGATCGACCATGGTGAAGCCGATCATATTAGGGAGGAGGTGGTGAGACCATGGCTCGAGGCTTTCGATGATGATGCCGGGGTAGCAGACATGCTGGATGACACACACCAAGCTCAGTTCGCTGAAGGACGTGACAAGGAGGAAATGGAGGCTGCCGCAAATGCCTTCTACCTGATGTTGGACTCGGCATAGAGACCCCTTCACGATCATACTAATGTTTCTCAGCTGATGCCATTGGTCGCGTAATGGGGTTGAAGGCCGAGTTAAACCTAAGTTGAGAAGGCTTCGACAAGATGGTGGCCGTGTGGAGAGATATGCTACCGAAGACACACATTATGCCGAAGAACTTGTACGAGTCAGAGAAGCTCCTTCTTGCACTTAAGATGCCATATGACAAGATACATGTGTGTCCGAAGGGGTGCGTCCTATTTAGGAAAGAACACGCGGATGCAAAGTACTGCCCGAAGTGTAAATCCTCTAGGTACATGGAGGTAGACTTAGGCGATGGCCAGAAGAGGCAGCTTAAGATCCCCATGAGAGTCCTACAACACCTTCCATTCCTACCGAGGCTCCAACGGCTATTCATGACAGAGGAATCCGCGAAACAGATGGCATGGCACAAAAATGGCACACGGTACAATCCTGAGAAGACGGTACATCCATCCGATGCTGATGCATGGAAGTACTTCAATTCACGGCATCCTCTCAAAGCAGAGGAGGCTCGTAATGTACGTGTCGCGCTGGCAACAGATGGGTTCAATCCATATGGCATGATGGCTGCACCATACACATGTTGGCCCGTGTTCGTCATCCCCCTGAATCTCCCCCCCCCCCGGCGTCTCCTTTCAACGGCATACCGTGTTCCTGTCGTTGATAATCCCTGGACACCCGGGGAGTAATATGGGTGTCTTCATGGAGCCTGTGATAGATGAGTTGATCGATGATTGGGTCAAAGGGGTGTGGACATACGACCGAGCTACGAAGACTAGCTTCAAAATGCACGTCTGGTACCACTACTCCATGCATGACTTCCTAGCGTACGGGTTAATGTGCGCCTGGTGTGTTCAGGGGAAGTTCCCATGCCCAATATGCCAGGAAGCTGTGAGGTTCATATGGTTAAAGAAGGGTGGCACGTATTCATCATTCGACAAACATCGTCAATTCCTCCCTCTTGACCATCCATTCAGAGAAGACGTCAAGAGCTTTATGAAAGGTGTCAAAGTGACAGACCTTAGACCGCGCTTGAGGACTGGGGCAGAGGTTCATGCTTAGATAGATGCTCTCGTGCCCAACGAAGATGGTGGTTTCATGGGATATGGTGAGCAACATATGTGGACTCATAAGTTCGGCTTGACGAGGCTCCCCTATTTTGATGACCTCCTACTGCCCCATAACATTGATGTCATGCACATTGAAAAGAATATCACCGAGGCACTTTGGGCAACGCTCATGGACACTGACAAGTCTAAGGACAACCCTAAGGCTAGAGTGGACCTGGCGACGTTGTGCAATAGGCCAAACCTAGAGATGCGGCCTCCTGCAACAGGAAAGCAGTGGAGAAGGCCTAGGGCTCCCTATGTCTTGAAAATCGATCAAAGGAGGGAAGTACTTCGATGGATCAAGAATTTAATGTACCCTGATGGGTATGCAGCGAATCTTAGCAGGGGAGTGAACTTAAAGACTCTGCGAGTCAACGGGATGAAGAGTCATGACTACCACATATGGATTGAGCGGATACTTCCGTCGATGGTTCGAGGCTATGTCCCTGAGCATGTCTAGCTAGTGCTGGCAAAGTTGAGCTACTTCTTTCGCTAGCTTTGTGCCAAGGAGCTATCTTCGACCGTCATTATGGAATTGGAAACTATGGCACCTGAGTTGGTCTGTGAGCTTGAGAAGATCTTTCCACCCGGCTTCTTCTTGTCGATGCAGCATCTGATTGTGCACCTCCCGACCGAGGCACGGTTGGGGGCCCGTGCAGGCCTGTTGGTGCTATCCAATCAAGCGATGTCTAAAGACTCTTCGCAAGAAATGTACAAATAAAGCTAGAATTGAGGCTTCCATTGCAGAGGCAAGCATTCGGGAGGAGGTTGCAAACTTCACGACATCCTACTACAAGCCGAACCTTCCTAGCAAGCATAATCCACCCCCTCGTTACAATGCTGGCGAAGTTGAATCGACCCTCAGCCTTTTCAAATGCCAACTAGGCAGCGCAAGTGGATCGACCCCCAAGAGATTGGATCCAGAAGAGTGGCGCAGAATCACGCTATATGTGTTCACCAACCTTGTTGAGGTTGCGCCATTCATTAAGTAAGTTCTCAACGAACTTGTTTCAATACGACGTCACTATTCTGTATCGAACCCCATTGATTCTCTTTGGTACAGGGAATTTGTTCGTCAAGAGTGGCATCAATCAAGGGATCCTACCCCACATGAACATGATACCCTTCTTTCAGAGGGTGTGGGAGCTGGGAGGCCTGATTTCATTTCTTGGTTCAAACAAAAGGTCGTATGTTCATCGATATTCCTTAGTAGCTCGTACGTTCCAATAGTATAACGATGTATCATGCTTGAGCTTGCAAGCGCAAACCAATGTGTCCATGAGTGACGAGTTGAGATAGGTTGCAAACGGCTTCAAGTTAAGGGTGAACTCATATACCGGTTATGACGTGAACGAATATCGCTTCCACACGTCAAGACACGAGCAGACTCGGCCCGGTCGGAAAACCACCAATAGCCAAGTTTTTACACCGGGCACTAATAGCGTCGAATACTACGGAATAATTGAGGAGATCTATGAACTTGAATATGAGGGTCGGGTACCTCTTACTCCTGTCATATTCAAGTGCCATTGGTTTGATCCTGGACGAACGAGACGGACCCCTCATCTTGGGCTAGTCGAGATTAGGCATGATTCCATCTATAAAGGAAAAGATGTCTATATTGTGGCTCAACAGGCCGTGCAGGTGTATCATACGCCATACGCGTGCCAAGACAAAGACCATCTTAAGGGTTGGTCTATTGTGCACCAGGTATCTTCGCATGGTAAACTACCTGTTCCAAACGATGAAGATTACACCTTCGACACAAACACATATGATGGAGAGTTCTATCAAGCAGATGGGCTACAAGGGAGCTTTGAGATAGTCTTACCCGGTGTGACGACCGCCATGGAAGTAGACAATGAAATGGTTGATGATGAGGACCCTAGAAATGTAGTGCTAAATCCGAAGGACATTCAAATGCTTGAGCGATTCCATTTAGGCAAAGACAATGAAGAAGACACAGAACCTTCGGATAGTGTTGCCCATTTGGACAATTTTGACAGTGATGATGAGACCTATGATCCCAATCATGAAGATTATTCCTAAACCATGTAATACTATGTTTTTTATTAAATTTTGTTATGTTTATTCATTTTGTACTATTTGACATGTATGTACTAACGCTTGTTGTTCATTCTTTGTACATTGCAGGTGACAAAACAAAGATGGTGGGCAACCGTTCACCGAGGCAGGTGCTCTCGGTGTACAAGAGGCTATGCCCTCCTGATGGAGGTGAGGGGACGTCTTCGCCCCTAGTGGCGAGAGCAGGCCCGGGTCGCCCCAGCACGGGGAGGGGGAGGGGGAGGGGCCGGGGTCGCCCTAGGAGGGACCCGCCTCCTCCCCTGGCTCTCGACCAGCCGGAGGACCCGTCTCCTATCCCGGAGGACCATGTGGCGGCCACGAGCATGACCACAGACACTCCATCGGGGGACGAGGGGACTCAGCAGACGGAGGACAGTTCTGCTCAGTCGGCTCCCTACCTGCGAGGTCCCACAAGCCTTCCTCCGGTTCCGCTTCCTGACCGACGCCCACTGTTTCGTCCTGTGGGAAGAAGGTAAGTAACTATGGATGTTATCACTAGTACTTCATATGATACGTTGAAAATCAAAAGAGAAACTGATAATTTTTCTTAATCACTTATGCAGGGGCTGGCTAGTTCTATCGGGTGCTCTTGACCCCCCACGCACCCCCGCTACCGTCCTGGGATGTCTGTGCAGGAAACACTTCCCCGGCCTTGTGGACTTGAAAGAGGGGAGGTGGGAGCCGGCCTGGTTGTGGGACTGGTACAAGCTCGGCTCGGATGACGAGCAGGAAAACAAGCAGGAGCGGGTTTTGGCAGACTTTTGGGTAAGTGTCTCACAACATAGCTCAATACATCTCCTCCATTGGTTAAGTCTTTTACTGAAATAATGAACGGATACATCGTGTTTGTATGTAGAGGTACTTCAAGGCCGAAGAAGGTCGAGAGACCCTGGCGGATCAGACGCCACACAGAGCCTGTAAGAAGTACGTTGGCGACATGATTCATGAGGCGCGACTCCAGGCCCATGTCGACTACTACAGGTCCATCAAGAAAGAGCCCCTCAACAAAACCGGCGCAAGAAAGGTGGCGCTGACCAAGGAGCAGTACCTTCAGGTAGGTGAATAATATTGATTCGTTTTGAGATTTAGTAGGTCCAGAATTCATCTTCTTATTTGTCAAACACTTGATGATGTGTAGGTGCCAGCCTCGTGGTGCATGTCGCATAGATCGGCATGGTCGAGGATCGTGGACAGGTACCTTGACCCGGCGTACATCGCAAAGCACGAGCAAGGCAAGCGCAAGCGGGCACTGAGGACCGGTCCAACTCGCCACCAAGGCAGCCGCAACCTCCCCGCATTCAAGCGGGCACTTGTATGAGATGTCATTTATCTATTCTAACGCTCAATTTTGCCTGATTTCTAATCATCTTGTTGTCTTTCTCGCAGGAGGTGGCACGGCCGGACATGCCGGTGTCGGAGTTTGGGGCATGGGCTGTGTCCCACATGGGCCCGGTGAAATCTGGTGTCGTCTTCAACCCAGATGCCACTACCCAGGCTTACTCTGACCCAAGCGTCCACGCTAAGGTCAGAGACTACGCGGAGGCAGTTAGGGCGTTCCGTGGCTCAGATCACAATCTGAGCACTCAGCCCCTTGAGACAGAGGTGATCGTGAGGCTGGGGCAAGGCAGGAAGCAAGGGCGGTTGTGGATTGCAGACAGCGCCGACTCCTCGAGCTCTGCACCCTCTCTCTCCGACGTGAGGGTACGGAGCACGGCCAGAAGCCTTCCCATACATGCACGGCCTACTCCAACACTGTCGCGGGTCGACGAACTTCAGGTAATTCCGGTTTCACTCGTCATACATTGAACGTTACACACATTGATCAGATTTGCAATACTGAAACATGTGATTGAAACACTACAGGCCGAGCTGGCAGAGACAAGGGAGACGCAAGCGCACTTGACCGCAGAGCTGGAGGCCACGAAGAAGCAGATCGCGGACATGTATCAGATCATGCAAACCATCGGGCAAGCATCGGGTGTCCAAGTGCAGTTGCCAGCTCTAGCTCCGGTTCAACACTTCACTCCTGTGAGTATGAAAGTTTAATGCGTTCGTGCCGTTAGGATTGTTGGCTTTCATGCCATTGTGATTTTCGGCCTACGTGCCATTGGGATTGTCGGCCTTCGTGCCGTTGTGATTGTCGGCCTTCGTGCCGTTGTTTCTTGCAGGTTGGAAACCTCCCCGTGCAGGGGAGGTGCTGCCCAAATTTTCAATTTTGAGTCTAACACATGCAATCTCTTCTCTTTTGTGCAGCCTCCGTCGGCGGGTTCAAACCATCCCGCTACCGTGTCACTGGCGGCTGATCGCGTCAACCCTTCACCGTAGTTCGGTCCTCCACCGCAGTCCAGGGGGCCACACCTGCAGTCTCCGTCGCCGCAGTAGGGATATAAACTTTGTGATGTTGAACTTGTAATAATAAACTTGTGATGTTGAACTTTGGTGCATTTGTGATGGATTTTCGATGATGGATTTATTAAATATGCGTGTGCTTGTTATATATAATGCATGTTGGTGATATAGATGTGATGATTGATGTGTGTGTATCTATATATATATATATATATATATATTGTCTGTTACAATGGAATGTAAAAAAAATTGCAATTCTCGGGGTCTTTGCCGAGTGCCATGGGCAAGGCACTCGGCAAAGATTTTTCAAAAAAAAATATAAAATTTCTTTGCTGAGTGCCTTGCCGAGGCACTCGGCAAAGTATTTTTTTTAAAAAAAAATTCAGAAATTCTTTGCCGACTGCCTAAACAGGGGCACTCGGCAAAGAAATTATTTTAAAAAAAATAAATAAAAACTTTGCCGAGTGCCTGGGCAGGGGCACTCGGCAAAGTAATTTAAAAAAAATAAATAAAAACTTTGCCTAGTGCCTGGGCAGGGGCACTCGGCAAAGTACTTTTTAAAAAAAATAAAAAAAAAACTTTGCCGAGTGCCTGGGCTGGGGTACTCGGCAAAGTAATTTTTTTTAAAAAAAAATTTGCCGAGTGCTGGGTCGGGCACTCGGTAAAATAACCGTTAACGGCCGGCGCCGCAACGGCCAAAAATATTTTGCCGAGTGCCGCCCTAAGCACTCGGCAAAATATTTTTTTATTTTGCCGAGTGCCCGGATAAAAAGCACTCGGCAAAGACCCTTTGCCGAGAAAAATTTTGCCGAGTGCTACACTCGGCAAAGCCTTTGCCGAGTGCAAAGGGCTCACTCCGCAAAGCCGTGGCCTCCAGTAGTGGAGGCCCCCACCAAGTAAGTGACTTAACAAACTCGCTATGCTCTTCATCTATATCATACAACACAAAGTCCCACATATCATCAATCGAAGGCTGTGGAAAAGTAGCACGACAATAATTCCAAACTTCCCCGGAAACATAAACACCATCTCTCATCATTACTAGAGGAGTCACATCCGGCACAGGCCCCCAGAAGGCAACCTAGCAGGACAAGTTTATATTAATTCCAAAAGACGAAGGCATTACAAAAACTAACTTTCTCTTTACAACACCAGGCTAGGTGCAAAAGCCTAACATTTACACTACTCCTAAAAGATCTAGCTTGGCCTAGGGGTTAACCTCTGGAGGGGCCCGAGCAGGTGCAGGTTCCTCTAGCTTCGAGGTATCTACGGTAGGATCCTTCGGCTTCTGCACCTCTACAGTACTCTCCATAGAATTCTTGGCCTCCTCGGTAGCTCCCTTCCCAGACTTCCGAGGGCCGACATCTTGTGTCACGCAGGCACTCTCCGCATCCTTCAAATCCTACGCACAACGTGCCAAGTCAGAACTAGAAAAATACATGTAATAACAAACAAGATGCTAAGTAAAGAAGAAAAACCTCAGCCCGACGAGCCTCTGCTAGGGCACGAGCTTCTTGCTGCCCAAATTTGCACCAGAAATAATTAATGAAGCGGTGAATCCCATTAGAGACTACCGGAAACCGACACTTTGCCGAGAGCCGGAGGCTTTGCCGAGTGTATTTTATCGGGCACTCGGCAAAGACGGTCTTTGCCGAGTGTCAAATAAAATACACTCGGCAAAAAAAAATACTCGACAAAATGCGTCTTTGTCGAGTGACTTTTTCTGGCACTCGGCAAAGATGTATTTTGCCGAGTGCTATTTTTCGGCACACGGCAAAATGCGTCTTTGCCGAGTGCCTTTTTCTGGCACTCGATAAAGATGTATTTTGCCGAGTGCCTTTGTTTTGGCACTCGGCAAAGAGACATTTTGCCGTGTGTATTTTTTTGGCCCTCGGCAAATCAGTTTTTCAAAGCAATTTTTGAGGCCCTAAATGAATTCAAATGAAAAACTTTTCAACTACAAAGTTGTATAACTTTTCAAGATCTACAAAGTTTATTTTGGTTATTTCTTCATTTGACAAAGCGACAATAACGTTGTTCATAAAATCTACATCTCATATCTCTAATATTAGTTTCATGAAAGTAGAAGAGAGATATATAAGATTTGTGAACAATGTTACTACCACTATGTCGGATGAACAAATGACCAAAATAAACTTTGTAGATCTTGAGAAGTTATGAAATTTTGTAGTTGGCAACATTTTGATTTGAAATCATCTTGTCATGCAAAAACGATGTTTTAATTTGAAAATTTTAAAATTTGAATTTTTCAAAAGACCTCGGATGGAAAAACTTCCTAAATGAAAATTGTAGATCTCCAAAAGTTATGAAACTACGTAGTTGACAACTTTTTGATTTGTAATCATCTTATCATGCAAAACTACGTTTGAATCTCTCAAATTTGAAATTCAAATTTTTCAAATGATCTTGGATGGAAAAACTTCCTAAATGAAAATTGTAGATCTCGAAAAGTTATGAAACTTTGTAGTTGACCACTTTTTTATGTGAATTCGTTTAGGGCCTCAAACAAGCAATTTACTCTTGGTTTAGTATAATATATGAGGATAGATAACGGAATCTTAGACACAAGTGACAGTGTAGTGCAGTGGTAGAGCAGCAGACACGGTCGTGAGTTCGAATCCCGCTGGCCGCGTTAGCCACGAATTTAGCGCAAAAAATGCACCGACTTCGATGAAGACGGGCGGGCGCTGGCTGGTGGCTGCCTCCCCCGAAAAAAAAAAATTTGAAAATTTTTGCTATTATTTTTGGGTTTTTTCGCATTTTCATTTTGCCGAGTGTAAATTTTTGCCGAGTGCTTTTTCGGCACTCGGAAAAGGCTTTGCCGAGTGCCCGACAAAAAACACACGGCAAATAGCTGTTTGCTAACAAAAAGATGCCGTTTGTTGTATGCCGAATGTTACACTCGGCAAAGCAGTTGCCGAGTGTTTTTGGGCCATTGCCGAGTGCCCCTGGCACTCGGCGAAACGACTGTATCCCGTAGTGAGATAGCCTTTGACGCCTCACCAAGCTCCACTGGGCTCTTGTACTCCTTTTTATGCCTCAGCTCAGCAACATGTTCACACCCTGCCTTCGACAGAGTCCTGGCAAGGTTGGTCGCGCTAGATAGCGCAGCAAAATCCCCAACCTTGCCGACAAAGTTGGGAAGTTTGGAGAGGTTGGAGCTGATCCACGAGAAGATGTTCACAGGGTAACATTAGCCGGGAGGGGTGGTGTGACTCCCCCAAAGTCAGCTAGCGTGGAGGTGTACGCTTCCAAGGTCGCTAGGCCCAATGTCCTCGCCTCATCGAGTTGCATTTTCAGCAACTCAACCTCCACGAGCAGTGCCGCGCTTGATGTCTTCTCCGCATCCACCTCCACCTCCTTGCGGAGGCCTTCAGCAATATCGTTGGCTTTCTGAGCCCTCTCCAAGGCTAGCTCTTTAGCAGCCTCCAACCCAACCAAGTCCTTCTCCAAAGAGTCAGCCTTAGCTTTCATCTCGTTGAAACCCTTCGCGGTCACTCAAAGATCTTCAATTTTCACCTCGAGCTGTTTCTTTCTTCTCAACCTCCAAACTATCTAACTTCTTTTGGAGACCTTTAATTGCCTCGTCGCGCTTGATAACCTCTAAAGATGCCCACTCCTTCAGTGCCTCCGCCATATGATGACTCTGCAGAAGCGTACCCTTAAGCAACAAGTGACAAACAAAAGTAAAGCGAAGACCGTGCATAGCTTACCACACATTGTTGCTCAAGGTTAAGCTGCAGCAGCTGGTAGAAATCAACACCCTTGGAGTAATGACGAGTGCGATCTGCAGAAAACCAAATCATAAGCAGGGTAAGACAAAAAAAGAGCGGAAGACAGAGAAGGTATAAACAACCTCCTAAAGCATTGTAAAGTTGGCTAAGGGCCTCCGCCCACCCACTTAGACTGTCAGATCAAGTGCCTAGAAAAAACAAACTCACGTTAACAATCAAAGAACGACGAAGAGAGCAAAACACATCTAATGATCACTCAAAACAAATGACCTTCACCGCCGGCCTGCAGAGGCACCGAAGACCTACCGTGCTCACGACGCCCCAGTGCATCAGCCAAATCACCCAAACCAACAAAAGAAAGGCCATGATCGGCCGCAGAGGGACGATCATCAACAGTGGCCTCAAGAACCAACTGACCCATGCCAGAAGGGTTTTCAGCAATGTTCGCACCTACGCAACAAGGACCGTCGTCAGAAAAGAACGAAAGAGAAATCTGCAAAAGAAACAGAGGATAACAAAATCAGACCCAAACTCAGAATGCCCTGAGCGGCATCCACAATTTTAGTGTGCTCCGCACGCAGAGGCTCCACATGCCGCGCCCGGTCCTCCAACTCAGCTTCAGACTCCTCAAGAAGAGAAGCCTTCACAGACCGCGCGCGCCTCAGAGACACAGATTCATCCTTGTCAGACGCAACAGCTTCGCCCACGTCAGCAGCTTCATCTTCAAAGCTGGACGCACCTGCGCCAGGGCCCAAGACGGAAGGCATAGGCTCCACGTCAGGAGTGTTGGTAGCACCACCGCCACTCTGCCTCTAGGGGGTAGAATGCATCAAGTCAACATCTTTGCTAGTGGCGGAAGCCTCAGTCTCCCCAGCCTCCGCCCCCGCTTGCGGAGCAGCCACCCCAGCATCTGAATCCTCCACCTCTTCTTCAGCAGAACTAGCGGAAGCAGCTTTAGAAACAGCCGCTACCTTCCGTCCTTTGTTGAGTGTCTTCGCAGCACCGGCAGATTTTCTCTTTTTCGACTCATCACGGGCAGTCATGTTTTTTGCTGCAGCCTTCCTAGCCATCTCTTCAACGGACTTTAAGACCTTCGGAGGAACCTTACGGTCTTCATGATGTATTCCCAATTCTTTGAAGACCCGGTTGAGGCAAGGCATGGTGCCTGCGATTGCCGTCCGAGCGAGATACTCGCGATCCGAGATTTCGCCAAGTATCTAAGAGGCAGCAGCCTCCGCATGAGCGACAAAATCATCTTTGCTCTCTTCAGCATCGTGTTGTATTTCGAAACGCGAAAAGTACACCCCTTCCTCGTCGCCAAAGATTGGCAACCTCACCTTTTTTAATTTCATCTCAGGCCTGTTTTTGCCCAGGGGCTAGAACACTACCGGACAGAGCATCTTTACCGAGGGTCTGAGGATTTGCCGAGGGCAAATGCTCGGGCACTCGGCAAAGAGTCTTAAGATCAGCCCTTGGCAAAGACTCTTTGCTGAGCGCCAGACCCTCGGCAAAGACAAACATATGGCAACGATAATTCTTTGCCGAGGGCTCCCTCGGCAACACCGCCTGACACGACGTCCATCCCCTGCCGTCAATCTTTGGCGAGGGCATTACCGTTAGGCCCTCGGTAAAGACTTTTTAACCGTTTTTGAAATTTTTTTTTAAAAAATTCTTTGCCGAGTGCCCCTGTCCCAGCTTTCGGCAAAGCGATCTTTTTTAGAGTGCCAAGGCGGCACTTTCGGCAAATTTTTAATTTTTTGTTTTTTTTCCCCAAATTTTTTTGTTGGGCCCAAATTTTATTTACATTGTTTACAACTTCATGTTCAAATTTGGTGCTTTTCTAGTTTTTTTATATTTGGTTGATTAATTTGATTATGTTGAATTTTTATAAACATTCTTCAAATTTTACCGCCTACACATGCATGGAATATTGACACCTTGACAAGTTTTCATGATTTTTGGACTTCGTTGGACTTTATATATGAACTTTAAAACACTTTCTCCGCAAGTGGCTCGAGCCATGTTACGTGAAGAACTGTGCGATAATTTGATGCGAGTTCGTGGATAGAGACTCAACATACACCAAATACCTTGAATAACATTTTTCGAAGCACTACATTACAATATTTCATGCACTTACAGTTCAAATTTGAATTATATATAAAAATTCAACATAATCAAATTAATCAACCAAATATAACAAAAAAACTAGAAAAAGCACAAAAATTGAACATGAAGTTGAAAACAATGTAGGCGGGCCCAACAAAAAATTTGGGGTCAAAAAAACAAAAAAAAATGAAAATTTGCCGAGTGCCAGCTTGGCACTTGGCAAAGACAGTCTTTGCCGAGTGCTGGGACAGGGGCACTCGGCAAAAAAAAATTTTAAAAAAAATAAAAACATCTTTGCCGAGGGCCCTGGATCTTGGGCTTCGGCAAAGGCCCAAAACCTAAAAAACCGACGTCGGCCCAAAATCCCCAAAATTCCTCTTTTTCCCTCCGGCCTGCGCCCGCGCTTGGTTCTTTACCCCTGCCGCTGCTCACCTCGCCGCCCGCCCGCCACGCCGCTGGCCGCCCCGCCGCCCCGCCTACGCGCCGCCCCTCCCCCGACCTCAGCTCCCAACGGCGGCCGCCCCGCACCCCACGCCGGCCCCCCTCTTCCAACACAGCCACCACCGCCGGTGGCCTCAGTAAGCTGCGCCCGCCGCCCGGCTCCCACCCACCGGGCGCCCGCCCCATGCCGCCGGCCTCCTCCCCCGCCACGCCACCACCACCACCCCTCATACCCGGCCGCCCTGGCTCCACCGGCGGCCGCCCGATCGTGTTGTGATCTTCACAAGGTGAGGAGATAATGCATTTTCCTAGAAGACAAATAGGTGTATAAATTTCAGTTCTCATGCATAGATTTAGGAGTTAGAACTGTCACTGTCAGGCCCTGTAATAAACGATTACTGTAAAAAAATAGCAAAGTTTACTGTGCCAAGTCACTAGTAGAGAAGTGTAAACTTGTTACAGGATAGCATTATAAATTTATACCAGGAACAGTTTAACCCTTAAAACTTGAATCAAAGATGAAAAGGGGAATATTTTACCTCCATACTGAGCTTATTTGTTTGCAAGCGGTCGTTGGCAAGGGACAAGGTTTGTTCCTCCAGGGCACTGACTTCAGACTGCAATGACCCTAACATTGTGAAATCACCATTTAGGTCGACCTTCAGTCTTCTGTTCTCAATCTCAACAGCATTTAGTTTGTCCTTTAGCTCATCTACATACGAATTTCTTTGTATGATTTCTTCCTTCAGAACCTCCTTCTGTACCATGGCACTTATCTCAAAACTCTCGCATGTTATGATGAGCTCAAGGACCTTTTCCTTGAACAGAGCTGCATTCATGATAGCCATTTGCATGTTAATAAAAATGGGCTGATAGTTTTCTAGATCTGATAAATAAATGGGGCCTTATTGAGCTTAAAAACTCAAATAGGTCTTATACTTGGACAAATAACCAAGACCAGCCTATTTTGCCAGCCTTGGATAAGATTTTTTGTACTGTTAACTTTCAACAAAAAATCCCACTAGCCTTTATGACAGCCAAAGCTAGGGTAGGAAGTGACCATGTTCCTTTGGTTTTGAACCTTGGAGTGACTGAATCCAAAAAATCAAGTTTGTTCACATTTGAGAAATGGTGGCTTGAGCAACCAGATTTCAAAAACCTAGTTAAAAATGTGTGCTCCTTGTGCCTATGATGATCCTATGGACATCTTGCAGTTCAAAATCAGACTACATAGGAAAAATATTAAAGGTTGGGCCATCAATATCAATGTCAATATTAGGAAACAAAAACTGGAACTCCTTAAGGAGTTTGATATATCAGGAAGAGAGATGGCTAGAGTTAAGAGAGAAAGAGAGGATGAAGACCATTGATGGTTAGTTAGATCCCATTTGGAGGATGGAGGAGATGAAAGCTAAGCAAAGATCTAGAGATAGGAATATTAGAGAGGGAGATAAGAATACCGTCTACTTTCAGGTTGTAGCTAATTAACGCAATAGGAAGAAGAGGATCATAGGCCTGGAAGGCCCAGATGGCTGGATTGAAGATAATGACAATATGTTGGACCATGCAGTAGATTTTTACAAATCTCTGTTTGGGCAGGAAGAGGATACTGGTGTTAGATTAGATGATGATTTTTGGGGGGAGGAAGAAAAGGACTACTGAGGTTGATTTCACAGAATGAAGCTAAGGAGGCTGTTTTTGGCTCTTGTGCAGAAAGGGCCCCTGTCCCATATGGTTTTTCTTTTCTCTTTTACGAGACCTTTTGGGAAGTGATAAAAAAGGAGCTGATGCAGCTGGTTAACAGCTTTAGTAGAGAGCATCTAAATTTGGATAGGCTTAACTATGCCATGATTGCCCTTATACCAAAAGAATCAGAGGCCAAAACTCTTAAGAAATTTAGACCTATTAGTTTGATTAATTGTAGCTTTAAGATTTTTAGATTTTTGCTAAAATGCTTAATAATAGGTTGGTGGGGGTAGTTGATAGATTGATAGCTTCAAACCAAACAGTCTTTATTAAAGGCAGATATATCTTCGAGAGTGTGGTAGCTACACATGAAATTATTCATGAGGTCCATAATAATAAAGAAGAGAGGGTCATGCTTAAGCTTGACTATGAGAAGGCCTATGATAGGTTAATTGGCACTTTCTAGTGGATATGCTTAGATCTAGAGGGCATCATCCTGTAGCATTTCATTTGACTCCTGAAAATCAGCATTGCCAACTTCCTCTTGTTCCACTTCCATATTTACATGACAATCTTGGGTTTTCCTGCTAGAATTCAGAAGGTTGGTATCTCTTCGCCCTGGATTTTCTTTTCCTGTTGCAGTTTGCACAATAGATCCACCATAAACACTCATAGTTGTACTTAGTTCTTTGCCAAGGTACTTGTTCTCGATTTCTATGTCTCCAAGCCTCGTGTTCATCATCTTGATCTCCTGATAAAGCTCACTGCCGGCTGTTTGCAAACAGCCAAAGTTATTATGCAAAGACTTCAGCTGCAATGTCCTCTCTTCGTGAAGGCTTCTAAAAATCACACTAAGGATATCTTTGCTGACAGCTTCAGTAACAAGATTGCTGAAATCATGTTCAAACATCTTCTGTTTCTCAATGGAGTCATTTAGTTCATTTGATAGAAAAGAGTTCGATTGTAATAGCTTGGTGATCTCGCTTTGCAATGACCTCCTAGACTCTTGCAGTTCCGAGAGCCTTACAACTAAGAACTTCGCCTCAGCCTTTAGCTCATCCACTTTGTGGTTACGAGCCTCCACCTCTTCCAAGAATTCATCACTTATCTTCATAAGTTCCTCCTTTTCTCTCTGCAGCTGGAGCAGTTCCTCATTCTTTATCTGCTGATCTTGCCTCAAGACATTCCGCTCTGGCCTTAAGTCAGCAACCTCGTGCCCGAAATGCTCCAGAAGTGTAACAACAAGTGACTTCTCAACAAGCTCATTCTGCTTCACATCCTGGGCATCGGATATGTTATTCAGCAGGCAGCTGATCTCATTTAAGATGAGCTGCACAATGATTTCTAGCTTCATTTGGTCTAAGGATTCATACTTCTGATCTAGATGCAATACTCTCACTACTGAATCAATCCCTTCAGTTAGTTTCTGATTATGCTGTGATAAGCTGTACATTTTCCCCTCCTGGACCTTGCATATTTCTTTATTCTTTTGCAGTTGTGCTGCAATTTCAGAATTTACTTCCACCATGTCATTCAAACACTGCTGCAAGACAAATATCTCTATCTGAGCTTTGACAATCTTGAGCTCCTCCTCTCCAAGCTGCACCTCTCTGTTCCTACCCTCTTCTATTAGTAGGCTAATCTTTTTCTGTAGAGCATCGAATCTAGTGTTGCTTGACTGTGTACAATCTTCATGCTCCTTCCTCTCAAGCCTTATCTGTTCCTGTATCTTGATCACTTCATCAAGCACCAAGTCCTTCTCCTTCTGCAGATCTGAGTGTCGCCTTCCTAGTTCTTTGTATTGCCTTTCCAAATTCAGCAGAGTTACAGTGATGCCCTCAACCTAAAATAGGAATGTAATTACTGAGAAGGTGGACCAAACCTTTGTTATGAGAGCAGGAAAATAGTATCTTTTTAGCCTACTAAAAGGCTTTGTTGCTGTTAGGAAAATAGTAATTTTTGAGTCATACCTGGTGGACAAGAGTTATCTTCTCAGATTGAAGCATAGAATTCTGATTTTGGAGTGCCTCTGAAGATTCTTTCAGTTCTTTCAACTTCATCCTTAAACTCTCAACTACATAACTGCAGCTACTCGCATACCATTTCTGAAAAAAGAAAAATTGATCGGCGTACAAGAGATCTACCTGGCACCTGCAAAAATAGTACACTGCTGAGAAAATGGTTTTCTACCACTTACCTTACCTAGCTACTCCTATACAGAGTACAAAACATACATAGCAAGCATATCCATGTAACAAAATGTGCTTTATTGGCACAGTGAGGCACATTTTGATGGAGCATAAAAATAATCCAAGGAATAAGCATAAACACATCTAAGCAGTTAATATAAAACTTCCTTCCTGACATTTGCAACATGGAGTAGTAGAGTATACTACTGTCATGCTGATGCCTGAGCTAGCTGTGCAATGGAAAGAAATTTAATGGCGTTGGAAAATGCGACTTTTTTCCCTGCAGAAGCAAAAGGAGGCCTTGGCTGGCAAGCTCGCGCTGCGGCCCAGGCAAGTGGAGGTCTGGTTCCAGAACCGCAGGGCTAGGTACGTAGTACAGTATGCTCTTCCTTCCTGATGCTTTGCATATGTATACATACATCGATCTGAAATATACATCTCAAATAATTTACCATCCATTGGTAAACGGCTGCCTAGCTACGTAGTATGTTTTACCTTTGGTAAACTATTGTACGCATGATATGCTTGGACCTCTATAGGAATTTCTCCCTTGTTTAAACCTCTCTATCCATTTCTAAGGTGTGCGGCAATTGTAAAATAAGCTAAGCTTTATATCGATACAGAGGTTTGGTTTGGTTTTGGCTATAAGGATGGCCACCCTAGTGATGGTTAACTTTCTGTTTCTGCATAGTGCTAATATTCATGTACTTCATGCATATCACAGGTCCTATCTTTTATGACCTCATAGTCTGTGCTGCTACGAAAAACGTAATCGTTAGGAACTATATCTCTTTCATGTTCTCATTAACTATTAAAATGATTAAAAAATATAAATATCATTACTAGAACCACATATTTCACTTGGAAATAGAATAATATGTCTGCAAATCGAAACAAGTTTTGTCAGAATGTTGGAAACACTAACACTGGTGTTATTACAGAAAGACACTGAGATAGATCATGTCTCGATCCCACCAATACCCTGCTTTGCATAAAAAAAAGCAACAGGTGGGTATTACATGTAGAAAAGAAAACCTCAATTATCACAAATCATGGGCTTATCCGACTCTGCTCGCAAAAAAAATTACGAAAACTGGCCACAATCTACAGCTGTTATGGACTTCTGCTGGACCAGGCTGGTAGAAACAGTTTTCATCAGTTTTCCGTGAATGTCAACCGAAATTCTTAACTCTGACTCACGACCATGCTCCAACGTGTGGTTGCTAGATTGTTCTACCCATTAGGAAATTTTGTGCTTCACAGCCATCAGGTCGTGTAAAGCTGTCTTCACTACCCTCTCTCATATGATGATCTGAGCTGCTCATATCTGCTTCCTGCATGCCTCCTCTTCCCACTAGACAATTTCATCAACTTCTCGACTCTAGCCATTTCCTACCTTGATATAAGCGGACATCTGCTCGCTTGAGATTTATGTGGCTGATTGAGCTGCTGCTACAGCTGCACAGCCCATCGGCTGCTATCTCAGAGCTGCAGCTGCAGACTACTGTATTTGCCGCTGTAGGAATGGCTACACTGTTGTTTGGGATGCAGGAACTGTTGGCTGGCTGGCTGCTACATATAATAGATAGTTTGAATAGATGAACGAAAGGTTCAAATTGACTACGATATCCCTGTTTTTTCCCTATCCGCGTCCTTTTTGTGCTAAGGCACTGTGAGTGCTACTGTGCTCCTGCTGCTAGTGCGAGTGCTACAGCTGTTATGGTGCATCCGTCCGATGCCGAAGCATGGACGTACTTTAATGACAAACATCCTGACAAAGCAGCCGAGGCTCGTAATGTACGTGTCACGCTGGCAACAGATGGGTTCAATCCTTATGGACAGTTGTTTGCCCCATACACATGTTGGCCCGTGTTTGTTATCCCCCTGAATCTCCCCCCGGCATCTCCTTTCAACGGCATAACGTCTTCTTGTCGTTGATAATTCCTGGACACCCGGGGAGTAATATGGGTGTGTACATGGAGCCTATGATTGATGAATTGATCGACGCTTGGGAGAAGGGGGTATGGACATACGACCGAGCTACAAAATCATCCTTCAAGATGCATGTTTGGTACCACTACTCCCTGCATGACTTCCTGGCGTATGGGTTATTCGCCGCCTGGTGTGTCCACGGGAAGTTCCCATGCCCAATATGCAAGGAAGCTGTGAGGTTCATTTGGTTGAAGAAGGGTGGCAAGTATTCGTCGTTTGACATGCATTGTCAATTCCTCCCTTCTAACCATCCATTCAGACAAGACATCAAGAACTTTACGAAAGGTGTTGTAGTGATAGACCCTAAACCGCGCATGAAGAGTGGTGCTGAGGTGCGAGCTCAGATAGATGCTCTCATGCCCAATGAAGGAGGTGGTTTTGTGGGATATGGTGAGGAACATATGTGGACTCATAAGTCCGGCTTGACGAGGCTCCCCTATTTCGATGACCTTCTTCTGCCACATAACATTGATGTAATGCACACCGAAAAGAATATCACCGAGGCACTTTGGGGAACTCTCATAAACACTGACAAGTCTAAGGACAACGTTAAGGCTAGAGTGGACCTAGCGACGTTGTGTGATAGACCGAAGCAAGAGATGCGGCCTCCTATTGGCCGAAACAAACAATGGAAAAGACCTAAGGTCGATTTTGTCTTGGAACCCGATCAAAGGAGGGAAGTACTAAAATGGATCAAGACGTTAATGTTCCCAGATGGATATGCAGCGAATCTAAGCAGGGGAGTGAACTTAGGCACTTTATGAGTCAACGGGATGAAGAGTCATGACTACCACATATGGATTGAGCGGCTTCTTCCGGCGATGGTCCGAGGCTATGTCCCTGACCATGTCTGGCAAGTGCTGGCAGAGTTGAGCTTTTTCTTCCATCAGCTTTGTGCCAAGGAGATATCTCGGACCGTCGCTCAGGACTTGGAAAAAGTGGCACCTGTGTTGCTCTGTAAGCTAGAGAAGATCTTTCCACCCGGCTTCTTCTTGCCCATGCAGCATCTGATTGTGCACCTCCTGTCCGAGGCACGTTTGGGGGGGCCCGTGCAAGCCCGGTGGTGCTATCCAATCAAGAGATGTCTAAAGACTCTTCGCAAGAAATGTACAAATAAAGTTAGAATTAAGGCTTCCATTGCAGAGGCAAGTCTAAGGGAGGAGGTGGCAAACTTCACAACACTATACTACAAGCCGAAACTTCCTAGCAATCATAATCCACTCCCTCGTTACAATGTTGGCGAAAATGAATTGGACCCACAGCCTGTTCCAAGGCCAACTCGGCAACGCAAGTGGATCGACCAATAAGATATTGGGAAATGAAGAGTGGCGAAGTGTCATGCTATATGTGTTGACCAACCTTCCCGAGGTGCAGCCATTCGTCAAGTAAGTTCTCAACGAACTTGTTTCAATACGCCCTAAATATTCTTCATGCAACCCCACTGATTCTCGTTTGGACAGGGAATTTGTTCCTGAGTCCTAGCATCAATCAAGGGATCCTACCTCACAGGAACATGACACCCTTCTTTCTCGGGGTGCGGGTGCAGAGAGGCCTGATTTCATTTCTTGGTTCAAACAAAAGGTAATGTCCAATTTAGCTCCCACGTTCCATATTCCAAGTTTCTCGTTCGTTCGATTAATATAACGACCTATCATGCTTGAGCTTGTAGGTCCAGACTAACTCGTCCATGAGTGAGGAGTTGAGACAGGTTGCAAGTGGCTATGACGTTAGGGTGCAGTCATTTACCGGTTATGACGTGAACGGATATCACTTCCACACAACAAGATATGAGCAGACTCGGCCCAAACGGAAAACCACAAATAGCGGAGTTTGCACGCCCGGCACTGATGGCCTCGACTATCATGGTAGAGTTGAGGAAATCTATGAACTCTCATTTCATGGTCACAAACATAAACCTGTCGTGTTCAAATGCCACTGGTTTAATCCTCGAGAAACGAGACGGACCCCTCATCTTGGGCTAGTCAAGATTCGAGAAGATTCCGTCTATCCAGGAAAAGATGTCTACATTGTGGCTCAACAGGCCGTGCAGGTGTACTATACGCGATATGCCAACCAAGACAAAGCGGATCTTAAGGGTTGGGCTATTGTGCACCAGGTGTCTCCACACGGTAAACTACCTGCCCCAAACGATGACGATTACAACTTCAACGCAAACACATATGATGGACAGTTCTATCAAGAAGATGGGCTACCAGGCACGTTTGAGATAGTCTTACCCGAAACGATCGAAATGGAAGTAGACAACGAAATGGAGGATGACGAGGTTGATGGAGATGTGGTGCAAAATGCCAAGGACATAGAAATGCTTGACCGATTAAGGCTAGTCAATGACGACGAAGACAACATAGAACCTTCAGATAGTGTTGCCCATTTGGACAATTTTGATAGTGATGACGACACCTATGATCCTAATCATGAAGATTATTCCTAATACATGTAATACTATGCTTGTTTTAGTTTGTGTTTTCTTTGTTTATTTTGAATCTATTTCTAATATATATACTAATAAGTCTTGTTCATTCTTTGTGATTGTAGGTGATGGCGAGTAGCCGTCCATGACGTGAGACGGCCTCCCTTTATGGGAGATCATGCCCTCCCGTTTCAGACGAGGGGTCGGGGTTAGGGGTAGCGTCCACAGGAGGTCAGAGAAGGAGGACCAGGGTCTGGAGGAGGAAGCAGACTCCTTCCCCGCCACCTTCAGACGAGGTGATGGAGGAGGAGCACGTGATGGCCACGCCCGAGGACGAGGTCGAGGACGAGGACGTCCAATAGAATGAGGACGAGGCGGCCGAGGATGAGACGGCCGAGGACGAGGCTGCTGAGGGCGAGGCCACCGAGGGCGACAGTTCCGCTACCCCGACTGTCTACCAGCGAGGTCCCGCGAGCCTCCCTCAGCCTCCGCTTCCTCGCAACTAGGCACTGATTCGCCCTATAGCAAAGAGGTAAGTAACTATAGATGTTATCACAACTACTTCATATGATAATGTTGGAAATCAAAAGAGGAACTGATAAATTTTCTTAATCACTTGTGCAGGGCCTGGTTGGTTTTGTCGGGTATTTCACAGACGCCCCCCGCGAGCATCCTTGGTGTTTTGTGCGAGAAATGGTACCTGGCCTTGTGAACGTGTCCGAGGACGTCAAGGGAGCCGGCCTACACGCGGGATGCAGTACCAGTTGGCCCCGACGGCAGTGTACCGCAAAGCAAGGTGAGCGGTAATCGCGTAGTTTTGGGTAAGTCTCTCTCGCACAACATTTTCATTGGGCAAGTCTTTTATTGAAATAATGAATGGATACATCGGTTTTGTATGCAGAGGTATTTCAAGCCGGAAGAAGGACTTGAGGCCGGGCGGATCGGTGCGGCCGCCACCACAGTGAGGGAAGTATCGTCACCGACATGCACCACGAGGCGCCAAGTGCAGCCCAAAGAGACTACTACGCCGTGGTGTTGAAGCGATCCATCGCAAAGCCTGATGCAAGATAGTGGAGCTGTCCCGGGCCCAGTACCTTGAGGTAGATGAAAAACATTAATAATGATTTGTTTTGAGATTAAGTCGGTTTAATTTTATCTTTTTCTATGTCAAATAATCGATGACTTGTAGGTGATTCCCTGGTGGTGCCGATCCCACTCCGTGTGCTGGGAGATGATCGTGGATAGGTGGTTGTCCAACGACTTCGCTTTCGTAACCACGCGAGGCAATGGACCCGACATCTGCTAAGGCGAGTGCTACTCACCATCAAAGCAGCCGTAGCCTCCCCGCCTACAAACAAGCATATGTAAGTGATTTCTTTTATCTTAATTGACGCCGAGTTCTGCCTTATTTCTCACCATCTTGCCGTCTTACTTGCAGGAGGCTGCACACCCGGGCGCGGAGGTCTCGGAGTTCTCTGCGTGGGCTATGTCCCACATGGGCAGGGCGTCTTCCTCTGTCTCCTTCGACCCGTCTGCCCCACGCGAGGTGTACTCCGATCCGACCGTGCACACTAAGGTCCAAGAGTACACCTCAAAGGTGAGGGAGGTCCATGGGGAAGAATATGATGTGCGCACTGAGCCCATTGATGCAGAGACCATCATGAGGCTAGGAGGAGGCAAGAAGCATGGGCGGCTGTGGATTGCAGACGGCGCCATCGACTCAACCACAGTTCCCTCCCTTGACGTGCTCCAAGCACGGAGCACGAGCTCCAGCCAGCCCATACGCCCACGGCCTACTCCGTCACTACAGCGGGTCGACGCTCTTGAGGTACGTCCTATTTTACTCATCGTACGTTCATCATTGCAGACCTAAGTTACATTTGCATTACTAAAACATTGAAGTTTGTATTGCAGGCCGAGCTGCAGGCCTAGAAGCTCATGGTCGAGGCTCAGAGCACGCAGCTGCAGGCCTAGAGGGAAGCGTTCGCGGCCCAGGAGTGGAGGATGCAAGAAATGGAGGCCTTCATGTGGAGTGTCCAGCAAGGGGGTGTACCTTTGCCGTTGGCAGCTCCTCCACCGCCTACTTCTACAGCCACTCCTGTAAGTATGAAAGTTCACTCTTACTAGATGCTTCCTTGACATACAACCATGGTTGACATACAAACTTACTAGATGCTTGACATAGAAACTTACTAGATGCTTGACATAGAAACTTACTACATGCTTGCACTAGCTATGACATACAACCATGCTTGACATTCTCAATTTACTAGATGCTTGACATAGAAACTTACTAGATGCTTGCACTAGCTATGACATACACCAATGCTTCACATAGAAACTTACTAGATGAATCTCACACATGCAACCTCTTATCCTTTTTGCAGCCTCCGTCGGCAGGTTCGAATAACCCCGCTCATGCGTCACCGAATGATGGAGCCTTTGCTTCACCATCGTGTCATAGGCCGTCTTTTTGAGGAGTTGTGCTTCGTCAAGTGCTTGGACTTGAGCTTCACTTGTGGTTGTGACTTGTGCTTGGACTTGATGGACTGTGGTTGTGAATTTGTGACTTGTGCTTGTGATATTTGACTTGTGGTTGCGATATGTTGTTATTTGAGTTGTGGTTGTGATATAATGTGTGAAAATGGTTTCGTTGTGATATATATGTGATTATTATGATGTTTGTGATATATATGTGACATGTGATGTATATTTGAACTGTTTGTGTCAGTGGAATGCAAAAAACAAAAAAAATTGCAATTTCGGTTGATTTGCCGAGTGCAATGGTCATGGCACTCGGCAAAGCTGGGAAACTTTGCCGAGTGCCAGGACATTGCACTCGGCAAAGATTTTTTTTTAAAAAGCAAAAAATCTTTGCCGAGTACCAAGCTGGGGAGGCACTCGGCAAAGAGCTTTTTAAAAAAATTAAAAAATGCCTTTGCCGAGTGCGCGCCGCCGTGGCACTCGGGAAAGAGTTTAAAAAAAATGTATTTGCCGAGTGCCTTGCCGCCGCGGCACTCGGCAAAGAGTTTTTAAAAAAAAACATCTTTGCCGAGCGCCCTAACTGTCGGCACTCGGCAAAGGCGCCGCCAACAGAGCAATGGCGTTGACGGCTGCTTTTCTTTGCCGAGTGCCGCCATTTGCACTCGGAAAAGGATTTGCCGAGTGCCCGACAAATGGCCCTCGGCAAAGAGCCTCTTTGCCGTTAATTTTTTTCCAAGGGCTCTTTGCCGAGGGCGGTACTCAGCAAAGCCTTTGCCGAGGGCTTTTGGGCCTTTGCCGAGTGCCCTGTGCCCTCGGCAAAGAGGGCGCCTCCAGTAGTGGAACTTGGCCGCCACCATCTCCTCCAGAAGGTCACGGCCTCCAGAGTAACGGTAGGCCAACGCGATGGCTCGATCACAAGCCTCTCATGTGGAATCTAAGCCAGGTGTTACCCATTTCAAAGGCCTCATCTCCGTCATAGTAGAGGCTAGCGGGTAATGAATGGCCTTGTTTCCTTTCATATCCGTAGTGCTTACACTGGAGGTCGTCACGTAGAACCAATACTGCATCCAAACCTTATCCCACTTATTTTTCTAAGTGAAGGAAATATCCAATTTTTCTTCCTTCTGCGCCCTCTTCGCCATGAAGGCGCAACTGCCATATTGAGCTTCTAAGTGTTCCTTGCCCATGGTGATCTTCTTCGGCTGCCGCTGGAGCTCATAGTATTCACAGAAGGTATCCAAATTTGGCACCATGCCATATGACTCACACGCCCAGCAAAACTTACTAAGTGTAAGAATGCCATTGGGCATAAGATGATGAAGTTGTACCTTGAAGCACTCCAGCACCTCTTGAAGAAATCTAATGGCTGGAAATCGAAGACCGCAGGTGAAGAAGTCCTTAAAAACAATGGCCTCATTATCCCTAGGCTTGGGGACCGTCTCTCCACCCAAAGGCCTCCCTTTGCCCTTAGGGAAGCAGCCCTCAGTCTCCAGCTCTTTGATCATTTCCTCAATCATGAGCGGAGGACCGAAATCCCATGACTTATTCATCCTAGTCTCTGCCTCCTCTCCCTTCACCAAATCATTGATAGAAGCTTCAACACTGCCGAGATCTTCTTCAGCATCACGAGCCTTTGCACTAGCAACCATACACTCCTCAAAATACTTAGACCAGTCATCGGCCCTAACACCTAGCAAGCGAGAATATGGCCCGCTGAACGAAGGCCAACGAGAGGACGTACTAGCATAGGAAGCCACTTTCGAAGGCCGTGCACACTACAACTAAGCGAACGCAAAAAGAAAGTGATAGCAGGGAAAGCGATAGCAAATGACTCAACTAGGGAGGGGAGCCTTCACCAACCACCACCTTATATAGCACCCGGATGGGCACATCGACTTCCATTGCCAACGGTCACGTCCGTTCAGCAACATGTCGGTTCCAGAGCCCTCGCAACCAATCAGAGAAGGCCACGAAACAACTTCAGGGTCTGACACAACGCGCCCCGGGGGGAGAGACGGGGGAGCCTTCGTGACCAGATATCAGCGAAGAAGTGAGGTCCATGGCCTGCCTGCGCCAGACCAGACCCTCAGGGTGGAACTATTGGGACACAGATATCCTAGTCGCGAAGGCAGCCCTTTTTATACATTCCCCTCACCATGCATTTGATAGAACGTAACATAATCCAGCCTGTTTTTGATTATTGATGTCTAGGGTAGGAGTCACATCAAGGCCTTCGGATACGCCTGGCCAACCGTGCGAAGGCCACTATTGGGACACGAATGCATGGGTCATGAAGGCTGGACACCAGCTTTCACCAAAAAAGAATAAATGCCTAGTCTGATACATGGACTACTGCAGAAACTTTGTAGGAGCCTTCGCCTATGCCGTCAGGATAGGCGAAGGCACAAGGACCATCGCGAAGGCTCCATCAGCGGAGGCAGCGGAGGTCGCTAGGGGGAAGGCAAACAGATGGATCCACGAGCCGACGTGCAGCGGCGAAGTCAGGCCTTCGCCATCCAGCGAGGAAGCTACCATCATATGCGCATCTTGGACAACAGATGGGCCTCCATTGGGCGCAAGATGAGGCCCATGATGCAAGGTGGTTGATGAAGGAGAAGACCCAGGATGCCCCCGGAGGCTTGCCTATGTACGGGTATAACCTAGGAATATGCCCGTACTATCAAAGGGCATAGATGTAAAGACTCCATTAAGAATAGTAACTTATAAAAGGGGAAGAGAGAACCCCATGTAAAGTGGGAGAGAGGAATAAATGCTATGAAACCCTTGTCCTGAATGGGCCCTGCACTCTATTTGTCACATTCCTAACCATGCCTTCGGCCTGAGCCGAAAGTCCCCAACCATCGTTGGGAAGAGGATCCCAACAATTGCGCACACCCATGTCCTAGTAAGATACAAAATATTGTGTGTGTTTGTATGTTTATTCTGCGTTGAACTATTTTCTAGATTCTAAGCTAACATTTACAATTATTTTGCATGTTATTTCAGAAGCAAACAAATATAAAGATGTGACGCCCACTGCAATCGATCTTTTCAAGGAATTACACTGCAGCAGCAAGACTAGTTTTAATGAGCCCATGAAGGAAGCGATTGTATGTACATGTTCTAAATGGACTGTTTTAGACTTGAAGCTATTTTTGTTGTTTCATTTCTTACTCTAGCTGTGTAGTAGCAGCAACCTACAGTTTGCAGCAGCAGAGCATATATTAAAGTACCTATAATTTGTGCAAAGTTTGTTGCAATTTTGTATCAGCAACCTACAGTTTGCAGCAGCAGCAGCAGCATATATTAAAGTTTTGCTTTCCAGATGATGTCCAACAAAGATTCTACTCAAGTCATATGGGTATACCAACACTACACCTTGAATACTTTTACTAGCAGCATTATAATTTTCTAAAGGCACTTTGCAGAAGATGCCAATCCATTGATACTAGAGCCTGTCCAGCAGAGTAAATAAAATGAACATGCAATAGTACTCAAAATGGCAAAAGAACCAAAGCAGGTTCACACAACTGAACCGTTGTAAGCTGAGAATAGTATAGTTTATCTCTGTAATCTAATCTGAGTTCCACGCTGGTTAGCAAACTCAGCTCAACCTTTAGCTATCTTTTAAGTTCCAGTCTAATAACTTACAGTACTTGCTTAGTGTGCTCCTGCATTACCACATGGCTTCTCCTCATTGGTTATGTCCTTGTTATTTTATTTCTACAAGGCTGCCGAAAGAAGACCCATCTGTTGCTTGTGGGAACGGGGAGAGAACAAATTAATACTATTTTATTTCTGCACCTTTAAGTGAATCACAGAATTTTAATACGACATGATGTTACCATAGTGTAAAGTGGACATGCTACTTATCGACTTTAACAGTTTAATTATGCATACAGAACAGTCGTTTCATGCTACAGGTTCTTTATCAAAAGTTTAATTATGCATATAGAACAGTCGTTTCGTTCTACAGTTTGCAGCAACAGCATATATTAAAGTACCTACACTTGTATACTAATGCAAACTATTTTGCTTATCATGTTAGGGTCAAATGGATATCATGATGGCTCAACCTACACCAGAAGGGGGACAACCAAAGAATCTTGCTGAAGTTTTTGCTCATGTTTTGCCATCAAGTAAATTTCTTCGAAATGTTGGCCTTGAGACAGCAGTCCCCAAGAGAAGTGCTATTGCTGCTGCAAGTGTACAAGAGCTGGAGGTTGAAGTTGCGGCCAAGAAGCAAGTGCTGCAGCACTTAGAGATCAACTTCATGGCCAGCAGGATGAGTTGGAAGCATTGAAGAAAAAGGTTGAGGAATCAGAGGAAGCAAGGGAGAAGAGCTGGAGGTTGAAGTTGCGGCCGAGAAGCAAGTGCTGCAGCACTTAGAGATCAACTTCATGGCCAGCAGGATGAGTTGGAAGCGTTGAAGAAAAAGGTTGAGGAATCAGAGGAAGCAAGGGAGAAGCAGACAGAAGAGATTGGAAATTTGAAGAAACAAGCAGATGAAACAAATGCTCTTCTTCGTCGGTTGTTCACGTTGAACAAGGACTAGGTCACTCCTTACCTTTTCCTTTTATCCTACTGATCGTTATGCATGGCCTTAACATGGCTTGGATATGTGGCTGTTTATTTTGGTACATGGCTTGGACCTGGTAATGCTTTGGATGTCTTTGTTTATTTGGTAATGGCTTGGATATGTGGCTGCTGACTTTGCTGCATGGGATCTGGTAGTGACTTGGACTTGAGGTTCATGTATTTTGTGTTGAAGTTTGACATGTCAAAATTATTTAAACATGTAACTTTGAATGGATCAGATTTGCCAAATGATGTAATGAATGTGAGCATTTTAAATTTGTTTGATGGTTCAATTGATTGTCATCTTCAATATGCTGCAATGGTTTGTATATTGTTCAATGGACTTCATGTGTATTATGGGCAGCAATGTGCCACGTCAGTATCACATATGACAACAGTATTTGATGATGCCTTTTTATCCTACGTGGCACATGCATAACCATCTGTGGTCATTTTTTGCGATGTTTTCTCTACATGATAATGACGAAAATCGAGCATCGTAAACTAACGACGCAAGTATGAACGTCGCAAAAATTACGACGAGAATATCGTTTCCGTTGCAGAACACCTTTAGCTATGGAAAATAGGCGACGAGTGAAATTTCATCGCGCGTGCATCATAAATTGTGAAACACGACGCAATTTTGAGATTCAACGACATAAACACAACGTCGTAGAAGATTATAGCCCTTGTAGTGACTGTCAGCTTCTTATTGATGAGGACATAACACCTTCAGATACAACCATTGATTATAAGGTGAGCTCGTTCCTACATTTGCATAATGCTAAAACTAAGAATTGGTTGCTACCTAATATTGGTATGTCAAATGTGCTTAGGAACAATGGCGATGATGATAATGGATATTCCATGAACAAGACCAATCTCAATGTGCAAGCTCATCAAAGTACAACATTCGGTTCGTCGGCAGCCTAACAGTGCTTCATTGGGAAGAACATAACTCATTCATCCGGAGTGCGATTGAGGTCAATGAGCACTTAATAGAAAGCTTATTTGATAAGCTTTCAAATAGATCTGGTCCCACCTCAATGTCACCTCGGTAAGGCCTCCAAATCATGAAGATATTCTCTCGCTGTTTCTGCCAGGAGCTACGTCATCGTCATGGACATGTTATTCATCCATGGGTCCCTAGCCCAAGTGGGAGCACGCCCCAAGGAGATGGAGAACACATCAAGGAAGCCCTTGGACGTCCTCCTCCTTGGCCACCTCCTTAGGAGGCCAGCAAGGACGTCCAAGCTAAGCCGGAGGCCCGGTCCAACTCAAGTTTGAGTCTGCCTCGGCCTTCAGGACCAGCCTGCAGTAAAACGGACGCCCAGGATGCATTTGGACACCGTTTTCTACGATCCATATATAGATCTAAAGATAGTTTTATAAACTAACTAATGGCTTTGGTTTGAAGTCCAAATTCAACATAACTCAACGGGAATTGTCGAAACAATTTAGCATCTAGAATCTATCAAGGTGTTGTGTCACCGTCTTTGGTCCGTTGGGCCATGTATCATCTTTGAGCCTTTTAGGGGGGGCGCGTCCTGGGGGAGCGACAACCCTTAGACCTTATATTCAGTCGCTGTGCTATCATTAAGGTTTGGGGTTTTGCTTTAGATCAACCTATCATTGAACAGTCGCCGTTATCGGTTTGTGAAACCCCACATTCAATATCTTAATCATATATCTGCAATTGTCACTATACTTGAGTTGCATGTTATCTTGTTCTTGCTTGTTTTTTTTGATTCATAGTAGGGATTAGCCTTCTTGGCAAGGTCAACCGAATTATGACACAGTTGATAACCAGAGGAGATGTGGTGCTAAGGTTGCAGGGTTCGGGTTTTTGTGATCTGAAGCCGGATCGGTGTGTCGCGCTCCGACCAAATCGATAGTTATCTTGAACCTGATGGAAGATCGGGATCCCCGTCCCCATCAAGTGGTAATCAAAGCTTCAGGTATACCTTCAAGTTCACATTTATCCTATAGCTTGAGTGTTTTGCCTTCATCCCATAGTCCACCGCCATATTTGTTTCCTGTCCTAGAACCATCCGTGCCATAGCCTTTGCATAATCCAGTTTCAGACATTATTTCACCAAGACCTATAATACGAGCAATCCCATCCCCCACTTGCACTACGCGACCGATATTCTCAATCCCTACTTTCCTATTATATTGTTCAATACGTTCGCGGAGAATTTTATTAATTTCGTCGACTCGAAGGGTTGCCATTAATGTTTCTTTAATTTTTTTTGGAAGCAAGGGAAAAATAATGCCTAAATTCTAAACAAAAGTAGAAGTTCAAAACCTAATAAATTTAATTATCTCTTCCATTCTATGGCCCCGAGAATGCCAATATTAGCATGAATCGTACGGAAATGTAACTCGGTATTCAAACAACTATTCAGAGTTCCTAGAGCTCCTTGTACAGCTTGTTGGAAAACCCGTTGTCGGACCTGATTCATCGCCCTTTGTTTTTCAAAATAAAGGGTTTCGTTTTTTAGACTTTTCTAATTGTTCCAAACTAATAGAAGTAGCCTTAATCAAATTTTCTTTTTCTCGTTCTATTTCAGAGTATCCATTCATTTGATACTCATCTGCTTCTAGTTCGACTTTCTGTACGCCGTGTTGAATTTGTGTCCTAGGTCAAGGTCTTGTTGCTAGTTTAGATCGTGTTTGAGTCTAGTTTGTGTGATCTCCCGCTGTTTTCCATCAACCCTAGCCATCACCACCAAAAATCCTCATCTTTTGTCGACGTAAAACCCTAATTTGAGTGGATTCCTTAAAACAGTCATAACTTTTGCCACTACTACACAAAAACTTTTACAAGGCGTTTGGCTTTTGGGCTTCGAGGTGGTTGGGCCGGTTGCCGGTCTCCGATATTCATTGGCCAGGCAGCCGGCCCAGCAACCGCCTCAGTTATTGAATAACGGAGGTTGCCGGTACAAGGCAACCGCCTTAGTTAACATACGATTAACCGAGGCGGTTGCCATTATGCTGCCCACCTCGGTTAATCCTGGGCTATAAATGCAGCCGCACCACCCTTCTTCGTCATGTCACTACAAGGTTTTCCCCCTGATGCCATGGCCTAAAAGTGTTGCAATAGACAAAATTGCAACGCAAAAAAGGGTTGGGTGGCGTTGCCACTGTAACCGTAGTCTAAAGTTTGCACCACGGTTCATTTTCGTGTTGCACTAGGTTTTCCCCTATTGCAACACAATGGAGTTTTGTTGCAACACTATGGAGTGTTGCAAGCCATAGTACAAGCAACCACCATGGGTATTGCAATCGTAACTATTCCAACACACCCGGCGTTGCCAGAGATTCCTGTTGCCACAAACCCAAAGAGTAGCAATAGGTGCACTAGCAATGACAATGGGTGTTGCCATAGACCTTATTGCCACACATCAATAGCATTGCAATAGATGGACCCTCTATTGCCACGCTATCTCTGTGTTTGCTATAGCTGGAACCGTCTATTGCTATGAAAAATATTTGATTGCTACAGGTGACCTCTCTATTGCCACACTATCTCTGTGGTTGCTATAGGTGGAACCCTTTATTGCCATGACAAATATTTTGGTTGCTAGAGATGGCCTCTCTATTGCCACACTAAACATTGTGGTTGCTATAGGTGGAACCCTCTGTTGCCACAACAAAAGTTCGGTTGCTAGAGGTAGCCTCTCTATTGCCACACTAAATATTGTGGTTGTATAGGTAGAACCCTCTATTGCCACGACAAATGTTTGGTTGCTATAATTTGACCTTCTATTGCCATGCTTACTATTATGTTGCTATATTTTGGTGACTCTATTGCCACGCCCACTGTTTCATTGGTATGAAGTTCTGCCACACCGTTTGTTTGTTGCTATAGCATATATTGCAACGCCAAATGATTATGCCGATAGTCGATATTGCAACGCTTTGTTTGGTAGCTTCAAACAATAGTTGCACGCCGAACAATATATGATGAATGAAGCATTTAGACATCCGTTAAACCAGAATATGCTTTATTCGTACCAATCATTAATGAAACCATCCAATGTCAAACTTAGTCGATAACACACGCACAACTGAAACACACAAGGTATCCGATATAGACTAGCTAGTTTGAACACATCAAAATGTAACGAGCTAAGTAGCACTGCAGCAAAGGTTGGCTTGATGTTGATCATCCCATCAATCGTACACTCCACTCAAACTCTATCTTGCTCCTAAAAAGAATCAATAACAATTGGTATATGCATCAAGTAAACTAAAATTGTATTATTTTGTCAACGGCAGCATGGACTCAACAAAGTAAGCAATTTGGAATCTTAAACTAAAGACTAACAGGTTTGCAAATTTGCATAATCATTAAAAAGTAAAATTCCCCATGAAAAGGCTATGTGATCAATTTTTCCTTACAGCCATGGTTATTTTGCTATCAGCTGCTAGGCTTAATGGAATGTACCCAACAACAATAACAAATTTGCAACATATAGCTTGTTCTAAATACCTTAGCGCCCTGCTCAATTGCTACTTAACTATGCAATACAAGCATAAAATTGGCATATTAATAAAATAGACAAACTCATCCATGCAAAAAATCTTGGGCTACAACATGGTCCTGAACGATACTACGAAAATTAGGTAACATTACTATAAAATTATCTTATAGAATCTGGAAAGCTGATCAAAACTTGCAGCATGGATTAACAAACATAGACACTTGATGCTTGATGGATCAAAAAAATGCTTTCGTAATAAAATTGTCTACAACATTGATCTTCATTTGAGAACATCTACTAATTATTGTACAGTTCTATGAGTTAGCTTACATGTAGAAACAAGAATCATATCTCTAGGAATGTATGGCCATAAATTTTAATTGTTGATAATAAAGAATGATTATCAAGTTCTATGCAACCATATGGTTTTTATTTGATTTTATCAAGCCTTAAAACATAGGAGGGCCTAAAAAATTTACTGATTGCACAATCTGAATATTACTTGGCAGCAATCTGTAATCATCATTTGCATTTCTTACCCGGTTCCTTCCTTTTCTGTGAACAGGTTTTAGCAGTATTCAAATTTGCCTTTTTTCAGCATAGAAACAATTTAAATATCAGTAAGCAGGTCAAGGAGATCATCGAAAGATCAAAAGTAGCATTGATATGTACCAGATTTTTTCAAATAACTTTTCTTTTACTTTTATTGATCCCTACCTTCTTTGAATTGGTAATAATTAGATACAAAGAAATTCCCCCTTTAAAAGCAAGAACAGAGTGCATGCTACATCTTACCCTCAATCTTGCGGATAGCTACATAGCTGTTAATCATACTTAGGCCAAAAAACAATAAATAGCAGAGCTAGGTAGTTGTCAATCATAACATAAAAAAATAAAGAGGAAAGAAAATTACTTGACTCTTAAGTAGCCCTTCGGTATTTTAGGCAAAATAGGCTGCTAAACTCTGCAAGCATCAAAGAAGAATAATTAATATAAGCAGCTGCAGTTCCACGAGACATGAACAAGGACACTACTTAATTTCTAAACAATAAGGCAAGTTCATGAATTGGCCTGCAATTGCTGTATTATCAAATGCATTAAGCGACACCATCTAATATGATCAAATGCATATACACTAAAGTTGTGGGTGTGTATGCACTACTGGTTCTCATAGTTCTAAAAACTTGTTAACACAAAGTGGCAAGTAGTAAAATGCAGAGCATTACAACACTCGGTAATAGCACTTGTAATTTATAAGGGAGAATCAGTTGCATAAACTGAAAGTGGCCTTCTCACAAATGTTGTTGATCAACTTCTTAGCCATCATCTCATCACCAAAAAACTTAAGACACTTGTAAGTAACAGGCAAAGGATAGTGCATCAGATTTTATTGCTCGAAACTAGCAGGGGAGAAGACTCCAACTCAAATATGAATTCGTTTCAAAAAAACACTGGTGCAGCCAAAATGATGTATTTACTGAATCGAGTTCTCAATCATTTTTTAAAATACTGTAAGGTTCAATCTGTGTGATTAAAATGACAAAGTTTGTTTCCTACAGTTAGATTATGAAGTCAGATCGAGTACAGTTCTCTAAATTCACTAATCATTCTTACTTCTTGGCTGATATGGAAGCATCGTAATTCTTGTGTCTTTGATGGAGCTACTCCATCTGTTAATAAGGTCTTGAGACAGTTCAGAGATGAGTACAAACTGTGGTGCTTTGCTGGAGCTAAGAAGCTCCTAGCACTGTGGTTAGATGGGATAGCGACCTTTGGTTAGGTGCCTGGTTGTCGGTCGTCATATGTCTCATAGGTGATAATGTTGTAAGTGTGACAACCTTCTCATGTATGGTACCGGCATGAGTTGGTAATGTACTCGGGTCTTTTTCCTCTCTATAATACAATGATACGCAGCTCTCCTGCATATTCGAGAAAAAAAAAATCTCTGATGATGACATCAAGATTATATCATGTGTCTAGATAAAAACAAAATTCAGGCTATTGACAAAAGGCTAAGAGTGCATATACCCTGAACTTTAAATATTTCACCGAAATTTTAAGAAATGGCTATCGCTAGTTGATGAATGGAACCAATCACCTTGGTGTGCAAGATCAAAGCATATGATATCATCAGCATCAGGTCAGAAGCAAAGGGGGGTCTTCCTGCTTCCTTTCATTGATTTTCTTGGCTTGGATCGAACAGGACAATTGTGTGGAAATTTCCATCACCGGCATGAGCAATAACCAGACTGGAACATATATAATCAGAGATACATATCTTCACAACGAAAAGATATATTCATGGCTTGATTAAACTACTGTAAGAAGATGACATCCCGTATAATATCAAACAGCCTTTCTGTCCTATATATTTAGTTATTTACAATAGTGAAAGAGGTGGCCAGCACTCGAAAGTATATTGAATGAGGAAATGCGTACCAAATCAATTGCGACGCATCAAGCATATGCTTTGATGTAGATATGCATTTAGCGTCTAGACAGAGGGGCGCAAACATCCTATACAAACACATACCAGGTGGCACAGATCTGGTCAGTTTAAACTGGTCTAGTAATGCAAACTAATCCCAATCGATCAATTAAAGCTGAACCTAGGTGCAGGGAAGCAAAATAAGATAGATGAGAATTATGCCCCAAGCAAAGAGAGAAGGAAACTAATATTTTAACCTGGGGGAGATTCATAGTCCAGCAGAATTTTTATCGATAAATCAGGATTAATCCAGGCAATAAAATTAGATGTGCAGAGATATTAGACCCCTTACGAAAGATAGTTTATGATTTGTAAGCGGCATGAGAAAAATATAAATGATTTGCATAGAGGCAAGAGAAAATAGAAAAGATTCAGAAAGAGAAAGGAAAGGCCTATGCTGTCGTGAGTATTTTGAGGTTTCACAGAAAAAAATAGTACTATTGTTTTCTCCTATATATATTACTAATGCTGATTGATATATAGACTAATCTTGAGGGGCCCTAAACATTTGGGGCCCTGTACTGGCGCACAGGTTGCACCTGCGCTGGGATGGAAACAAGATTAGAGAAATAAAAAGATTAGACCAGTCAATCACTTGTTTCAGTGGATGATCAAATGCAATTTCATTTCGCAATCAAATACCATAGAAATCTAGAACATTACTAATATCAGGAATTAGCCCTGCTGTATTCAGATCTCAGACATAGATGGGCACAAACACATCATCAATAATTACTTATTTGTTAGCCCTGCTGCTACGAACCTGCAGGAAGGAAAAACTTCAATGGTGGAGGCCAAGAAGTGCAGCTACGAACCTTCAGGAAGGAACACTACTAGAGAACAGACTTTAGAACGATGTCCCAATTTAGCATTAGCCTCGGCATTTTTTGTCCCCGGGACTAAAAGACCTTTAGTCCCGGCTGGTAATACCAACCGGGACTAAAGGTTCCTTTACTCCCGGTTGGAGCCACCAACCGGGACTAAAAAGTCCTCCAACCTTTAGTGCCGGTTGGTAATACCAACCCGGACTAAAGGTACATCCTTTAGTCCCGGTTGGTAACACCAACCCGGACTAAAGGACCCTTTAGTCCCGGTTGGTTAACACCAACCGGGACTAAAGGTCCCCCGATGGGTTAGTTCAAAAGGAAAGCATCCCATCCATTGTTAGATGTGTTGTGTAGGTGGGGTGGTAAGCTCCGCGCGAGGCAGTGCATGAGGTCTTGGGTTCGAATCTCACGGGGCGCAACGGTGGGAGACATTATTTTTTTTAAGCTAGGAGGATCTTTAGTCCTGGTTGTAGCAAACCGGGACTAAAGATCCCCACCTTTAGTCTCGGATTCATAGTCCCGGTTGGGAAACCGGGACAAAAGCCCTTTCCCAACCGGGACAAAAGCCACGTTGTGTAGTAGTGGAACAACTGCAATGGTGGCGGTCAAGAAGTGCAGCTCTAGATCGATGCGGTGCCGCGCGGAAGAGGGAACTGATCCAACGCCGTTCCATTGAGGTGGCAACGGGGACCAGCGCGGGCGTCGTCCTGCTGCGTCTGCGGCGGCGCGGTGCAGTCGCGGCGCTGCCGGTGGTGCGTAGTCGGGCGGGGTATGCCGCCCTGTTTGCCGCAGGGAGATGGGAGGTATGGAGTTCAGGATTTTTTTTTTTTTTTGAAACAGAGTTCAGGAGTTGTGCGATGGACAAGATAAAAAAGGAACCACGTTTCAGCTGGGAGGGTTGACAAGATCCACAATTAGGGGGCGGTTCCCTTTCCGTTTTAACACAGTCCTCTAGCTAGTCTCTATGAAAGGTGGGACCATTATTTGATTCCCATCAGTTAGCGTGGGGCGTGCCAGAAAAGAAGGTACGAAACAAAAAAAAAAGGTGGAGGGAAATAATGGCGGGAGCCAAAAAAAAAGGCAAAAACTTTAGATTTCGCTGAATTTACGTAACTCGTTAGAAAACAGCTTGATCCAACACAAACATTTCATCGGGCCTAACAAATTAAATTAAATTGATATTTTCTATCAAGCAAATCAATTAAACACCTGAGTGTAAATTTGACTTTGAACTTTTATATTCCCATATGAAATAAATGGATTCATATTTGAAGGGCAGTTAGGTGTTTTTGTTGGTGCCTAATCTAGCCACAGGCGTGTGACAAACAAATTTGAATCCAGGACTATTTCAAAGTTTGACACCAGAATGTGCCTATGACATATGGTTAGATAGATACTTGTGGCTCATTAGCTTGATGGACAAGGGATGAAGTGCATCTGCGTCAACAAGTCACCATTGAGGCACTAACAAGTCACCGAACAACGATAATGATCTTTTTTTCTTTTGCACTACGACAAAAAAAGATTTTATGAGACAACGCCTTGAGTAAAAAGAGGCGGGCATTCTGCAGTGCCGCCTCTGTAAATGATCTGGCAGTGATAGCCTATATGAAAAACATTACAACTTTCTCATATGATATTTGATGAAGACGAACTTTATACCGAAGTTATAGTACGCGACGACATCTACAACTTTGCAGCTCAAACCACTACTGGATTCAGGTTCTTTGCCGAGTGCCTGAGGCTCTCGGCAAAGGCCAAATTGCACTCGGCAAAGCCTTTGCCGAGTGCGGTACTCGGCAAAGAACACACGGCAAAAAATTGATCGGCAAAGTCCTCTTTGCCGAGTGTCTTTTATCGAGCACTCGGCAAAGGCTTTGCCAAGAGCCCCGGAGGCACTCGGCAAAGAAAAGCGACCGTCACGGCGCCGGCCCCGTTGATGGTCGCTTTGCCGAGTGCCAACGCTGCAGGCACTCGACAAAGATTTTTTATTTTTTTAAAAAAATATTTCTTTGCCGAGTGCCCTCTATCCAGCGCTCGGCAAAGTTTGAATTTTTCTTTAAAAAAAATTCTTTGCCGAGTGCCCTCTATCCGGTGCTCGGCAAAGTTTGATTTTTTTTTTAAAAAAAATTCTTTGCCAAGTGCCCTCTATCCGGCGCTCGGCAAAGTTTGAATTTTTTTTAAAAAAAAATTCTTTGCCGAGTGTCCTTTATCTGGCGCTCGGCAAAGTTTGAATTTTTTTTAAAAAAAAATCTTTGCCGAGTACCATGGTCATGGCACTCAGCAAAGCTGGAAAAATGGTTTTCCGAGCACCCATTTTTCCAGCTTTGCCGAGTGCTGTGACCATGGAACTCGGCAACGGGGTCCTTTGCCGAGTGCAACACTCAGTAAAGTGACCCAAAACAACAATTTTTAATTTTTTTTACATTCCATCATGACAAATAAATTCATACAAACATATATCACATATATATCTCATCCATCACATATATATCTCATTCATCACATATATATCTCATCCATCCCATATATATCTCATCCAAACACACATCCATCCGCACATATCACATCCATCACAATATATATCACATATATAATAATAAGTGCTCAAGTCCATCCAAATAAATCCACAAGTCCATCATAAGTCCATCAAAGTCCACAAGTGCATCACAAGTATATCACAAGTCCATCACCAAGTGAACAACAAATGAAAAAAATACAACGTGCACTCATCTCGGCCACTGCGACTGTGGTGAAGGCCCAGCTCCATCATTCGGAGGTGCATGAGGTGGATTATTCGAACCACCGTCAGATGGGGACTGCACAAAGAAGAAAAGATTGCATGTGAGACAAGATTATTTGGATAGCTAATCTAGGAAGGTAGAGGCCATACAAGCAAAGCACAAGCGAAAGTAAAAAACTTTCATACTCACAGGAGTAGCTGTAGCTGTAGGACGCGGAGGTGGAGGTGGAACCAATAGCCCAGCTAGCAGAGAGAAGCCCACACGTTGCCAAAGCCCTTATAGGAACTCCATAATGTCCGTCAGCCTCTGCGCCTGGGCCTACCGCTCAGCCCGCTCGGCCTCCAGCTGGGCCATCATCCTCTGCTACCCGGCCTCCAGCTCCTGACGTTGCCTCATTTCTTGTTCTATACGGGCCTGCAATATTTCACTCCAATGTTTCAGTAATGCAAAGCTAATTAAGGTGTGTAAAGATCAATGTATGACGAGTAAAACAGGAATAACCTCGAGTGCGTTGACCCGGTGCTGTGCAGCGGTCGGCCATGTGCGAATGGCCGGGCTCTCGCTCGTGCTCCGTGCTCGGATCTGGGAGAGAGAGGGAGTAGAGGCCGTGTCGATGACGCCGTCGCCAAGCCAGAACTGCCCATGCTTCTTGCCTTGCCCCGCCCTCATGACGGCCTCTCCATCGAAGTCCTGGGTGCTCGGATCGTGGTCTGGCCCATGGAGCGACCTCGCCGGACGCTCGAGTTCGTGTATGCCTCGGGCGGGTCCTCCAGGTTGAAGGAGACGTCGGACGTCGCCTTGCCCTTGTGGGCCATACACCATGCCTAGAAGTCCAAGCAAGACTGGCCACTATGTGACACCAACTGCGAGAAAGACAGCACGATGATTAGAAATCAGGTAGAACTGAGCGTCACAATAAATAAATGAATTCGCGTACCCATGCTTGTTTGTATCCAGCGAGGCCACGACTGCATTGATGGTGTGCTGGACCTTGCATCTGCAAACGACGGTCCTGGGCATCCCTGTGCATCTTGAGGTACTCCTCCATGAACCACCTCTCCACCATCATCGCCCAGCACGCGGGATACGCTTGGCACCACCAGGGAATCATCTACACGTCATCAAGTATTGGACATATAAGAAGATCAAATTAAACCAACTTAATCTCAAAACGAATCAATATTGATGTTCTTCATTTACCTCAAGGTACTGCTCCCGGGTCAGCTGCATCTCTCTTGCGTCTTTCTTGGTTTTCCTCTCTCCAAGCTTCGACCCATAGTAGGTTACGATGTCCTGGACGCACACCTCGTGATGCATGTCGGTGACAAGTTTTTTACAGGCTTTGGTAGTCACCTGCTCCGCCCTGGCCTCAAATCCCTCCTCGCATCTATAATAAGTCTGCATACAAAAGCGATGTATCCGTTCATTATTTCTAGAAAAGTCCAATGAATACGACGTATTGAGCAGTGTTGTATGAGGGAGACTTACCCAAAACTCTTCCTTCACCCGCGCCGCCTTGTTGGGGTACTCCACATCGAGGGCGATGGCGTAGTGGTCAAACGAGTAGGCCGGCTCCGTCTTTGATGCATACGTGACAATGCCGGGGAAGTGTTGCCTGCACAGAAGACCCAGGATGCCGTTGACTAGCCGTGTGCTACCACCCGACACAACCACCCAGTTCCTACACATGTGATTAAGAAAATTTATTAGTTTTTTCATCATATCATATGAAGTAGTGATGATAACATATAAAGTTACTTACTTTTGCCCTTCGGGGCGAATCACTGGGCGTTGGTGAGGAAGCGAAACATGTGGGAGCCTCGCGGGACCTCGCAGGTAGATACTCGAACAGGAGTCGGAGGAAGCGGAACCTGTGCCTGCCGCCTCGCACTCGTCGTCCTCGTGCGGCCCCTCCTCCTCGTCTGTCTATCGAACCAGCTCCTCGTCTGACCCATCCACGGGCACCACCTCCTCCTCATGCGGTGTGGGAGGAGACGACCCCGTCCTATGGCTGGCAGTCCTCCTCCTCCTGTCCGATCCCTCCACTGCCCCCTCCGCCTCCTCCTGCAGCCGGCGTGGTCTTTGGTAAATCGAGTTCACGGACCTATGATGGTCGCCCGCCATCTTTGTTCAATCACCTGCAATAAAAAAGAAAAACAAGACGTAATTAGAAATAGGTGCAAAAATGAACAAACCATAATTACAAAAAACATAGTAATACATGTATTAGAAATATATGCAAAAATGAACAAAACATAATTACAAAAAACATAGTATTACATGTATTAGAAATAATCTTCATGATTGAGATTAGCTGGATCATAGGTCTCGTCATCACTATCAACATTGTCCAACTCATCAACACTATTCGAAGGAGGGATGTTGTCTTCATTGTCATTGCCTAAACGTAATCGCTCAAGCATTTGTATGTCCTTTAGATTTCGCACCTCGTCTCTAGCGTCCTCATCATCATCCCTTTCATTGTCTACTTCCATTCCTATCTCTTTGGTTAAGTCTATGTCAAACCTCCCTTATAGCCCCTCTTCTTGATAGAACTCTCCATCATATGTGTTTGGGTTGAAGTTGTAATCTTCATCGTTTGGGACAGGTAGTTTACCGTGTGGTGATACCTTGTGCACAATAGACCAACCCTTAAGATGCTCGGCGTCTTTGCACGCATATGACGTATAATAAACCTGGACGGCCTGTTGAGCTACAATGTAGACATCTTTTCCTGGATAGACGGAATCCTATCGAATCTCAACTAGCCCAAGCCTAGGGGTCCGTCTCGTTACTCTAAGATGAAACCAGTGGCATTTGAATATGATAGGAGTAAGAGGTTTGGAACCATAGAATGATAGTTCATAGATTTCTTCAATTCTTCCATAATAGTCGAGTCCATCAGTGCCGGGCGTAACAACTCTGTTGTTTGTGGTTTTTTTGATTGGGCCGACTCTGCTCGTAGCTTGCTGTGTGAAAACGATATCCATTCACGTCAAAACCGGTAAATGACTTGACCTTAACGGCACAGCCGTTTGCAACTTGTCTTAGCTCGTCACTTATAGGCACATTAGTTTGGGCTTTCTGTTTGAACCAACAAATGAAATCGGGGCTCTCTAGTCCCGCACCCTGTGAAAGAAGGGTATCATTTTCTTGTGGGGTAGGTTGCCTTGATCCATGCCAGGATTGACAAAGAAATTCCCTATACCAATGAGAAACAAGGGGGTTGGACGAAGAAACAAGAACATACGGCGAAATGAAACAAGTTCGTTCACAACTTACCCAATGAACGGCAGCACCTCAACAAGGTTGGTCAACACATATAGCATGATACTGCGCCACTCTTCATTTTTCAATTTCTTAGTGGTCGATGCCCTTGCGCTTCCGAGTTGCCCTTGGAAAAGGCTGAGGTTCAATTCATTTCCGCCAGCATTATAATGAGGGGGTGGATTATAAACGCTAGGAAGGTTCTCGGTGTAGTATTTCTCTGTGAAGTTCGACACCTCATCTAGAATGTATGCCTCTGCAACGGAAGCCTCAATTTTGGCTTTATTTCTACATTTTTTGCGAAGAGTGTTCAGACATCTCTCGATTGGATAGCACCAACGGTCCTACACGCGCCCCCCCATCCGTGCCTCATACGGGAGGTGCACAATCATATGCTGCATTGGCAAGAAGTAGTCGGGTGGAAAGATCTTCTCTAATTTACAAAGCAACACGGGTGCCGCTTTTTCCAAGTCATCAATGACGGTCCGAGAGAGCTCCTTGGCACAAAGCTGGCGGAATAAGTAGCTCAACTCTACCAGCACTTGCCAGACATGCTCCGGGACATAGCCTTGAACCATCACCGGAAGAAGCCGCTCAATCCAAATGTGGTAGTCATGACTCTTCGCCCTGTTGACTCGCAGAGTGCCTAAGTTCACTCCCCTCTTTAGATTCGCTGCATACCCATCAGGGAACATTAGCGTCTGGATCCATTCAAGTACTTCCCTCCTTTGGTCCCTTTTCAAGATGAAATCGGCCTTAGGCCTTCTCCAAGTCTTGCCACGACTAGGAGGCTGCATCTCTTGAGTTGGTCTATCGCACAACGTTGCTAGGTCCACTCTAGCCTTAGGGTTGTCCTTAGACTTTTTAGTGTCCATGAGTGTTGCCCAAAGTGCCTCGGCGACATTCTTTTCAGTGTGCATTACATCAATGTTATGTGGCAGAAGAAGGTCAACGAAATAGGGGAGCCTCGTCATGCCCGAGATATGAGTCCACATATGTTGCTCACCATATCCCACAAAACCACCTTCTTCATTGGGCACGAGAGCATCTATCTGAGCATGAACCTCGGCACCAGTCAACATCCATGGTACAGGGTTTGTCACTTTGACACCTCTCGTAAAGTTCTTGATGTCTTGTCTGAATGGATGGTCAAGAGGTAGGAATTGTTGATGTCTGTCGAACGACGAATACTTGTCACCCTTCTGCAACCAAATGAACCTCACACCTTCCTTGCATATTGGGCATGGGAACTTCCCATGAACACACCAGGCGCAGAATATCCCATACGCCAGGAAGTCATGCAGGGAGTAGTGGTACCAAACGTGCATTTTGAAGGTTGTCTTTGTAGCTCGATCGTATGTCCATACCCCTTCGTCCCAAGCATGGACCAATTCATCAAACACGGGCTCCATGAACACACCCATATTACTCCCTGGGTGTCTAGGAATTATCAACGACAAGAATACGTTATGTCGTTGAAAGGAGACACCGGGGGGGGAGATTAAGGGGGATAACGAAGACAGGCCAACATGTGTATGGGGCAGCCATCATTCCATAAGGATTGAACCCATCTGTTGTCGGCGCAACACGTACATTACGAGCCACATCTGCTTTGTCAGGATGTTTGTCATTAAAGCGGATCCAAGCTTCACCATCGGATGGATGTACCATCTTGTCAGGATTTTACCGTTTGCCATTTTTATGCCATGTCATCTGTTTCGTGGATTCCTCGGTCATGTATAGCCGTTGGATCCTCGGTAGGAACGGAAGGTACCGTAGGATTTTCACAGGGATCGTAAGTTGCCTCTTCTGGCCATCATCAGACTCTACCTTCAGGTACCTAGAGGATTTACACTTTGGACAGAACTTTGCATGCTCGTGTTCTTTCCTAAATAGGACGTACATGCTCTTTGGTAGAATGTGGCCCTCTAGAAGCAGGGTGCCAATCATGGCCAACATCTTATCGAAGTCTTCTCGACTCAAGTTTAACTCATACTTCAACCCCATTAAGCGTCCAATGGCATCCAGTCGAGACACCGTTGACCGATCATGAAGGGGTTTCTGTGCCGAGTCCATCATGTCGTAGAACGCCTGTGCGGCTACCTCCATCTCCTCCTTCTCATGTCCCTCATCGAACTGTCCTTGGTGAAAGTCATCTAACATGTCTGCTACCCTGGCATCAGCATCAAAAGCCTCCACCCGTGGTCTCACCACCTCCTCTCTCATACGATGGGCTTCACCATGGTGGACCCACTGGGTGTAGTCTGGCGTAAATCCATTCTTCACAAGATGTTTACCCATTTCCACCTTGTTTACCCTTCTCATGTTTCCACATTTGCTGCAGGGACACAAAACTAGGCAATGTCCTTTAGCAGCCTTGCCAAAAGCACTATTCAAGAAAGCATCGGTCTTGTTCATCCATTCCATGGTGTAATCACTCTGACTTCTCCAGCCCATGTACATCCACTAACGGTCATCCATCCTCTAACATATGTATCAGCGAGTAATGTAACCATCAATTGCATCTATATGGTGTTCCTACTGTCTAATAGGTGAGGATAGGTCCTGATGAGGACATGACCTCCATACATATGACCATGCTTGGAGAACCATATAGAGACCAAGGAGATCAGCAAGGGTGTCCAAGTCAACAAGGAGCCCGAGGCTAATTCGGTTCGAGTCCCCGAGGTGGAGGCCCAAAGCAACTCAAGTTCGAGTCTGTCTTGGCCTCCAAGACCAGTCTGCCTTAAACTGATCACCCAGGACGCATCCGGACTCCGTTTTCGATGATCCACATATGGATGGAAAGCTAATTGGATAAGGAAGCCAACCCAATTGGTTTCATGTCAAAAGAACATCGGAATGAACGGGAATCGTCGAAATAAGTCAGCATCCAGAATCTGCCAGGGTGCTGCGATACCGTCTTTTGGTCCGTTGGACCGTGTATCGTGTTTGGGCCCATTAGGGGGCGCGTCTAGGGGGGGTGACGCCCAAGACTCTATAAATAGCAGCCGTCACTCTCCTTAGGGTTTGGGTTTTGTTTAGTTCTTGATTTCCTCGTGAAACAGACATCGTTTTGCTGCAACTGTGCCGCCAAGGCTGCTTGCTGTGAACCAGGGCCCCAGTTCTTGATCTTGTTCGCCTGTGGCGATTAGTCCTTTCAAATAAAGACTTGAACTCCTTATCTTCATAAGCCTCATATTTATTTACAATTTCAGATTGCGTTTATCTCATTCTTGCTTGTGTTCTCGATTCGCTTGTAGGAAAGCCTTCTCGGCGAGGTCAATCGTGTTCGCGTGGTTGATAACCAACGGAGCAGTGGTGTAACGGTTGTGGGGGTCCAAATCAGTCTTGGTTCGAAGCCTAGATCGTGAACGTCGAGTCTCCACCAATCAACGCTATCATACTTTTCGGAAGATCGGGCCTAGTCTACATCAAGTGGTATCAGAGCCCTTGTTGCCCGTTAGGTATAACTTTGTTTTTTTCCCTTTAGATTGCTACTGTTTTTGTTTTACCTATAGTCCACAAAAAGCCAAAAAAATATATAGTATCACATATCTCTAGTCCTACAGCCCCATTGTGCCTTTGCAATTTTTTTAATTTCAGTTTGCTTTATTGAACTGTCGTCCCTCGCCGCGTCTTAGTGTTCGTTGTGTTCTGATCTTGTTCTTGGTCTAGTGTCAAGTCTTGTTTCCTAGTGTGGCTTGCATCAGATTGATCTCTAGTTTTTCTTTGGATCTGAAATAGTCATGGAGTGGGTTGCGTGATTGAGTTTGTTTTGTCTAGCAATTCCTTCTACGGCTTCCTCAGTTAAGTATTTTTCTTCCACGGTGGAAATATCTAAAGTCTAATCTCTTATGTGCGGCACTTTTGTGAGATAAAAAAACATAAAACAAAGAAAAAGGCAAAGAGGTGCAAAAACCAAAAGAAGGAAAAAAAAGCCGCACCTAAAAAAAAGAGAAAAAAATAAAGAAGGAAAGAAAAAGAAAGTGAAAAAAAGTTCAGAAGTGCTTGCATCCTTTTGAGTCCTTGTGCTGAGTTGTATTGTATTGCTTGCTTGAACTAGGTTCAGGATGAGTTTAGGCCAGCGACATAGACTAGCTTGGGACTACTTTTCAATCTTGTAATTTCTGAATTAAATTATTGCTATTCCTTGCTACTATATTGTGCCTATCCAAGCTCCACTTTCTTCTAAACAAGTACAAGTTCGCCTTGCAACTGTTACACTCAAGCTACAACGGTATCATAGTCACCGACCGATTGCACCGCCTGTTGCTTTAGTAAGAACACTTGTAAGACCGTGGTAAGACGCTTGAGAGTTGAGTGCCTTGTTTTTCCTTGTCCACATCCTATAGTAGTTCATAGGAAAATACATACTTGTGTGTTTTCTTATTTGATTCTAACAATGACAGGTTGTTCATATCCACCAACTTATGATGGTATAGGTGCTGATGAGTACATGGAGTGGGAAATTGCCATAGATAACATATTTGCTACTCGCTTTATGTGTCCAAGGAGGAAGGTAAAAAATGCATCTAGTGTTTTGCGACATTCTGCTTTATCTTGGTGGGAGTCTTTAGATCCTTCTGATAAACCTCAAACTTAGAATGATATGAAAGATCTTATGAGAGAAAATTTTGTTAATCCATCTCTTGTAATTAATTCAAATGATGAGGTGCATCAACTAGATCAATCTCTTGTTATTCCTCCTGCTATGCCTAACCTTTTGCAGGACAATGTACAAAAGAGCGAGGATGACGTGACAGAAAATGAGATGCTCATAGTCTCATGTGACAATTCAGAACTATCAACTATTACTCCTGATGAACATGAGAGCAAAGGTAAAGCTCACGATGCTAAACTCACGGAAGGTGAGAGTTCTCTTGATGTGCTGAATTTTTCCACCAATCATGCTATGATAGAGCAAATTTTAGTGGAGCCTTCGCTTGATTTACCTTTGTCACAAGATGATTTGCTTGATGTTTTTTTGTGATGAAGATGACTTGCATGATGATATTTATGTTATACCCATGCAATCATTGAAGAATGATCATGCTATATGTGTGCTGAAATCGAGCACTTGTGCTGAAAATAGACTTGTTATTCATAATGCTAGTGAAATTGATGAGCCAAAATTGTTGTCTTCTTTAAATACTTTAGGTTACATTGAATTTGATGTTCCATGTAATCTTAGTTCTTTAGAGGACAAACTTTATGCATATGCTGATTTACCATGGTTCTCTAGACATACATATCATGTTTTTGGTAAATATAATAACCAAGGGCAATATTTGATACAACGAGTTTACATTTGTACAAATTTGAATTCTCCTTTTGTTGTGCAAAGTAATGATCAACTAGAGGATAGTAAAATCAACACTATTGTTATGCCATATTCCTCTAGTTTTGCTATTCGAACACAAGTGGAATCCAAAGAAAGGGAGCATATGTTTCTTGTTAGTACTAATCTTTTGCAGGATAGTATTGGCAAAGATCGTGTGTATTTCAATCGAGCAGACTACATGTCTATAGGACAAGACATGATACAAACCTGGACATGTGGTCATATTCTTTCTCATAACATTGTCCATTTTCATTATTTTGGAAACCTCGATTGTCCTCATGTTGTGCAGGGTCGACTTCAAACAAAATCGACGCCGAGGACGGCTTTTCGTCAAGAAAGGGAGGATGATGAGGACATGACCTCCATACATATGACCATGCTTGGAGAACCATATAGAGACCAAGGAGATCAGCAAGGGTGTCCAAGTCAACAAGGAGGCCCGAGGCTAATTCGGTTCGAGTCCCCGAGGTGGAGGCCCAAAGCAACTCAAGTTCGAGTCTGTCTCGGCCTCCAGGACTAGTCTGCCTTAAACTGGTCACCCAGGACGCATCCGGACTCCGTTTTCGATGATCCACATATGGATGGAAAGCTAATTGGATAAGGAAGCCAACCCAATTGGTTTCACGTCAAAAGACATTCGGAATGAATGGGAATCGTCGAAACAAGTCAGCATCCAGAATCTGCCAGGGTGCTGCGACACCGTCTTTTGGTCCGTTGGACCGTGTATCGTGTTTGGGCCCATTAGGGGGTGTGTCTAGGGGGGTGACGCCCAAGACTCTATAAATAGCAGCCATCACTCTCCTTAGGGTTTGGGTTTTGTTTAGTTCTTGATTTCCTCGTGAAACAGACATCTTTTTGCTGCAACTGTGCCGCCAATGCTGCTTGCTATGAACCAGGGCCCCAGTTCTTGATCTTGTTCGCCTGTGGCGATTAGTCCTTTCAAATAGAGACTTGAACTCCTTCTTATCTTCATAAGCCTCATATTTATTTGCAATTTCAGATTGCGTTTATCTCGTTCTTGCTTGTGTTCTCGATTCGCTTGCAGGAAAGCCTTCTCGGCGAGGTCAATCGTGTTCGCCTGGTTGATAACCAACGGAGCAGTGGTGTAATGGTTGTGGGGTCCAAATCAGTCTTGGTTCGAAGCCTAGATCGTGAATGTCGAGTCTCCACCAATCGACGCTATCATACCTTTCGGAAGATCGAGCCTAGTCTACATCAAGTCCTAATCCCACCCGCGGATGCGTAGATGAGGTTAGTTTCCATGCTCTACTATCCGGGATAGAATTTCGGTAGCACCTCCCCGCTATTCTCCAGATACTCGTCCTGCCAAAGAAGAGTGCGTATCCGGAGAACAATAGGGAGGTGATGCTGAAACTCCATCTTGGACCAGAACAGACCATGGAAACTAACCCATCTATGCATCCACGAGCTGTCCAAAAAACGTGGACAATACGAAACAGATACGGTCATAGATATGCAAAGATCTGCATACCTCCAACCATATCTCTTTCGAACAGGAGACACCTAACTGTGTTACGCGATTTACGACCATGATACGGAAAGAGGGGTTATACCTAGGGTGGCGGTGGAGTCAGGCTAGCGGGGCCATGGCGGGTCGGTGCAGTGGCAAGGCGATGCGGTGCAGGCAGACCGGCATGGCGATGGGAACTCTAACTTGGCTCCGATGGGCTCTTCTCTACAAAAATAGAACAAAATACTGTCATTTAAAAAAAATCGACAGAACCTCCCCTGCACGATGAGGTTTACAAAACCTGCAAAAAACAACGGCACGATGGTCGACAAGCACATATGTCTCAAGAGAAACCATGTAGTTTGGATATCAATCCATGCAGAAGAATATATCCAAGTAATACCACTACTTCTACTACAACTTCCACTATTGCTACTACTACTACCACTAGTTCTACTACTACTACTACTACCACTAGTTCTACTAATACTACTACCACTACTTCTACTACTATTACCACTAGTTCTACTACTACTACTACCACTAGTTCTACTACTACTACCACTACTTCTAATACTACTACTACCACTAGCACTACTACTACAACTAATACTACTACAACTATCACTACCATGACAACAACAAGAGAGAGGGCATACCTGACGGGCGCCGGGGGTAGGGGTGGGCGGCGTCGGGGTCGAGGTCACCGGAGTCGGGAACAGGGTCCGGCATGGGTGGTGTCAGGGCGGGCGGTCCACGGGGCGTGGCTAGGGCCAAGGCCGGCTCCTACTACTACTCCTCCTCCTCCTCCCCCTCCTCCTCCCCCTCCTCCTCCTCCCCTCCTCCACCATTGGCGTTGGTGGGCAGCGTGGCGCGAGTTGGTCACCTTCCACCACACGCCGGGCGCGGTGGCAAGCGGCAGGGGCAGCAGCCAGTGTGCACGACACGGGGAGGGGCTACGGCGGGCGGTGTGCGGCGTCGGTGGTGGCCCGGTGGCTGGCGGGCGGGCGGGCGGGCGCCTGAGGAGAGAGAGGCGGCGTCTTGGCGTGGGGGCGGCCGGGAGCGGCCAGTGTGCCAAGGCCGAAGGAGGAGGGGCTACGGCGGGCGGTGCGCGACGCGGGGAAGGGCGGCGGCATGTGGCTTCGTTGGCGGCGCGTGGCTTCGGTGGTGGCCCAGTGGCTGGCGGTCGTGGCGCATGGGGAGGGAGGTCACATGGCCTGCGGGTGGCCGGGTTGGCGGCGGCGGCGGCACGGGACGGTCGGGGAGTGGCGCGTAGCGCGCAGCGCGCGGCGCGGAGGAGGGGCGGCGAGCGGCGGCGTCGGCGGCGAGGAAAAATGCGGTGGCGCGAGGCTTCGCGGTGTCCCGGTGGTGGCGGCGGGCGATCGCGGACACGGTGCACGGGAGGGGGGCGACAAGTAGCGGGCCGACGCGTGGCGGCGTGGCGGGGATGGCTGGGGCGGGCGCGGGCGGCGCGCGCGTTGTGGCTTGGCTTGGACTGCCCACCAAATCTTCCGAAATGCCCCACCCGCCCTTTAGCGAAAGCCCGGGATCGGAGGCACTCGACAAAGGAGGCAACTTTGCCGAGTGCCCTGATCCGGCTGTTGGCATAGATTTTTTTTGAAATACCTTTGCCGAGTGCCCCTGTGAATGCACTCGGCAAAGAGGAAATTTCTAAAAAAATTCAAAAATCCTATTTGCCGAGCGCCTCAACATGTAGGATTTTTGATTTTTTTTTTGAAATTTCCTCTTTGCCGAGTGCCTTCACAGGGGCACTCAGCAAAGGTATTTCAAAAAAATGTAATTTTTTAATTCCTCCCTTTGCCGAGCGCCGAAGCTGTTAGGCACTCGGCAAAGACATTTAAAAAAAAAAATTGAATCTTTGCCGAGCGCTGTGTCAGGGGCACTCGGCAAAGTATTTTCCAAAAAAAATAAAATCTTTGCCGAGTGCCTAACAGCAGCCACTAGGCAAAGAAGGACGTGGCCGAACACCGTTACGTGAGGCAGCCTATGCCGAGTGCCGCGTTTTTGCCGAGAGCCTGGCGTTCGGCAAAGAAGTCCTTTGCCGAGTGCCCGGCACTCGGCAAAGAATTCTTTGCCGAGTGCACTTCTTTGCCGAGTGCAGCACTCGGCAAAGAAGGTCTTTGCCGAGTGCCCGATTTTTGACACTCGGCAAAGAAGTTTATACTCAGCAAAGGCTCTGTTTCCAGTAGTGAACTTTTTTTATTTGAGATCGTTTTGATGCCTAAATAGTCATGACAATATTTTTTATGGAGTTCCTACCAAAGGAATTCATATGCTATATAGTGACAAGTGAGTGTGTAGTGATAAAGAATGATCTCGGATAGAGAAACGATCAAAACAAAAGTTCTAGATCTCTATAAGTTATAAAACTTTATAGTTCACAACTTTTTTTTTGAAATCGTTTTGATCCAAATTATTTGATTCGCAAGATTTTATAGACTTCATACCAAAGAAACTCATATGCTCTATAGCCACAAGTGAGTGTGTAGTCATAATGGTCAGTCTCGGATGGAGGAGCGACCAAAACGAAAGTAGTGGATCTCGAAAACATATGCAAGTTTATAGTTGATAACTTCTGCATTTGAAATCATCTATCCAATGAAAATTATGTTTGAATTCTCAAATTTGAAATTCGAATTTTTCAAACAACCTCGGATGGAGAAATAACCAAAACAAAACTTGTAGATCTTGAAAAGTTATTTAACTTTGTAGTTGACAACTTTTTCATCTGAAATCATTTATCCAAGAAAAATTTCACCTGAATTTCCTCACATTTGAAATCCAAATTCTTCAAACGACTTCGGATGGAGAAATGATCAAAACCAAAGTTGTAGATCTTAAAAAGTTATAAAACTTTGTAGTTGACAATGTTTTCATTTGAATTCGTTTAGGATCACAAATGCACATTTAAAAAACCAGATGAACATAAAATGGGGAGGATAAATATCCGAAATGGATACAAGTGTTTTAAGGTTGGAGTTGTTAGGGATGAATGTGCAAAGCCTGAGCTTGTGGGTTCAAGCATCGACGGCTGCGAAGTGTGCTTTTTTGCGCGAAAAATTGCGGGGCCCTCCTAGTATTAAAAAGTTGCTATTGTTTCAGCCTCTTTTTTTATTTTTGGAAACATTGTCACTGTCGATTTTAAAAGCGACAGTGATGAGCTTCCTCATGAACCGGCAGTGAAACCTTGTTCTGGGCTAGTGGTTTATTTGTTTTTAAGGTATATTTCTTTAACCTTCCCTTTGTAGAATTAAAATATTTTATATGCATTTAATTAGAGTTGAAAATATTTGACTTCTCAATAAATGAGAATGACACTCTTTATTTATGTTTTGGATAAGTGATAGAGGTCATTTGGATGTTCCACTTAAATTTGTATTTTTTTTATAATTTGGTCAAATTTAAACATTTTTTCTTAGCGCTATGTTAAATTTGTATTCATCGTAGGGAACCTTTTGCCCAGTGGCGGATGCACGATGCAGGATAAGGGGGGCTAAAACAACGGAGATGTTGATTTGCATGAAGATTTAATAGTGAAATCAAGCTTTTGCTACAGTAATTAGGCTTGAAATCAAGAAATTAGGGGGGGCTGGAGCCCCCCAGCCCCCCCTTTGGATCCGCCGCTGCTTTTGCCTTTCCGGCCAATTCGTTGCCACGTCGAACCAAAATTTACTTGTGTCTTCTCTTTGGCTCCATTTTTTTAGCTCCCACGGGAAAATTGAGGCCGAACCCTGAAGTGGCGCGCAACGAAATTACTTCTACCACCCCACCCCGCCCCACCAGCCTCCTCAACCTGAAGAACACAGCTCCCAGGGTCATCCAACTCCAAGAACACAGCCGCCATCCATCTTCTGCGCCCCCAAAGCATCAATCAGCAGGCCTTCTCCTTTGCATCTCCAAGCACGCATCCGGTGAAGGGCCAACCATGGCACCAAATATGAACTAAACTCGTTCTCACACCCACATTGCAGCAGGAGGATTGAAGCCGCGTAGCAGGGAGATGGATCCATCAATGCCGTGTCCTGTAGGCTGTAGAGGTAGCCAGCAGCAGGAGGATGGGGCATTGTTGAAGGACAGCCCCCTTCCCCCCTCCATCCCCAGCGCTTCCTAGCAGTCCAGCCCCTCGAAACCCTAGCCCAAATCCTCCAATATCTTTGGCTGCCTCCAATCCATAGATCCATATTGGTATGTTCTTTCGAAACCCTAGCCCAAATCCTCCAATTTCTTTGGCTGCCTCCAATCCATAGATCCATATTGGTATGTTCTTTCTCTTTTCTTGTTGATTTTATTTTATTTTGGATCCAGAAATAGGCGTGCTGTTTTGGTCAATTACTCAAAATTTGATGGATGTTGCCTTGCTTATGATGTGAGAGGATCAAAAGAGAGCAATCTGAGAAGGGGAATAGCTGTTCAAGAGGGACATCCAGGGAGAAAGGCATTAGCTGTTCAAGGGACGACAGGGGAGACAAGGCAGTCAGATGAAGAGCGTCATCTCCACCAGATCCTCTCAGTTAAGTAAGTATCCACAAGATCTTTTCATTTTGTTGTTGTTAAAGTCTCCACGACATGCAGATATTGGATTGCTTATTGTGTACTACATATTGTATATTACTTTCTCAGTTTTCGTAAATAGTTGTGTAGGTGTTTTTCGTTATTTAGAAAAATCTGATGTTTGTCAATTGTTGGTCCTGCATTTTCGTAAATGAGGCTGCAAATGTGTATTGTACTTGTAGTAACATCCCGGCACTAGTAAAATATTTTATGCCTCTACTTTGCAGGTAAATACTTATTCCTGAGGTTGTTACTGTTGAATCAGTTTTTGAAGAATATATTCCTGAGGTTGGTCTTCTCGATGTTATTTCCGCTAAATTAGTAAAACTACAGCATACAACTATTGCTGAAAGTGGTTATTGTTCATTAACTTGGATTTGAGGCTCCAAATGTTAATAACATTGTCAAAATAGTTGCTTGGATCTGAGAAAGCTCTCTAGTGCTTCTTATGAACTGGTCTGGTCTGGCACCTAACCATAGTGATTTCAGGTTTCAGCCATGGAAAATGAAAGAAGAGAGAAGCTGGGAAATAGGAGAATAGCTCAGTATTCATTGTACGAGCTTATACAAGTTAAGTTAGTAATTTGTTTTTTATGCAGGATTATACAAGCCAATTTAACAAAAAGTTAGCATGTCACCTTTGGTATCTTATATCTAACATATTGTTACTGATATCATTGTTTCATTTTTTACACAATGCAAATATTTGTTTTTAGGACCATAGTTCAAACAGATCATCCATTTTTTCTTCTATGTTCTTTCTTCAAAGCTTGTCATTAATTCAAGCTAATGGTATGGTGTAAAATGAGTTTCCATTAGAAATGAGAATTATGATTAAACTCGATTTCCTTAGAAATGGGTGGTAATTCAGTTTTCATTTAAGGTCAATGTTTTGATGATGGTCTACAGGAGATTGCACTATTTTTTTAAGAAAGGAGACAACAACTCATTGGCTTGCTGGCCTTGTATGGGTTTCACCTGTGCCTTTTTGATGACCGTCTGGATTATCCTTTCTAACTTGTCAACTACAGATATAGGAGCAAAAGGTAACAGACCAATATCCATGGGCTATGGTCATAAGCAGGTACATACATATATATGAACTAGAGGTACAGAGGGGGAGAACTTTAGTACACACGAGACACTGAGCGAAGACGATGGGTGCACGTAGATGCTGCTCCCCCGCCCACCGGCGCCTGTGGCGCGGCGCAGCAGCATGGACGCCATGGCGCCCCTTGTCATCGGGGACGAGGACGGGGCCGGTGGACGATGGAGACAGATGGGGATTTCCCTGCTGTTCTGTCAGGGTGGACAGGGGATAAGGTCGACTGGTGCAAGCAGGATGGAGCGCGTGTGGATGTTGGCATGGCAGGTATTGGTTGGCTGGAGGCGTCATCGAATGGCTGAGGGGGGGCACTGTGGATCTACAGGAATCTGTGTCTAGAGAACGGGTAGACAATATTGATCTACAGGGAACTTCACCAGGATTAAAAGATCTTTATAGATGATTTCCAGTGTAGTTAAGTTTTGTTTTGAGCCATCAATCCCCCGATCTAAACATACCAATCTTAAATTGATAAGTATCAAATTGTTTCTTCCTGGCCATTGTATCTGTAAATGTAAGAGAACCTGATGCAATTGACAATGTGAATGCAAGTGAGAGGGAGACAAATTTTGCTGGTCTCAGTATAAATGATAAAGTCAAACATGATGAATGTGACATGGAGCCATTTATTGATGTTCATGTTAATGCTTGCTATGATTACTATAATTGGCGCATGTACCCAAACTCTAGTAGCCTAGTTGTCACACCCTAAAATTTCTAATTTTGGGTTGTGCATAGAAAACATAAAATAAAATAGATGGTTTAAATATTTGTATAAAACTTGACAAGCACTACTACAGAATGGACTTGTTGTCCCGGGCGGTAACGGCCTTTAGTCCCGGTTACCGCGCCGGGACAACGATCCCGGGACTAAAGGTGGAACCTTCAGTCCCGGGTCATCAAGCCGGGACTAAAGAGGGACCTTTAGTCCCGGTTGGTGTTACCAACCGGGACTAAAGGCCCTCCAGCCGAGCAAACCTGGCGCACCCTTTAGTCCCGGTTGGTAACCCCAACCGGGACTAAAGGTTCCTTTTCTTTTTCTTTTTTTTTGTTTAATTTGTTTTCAGTTCAGTTACACATATTTGTTTAATATATAATATGTTTTTATGTACGTATTCTACGCTGCTAATATAAATACACGCACGCATATAAATACATCTAATTCTCATCTCGAGCATTATTCGAATAAAGTATGAAACTATATATATTATAGATATATATGTATATATACAACACTTTCATAATCTTGTTCTCGAAAATAACGATATCAATAAACATTTAATTTACATCATTAGTTCCTTAGATCAAAGTAGAACTCGCCATTGGGATTTAGCACTTTTTCTAGAAGATATCCTGCTATTGACTCTTGAACTGCTTTCAGATGGTCTTTTTGCATGACCCTTCGTTTCAACCATTCAGTCTTGCATTTGAAATAAAAGGAAAAGTATTAATACATATATATATATATATAAATATATATATTCATTTAAAAATAAATAAAAAATGATATATACATACTCTGAGGACATCTTCAGGAGTTCTTCTTATGTATGCAGTGACAAATTCACAAACGTAGTATCCACACAAGTTATTACCTGGTTCCTGCCGCAAACACCACTGTACGAGAAGAAGATTATTCTCAGCATCTCACACATAAATTGAAGTACGATATAGTAATTAAACATGTGGGGAAGTATATATAGTACTACTTACTGGTATTTCAACTACATTAAGTGGTGCCTTGCAATCCTTGCGGTGTTGCCGAATAAACTCTTTCCAAACCCTGTGCGACCAATAATGTACGATCGTTAATAAATTATGGCAAAGTCTATTTAATAACAGTTGTGCGCGAGAGATCGAAATTACCCCTGGATAATGTCTATCATATCTTGGTATTGTGCTCGCTCTTTTCTCAATGAGTCCAAGATTACTAACTGACTTGAGTTTAACTCAATAACAATGAGTATCCAGTGAAACCTGCATTGGTTTATACACACACGTACATGCATATAAGTTGTATTGATATTACATAAAATGTGTAGACTACATTATTATTAACACTTACTCAAAGTTGTACGGGAAAAGTATTGTTGTCTTATCATGCTGCTTCACGAAGAACTTTATGATATTCGTCTGTGCTTCAGATACCCAGTGGTCCTTGACAATAATATCGGTTTTGAATACGATATAAGGATCAATGAAGCCAACACTGGTGTCTTGTATTCTTTGGAGCTCTAACATCTGGAATCTATATATAAATATAAATTACATGTGAGGATAATTATATACACGTACGCATGGAAGTGAGTTTATTAAATAAAAGTAAGAATCACTTACAAACAAAAGGAGCTAATGATTGATTTGTCCAGAGCGTCCAAGTGGAATAGTTGATGCAATTCTTGAAACTAATATGTAAGATGTCATCATACGGAAGTAATGATGGTCTCTAAATCGACAAAGATCCACTTTGCTCACCCACGCCACACGCTGCATGTACCACTTGTTGAGCAAGTACATTTGCGTCATCAATTCATTCAGAGCCGTAGGGTTGTACGGACTTTTGCCATATTTATAAGTCTTCCGTATCAACTTCCGTGTTCGGATTGGAGCTTTGCCGTCAATTGATCCAAGGTTAAACCAGTATCTTTAAAAAAGCATTAAGGGCTTGAACCGACACTTCTCCGAGTTGTCCGTCGTCGATAGACTTCTATGTTGGAACCATATTCATTAGCAACAACAAGATTTTGCATTGGTTGCTTCTATTGTCCGAGTTGTGGGACATCCTTCCCTGATGCTCTTTTCCTTTTCTTATCTGCATCATGTGACTTCACGAGGGAGCGGTCATAGTCCGATAGTGGCGAAGGCTTACGAAAGTTCAATCATCTTTTTCTTGTGAGCATCGACCTTACGCCTCGGCACATCTCTCGTGGTATGTAAAAGTACGGCTTCTCCTTAAGCTTCGCTTGACTCTTGTTTTTGATATCTATAAAAAATCTTTTACTTTTTGTCTTCTTCACATTGCTATTTGCTCATCAGTCTTTTTCAGAAGTATTTCTTGAGAAATAACTCTTTTTCTCGGGGTCTTCTTTGCCACGGGACCTTAGACGTCTTTATAGTGCGTCATTTGTGGAGGGGTGGGGCGGTGTTGGAGATCGGCGTGGAGGCGATGAGGCCAGTGTTGGTGGAGACCGGCGTGGAGACGTTGGAGATCGTTGTGGAGGCGGTGGGCTGGGGTGTAGGAGTTGGAGATCGTTGTGGAGGCGATGGGGCCGGTGTAGGAGTTAGCGATCGCCGTGGGGATGAAGTCGTCTCGCCCACATGACACTGTGATGAGATGGGGAATGAATGATTAGGCTAGGCTAGGGGGAGACCCTGCTATAAAAACAAGTTGTGTGTCAATTATTTTTGAAGCCAATAGAAAATCAATGGAAAATAATATTTCATTCACTTTCATTCGCACTACTAGGGTGAGGTAGGGGAAGAAGCGGTGCGCCCAGGAATGATGATGAAGCATTTGCGCCATTGAATAAATGTCTTCTCTGTTTCTCCTAGTGTCTTCTCCCCATCACCGCCTTCAATGTCAAGAGGAACATTGTTTGTAACCTTTGAGCACTCTATCGACCGAGACGCGCTAGCATATCCAGGGTTGAATAAGCGACCCATGGATTCTTGGTGTCTTCGTTCGGTCTATTGGAGATACAACCCCGACAGCCACCATGATTGATGCATTATTACCATCCGGAATGTGCAGCTCACATTTTGTTAGAGGCTCGGTAATGTCATCAATAGGGAAGCGCAACCAGTCGTCGTCTTGAATAATCTGGCAGCTCAAGAGAAGCACAAACCGCTTTTCATCGACCAACGGGGCTAATGGTGACTCCGGCGTTGATTATTGCGATTGCATTTGACTCATTGCTAGCTGCACTTGCCTCTTGATCTCCTCCTGCATTCTTGCCTCAAGAGATTTTTCTCGTTCACGTGATTCAAGCAATGCTTGTCGTGACTCATCAACAAATTGCTCCAATGCATGAATTCGCTACGCCTCCTCATCCTTCTTTCTCTCTCAAGGCTTCAGTAGGTATCCTTGTGCGCTAGGAATGCGTGTAGCCACGGAACCGCCCATAGCCTCTTGTTTCGACCACCGTGTTTGGGATTCTCTAGGGCATATGTCAATTCATCATTCTCTCTGTTGGGCTTGAAAACACCACTATCGCCTTCTTCCCTAGCACGAGCTAGTCTCTGTGTTGCTCTCTCAATTTTTGGCCAAAATTAGCTTGCCGATTGTCTGGGTCTAGGCTTCCCCATGAGCGTAGAACCAATTCTTCGCTGAGAGGCCGCTTCTTCTCTGTTGTTTCAGGTATGATTCCTTGGCGTAATCTCTGCTTCTAGGTTCTCGCCACTTGGGAATAGCACTCCTATAACCACCTGATCCCATGCGATGATGGTATTGCTTCATCGGGCATTCTCGCCGATTCCTCATCACACGTTCCTCATGTCTTGAGATGTCTTGTATTCTCTGAAGGCATCCCAATGGGACTCAACTTGACAAACGCCTTAGCATTGAAATTCGCGTAGCATTCTTCAAGATATACTTTTTATACAATGTCTTCTTCCAACTCTGGAACAATGTTGCCATCTTCTTCATTGTCCAATCCCTCACTAGCTCCTTCAAAGCATCATCTGCTTGTAATGTGAAATGCTGATTGATATCTCTCCAAGCTAGGTTCTTATCACGATCAGATACAAAACTAACATTAGAAGCGGATATCTTCTGCTTCCATTCACGAGCACTAACTGGGATCCTATCTCTTACAATGAACCCACATTGATTGACATATTTCTGAGCATGTGGTCCCAATGGTTTGCCGGTGTCGGTGTCGAATTCTGATATTATGAAACGGCCCTCTAATGGCTTTTTTGGCCCTCGGACTTTCCTACTTTTGTCGGTGGTTGATGTAGATCCAGAGACCGGCTACATGAGTAGAAACACAACGATTAACAACAAATATATGTACGCATGCATCTATAAGAGATGATAGATAATCGAATATACCTCGCCAGTATTTTCTTATGCGACAATTTGTTGATCTTCAACCAGCGGCATATTCAGGATATCCTCATAATTAGCAAAGTACTGACTCGTGTCATCTACATCCACATTGGTGCCGGCGTTGATAATATCCGCCATTATGTCATCACTCAAGTTATCATCCGGAGCAGCCATTTGTATCTTCAAGATAACACATAGATAGAATTACTATGGTACATAACATAAGTACATGTGATAACACATATAGAATTACTAAATCCAATTAAATATAATAACACATAATATTTCATAAGGATAAACAATAATAAGGTATAGACTTTGGAATCGAATCAAAAACACTTTTGATTCAAAAACATGGAAATAAGTACATGTATATATATACACATAGAATGATACAATATATTTTCTCTCTCTCTCAACACATAGAAATAAGTGCATATGTCTATATCTCTAGATATGCATGTGATAACACATAGAATGTCTCTCTAGATACAATTTTCTCTCTCTTTCAACACATGAAAATAAGTACATGTATATATACATATAGAAATAATTAAGTACCATATGTATACATATAGAATCTCTCTCTAGATATATATAGAGAGATAGAATATATAATTACTAAATCCAATTAAATAAATCTAACATGAAATTAGATAAACTAGTAATAGATAATACATTTTAATCTAACATATATCAAAAACTATAATAAAAAACTATCTAAAAAAACTATCTAAATAAAGTACTAATTAAATTTTAATACATTTTAATCTAACATATATCAAAAACTATAATAAAAAACTATCTAAAAAACTATCTAAATAAAGTACTAATTAAATTTTAATACATTTAAATCTAACATATATCAAAAACTACTAATTAAATCTAACATTTTAATCTAATATTGGCCGGCCGAGAGCATGCAAATAGCTAGCTTGTGTGGGGCCGGCGGATGGTGGCGGGTCAAGGCAGGCGGTCTTTGGCCACGCCAGCTTGGGTCGAGGGCAGTGAGCACCTCGCGAGGACGACGTGACGGCGGCGGTCGGCGACGGAGGGGCTCTGGTGCTGCGGCAGAGATGGGATGCAAATGGAGACGACGACGCGATGCGGGCCAGCGGATTCTGCGGCCGGGCGGGGTAGAAGACGACGGCAATGGCGGCGGCAGAGACGCAGAGCTCGACGTATGTCCCAAGGGGGTGGGCGACGGAGGCGAGATCGAAGATGGCGGTGGCGGCGGCGATGATCGACGATGTAGATCGAAAAGTAGAAGATGAAACCGTTCGATATATACAGGTGGGACCCTTTTAGTCCCTACTGTAACACTCAACCGGGACTAAAAGCCTTTAGTCCCGGTACCGGTAAGACTAACCGGGACTAAAGGTCCAACCCTTTAGTCCCGGCTGCATTTACAAGCCGGGACTAAAGCTTTTTAGTCCCGTTAATGTTACCAACCGAGACTAAAAATTTTTTTAGCGGGCACCGAAATTGCCGCCCACCCTTTAGTCCCGGTTCTTGGTCCAGGCCGGATCAAGGCTCTGAAAATTTTGGCAACCCTTGAAACGTAATTGGAAAGGCACAGGATTTTGATTTTGTTTAATACTAGGTTAATCAATTAATTCCATAGCAACTTCAATACTTTGCAATATTTATTTTAAAAAATTCTATTGATTAACTAATTATTTATTGTAAAAAGGAAAATTTTGTAACCTAAAGTTTTTAATTTCTTTTATGAATATAGAATATAAATGTTACTAATACTAAGTATTTTGTTAATGCAAAAATATATTTGAAACTTAAAATTAATAAAACTAATATTATTCGATAGGAAATTTATTATCACATTATTGTAACGTCAATGTTTCAATTTTTCCTCGGTTTTTGACCAAAATTGACAGGAAATTTTTGTTGAACCTATAAAAATAAAGAAAATGTAGTATTTTTTGTTCTACAACTTTTTCAAATGAAAAAATAGCCTATATAAGGATTGTAGATATTGATGATATGAACAAACTTGGTATTCAAAACTTTTCAATTTGAGACAATCTAGGGTTCCGAAAACTAGTTTGTAGGCGTCGAAATTTAAAAATCACAAATTTGAACCGTCCAAACTTTCTCAAATGGAAAGTTGACCAAAACAACAATTGTAGATCTTTTTGAGTTTAACAAACTTGGTATTCAAAACTTTTCAATTCGAAGTCATTTAGAGTTCATAATACTAGAGTCAAAGTGTTGTTTTTTCATTTGACCAAATTTGACTTGGTCAAACTTGCTCAAATGAGACAATAAATGACCTCAGATGAAAAAACTCTGAATACCAAGTTTGATCATATCAGCAAGATCTACAATTTTTACATAGCTCATTTTCCCATTTGAGAAATTTTTATCAAACACTAGTCACAACTTCTTGAATCTCATATAGACTTTCTAAAACTATGTCACACACTTGTGAAAATTGAACTACATTTTGTTCAAGCTTTTTAAAATGAAAAAATGGCCTATATAAGGATTGTAGATATTGATGATATGAACAAACTTGGTATTCAAAACTTTTCAATTTGAGACAATCTAGGGTTCCGAAAACTAGTTTGTAGACGTCGAAATTTAAAAATCACAAATTTGAACCGTCCAAACTTTCTCAAATGGAAAGTTGACCAAAACAACAATTGTAGATCTTTTTGACTTTAACAAACTTGGTATTCAAAACTTTTCAATTCGAAGTCATTTAGAGTTTATAATACTAGAGTCAAAGTGTTGTTTTTTCATTTGACCAAATTTGACTTGGTCAAACTTGCTCAAATGAGACACTAAATGATCTCAGATGAAAAAACTCTGAATACCAAGTTTGATCATCTCAGCAAGATCTACAATTGTTACATAGCTCATTTTCCCATTTGAGAATTTTTTATCAAACACTAGTCACAACTTCTTGAATCTCATATAGACTTTCTAAAACTATGTCACACACTTGTGAAAATTGAACTACATTTTGTTCAAGCTTTCTCAAATGAAAAAATGGCCTATATAAGGATTGTAGATATTGATGATATGAACAAACTTGGTATTCAAAACTTTTCAATTTGAGACAATCTAGGGTTCCGAAAACTAGTTTGTAGGCGTCGAAATTTAAAAATCACAAATTTGAACCATCCAAACTTTCTCAAATGGAAAGTTGACCAAAACAACAATTGTAGATCTTTTTGAGTTTAACAAACTTGGTATTCAAAACTTTTCAATTCGAAGTCATTTAGAGTTCATAATACTAGAGTCAAAGTGTTGTTTTTTCATTTGACCAAATTTGACTTGGTCAAACTTGCTCAAATGAGACACTAAATGACCCCAGATGAAAAAACTCTGAATACCAAGTTTGATCATCTCAGCAAGATATATTAAACTTTCTAAAAAAATGGCCTATATAAGGATTGTGAAGTCATAACATATTACATAATATCCGTCTCTAAAACATAATATATTAAACATGCATCGTTGTATCATGCGGGCACAATAGTGAATTTCTTCTTGACGTATGACCCTTGGTTATGATCTTGTCGTAACCATGGAGTGTCTTCATCATTTAACATGATGCTTGGATCTTTCTTCACTATGAAGGGTGGAATTCAGATATTTCTTTCGTAATCTTCTGACATAGCTTCACGGTGGCTAGACGTACATGTGGAGGTAGAATTCCTCTTAAAGCAACTAGAAGCAATTGCGTCATAAGCACGTGGCAGTCGTGGGACTTTAAGTTTAGGAATTTTTTATCTGGCACATTTATTATACCCTTTATATTGGAGGAGAATCCCGATGGGACCTTGATGCTGCTTAGACATTCGAACATGTCATTCCTCTCTTCTTTGCTAAGCGTGTAGCTAGCGGGACTTAAGTAATGACGTCCATCACCTGCCTTCTCTGGATGAAGGTTGTCTCGTTCTTTCATGCACTTGCAAGTCCTCAGCGTGCTTCAAGTGACCTTTGGCTTCCCGTACACACCCCATGAATCCAAACAGGTTCACACAAAAATTCTTTGTCGGTGCATCACGTCGATTGCGTTGCGGACCTCTAGGACTTGCCAATAGGGTAGCTCCCAAAAGATGGACTTCTTCTTCCACATGGGTGCATGTCCATTAGCATCTTTGGGAATGATTCACCGCCTTGTCCCTTTCCAAATACTACTTTCACTTCCTTGACCATTGCGAGTACATCTTCCCCGGTTCGGTTATAAGGCTTCTTCCGGTGGTCTAGCTTACCTTTAAAATGCTTCCCTTTCTTTCTTACTTGGTGATTCAAAGGAAGGAATCGACGATGGCCAAGGTACACGACCTTTCGACATCTTTTCAAATATATACTGTCAAGGTCATCAAAACAATGTGTGCATGCATTATATCCTTTGTTTGTCTGACCTGAAAGATTACTTAAAGCAGGCCAATCATTGATGGTTACGAACAACATTGCTCGTAGGTCAAAGTGTTCTTGTTTGTAGTCATCTCAGACACGTACACCTGGTTTGTTCCATAAAACTAGAAGTTCTTCAACTAATGGCTTCAGATAGACATCAATATCGTTGCCAGGTTGCCTCGGACCTTGGATGAGGATCGGCATCATAATGAACTTCCGCTTCATGCATAACCATGGAGGAAGGTTGTAGATACATAGAGTAATGGCGGCCAAGTGCTATGACTAGTGCTCTGCTTGTCCAAAAGGATTCATACCATCTGTACTTAAGGCGAACCTTAAGTTTCTAGTCTCATTTGCAAACTCTAAAAATTCTCATCTATCGCTCTCCACTTGGGACCCATCACCGGGTGTCTCAAAGATATTGTCTACCTTACGGTCTTCTTTATACCACCGCAACAACTTTATGCGTGGTCTTTATTTCTGAACAACGTTTTAAGCGTGGTATTATAGGAGCATACCACATAACCTTGGCAGGATTTTCTTTCTAGGACGTTGTTCACCCTCGGCGTCACCGGATCATCGCTACCGATCTTATACCGCGATGCTTTACATACCGGGCATTCATCCAAATTCTCGTATTCATTGCCATGGTAGAGGATACAGTCATTAGGACATGCATGTATCTTTTGGATTTTTAATCCCAAAGGGCAGACAACCTTTTTTGCTTCGTATGTAGTGGTGGGCAATTCATTTGGCTTCGGAAGCATCTTCTTTATGAGGTTTAATAAATTCCCAAATGCCTTGTCGGATACACCATTCTTTGCCTTCCACTATAGCAATTCCAGTGTTGTACCCAGCTTTTTTTGCCCCTCTTCGGCCGTCGGGTATAGCAACTTCCTATGATCCTCAAGCATGCGCTCCAACTTAACTTTCTCTTTTTCACTTTCCCATTCTTGTTGTGCATCATGAATGGCATCGCCAAGAGCATCATCGAGATCATCTTCTACCGCTACCTCTTCTTCATCTCCCCCCATTGTAGTATCATCAAAGGCACCATACTGAGCAATAATGTCATCAATGTCTAAATCTTCTCCTTCACCTTCTTCCATCATGACCCCGCTTTCTCCATGCTTAGTCCAACATATATAGTTTGACATGAAACCTGACTTAAGCAAATTTGAATGAAGACTCATTGAGCTTGAATATTCCTTTAAATTCTTACATAGGGCACATGGACAGCATATGAAACCATCCCGCTTATTTACCTCGGCCACACCTAAGAAATAGTGCAAGCCCTCTATAAAGTCTTGGGAGCGGCGATCGGCATTGTACATCCAATGGCATGACATAATCAGACATTACCGACAAATTATGAAAACCTTGAACATAATTAAGTATTTTATTACACAACATAAATGACACACACACGGTTGATTAATTAACTAAGCCTGGCTACAACGTAAGCAATCCCAACTATCACTAAACAAACTAAAACTATAATGCACTTCAATAACATAATTATTTTGTGATCGTATGCAACTAAAAATGGACAAAATCATTCTTCTTACATTGAATATCAATAAGCTTCTCCTGCTGGCTCATCGCCTCATCAATCGCAGCACCGCTACCTCAAGCGCACCCAAATTCTGCACACGTATGTAGCATAATCTTCCTCCCAAGACCAACCATCGCATCCATTGCCCTCCCACTTTGAAATTAAAGCCAAAAATATTTAGTCAAAAATATTCAAGAAAAGCAGTCAATTAGCCATAATTATAAAATGCGTAAGAAACTCACATCGCGATCCGGGCACTTGTAGAAAACACGACCCTTGTTGGGTCCCTGTCTCTTGACTCGGTACTCCATCACAATCTTACCTTACACTTGCCGCAGATAATGAGAGGGAGTTCTAGCCTCAACAAGTTTCATAACCGAACGAGAGGCCGAGGATCCGGTAACAGTTGTCATCTACTTTCTATACTTATTTTTGCAAACTAGTGTAAATTTCATATTTTCTAAAATGATATATTTAAACAAAACTAGTACGGATTTCACATGTTTCAATAAATAACCATCCGTACTAGTTGACCTTGCTTACGTGATCAACTCGGCGAGCATTTCTCCACCGGACGGCACCGTACTTGGCCAAGGAAGAGCTCCGATTCTATGAGAAAGGGAACACAGTCTTCCACGACCGTTGTCGCTCTCCCTCGTAGAATCAAAGCTCCTCCTTGACGTCCGTTACCGCTCGGCAGAGAACATGCTCGCCGACCTGAACACGGTCCGCAAGTTCAACTAGTACGGATTTTCTACATTTTTCTAACCATTTTCTAAGTTTTTCATTTCATGGAAAATTTAATTCTAAAAAATAAAAGGCATGATTTCTAAGTATTTCATTTCATGGAAAAAATAATTCTAAGTGACCTGCTCGATATCGGCGAGCTCGTGGGCGTTTAGGTTGCCGAGGATAGTAACATTTGTAGATGACATTTGTAGGTCTGAAGTTATCAAATATCCATCAAATTATAGGTCAAAAACATGTTTCAATAAATAACCATCCGTACTAGTTGACCTTGCTTACGTGATCATCTCGGTGAGTATTTCTCCACCGGACGGCACTGTACTTGGCCAAGGAAGAGCTCCGATTCTACGAGAAAGGGAACACGGTCTTCCACGACCGTTGCCGCTCTCCCTCGTAGAATCAAAGCTCCTCCTTGACGTCTGTTACCGCTCGGCAGAGAATATGGTCGCCGAGATGAACACGGTCCACAAGTTCAACTAGTACGGATTTTCTACAATTTTCTAACAATTTTCCAAGTTTTTCATTTCATGGAAAAATTAATTCTAAGATCACGTAAGCCACCGGGGACGAGCATGGCGCGTGCTCCAGCGAGGACGAGCGAGGTGTGATTTTGATGAACTAATTTAACTTTTGTTTATCCAAACATATATGCAAATCATCATGTGATTTTGAGCTTAAAATGACATATAAAATCATAATAAAGTCCAACATATAAAGTTACACATGCATCTACATCGCAAAATGAGATAAGCTACTGATAAAACATAAGAAGATTAAGTTTGTTACTTCCAAAATCGAAGAGCAACACCAATGGAGGGGGAGAGTGCAAGAACAACAGCAAGCTGAAGAACAGAAGCAGTGAGTTTGAATAATGGAATGGCTCGGGCTCGGGGAGGAAGAAATGAGCTGAATTATAGGCCGAGATAATTAGTCCCGGTTAGGGGTCCAAACTGGGACTAAAGATTAATCTTTATTCCCAGGGCATCACCCAAACCGGGACTAAAAGCTTTAGTCCTGGCTGGTATTACCAACCGGGACTAAAGGTAAACCTTTAGTCCCGGTTGGTAATACCAGCCACCTTTAGTCCCGGTTGGTAATACCACCGACTAAAGATCCTCCCTGATGACGATCATTAAGGACCTTTAGTCCCGGTTGAGATTACCAACCGACTAAAGGGTCCTTTAGTCCCGGGGGCAAAAAATGCCGAGGCTAATGCTAAATTGGGACATCGTTCTAAAGTCTGTTCTCTAGTAGTGAAGATCAATTTGTGTTTTTGCCAATTTAGATACAAAAAGGTGTGGATTTCCAAACTTTTCTAAATTAATTAAATAGATGTTTGTATGACGTGGTGTTTGCTTATTGTTTGACTTAATGTTGTTTGTTTGTAAAGTTTTTAAAACGCTTTTAGTAAGTCGTTTATCTTTCTCCGTTTTCTCTCCGTCTTTTTCTATCATCAAATTCCTTGTTTCTCAGCTAAGCCTTCGTATTGAGTTTCTCATAACCTTTTTGTTCTGCTCTAAATCACTCATTTGAGTTCATCAGTCATCAACATATCTTGAAAATCTTTTAGAGAATTATTTTGGCCTTTTCAGACCTTTTTTCCACTTTTCTACAAGGATAATTTAATTTTTAGAAGCTTCAAAATATCTTTTCATGAGCTCCATATACTTTATTTGGGTTTCTCATGTTCCTAAATGTCTCTAAGAATTTTCCCCAAATTTTCGGAGGTTTCGGAGTATTTTTCGTGGCTTAAATATCAATTTTGGACTTCTCTAAAATTATTTTATTCATGAAATTAATTAATTCCAAAAATAATAAATCTCTCATTTTTATCCCAATCCTCAAAGCCCATGTGCAATAATTCTAATAAATCTTAAAGGTCATGTCTTTATTTACTAATGGGCTTTAATGATTATTTAGGCCCATTAGTAAATGTGGACGGTGAAATATCAATTAGTACTATATTGCTAGTTGATGTGAATGTGAAGAGTTTTTCTCCCTATATATATATACTAACCCCGTGGGTAAAGCATATCATGACTATCGTATCGGAAGCCCCTTGATTAGGAAATCCCTGAGGTAGTAAATTGGATTTTTCCCTCCTTTGGCTAGTGGGTCGTTTCCAACATATCTTCTGCGCCACCATCATCAAGAGGTTGGTCTCATTGTTCTCTATGCCGTAGTATCTTGTTTGCATCAATCACGGTTTGATCGAATCCTTGTCTTCTCTCTCTTTTCCGGTGAGGATTCCGGCGGGCCTCCATGACGTGCTTCGAGCTTCTTCGTTTTTCGGCCGGTCACCTCGCTGCCGACACTGCTCATGCCGTGCGACGCTCCGTGCAAAGCCCCAGCTAGCCGGCCAAGGACCCGGCCGAGGCCCCTCCCTCCCACATGAGCACAGCAGCTGCCATAGCCAGGGAAGCCATGATCCGCACGTGCTCATGGTAGAAGACGAGGTAATTACGAGACTGCCACTAATTCGTAATTTGTCCACCGTTTATTCGTTTTAACTCCGTTTTGGTTTGTTCAAGTTGCGTTAGATTCGTGTTGGTGTGCTCTTTGCAGTATTGCTAATGTTTTTCATGTCACATGTTTTTATATATATATATAGTTAAATATTAAATTGGTTAATGTTAATACCATTAGTTTCATAATTAAAAGCAATAAAGGTTTTATCCGTTGTTTTATATATACAAATATTAGTATGATTAATGGCTATCACCAATGTGTTTTTGAATTATAAATTGTTTAGCTTAAACCCGCATCATATGTAGTTCGAGTAGGTGTTTCACCTGTCCTTTTATTTGGCAAAGTTATTGTTTAATTTGCTTAAATATACAACAATATTTATAAGTAAAATATGATTAGATTTAACTTGGATTTTAAATTAAATTGTGATTTGTCTAATCTGAACTACTAATTTCTCCATGATTTTGTTTAATTAAAATAAATCAAGCTCGTAGTTGTCTCTTTTATAATATAGTAAAACTCCCGGTAGTAGCTTCTTTTTAACGAAAGCTCCGTTCTCAGTGTTTCTTGTGATCTCGTGACCATACAACCAGCTCTCTTTTAGCATGTTGTTCTATCTCGTGTGATGTACTGCTCTTAGTTATCTCTATTTGTTGCTTGTATGTTGCCTATGCGTGGTGCTTGCTACAAGTAGAACGAGAACCGTTTGTGAGCGCTGAAGATCGGAAGGTGATGACCTGTGAGAAAGTTTGAGCAAGTGTAACATGCAAGTATAGAATGGGATCATCCTTGACACCTACTCATTTTTAATCATTTAATTCATACTGCATATGTCTACCTTGTTATCACTAAGGATCTCCTAGCTTTGTACTTGTACCTTGACACCTATGGGGTTATTGCATTGGGTAGTGATGATGCTAGTGCTCAATTAAAGACCATGATCTTGTAACTTGATTAATGGATTATGCAATAAACCATAAAAGATATTTTTTAGCAAGAAGGAACTAGGGGCTGGCATAGTTTTTGTGATGCTCTAGATTCCTCTCCTTAAGGACTTATCTGTAAGCGATCATCCGGGACTTACAGTACAACCGTAAGGACCACATGGCTCTGGTCTTAGTCTAGTACCTTGCTCTGTTCTAGTTGGTAGCAACTTACCGAAAGGGCAAGAGGGGAGTGCTGTGATGGTTATGGGTCTTATCCTGCCATCATGTGTATAATGTTGTGAGCACGTGTGCCACTTTGGAGGATGGGCTCCATGATGGGAGGTCGACTGAAACCTTAGCGGTTGCTATTTATTAGAATGTTCGGCGAAAGCTTCATAGTGTACACTGCCTGCTCACCTTAGAAGTGTTTTGGGAGTAATTAACCCGGGCATATGGGCAACACGACTCACGGGTAAAGATGTATAACCTCTGCAGAGTGTAAAATTGTTATAACAACCGTGCTCACGGTCACAAGCGGTCTTGGACCCTTATGGAATAGATGATCACTGATAACTATCTGTTTATGCTATTCATTACTCATGTTTACCTGATCATGTGTTTATATGGGATTATGAGAATCTTGTTACTACTCAGATGCTTAAAAATTATGAATCAATAAAAGCTAATTGTAGTCAAACCGGTGTCATCTTTTTGAGCCTCATGAACCCCATATTATTCTTGTTGAGTACGAGATATACTTACGCATGTTTATTTTTACTACTTTGATAAAAATCCCGGATGGGTACCAGATAGTGGATTTAGTGAGTTTGCTGTGGAGTACTAAAAATGATTGGCGTATGTTACCCCCAGTCAGCCGTCCCTGTGAAGAATGGAGCCTGAAGAGATGATTAGCAACCATTCCGCTATACTCTGATAGATGTAAGTGTTAAATATAAGTATGTTTTTTGCTATATCTCATTGTTTCTGATATTTTCCTTTCTGTAGTTGTATGTGTGTACTTCCTAGGCACACATATGGCATGCTTGGTTTTCTTTGAAAAACTGGGCGTTACACTAGTGCATGCTGATGCAAAGGTTTATGTTATTTTCACATTGCTTTGTAGTCAAGTGCATGCTGATGCAAATTTTCTTGCTTTACTTGAATTCACATTGCTCCTACACATAACTCTTATGTTATGATTAGTGATTATTAGAATTGTTAAGACATGCATTCTTGTAATAATCTCAATTCAAAACTCTACAAATAAGCTTCTGCTATACATCTATATGACCCACATGTCAGATTTTGACCAATTTTTTTCTTGATATTTAGGGACCTGAATTGCCTATCACACAGCTGCATATTGCTAACGTGAAGCTGTTGAAACTACTTTCATACGCATGGACAAACCAATGAGCACCAAATACAGAGTTTGTTTGTAGGTTCTAAATTTGATAAAGAAGAGAGCGTGATCAAGTGGTATGTAATGATATGGTTATAATGGCGTGCAGTATGAAACCCAATTAATCTTGAACATGGAAAGGGTTCATTTTCTCCTTTACAGGTGCCTCCAAATGTACTTCCAATAAATTCTATGTCATATATTGACATCTACCACATGGACACACCTGTTCCTCCTTTTGATGTGCTAGCAAATGTGATTTCAACACATTCTTGGAAGTTCTTTTGCCACTCAACTTTAGTCTTATCCATGCGCATCCACCTATTGTCCTGTGACATTATGCTTTCACAAATTATTAATCAAAGTGCAAGAAATTAGGCTATCTCAAGAACTTTTCCATGATGATCATATCAAACAAATACATAATTTAGAATTTTCTATAACAATCATAACCAAATTAAATTAGAATTGCACAGGATGCAACAAGGAAGAGTTGCCTATAGCAGCAAAATTAACCGTGGCAATAGTAACATGCTATTGCGTCCTCTCCTTGATAAGAAGACCACCGGCCTGGCTATAGACCTCCTAGGAGACGACACCTAGGGCACCGGCCGAAGGCTGCTGGCCGCGCGCGCCCGATCTAGATGATGAGCGTGCCGCCGGCGCTAGCTGCACATGTGATCGACGATCGACCAGATCAATGGGGAGAGCTGCGCTCTGTCGCTCCTTCCACATCGTCTAGGGCGCGGTGCGTGTGTTAGGGAGAGATCGATCGATGGGGAGAGCGGCGCGCATCTCTAACCAACATGACGCTCACGTATGCTGCTGGGCCCTAGACAAAGAAAGGCCCACCAAATACATTAGTCTATAGCAACATACAAAAACCATGGCAATAGTAACATGATATTGCGTCCATTTAGGATTGTAGTTGCAATAAGTACCTAACAATTGCAACGCCACAAAAGATTATTACAACAAAAAAACCGTGGAAATAGGAACATGCTATGGCATCCATTTCAGAATTCTTGTTGCAATAACCACCTAGCAAATGCAACACCACTGAAGATTATTGCAACCCAGAACAACCATGGCAATAGTTACAAGCAAAAGCAACCAAATCCAATATAGTTGCAACAACACCAAGTCATTGCAACGAAAATCAATACTAATGCAACTCCAAAGTGCCATGGCAATAATGCAAACTAATTGCAACACAATTCTTAAATGGTTGCAGTAGGACACACCTGTTGCAACGACAAACCACACATATTGCAACACATTTAGTCCATTGCATTATAGGCACATATTGCAACCATTTTATGGAAAGGTTGCAATACGACCCCCTTATGGCAACCAAATTAGTGGTGTTGCAATTGTGTGGCGTGGCATTAGAGGTGAATCCTTATAGTCCGTTATCTCCATTTTTGTGGATTTTGAGCTCCAAAATCCCCAAAATTGAGCATTCCTTAGGGGGGAGAAGTTTTGCCCTTGAATTTGTTGAAGGACGGCACCGCAAGAGGTTGCTACACACTCTCCAATCATTATTTTTCTCTCTTTTTCATCATTTGGGTGCTTTTTCACTAGATCTAGATCTAGATCTAGATCTATGTTGACGATAGATAACGTCAACTATAAACCATTAATATGATATACTTTTATCCTTTAAACCAATCACCAACATAGGTCTAGAGGTTTAAACTAACTATTTCCACAAGTTTTGGTGATTTCATGAGCGCAGGAGGATTTAATCAGAAAATAGGTCAAAGCGGGCCAACTTATGTCAAAGAATCAGATCCAATCGTCACGAAACCAACTCAAATGGGCCATAAACATCCACACCTATCAAGGGGATGGAGCCCCCTTGATAGGTGGGCCAAGGTGGGGTCGGTCGACCCCACCTGTAGGTCGGTCAACCCCCAAGGGGCCCACCTATCAGCCCACGTTTGCCCCACCAACTTAAGGGATGAATCTCCGCCATTAATTCAAGTCGGTTTCCATGGAAGGACGAGATTAAGGCATGACATGGATTGATGACATGGCAATAGCTTGCCGCCTACTCAATCCCCCCTATAAAGCCCCCAGTCCCTCTCCAAAAAGGCATCGGTTGAGAGAAAAGTTCATCCAGATCAGAGAACCACCTCAAGAGAGAAAAGCTGCACAAACACATATTCATAGCATAGTTTAGTTGAGTTAGATCAAAGTAGATTCGAGTTGCTACTCGGATTCTAGATCTAGTTATCTGGAGGCTTGGTATAGCCCTTGTATCCTTCATATCTATCTACTTTATGACTTCAGTCTTCATTTATATCTTGTTCTTAGTTTACTTTGAGTATATGCTTAGTATAGTAGGAGTTATCACTATATGTATGCATAGGATCACAGAGCGCTCGATTAAGTGTTTGAACTGGTTAAGTAGCTGAACCTTGTGTGAGCATGGTGCTTATACATTGTTTTGCCTGTGGATGCACCATGCATTCCGGGTGTGGTAGATCTATTTGGGTGACGGCCTTGTAGATCCTATGTATTCCATACACCGTTTGTAGGACTAGCAGGACCTGTGTCGTCTATAGAGAAAGTATTACTATACTCCTCTTTAGAATGATGTCCCCTTTGCATAAGTATAGAGTTAATCTTTTGCTATTGCTAGTATATACAATGACTTGTATGCTTTGACTTGATTCTAAGTCAACTTTGCATAAGTATAGAGTTAATCTCTTTCTAGCCATCGTTCCTCGCAGTGGTAAAATATAAATAATGATACCTGGAATACTCCCAGTGAAATGCTACAATGGTATATCTATGCGCTTGTAGAATTCTTATTTTCTTATTTGCTCTATTATATACCAACAACCATTTCTAATGTCGTTGTTGGGAACTACAATTCTAGTAGCAATGCTATGAAATGTCAACAAGCATTTTTGGCACCGTTGCCGAGGAGGACAAAGGCACTAGAAAGAATTGATTAAACTATACTTGATGGTGTATCAAAACTATTCACCACTGCTCTACCGGGCTTACCCTTGTTTTTATCTATTTATGTCTTATATATGGTAGTGCATGACCGGGTTCAAACTTCTGACATATTTCATTGAAGATCTAGAATCTCTTATCAGGAAAAGTAAGAAGAACAAGGAAGCATCAACTTCCCAATCGGAATCAAACCAGTCAGGCGGTAGCTCAATACCAGTTTCTAAAGCCATGGCTGAGAAGACTCTTCATGAATTCTCTGCACCAAATGCCAATAACATTCGTACTAGACCAATCATCAACACTGGAGATGCAGCGTTTGAACTCAAGCCAGCTCTCATTAACATGGTGAAAGCTAGCTAATTTTGTGGAAAGGAACATGAAGATACAAGTGCCCATCTTCAGCATTTTCTAGAGATTTGCAGCACATTTACTATCAAAGGAGTCACTCAAGATGTCATGTTACTTTGTCTCTTTCCATTCTCACATTTGGGAAAGGCGAAGCAATGGTTATACGCTAACAAAGACAACATCAATACTTGGGCAAGATGCTCCAATGCATTCTTATCAAAGTTCTTTCCAGTGGGCAAAACCAATGCTTTGCGTTGAAGAATTTCAAGCTTCCAATAGCAAAGTGATGAAGCAATTCCTAAGGCATGGGAAAGATTTCAATAACACATTTCAGAATGTCCTCATCATGGGATGGAGAATTGGTTGCTCATGCAAACTTTCTACCATGGGTTAATCAAATAGCGCCCGTGAAAATGTAGACGCTGCTGTAGGAGGAGCATTCTTATCACTCACCATCACTGAAGCAACAACTCTCATAGAAAAGATGGTTTCCAACCAAGGGTGGACGAAAGAACGCCTTCAACCCCATAAGAGAGGAGGAGGTATGCATAAAATGAAAGAAGTAGACATGCTGTCTGCTAAGATGGATCTGCTAATGAAGAGGCTTGAAGATCGAGCCAATGAAAAGCAAGACGTCATGCAAATCTTTGATTCACACATGACTTGTGAAGTATGTGGAAACACTGGGCATTCGGGAAACAATTGTCCTGAAACACAAGAGGATGTGAACTTCATCAACAACAACAACTATCGTCCTCAACAATAGCAAGGACAAGGATGGGGCCAACAACAGCGGCCCAATTATCAAGGTAACTATCAAGGTAATTACCAAGGTAATAATTTTAATAAAAATTCTTATAATCAACCATCCTTGAAAGATTTAGTATTAGGACAAGCTAAAATCAATGATAATATATCCAAAAAGTTGCTTCTAATGATAAAATTTTAGAATATATAAATAATAAAATAGGTAGTTTCTCATCTACCATGAAAAACCAGCTTAGCTTTAATAAAATGTTAGAATCACAAATAGCTCAGTGGGTGGATGCTTTTCCATCCAACGAAAAAGGTAGGATTCCAGGGCAGCCGAAAGATCATGAAACTGTTAATATCATTGAGATAGTAGATACAAATTTCTACAAAGAAGCAAGTTTTGGAGGATGGCAGGATGAATCCATGCCTAAGAGGTGATTTTGGATGACCTATCATTCCAATCAAGATTGGACCTCATGGTTTAGCATCAATGTTATGCCAAAGGTAATATACGATCACATCTTACAATTTGGTAATTTATTGTACACAACCATACTTGTGAAGCTTGCAGATCAATCCATTCACAAAGTAGAACGGATTGCAGAAGATATTTGTATACGAGTTGGAAGTTCGTATGTACCCATGGACTTCGTAGTCTTAGATACTGGCCATGATTTAAAGGTACCCATCATCTTGGGATGTCCCTTCTTACACAGTACTAAAGCAATCATTCATGCCGGAAGTGCCAAGATCTATTTCCAAATAAAAGTTAGAGTGGAGAAGTTCTCATTTAAAAATAGCAAGTTGCAATCCACTAAATTTTTAAAGGAATAACCTCCAACCCTGGAAAGCCAAAAGCAAGAAGGAGAAGAATCAACTACACAGAACACAAAAACTCAAGTTTTCACAAGGAAGGCTTGAGTTTGCTAATATGATCAACACACTTTGATCCAACTATGATCATCTCCTTGCTTCACCATTCAGCACCAAGAAAGGAGATCTAGGTCTACCAACAATCAAATGCATAATTGGACGACAAGTGTTCAACAATGCCTTCTGCAATCTTGGATATTGTCGATGTTTTACCACCGATAGCCTGCCACGGGGGTACCCGGGGCAGTATGTTCGGGCTTCGGCATATGCTGAACTCGATGGTTAACGCAAGAGACAGTCGATTTATCCTGGTTCAGGCCCTCGATCGTGGATCGAGTAATAACCTTACGTCCAGTCAGCGTTAGCCTTTGCGTTGGATTGATTGTGATATGTTGTGTTGTACAATTGTCATCCTCTCATCCAGGAGCCCTGCCCTCCTTTATATAGTTAGGAGGTCAGAGTCCTAGTCGGTTTACAATGAGAGTTCCTAGTAGGATTACTGAATAGTACTACTACTAGGATTACAAGGGAAGAATCCTAGTTAGACTAGATCTTCTCTCTCCTTTGTGGGGTATCCTGTGGGTCCCGTATCGACAAGCCCCTGAGCACTTTATGGTTGAGCTCTAAAAGTCTTGTTTTGCTCCTTCAGGTCTTGATGAGTAGGAACAAACGTCATCCGAGTGCTTTCTGGAGTGAAACCTTGTAGCGCTTCTTGGGACCTTCGAGTGGCGAGTGCTTTTTTTTTGAAGAAAAGGTACATCCATCTGGTTGTAGCCCCCGAGCCTCTTGCTATTTGGAACAAGGAGTTGGAGGATCTTGTCTTGAAGTTGCTCTGTTTGTTCGTTGAAGTTTTATCAAAAAGAACTCGAATATGGCTCGTTCCGGGTTCTTTTTGTCGTAATGTCTTGAAGTGGTCTGCGTTGAGGAAGTCTTTTGGTGACGTGCGCTTTTTCGAAGAAAAAGGGCACTCACTGAGTGTAGCCCCCGAGCCTCTTGCTATTTGGAACAAAAAGTTGGAGGGTCTTGAATCCTTATGTTGTTTGAAAATTTATGTTCTGAAGTAGTTCCTGAGAGTTGGATTATGTCATTATCTGAGTAGTTTTGTGGCATCTTTCCGAAGCAGCCCTTTAGTCTTGGATTAAACCATCATCCGAGTAGTTTCGCAGCATGCAGCCTCCGAGCGTATATCCTTGTTGTTTTGTTCAGGAAGAACTCGGATGCGAGGTCTTGGCGTATTCTTTGATAGTCTGCTGTTGTCAGATGTAGTTGTATGGTGGTGGTTGAGTGTAAATGCCTTTTGTTCACGGGTTGTACTATGCTGGTATATTCTTCCGAATATGCCCGTCTTCGAGTACTGTTTCCTCTCGCCTGAGTCATCCATTATTGAGTCCTGTCTTTTCACTGTGTCCTTTGTTAGGCTTATTTCGTTGGTACTCCTAGTCCATGTGCGCCGCTCCTTTGATCTATAAATACTGTCCCGGAGTGCTTGTTTTCATCCATTAGACATTCTATTGAAACCTTCGTGGTCATGAACATGGTAGTTTGTGAAGTAGAGCAGCCCCTGGGCATATTTTGTAGTTCCTGTGTGTCTTGTCATAGTTGGAGGAAGTCTTGTGATAGGGATTAGAGGTAGGCTAATCCTGCGACAGCATTGTGCCAGGATGTACGTGGCGGTAGTTGGAGGAAGTCTTGTGATGTGGGCTTCGTTCCTTCATCTGGCAGTTCTGGGTTGATCCTCGTCGCCTGTCTTGAGACTGTCCGGTGCAGATCAACACCATATCCAGCATCACATCGGTCTTGGGTAGACAGATGCCCGCCGGCCTTCTCTGCTCCATGTTGCCCTGCCATGCTGCCGATTTCCGCCTCGAATGCACTGCGTCCGTCCTTTGAAGAAAACAGTGTAGCTGATGGCGGTTTGTCCTTCCGAGTAGCAATTTGGGACACGTAGTCGTTCCAGAGCCTAGCCGTGTCCGTGTTCCTCTTTGCTACTTTGCTTTTCGTGGTACCGAGTTCGTTGGGTCTTGTAAGATTTGTAATCTTCTATTTTTGAAGCCACTTGTAATGGAACGAATCTTGTCTTCTGAGTTGTCTTTTACTTTTCTGCTGCGATCCCTGTTCGTTCATAAGATTACCGAGTTCTTTCTTAAATAACCGGGTTCCTTTGTTCCTTGTGAGGTAGCCCTTTCTTTCTTCTTGGTTCGACGAGTTGTTCTTGTAGCGATCTGATAGCCCTGCCGTGGTGTTGGACGGATAAGTCTGAAATCGCCTGCTGGTTTGTACCGTTGTGTGGATTTGTGCCCTCCGTCGCTTTTAGTCGCGTCGGTAAATGGACCGTTATGTTCTCACACTATGTTTTAACAGGCCTTGTGGGCCATTTTTATTACTGAAAAATCTATTTAAAGACCTTTTATCTTCCTTTCCCTTGCTGCCCAGCTCTTGCCTTTAAACCCTAGCTTTCAGAAATCCGCCGCCGTCATCGTCGCTGTCACCCGAGCACCACCATCCTAGCTTCATCTTCCCTAGTGCCTTTTTTGCTTCGCCAGATTCATGGGAAAGAAGAAAACATAAAGCAAGTCCCAGCGACTTTCGTGGATGAGGAGTCATCCCTTTCTTTGATCGAAAACTAGGAGTTCGTGGCCATGAGGGCTGCTCAGAAGGTTTGGCCGGCTCCAACAACAAGCGAAGACCAGCTGCGCGAGCTCGCTAGCGATGGCTTGATCCAAAGCAAAGTCATCATTTGAATGGAGAGTTCGGGCGAGCATCGGGTTCCAGCTCCGTCCCTGGTGAGATTGTCCTCTTCGTTTCCTTTGTCCGCTACCGGACTTTGCCTTCCTGCTTCCGCCTTCCTTCATCAGTTTCTTGGTTATTTCGGGGTTAGTCTGAACCATCTAACCCCTAATGCCGTTCTCCATCTTCTGTTTTCGTTCATCTTTGCGAAGCTTTCCTTGGAATCCCTCCTTCTCTATCTCTTTTTCGCTTTTTCTTTAAATCTGAAACCTCAACCCCGCCGTGAAGAAACCAAAGTTCTTGGCGGTTCTGGGATTCAGCCGCCGCCAGGTCTCAAGATTAAGTTTTTTGACTATGACCTGGTCAATTCTGTAAAAGATTGGCGTGCCGAGTGGTATTACGCTGCCAATTTGATCCCTTCCCTTGTCATCCACTCTGGATCTGGTCCTGTGGTGAATGACCGATGGGACAAGAAGCTTGAGTCACCTGCTGAGATTCAAGTGATCCAGCCACTCCTTGATAGGATTAGTATGCTGAAATAGCAGGGTTTGACCGGCTTCGGTATTGTTTCGAGCTTTCTTCGTCGCCGGGTTCAGCCTTTGAAAGAGCGGGAGCACCTTGGCTTCGAGTATTCTGGGGCCGAGGATCCTTCACGCATGGTCCTAGCTCTTGAGCTGACCGGTGAGGAGGTACTCGGCGTCTCCAGAAGATGCTGAAAGGAGTGAGCGTCATTCCTCCTGCTGTCTCCGAGTTCTCAGCCAACAACCCGCCCCCAGCTATGAGTTGTGTATCTTTTTGTTTGAGTACTTTATGTACTCTTGCTGCATCCGTTTTTGCTTAGCTTTTCTTTGTCTCGGTGTTTTATCCTTTTTCGCAGGAGCTTGGGTGGAACTTTGTCGACCCGATCCCTCTTGATGTTCTCCCCGCCGTGGCGGAGACTAGGGATAAACTTGCTGGAACTTCTGCAACTAGTAAGTCCCAAACCTCTACCGCCCTTCCTGGGGTTTCTTCCGGATTTGTTGATGTATATGAAGAATATGTTCCTCGTCTAGTCCCTCGTGGTCCTCGCAGTGTCCCAAAGAGGGGGCGAACGGATGGGTCTTCATCTGGCCTGCTTGTCTCCAAGAAGCCTCGCAAACCAAGTACTCCCTCAGGTACTCCAGTTGTTGCTAGCATGCTCTTAGGTGAGCACATTTAATACTCTTTGTTCCTTTGTTTTCCTGTTTCTCTCATGAACCGAGTACTTTTTATCCTTTTTCAGCAGGTGCTCTGGTTTCCTTGGCTGAGGGAGAAGAGGATGATGAAGTACCCCTCATCATGCGGCGGTGAGTTGTTTTTCATATTCCTGTTGCATTGAATTTCTCTTCTTTGTCTTGACTTTTAGTCTTGAACTTTTTGAAGTAATCGGAGGTCGGGTGTGAGTTATTCCGAGGCTCCTGCGCCGACTTCTTCTGAAGCTCCGGTGTCGAGTTCTTTGGTAGCCTCGGTACCGAGCTCTACCGCTCCTCCAGTGCGGAGTTATTCCACGGCTCCAGCCCCGGCTTCTTCCGCGGCTCCGTTGTCGGCTATCCCGCTCCCGTCGCCGGGTGGCGGGGACGTCTTCGCCGTCGTGGTTCCCCCTGCGAGGCCTTCTTTTGGCTTCGCGAAGAAGAAAGTGGTCGGGTGAGTAGATTCTAGCTTTATCTTTTTGGCTTCTATCTTCCTCCTTCTGGTTCTTATCGGTGCTTCCTTTTATCACTTTTCAGTGTTTCGTCTTCTCTCATTTCTTCATCGACTTCTTCTCTGCTTCCCGCCGTGCCAACGAGTTCCGAGCCTCAGGACTCACAACATTCTGTTGATGAAGTTGCTGCGGGGGCTTCGGAGCTACCTGGCGAAGTCACGGACTTGGCCGCTCCAGAGGTGACTGTGGCCGTCGCGCCGGGTCCTTCTGAGGGTTTGGCTCCAGCTTCCCTGGAGGTTGCTTTGGTCGTTCCTTCTTTGCCCCAGCCGGCCTCTCCTTCCCCTTCTCTTGCTTCCGGCGGTCCCTCTTTTTTCGGTGACGTGGTGCAACAGTTCGATGCCACCCATCGGTTATCGGAGCTGACCGCAGCCTGGGGGAGCTTGTCGACCCTCGTGACTTCTTTTGGTGAAAAGCTCCAGGTAGGTTTTACTGCCACTCCTCTTTTGCATGCTTGTTTTTCTTCTGTCCTTACGCCTTGTTTCTCTTTGCCTCTTTTTGCTCAGTCTTTCTCTCGTGATCATTCTGGCTTCTTTTTCTCATCTGAAAATGAGAGAAAGTTGTCTTCTGAGGTGGACGCTCTGAAAGCCGATCTCGACCTCCTCCGGGCTGAGTTGGAGACAGAGCGTCAAATGCACCAAAAGGAGGAGAAGACCCTTCGTGCCCGGGTAGTGGAGACGGAGAAGCAGAGAGATGCCGCGGTGGAGTCTGCGAAGAATGAATGCAAAGGTGCCGCGGGTTCTGCCTGTTTCTTCTTGTATTTTGACTTCTTTTTTCGCTGACTTGCTCTTGGGTGTCTTGTCTAGTTCTCCGAGTTGAGAAGCAGAAGCTCTCGGAGAGTATCGATGAAATGAAGGCTCTTGTCCGCTCTAGTCATAATAAGGCTGAGGAGGTAATTACTCATGCTGAGGAAGAACTCGCCCTTGCTAAGCTGATTAGGCGTGGAGCTGACAGAGATCTTGTGTAGGCCCAAAAAACTATTGAAGGCTTGTCCGGGAAGCTGGCGACGGCTACTGAAAATTGGAACGTTTTGTGGAAATCTTTTCGTTCAGTAACCGATGTTCTCCGAACTCCAGCGGATGACGGGCAATCTTGGGCGCAGTTCATTCCCCGGATTCCGACTCGTTTCCAAGAGTTCGCGAAGAAGTGTGCTCAAGTATGTACCAAGAATGTGCTGGCCTAGGTCCGGGTCCTTGCTCCAAAGGTGCCTCTGTCCAAGATAGCAGAGGAAGCTGAAAGCCAAGAATACCTTGACGCCATTGAGAGGATGGAGCCTGAGGTTGAAGGTTTAGCCAGTAGGGTTGTAGACAGTCTAAATATTGACATTTCCCTTCCTGATGACAATGCCTGATCCGATTGACCAGCCCCTTGTAATATTACACTCCTCTTTAAATGAAGATTCTTTATTTTTGTTGATGTATTCTTTGCTTGGGTGTGGTCGAAGTTACTTGACTTGCTGAGTACTTTGTCCCGTTTTCGTCTCTGCTCCGCAAAACAACTTTGTGCGTTATCCTGACGAGACCCCTCGATTTGTCGAGTACTTTTCTTTTCTTCCTCTTTTATGATCCATCGAGTGCTTTGTCCACGCTATGACTTGTTAGATGTAAATCTTTGTGTTGACAACCTTTCGTCCGCGCTATGTAAAAACGACTCGGCATAGAATGTTGCCTTGATGAACTTCGGCATCCGAATGCTTTTTTGAGTGGCGCTTGTGCTTTTCTGAGGAAAAAGTATTCTTATCTGGATGTAGCCCCCGAGCCTCTTGCTTTTCAGAACGAAGAGCTGGAGGGTCTTTTGAAGTTCAATTTCGGTCGACTAGTTTTAGGTGTTAGCTTTTAGCTACCCTCATCGGTGTGCTCAAGCGTCTTTTCAGCTATTTTGCTCTTGGCCGGGATGCTCAGGCATGTTTTCGGCCATTTTGCTTTTTGTTTCGGGTGTTAGCTTTTAGCTACCCTCATCGGTGGGCTCAAGCGTGTTTTCAACTATTTTGCTCTCGGCCGGGATGCTCAGGCATGTTTTCAGCCATTTTGCTTTTTGTTTCGGGTGTTAGCTTTTAGCTACCCTCATCGGCGAGCTCAAGCGTCTTTTCACTATTTTGCTCTCGGCCGGGATGCTCGGGCATGTTTTCAGCCCATTTTGCTTTTTGTTTGGTGTTTAGCTTTTAGCTACCCTCATCGGCGGGCTCAAGCGTCTTTTCAGCTATTTTGCTCTCGGCCGGGATGCTCAGGCATGTTTTCAGCCATTTTGCTTTTTGTTTCGGGTGTTAGCTTTTAGCTACCCTCATCGGCGGGCTCAAGCGTCTTTTCAGCTATTTTGCTCTCGGCCGGGATGCTCAGGCATGTTTTCAGCCATTTTGCTTTTTGTTTCATGAAAACAACTCGTTGGAAGTCATGACAAGACATGCTGTGGGTGAATATCATCTTTATTGATCATGAATATAAGCTAATACATATGTTGTCGAAGAATATTGTCCTTCGTCGATTGTGAACGTTGGTCCCTTGTGGCTTGCATATCTGTTTTCTCTTGAGTTGTTTTTACACGTAGAATCTTCTTAGCTGGCTGATGTGCCATGTATTGCTGACTTCTTTTCCATCTTCTGTTATTAACTTGTATGTGCCTGGTCCGGTGACTTTTGTGACAATGAACGAACCTTCCCATGGACTAAGTAGCTTATGTCGTCCGTCAGTCTTTTGTATTCTTCTTAGCACTAAGTCTCCGACTTGTAGTGATCGAGGATGGGTACTCTTGTTGTAGTGTCGTCTTAAACCTTGTAGGTATCTGGCTGATTGGAGGGTAGCATTTACTCTGACTTCTTCTGAGCTGTCGAGTTCTAATCTTCTTGTGTGTTCTGCTTCTCCTTCATCGTATTGTTCTATCTTTGGTGATGTCCAGATCAAGTCGGTAGGCAGTACGGCCTCTGACCCATAAACTAGGAAGAAGGGTGAGTAGCCTATTGCTCTGCTTATTTGAGTTCGTAGCCCCCATACTACTTTCGGTAATTCTTCAATCCATTTGGACCCATAGTCCACTAGTTCTTCGTATAACCTTGGTTTTAATCCGGCTAGTATGAGTCCATTAGCCCTTTCTACTTGTCCGTTGGCTTCTGGATGTGCAACAGACGCATAGTCTATCTTTGAAACCACGCCTTGTGCCCGACTTTTTGAATTCATGAGCGTGAAGGGAGCCTAGATCTGTGATGATTCGATTAAGCAGTGGCAAGCGGTGCGTAATGTCTTGGATGAACTCGACTGCTTTGGTTGCGCTGTACTTCGCGAGTGGTTTGTATTCAATCCATTTGGTGAACTTGTCGATTGCTACAAAGATGTACTCGAAGCCGCCTTTTGCTTTCTTCAGGGGTCCTACTTGATCCAGCCCCCAGCAGGAAAAAGGCTAAGCGGGTGGGATGCAGATAAGATTGTGAGCTGGTACATGGGCTTGTCTTGCAAACATTTGGCAACCTTTGCATTTTCTGACAAGTTCTTCTGCGTCTTTCAAAGTGGTTGGCCAGTAGAATCCGGTGCGAAATGCTTTACCAACCAGTGTCCTTGAGGCGGCATGATTTCCATAGCAACCTGAGTGTATTTCGTCTAGGATCTCTTTGCCTTCTTCAAATGAGACACATTTTAGGAGTACTCCTGATGATGCTGCTCTTCTGTAAAGTCTATCTCCTACTAGGACGTAGTTTTTGCTTCTGCGAACAACTTGGGTGGCTTCTGCTTTATCTGCTGGCAATTTGTTTTCTTTGATATAGTCGATGAAAACTTGGCTCCATGAAGTGTTGATTACCAAGATCTGAACGCTTTTAGCCTGAATTTCATGGGTTGTTTCACCGGGTTGTTTGATAGAGGGAACTGATAGCTCTTCTATGAATACGCCGGGTGGAACCTTTGCTCTGTCTGATCCGAGTTTGGCAAGGACATCTGCTGCAATGTTGGAATCGCGCAGGACGTGTAAAATTTCTAATCCTTGGAAATGTTTTTCAAGTTTCCGTATTTCAGTACAGTAAGCACCCATGTTTTCTTTGGTGCAATCCCAATCTTTGTTGACTTGGTTGATGACTACTGCTGAATCACCGTATACGAGTAATCTTTTTATTCCGAGGGTAATTGCCACTCGTAGCCCGTGGATGAGGCTTCATATTCTGCTTCGTTATTTGTAGCTTGCCATAATATCTGAAGGACGTACTTGAGTTGTTTTCCTTCTGGGGAAATGAGGAGGATGCCTGCACTGGCTCCGCCTAGTTTGAGTGACCCATCAAAGTACATCTTCCAGTGGTCAAGGATTGTATCTGATAAAGGCTATTGAATCTCTGTCCACTCGGCCACAAAATCGGCAAGGGTTTGAGATTTGATTGCCTTCCGCGGGGTGAAATTAATGTTAAGAGCTCCGAGTTCGACTGCCCACTTTGATATGCGTCCCGTTGCATCTCTGTTGTGTAAGATGTCTCCGAGCGGGAAGTCTGTCACTACTGTGATCTGGTGGCTTTCAAAATAGTGGCGAAGCTTGCGTGAAGTGATCAATAGGGCGTAGAGTAGTTTTTGTACATGCGGGTACCGTATTTTTGATTCAGATAATACTTCGCTGATGTAGTATACGGGTCGTTGTACTTTATACATGCGTTCTTCTTCTTCTCTTTCTACGACTACTGCCTAGCTGACCACAGCAGTAGTCGCCGCAATGTATAACATCATGTCTTCATCTTTCCTTGGGGGTGTGAGAATTGGTGAGGATGTGAGGTATGCCTTAAGTTTCTTAAAGGCTTCGTCGGCCTCCTCTGTCCACTCAAACTTGTCTGTCTTCTTTAGTAGTTTAAAGAAAGGTAACCCCTTTTTGCTGAGTCTTGATATGAAATGGTTGAGGGCCGCCATGCATCCTGCTAGTTTCTGCACATCTTTGATACTTCTAGGTGGGCCCATGTCTGTTATAGCTCTAATTTGCTTGGTGCTGGCTTCAATCCCGCGCTGACTGACCAAAAATCTGAGTAGTTGTCCTGAAGGAACTCTGAATACACATTTATTTGGGTTCAACTTCCATCTCCATCTCTTCAAGTTTTTGAATGTTTGCTCTAAATCTTCAATCATAGTGTCTGGGTTCTTCATTTTCACCACTACATCATCCACGTATGCCTCCACATTTTCACCGATTTGATCCCCAAGGCAAGTTTGGATAGCTCTTTGGTATGTGGCACCGGCGTTCTTTAGTCCAAACGACATGGTCTTGTAACAGTAAGCACCGAACGGAGTAATAAAAGATGTCTTGCTCTGGTCTTGTTCTTTTAATGCGATCTGGTGATACCCTGAATAGCAATCGAGAAAGGATAATAGTGCAGACCCTGCTGTTGAGTCGACTATCTGGTCAATGCGTGGTAGCCCGAATGGATCTTTTGGGCAATGTTTGTTGAGATCTGTGTAGTCGATGCACATACGCCACTCGTTTGTGTTCTTCTTCTGCACAAGGACCGGGTTTGCTAGCCAGTCTAGATGAAGGATTTCTCTGATGAATCCGGCTGCCATCAGTTTTGTGATTTCCTTTTTAATCGCTACCTTTTTGTCGGGTGAGAATCGTCGTAGCCGTTGCTTTATAGGCTTGGAGCTTTCATTAACATCAATTCTGTGCTCAGCCAACTCTCTTGGGACACCTGGCATGTCAGCCGGCTTTCAAGCAAAGATATCTTTGTTGTCCCGAAGAAAGTTGGTGAGCGCGCGTTCCTATTTTGCCGAGAGGTGAGCACTGATAGTGGCCATCTTGGAGGTATCGCCAGTACCCAGGTCGATCTGCTTGACGTCGGCTTCTTTTGGTGGCATGATGATGCTGGGCTTTTTAGCCGGTATTTCTAATTCTTCTTGGCTTATCTCTGCAGCAAATGTGGCTATTTCTTTTCTACTTTGGTCATCTTGTGCTCTGGCTGCAATCTGGATTGCTTGAACATCGTAGTCAAAGGTGCGTTTCAAGTCACTTCGAAGGGAAAGTACTCCATTAGGTCCTGGCATCTTGAGCAGCAAATACGGGTAATGCGGTATCGCCATGAATTTCGCTAGTGTTGGCCGTCCGAGAATCGCGTGGTATGATGACTCAAAGTCCGCCACCTCAAATTTGATGAATTCTGTATGGTAGTTTGAGGGTGTTCCAAAAGTGACTGGTAGAGTAATTTGTCCGAGCGGCATGGCTGCTTTGCCGGGTACTATTCTGTAAAAAGGTGTGCTTGTTGGTGTGATCATCCCGGCGAGTTGTAGTCCCATCTTCCTTAGTGTTTCCGAAAAGATGATGTTGAGTCCGGCTCCCCCGTCGATTAATACTTTGGTGACAGTCATACCAGCAATAGTTGGATCTAGCACCAGTGGATAATGGCCTATGTTTCCCACGCTAGTCCATTGGTCTTCTCTGGTAAATTGGATAGGATACTGTGACCAATTGAGATATCTTGGTGTAGCTGGTTCTGCTGTCATGATAGTCCGTAGTGCTAGTTTTTCTTGATGTTTGCTTCTGCAATCTGGAGCCCCTGAGAAGATCACTGCTACCGTTCCCCTGGGTTTTTGGAATCCTTTGTCCTCGTGGTTGTCTTCGTCTTTTTTCTGATTGTCCTCTTTGGTGTTCTCCTTACTATCTTTTCTTGCGTATCGATCATTGAAAGTGTAACAATTTCCAATGGTGTGCCTCCCATTAGGGTGCAATGGGCAACGTATGTTTTCAATGTCATCATATCTTCTGGGTTTGGAAAACTTCTTTGATTTGTCGGCCATTGCCACGGTATTGTCTGGTCTACGTTTCCTTTCTTGATGTCTGCTATTTCGATGATTTTGCTTGTCCGGGTTGTCCTGGTTGCTTCTATCCGGAAACCTCTCTCGTGTTTTTTCTTCTGCAGTAATCATCTTTTCCACTGTTCGCCTGAATTCTTTATTGTTTCTCGGATTTTCTTTGCAGAAATCTTGAAATTGCCACCTAGCCATGATTCCGTGAGAGAAAGCTTCAATTACTTCTCGTTCGGTGATGTCATGCACTTGAGCCCGTAGTTCGCCGAATCGTCGATAGTAATTTCTGAGACTTTCGCCTCCCTTTTGCTTGAGTCCTTTCAGTTCTGCATGAGTGATTGGGTGTGTAATGATTCCTGCAAAATTTTCACAAAAAGCTCTTTGCAAGTCCTCCCAATTTCTGATAGATCCTGGATTTAACTTGTCGAACCATTGGAGGGCCATAGTTTCTAGTGCCATGGGAAAGAACAAGGTTTTGATATCGTCGTCTCCTCCGGCTAGTTCAATTGATTGTGAATATATTCTGAGCCATTGCCTTGGTTCGGTTTTGCCATCATACTTGGAGTGGTTAGACGGTTTGAATTTGTGAGGTAATCGTACTGATGCCAACCTGTTCGCGAAATAGGGGAATCTGTCGTGCGTTCCGGCTTCTTTGAATTCGGATTCGGCTCCTTCTTCTGGCCAAGTGTTGTTTTGATGGGAGTAAGTCTGCGAGGCTGTCTGGGTAGGCACCCTACTCCTGGTCTTCCTTGGTTGTTCAAATTGATGGCCTTGATTATGTTCCTTCCTACTTTCTCCGTTATGGCTTCCACTTGGCCCAAGTCTTTCGAAAGCGGACTTCCTTTGATTTTGATCTTCTTGCCTGCGGGTTGTTGATTTGGCGGGTAGTCTCGATCGGGCTCTCTCTTCATGCGTTCTTGGGATCGTCGACCGGAGCAAGTCCTGGAGTTGTTCGTACTTCTCTCCGTGATGTGAAGTTGCCCTGAGTTCTTCTAATGCTTCTCGAATCTTATCGTAAGGTGTATTCACCGTGCGTCTTTCTTCGGCTTCTTGTTGTGATTTTCTTTTATCGTATTCAGCCAAATCTGACTCGTATCTGATCCAGGCTTCTCTGCGCTGCCTAGCGCGGTGTTGGCACCCTTGCTTCAACTTGTTTTTCCTTTCTCTAGCCTGTCTCTGACTCTCGGTTTCTCCATCGTAGCCCTGGGCAAAGGGTGATATGTTGGATTCAGATTCATCTGATGACCTGACATCGGGTGCTTCTGGGGGGTTTAATGGTGACCGAGGACGTCGAACCATGAGCACTTCCCGCGCGTGAGCCGTTCTGTTATTGGTGTTAGTTTTCATACTGTCAGAGTTGCTGATGACTTCAGTAGACGCCTCGATATCGCAGATCGAGTCTCCTTCTTGGTAAGGTAGAATAGCTGTTGTTGTTGTGCCGACTAGTTGGGTTCCGCTATCTTCAGGAATGGCACCTGGCCAGTGGATGATACAGTCTTGCGATGTTATTGTTAGCACGAGACCCTCCTGGGCTCCTGTCAGTGGTATCCTAAGCATTGGATTGAAAGACCTTTCGATCTGTCCCTGGTAGGATTTCGCCGTGTTGTCGAGCCCAAATGGAAAAGAACTCGACTTTTTGAAAGAACTCTGTGGGTAATCCGAGTTGTTTTGGGTTGTGCTCTGGAATCCTGCCAAAAAAGAACTCGATTTCTTGAAAGCACTCGAATAAGACTTCACCTTGGACACGGAACTTGAATTCGAGTCGGATGCGCGTAGCCGTGAAATCTTATTCGAATCGGATATTATGAGCTGCGCGAATCTTCTGATGAGCTGATCCGTCGTAGTTGTCGAAATAGGAGATTCTTCATGATGATCCGGATCTTTGAGGAGATGGCTTTGAAGCTTGCCGTTGTTGTCCGCCTCGCAGATCCATGAGCCAAAGATGAAAGTTGATCCCGTCGGGAAGATCATTTTGTCGAGGTCCATCGAGCTCTCGGATGCAAAGTCGCCGAAAGCCCCTACCTGGCGCGCCAGCTGTCGATGTTTTACCACCGATAGCCTGCCACGGGGGTACCCGGGGTAGTATGTTCGGGCTTCGGCGTATGCTGAACTCGATGGTTAACGCAAGAGACAGTCGATTTATCCTGGTTCAGGCCCTCGATCGTGGATCGAGTAATAACCTTACGTCCAGTCGGCGTTAGCCTTTGCGTTGGATTGATTGTGATATGTTGTGTTGTACAATTGTCGTCCTCTCGTCTAGGAGCCCTGCCCTCCTTTATATAGTCAGGAGGTCAGAGTCCTAGTCGGTTTACAATGAGAGTTCCTAGTAGGATTACTGAATAGTACTACTACTAGGATTACAAGGGAAGAATCCTAGTTAGACTAGATCTTCTCTCTCCTTTGTGGGGTATCCTGTGGGTCCCGTATCGACAGATATGGTGTCAACATCATGTTCAAGGTAACATATGACAACTTGATAGGTGAACCTTTGTTTCCTACATATACTCAATTATAGATGGCAGACCAAACAATTTGATTTCCGGATGGAATAGCAAAAGATATCTTGGTGAAGATTCAAGATGATTATGTTCCTGCCGATTTCATGATTCTCGACATGGGAACCAATGAAGAAATTCCTCTCATCCTTGGAAGACCATTCCTCAACACTACAAACGCTGTCACCTATGTGGGATCTGGACAAATCCATTTCCAATTTCTAGGATGGAAGGTAAAGTGTGCTTTCAATGGTTATACAACGAACAAACAGGTCAAGAAGAACCATCCAAATAGAAGACGTTGCTCAACATTGCACCGAAGGAATCAACTTCCAGAAAACACAGAAGAAGAATGCATTGAGAAAGAAGAACCCGCTACATGAAAGTCAAATTCAAAACCTAAAAAGGTTTGGCGGAAGAAGGTGGCATCATCATCTGAATTACCACCCCAAGCGGTACCACTACAAGAGCCTCAATCTCTAGGACCAAATGAAGAACAATTTGAGGAGAAGTCTGATTCGGAAGACTTAAAACACCGAACCCTCGCCGAAAGGTAAATCTGTAGTTATCCATATTTACTTTTTCAAATGCATTCATTCCTGCACTTCATCTAAAAAAATCTTTTATGCATCTAATTTATCATGCATGCATTTTCTTTAGCATATTTATTTTCTGCATTGCATTGAAAAAAAATAAAAATAAAAAAATATTCTTGCATAGCATAAAAATGAAAAGAAAATAAAAGTTTGACTATGGATAATAAATTTAGTCCCATTTTGAGTTGGTATTAAATAAATTTAAGCCCCATATGAATATCTCTATTGTGTGTAAAAACCCATAAGACTATTCATTGTGGTGGCGATAATAAAAAAATGTGAACACATGAAGGTTCACTCTTAATTAAAAAAAATGTGAGTACATGAAGACTCATGCTTAGTTAAAAGAATTATGATTTTTCCTTTAATAAAAACTTTTTAATAAAGATCATATTCTTTGATAGAGTTGTTTTTTGGTATTCTTGGCCACTAACCCTTCAGGTGAAAGATTAAGAAAAATAATGGCTACAAGATCTAAAGACATGATTGTTTGATACTAGTCAAGAACTAGCTTGGCGGAGGTACATCTCCATTATCCAGGTAAGTATTCTTTACCTTACTTTATTTTTAAGTAATTCTAGCAAAATAAAAATAAATAAATAATAATGAATAAAATAGTGTGTGATAATTTGTTTAAAACAATTAAATAAAAAGGGGCTTAATCGTTCTCATTTGCTCTCATAATGAAAATGATGAATAGTTGATGTGTTGTAATTCCTTTCAAGTAACTAGTTTTCAGTTTAAGATTCTTCTGAGTTTTGGATAAAATTGATTTAATATAAGGATTTACTCTGAACTTGAAACTTGTGGGTAGCATAAGCTTGATATAAGTCTAGGTAGTTGATGGATAAGATATGAGATGGTCTGGGCTACTGTTTATCTTGTTCCATGTGAAACTAAAGCTCCAGAGTTTTCTTTTGAAAAATTAAAAATATACATGATGAATTCCTATATGACAAAAGCTTAAATTCCTACCACAACCATATATGTCTAGACTAGAAAAACCTTCTACGTATATGCTACTTATCTTTGCATTGAGTTTTGTAAAACTTTTGTGACCCTTATGAGGAACTTATCATGCTTTTAAAATCAAGATAACGTACACACCATCCAAATATGCACTACTCTACACTAGAGTAGGCACAAAAACATGCCTTTCATTTAGATCCACCCAAAAATGTTCTACTCCTACACTGGGAGTAAAACAAGAACATGCCTGTTAGGATTCCATTCAAAATAAATGCTTCAAGTTCTTGTTGATGTTTCTCTCATAAAGTTTTGTTGCAAAAAGAGACATGGGGCCATGCAAAAGTATGATAAAAAAATTGGACACAAAGATGTCGGAGGTATTAAAAAATGTGTTAATAAAGATAGCCCATGTTCTCACAAAAATATTTTAAGTTTCAAAAAGAGAGAATTATGTTTCAAGGAGCATAGTAGAATTAGGATTAGCCACTACATATATCCACTAAATATCCACACACATGCACATCTTGATTTGATTGTATGGCATTTTTCTCTTTGGATTCGAGGTTTGACTTTACAATATATGCATTCCAAGTATGCTCAATTATTTTCCCTACTTATGAACTCCACAAAGGCTTAGAAAGGAAAGGCAAACATCAAAATGCCTTGGTGAGGATCCAAAAATACCACATAAAAAGAGAGATTAGAAAAGTGAGGATCCACAAATACCACATATATAGAGATCTGAGAGTGTCATACAAAGGAATCTCTGAGTTTTATTTTGAAAACTTATAAAACCTCTGGAATGATGGTTGAGCAAAAGAACTTGAGACATAGTGCTTGACTTGATCGGTTTGTCTTTCAATTACTCAAGACCCAAGTGAAGGCTAATAAGCCCCATGGTTGAAGGTAATATGGGTGTGTTTGAAAGTTGAATCAGTTTATTTTAATTTAGAGGAGAATTTTTTATTAAACGCTTGTGTACTTTTGAGGAGTGAAAGCATTGTAGCAACTCCTGATCCATTGCGTAAGTTTAAGTTTTGCTAGGGACTAGCAAAGGTTAAGCTCGGGGGAGCTTGTTGATGGTCGATAACATCAACTATAAACCATTAATATGATATACTTTTATCCTTTAAATCAATCACCCACATAGGACTAGAGGTTTAAACTAACTATTTCCACAAGTTTTGGTGATTTCACAAGTGCAGGAGGATTTAATCAAAAATCAGGTCAAAGTGGGCCAACTTATGTCAAAGAATCAGATCCAATCGTCATGAAACCAACTCAAATGGGCCATAAACATCCACACCTGTCAAGGGGACAGAGCCCCCCTGACAAGTGGGCTAGGGTGGGGTCGACCAACCCCATCAGTAGGTCGACTGACCCTAGGGGGCCCACCTATCAGCCCACATTTGCCCCACCGACTTATGGAATAAATCTCCGGCATTAATTCAAGTCGGTTTGCATGGAAGGACGAGATTAAGGCATGACATGGATCAATGACGTGGCAATTGCTTGCCCCCTACTCAATCCCCCCTATAAAAGGCCCCCTAGGCCCTCTCCAGAAAGGCATTGGTTGAGAGAAAAGCTCATCCAGATCAGAGAACCACCTCAAGAGAGAAAAGCTCCACAAACACATATTCATAGCATAGTTTAGTTGAGTTAGATCAAAGTAGATTCGAGTTGCTACTCGGATTCTGGATCTAGTCATCTGGAGGATTGATATAGCCCTTGTATCCTTCATATCTATATATTTTGTGACTTCAATCTTCATTTATATCATGTTCTTAGTTATCATGTTCTTAGTTTACTTTGAGTATAATCTAAGTATAGTAGGAGTTATCACTATATCTATGCATAGGATCATAGAGTGCTTGATTAAGTGTTTGAACTGGTTGAGTAGCTGAACCTTGTGTAAGCGTGGTGCTTATACATTGTTTTTCCTGTGGATGCACCCTGCATTCTAGGTGTGGTAGATCTATTTCGGTGATAGCCCTATAGATCCTCTGTATTCCGTACCCCATTTGTAGGACTAGCAGGACATGTGTCGTCTATGGAGAAAGTATTACTATACTCCTCTTTAGAATGATGTCCCCTTTGCATAAGGATAGAGTTAATCTTTTTCTTTTGCTACTATATACAATGACTTGTATGCTTTGACTTGATTCTAAGACAACTTTGGAATTTATTTCTATTTTAGTTTACTTAACTTACTATTGCTATTTGGAGTCTCTCTGAGTGTTATGCTTATCATATTTATACATATATTTTGGTTCACCCCTGTCTAGATGTAAGTGTTTAGTTCATTGATTCATCATAAGTATAAGTTTGTCAATCTCTTTCTAGCCATCGTTCCTCCTAGTGGTAAAATATAAATAATGATACCTGAAATACTCACAGTGAAATGCTACAGTGGTATATCTGTGCGCTTGCAGAATTCTTATTTTGTTATTTGCACTATTAAATACCAATAAGCATTTCTAGTGTCGTTGCTGGGAACTACAATTCTAGTAGCAATGCTATGAAATGTGAACAATCTACATGGAGGAGAGACAAAAATAGATCTAGAGCTTGCCCGACTGTATTTTGTTCATACTACTCTGCTTATACGCCTTTTTCGCTATGTGTGCAAGGTTCACGGGCATGGACAGGGAAGAATGGATGTGCCGGACATCGAGGATTACACCGGTTTACCTAGTTCTGGTGAAAAAGTTTGTTGCTGCTACAAAAAAGCATCATCTGAGTCTGAAGCAGATGCGCATCATATGTCCTTGTAATCGCTGCTAGAAGAAGCTTGCCTAGGAAGATGACGTGGTGCAATCTCACTTGGTCCAGTTTGGTTTCATCAAGGATTACACCGTGTGGAAGTTTCACGGCAAATTCAAAGCAGATGCGAGTGGCGGTGCATCTAGAGGAAACTCATCGATGGTGGTGATGACTACAGAACATGACGGAGGACAAGCCTCATCATCATCAGCTGTAGCCAGTGGGCAAGGCACTACTGCTGGGAACAATGCAGTTCGTGATTACCTCACGATGGATGATCTGCTCCAAGACATGGCTGACGACCCCGGTAGGGGCGACGATGGGGATGGTGAGCCAGCTATTGTGATGGACCCCGAGAATGTGGAGCTTTTTGAGGAGATAGCTAACTGCCTCGACCATGATGACGTTCTATTTGGGAGCCCAAGGTGGCTGGAGAATTTCAGAGAGATGAAGCAGGCAACAATTGATCCCCTCTATAAGGACTATCCAAAGCAGTGGACGACGCTATGTTTTAACCTCCAGATGCTAATGCTGAAGGCTCGGCATGGATGGTCCGCCACTAGCTTCAACGAGCCATTATGTATCTTTGCTTCCACATACCTAGAGGATAACAAGGTGCCCGCCAATACCTATCGGGCGAAGAACCTGATCCGGCCAGTGGCGCTAAAGCTTAAAAAGTTCCACGCCTACCCTAACCACTGTATCCTATATCGGGGCCAGTATGAGAACTTGGAGAGCTGCCTGCACTATGGTGTGAGTCGATACAAGAGGAATGTTGGTTGCCACGTGGATGCTAATGACAAGGGAGGCTCTAGTGGGCTGAGGAAGAAGGTGGCCAAGAAGAGTAGTGCAAAGCAGAACTCATTTCAGCAGGATGAGGAAGAAGAGGGTTACACGAAGAGGAGAAGTCCAGCCTTGTCGATGTGGTACCTGCCCATGATCAATTGCCTGCGTGCTATATTTGGGAACCCAAAGGATGCCAAGTTGATGTGCTAGCATGCATCTGGTGATCGCACAAAGGACGATGGCAAGCTGCGACACCCTTCCGATGGCGGGCAGTGGAAGTGTTTCAACGCCAAGTTCTCAAAGTTTGGCGAAGAGGCGAGGAACATCAGGTTTGCGCTGAGTACCAATGGGATGAATCCGTTCGGTGACCTCAGCAGCTCGCACAGCACTTGGCCAGTCATCCTCACCATATACAACCTACCTCCATGGCTATATCAGAAGCGCAGGTATCTTATGCTGACTATGCTTATTTCTAGACCGAAGTAGCTCGGCAATGATATAGATGTGTTTTTGGAGCCGCTCATGGAGGAAATGAAGAAACTATGGGAAGAAGGGGTCAAGATAATGGATGCGCCCATAAAGAAGGAGTTCACTCTAAAAGCCATCATCTTTGTCACCATCACCGATTACCCTGGTCTTTTTAACTATCGGGGTAGATCAAAGGGAAGACTGACTACGTAGTTTGCATCGATGGTACCTGCTACACTTACCTTAGGGGATCCAGCAAGATGGTGTACATGAGGCATATGCGATTCCTTGTCAGAGGGCACAGGTACCAATCAGTTGTGATGAATAAGTACTTTGACAACAATGATGAGCCACAACTTACCGAACTAGCACAGACGAAGTTTGGGGAAAAGTTGTTTGGCATGGTGAAGGACATGGATCAGGTCGAGTTTGGGAAGAAGAAAAAAGAGAAAGACGGTACCAAGACAAGGAAGAGAAAGCGGGATAAGATAGAGGAACCATCTATCACCGTTCCTTTCAAGAAGCAGTCGAGTTTCTTCAAGCACTTGTCATACTGGAAGGAGCTACATATGCCCCATGCAATTGACTGCATGCACCAAGAGAAGAATGTCTTCCAAGCACGATCGGCATCCTGCTAGACATCAAGGGAAAGACCAAGGATGGTCTGAAGTGACTGCATGATCTTGTCAACCAAGGCATCAGGCAAGAACTTCACTCAGAACCACTGTAGAATAGGAAAGTCAACCTCCCGGGCATGAGCTACAACCTGATGAAAGACGAGAAGAGGGCTATGTGCCAGTGGCTTAGGGGTGTCAAGGTGCCGATCGGTTTCTCTTCCAACATTAAGATCCTAGTCTTGATGAAAGACCTCACTATGACCAACTACAACTCACATGACTACCACGTCATGTTGATGGTGTTCCTTCCAATTGTGATCAGGGCTATTGGTCCAGAGTACATGAAGATGGTCATCACATGCATGTCCTACTGATTTAACCTCATCACACAGAAGGTCATCGATGAAGTTGAGCTTCCTGACTCAAAAGCCTTCATCGCGGAGACTCTTTGCCAGCTCGAGATGTGCTTCCCACCATCTTTCTTTGATATTATGCCACACCTGATGATGCACATGGTTGATCAGATACAGGAACTAGGCCCTGTGTACCTACACCAAATGTAGACGTACGAGCATTTTGTGTCGACCCTCAATAGATACTTCCTTAACCATGCTTACCCGGAGAGCTCTATGATCGAGGCATACACAACCGTGGAGGCCGTTAACTACTGCACCAAATACATCCAAGATGGAAGGGCGATTGGGCTGCCTGTCCCTCAGCATGAATGCAGAACCTCAGGAATGGGGTGCACAGGGAGGAAAGTACGCACTGATGTAGATTATGAAATGGTGCGACAAGCTTATGACAGCGTCCTTCATCAGGTAGTGCTCATGGAACGCTACGCTGACCAGCACCTAGAGGAGATCCGCGCCGCTCATGATGGAGATCGCATGGAGGCATGGGTCCAGAAACATCACATGTTTAGTTTCATGGCATGGATCAAACAACAGGACATACCCCATGGAGAATCCGATGAAGCGAGTCTTGCGGCCAGCCCGTCCACCCAAATCACCTCGTGGCAAGGGGTATGACATCAATGGATACAGGTCCCACACAAAAGAGAAGGACAAGAAGAGCGCAGCACAGAACAATGGTGTTTGATATGAGGGCATAGACAAGTCGATGGGGTAGACCAGGACATACTTTGTGCAGGTTGAAGATATATGGGAACTTGACTATGGCGGTGACCTACAAATACCCGTCTTCGGTGCCAGTGGATCAAGACGAAGGGGGTTGTTGTCGACGAGTATGGGCTAAACACTATGGAGCTCCAAAATGTCATCTACAAAGAGGATCAGTGGGTACTAGCAAGCCATGTCCCACAACTAGCCTACTATGGGATGCCCAAGGATAGCAAGAGGCACATGGTTGTGTCAGGAAAGCAGAGGATTGTGGGAGCTTATGGGGTCCAGAGCGATGAAGAATACAACTACGCAGAGCTCGGGCTCTTTACCGATCATCCAAAGAAGATCAAGTCATGGAGGCCCGCTTCAATAGGACCTAGATGATGCCTTGGGTCCACAACGATGGTGAGAAATTGACCGTGAAAGCGCCTGCAGCAAAATGATATGTATTCCACATATATATATATATATATATATATATATATATGTGTGTGTGTGTGTGTGTGTAATAATGTAGTAGTGACTTAATTAACAAGACGTTTTGTAACTTATTATTATTATTGAACCATATGTATATATATATATGACCATGGGAGATTCTAATTACTTCATGTATGCATCGTTGTGTTAAGTAATTGATTATTGCCTACATTATGTGATTTATGTTGAAAACACTACTCCTCTACTACTACTCTACTACTATTTCTACTACCTCTACTAATTTATTACTACTGCTCCTACACTACTACTACTACTACTACTCTACTACAAGTCTAAATTAGGATTTAAAAAACTACAAGTCAAAATTAGGATTTACAAATTATAAAAAGCATTAATTTCAAAATTAAGTAACCGAAGCGGGCATCCTAAAGAGCCGCCTCGGTTAATATTAACCGAGGTGGGCATCCTAACCTTCTCGCCTCAGTTAATATTAACTGAGGGGGCATCCTAACCTGCCTGCCTCGGTTAATATTAACCAAGGTGGGCACTATTACTTGCCCGTTTGGTTAATCGACCGCTATATAAGGGAGCGCCTTCTCCCCAAATCGGCTAAGTTCTCCGTCGGTCTCTCTCACGACCCCGAAGGGTGCCAAAATTTTGCCCCAACCCCGCTGCCGCCGCCGCCATCGCCATTGCCGAGCTCCACACCGCCCCCGACCCCGCTCGCTCTGAGCTCTGCCCCCTCTCCTCCTCTTCGTCGTCCGCACCGAGGAGCTCCACCGTGCCATCCACTGTCTATCAGGGAGATCCGCCTTGTCAAGCCCTCCTCGATGCTGTCCGCTAGGGAGATCCACTGCGCCGGTTGCCATGTGTACCCCCTATGCGGAGCTGCATAACCCAAGCCGTGGGCAAGGACCCCCTGCGCCGAGCTGTGTAACCCTATCCATGGGCGAGGACTACCGCCGTCGCCACAGTCACCACTGCGGAACCCTAGCTTTGGTGCTACGGTGCCTGCACCGCCGGTCCGCAGCCATTCTTCCCCAGCTTCGTCTTCGCCACCGTTCTTCTTCCCTGGCTCCACCTTCTTCCCCGGCTCCGTCCGCCGCTGTCCCCGAGCTCCATCTATCTCGCCGAGGTTCCATCCCCATTAATTTGCTGCATGTGATGCTTGTGATGAACCCTATCCTGTGATGTCAATTTTTTTTATTGCTGCTTGTGATGCCAAAGAAATTTGTGAGCATATGCCACTGCCTGTGATGCACCCTGCCTTTAAACTGAGCACATGCCTACCCAAATATTGTTCAATTGATTTATTTTGGAGATAAATGCCTATGATTGGATTACTACTACTCCTATACACTCCACTTGATTTTGCCACCACTTGATTTTGACTACTCTACTATCCTACACTACTCCTACTGTCTTACTTGCCTCGACTTGGCTGCTGCTTATTATCTGACACAGTGTATATGAACTTGCTTACTTGGCTCAACTTGGTTGTTGCTTATCTGTTGGCTTCATTTCCTCTAGCTGCTGGCTCGACTTGGCTCAACTAGTTGCTTACTGTTATGTACTGCTACCCCTACAGTTCTACTACTAACTACTATCCTTTTCAACCCTCACTGTCCATACTACTACTATTGTCCTTACTACTACTAGTATGCAGCTTGTGCACTCACTGTCACTCTACTTAACCATTACTTAACTACTACTACTTGCTGCTATACTACTCTATCTACTATACTTTTCCTACTCCTATATACTACTTCCTACTACCCTCTGTACTACTCTACTACAACTATACTACTTGCTGCTGCTACTACTACTCTACTACTTGCTGCTACTACTACTACTTGCTGCTACTACGCTACTACTCCTGCTCCTATTTACCTACCTCTGTACTACTCTATCTACTCTACTACTTAAGCCTTCTACTACTCTACACCCACTGATACACTACTACTTACTACTCTACACTACTTACTCCTACTACTACTACTCTACTCTACTACTTCTACTATTCTACTACTCTCCTCTACTACTACTGTACTGCTACTCTACTTCTAATACTCTACACTACTTCTACTGTCTACTACTCCTACTACTACTCTACTAGTACTACTACTCTACTCCTACTGTACTGTTCGTACTACTACGCTACTAGTACTACTACTACACTAACTATTATGGCTGAACTTGCTTACTATTCTTTGTAGTTGCTGGCTGCTCACTTCTATACCACTACTACTTGCTACTCCTACTGCTCCTACTACTTGCTGGTGCTGGCTGTCTACTCCTACTACTACTTGCTACTCCTACTACTCTACTACTAAGTTCCTGCCTCGCTTAATATTTATGGAGGCTATATACTACTATATACTCTCACTCTTACTCTTGCTATACTACTCTGGTTTGATAATTTTTGCTTGCCTCCATTAAGTTTTCTGTACTAGTGACTCTTACTCTTACTCTTACTCTGCTTTGATAATGTTTGAACTTCTCAATGGCATATGCAATGATGAACTTTTTACACTTTTAAAAATGTGCTAAGGCAGTGGCATATGCAATGATGTGAACAGTTTTATGCTGAGGCAGCGGCTATGACGATCTAATGTCCCCCTACTTGTAAGTTGTTAAACTAGGATGGCTTGTATACCATATACAAGCAACCAGTTTAGAAGTGATGTAATGACAATGGGGCAAATCTGAGCCAACTATGTAAATGATTTTTATTCTAAAATTTTGTACTTTTCTTATACAATTTTGTACTTTTCTTGAACAATTTTGTACTTTTCTTCATTTTTTGTATCCCTATTCCCAATGTAATTGAAAAAGCATGTAATTGTGTTTTGAGATGAATATAATGATTCCATTATACATGATTTGAGATGAATATAACATTGTGTTTATAATTATGAAATGTCCATATAATAACTCTCTTCTTCAATAGCTTCCAATGGCGAACGAGCCTACTGAACAATGGCGCGAGCCTACTCCTGATGCGAGTCATGAGAGCTCATCAGACTTAGACGGGAGCACCGAGTACGAGATCGAGGAGCCCCTAACACCGAGGCTGTAGAAGAGACATCGTGGAGAGGAAGCAGATGATCCAGACTTTGATCCAATAACCGAAACACGTGGTTCTCGCGCGGAGCCACGAGTGACCAATCCGGATGAGGATACCGAAACACCGAGGCTCAAGGTACTTGCAGCATTGCACATTAACTTACACAACATTCAAGGCCATCCTTGAGATATATATTTATTAATGCGAGTTCTTATCTTCGACAAATAACGGTGATGCCTCTTTGTTTGGAGTTCCACGATGATGAAGAAGGTGCAGAGGAACCACCCGCTCCCTCCACGGGGACTTATTCAACCGCACCGACTGGTGGCAAGCCAAAGAGGGCAAGGGGCCAAAACGAGGGGCACCAGAAGCGTGATGATGTGCATACAATATACAAGGTGGGGCCACAGGGAGAGCCAATGGAGCCAAAGACTGTCCTCGGCACCTTCAGCAACCAATATTCTTGTATAGTGAGGGATAAGGTGCCTATCACATATGACAATTGGAAGAATGTCCTAGACGACCTCAAGGGTGTTGTGTGGGGAGAGATGACGAGGCGGTTTCAGTATCTACCGGGCTATGATGAAGAGAAGTGCAAGGGGCATGTGTTGTTCATTGCAGCCAAAGCGCTTCGCAACTTCAGGTCCACGCTAAACAAGGAGTACATGAAGACACCATTCAAGCATTATAGTTTCATCAAGCATGAAGAATGGGAAGTCTTCGTTGGACAAAAACAAACCAAGGAAGCAAAGGCCAAGAGCGAGAAGTTCTCTATGCTCGCAAAGTGGAACGTGATCGCCCACCACCTCGGCATGACAGGGTACGCAGCTAAGAAACCAAAGTGGTGGGAGGAAGAAAGGGTAGCAGCTAAGGTCGGGCAGCCAGATCTGTACCAAGGTCTTGCTGAGAGGTCATGGGACTACCTCTAGGCCCGCAATCCAAAAAAGCTAAAGGAGGGCAAGATAAAGTTCAACAAGCCGTAGACCGAGCAGGCAGAGAAGAGGATCATTGAGGTCACTATGGGCGAGCAGAGTGGGTCGTTCAACCCTCATAGAGAGAGGGACCAGCTGGCTGAGGCGCTGGGAAACCCCGAGCACCGTGGCCGCATCCATGGCGTATCATCGAGAAAAAGTAGGAAGACCATGGAGTCCCAGCAATCCAACGCGACCTCACACCACACGAGGTAGGCATACAAGGAATGGCTCGTCTAGCAAGGCCGTGACGAGGCTATGAAGAACTTTGTGATGGGGTCGATACAAGATGCCTTCATGAGCAATGACCCCAAGATGGTGGAGCTGAGGTCGCAGATGTTTCACCAGGCTGGCGTTCTACTGCCAGAGGGTAAAGCCGCCATAGAAGGGGAGATGGTGCCGCCGACCGGAGGACTTGACAGGTACCCGGTCGATGATATCATGAACCAATGCGATGCTAGCTCGTGTTGTCCTACGGTAGGTTCTCAAAAAGACAGATGGTAGTGGGCGATGGATTCGCATTGTCGGGATGCATGTACGACCACAAGTCGATCCTGGCCGACTATGCCAGGGTGGAGGTGACGTGGGTCGCCCTAGATCATTACAATGATGAAATTGACATACCAACTCCAGACGGGACAAAGTGCATGCGAGGTATTGAAGGCTAGGAAGTACTCTAGGCTAGGTGCGACATTTACTTCGATGAGTCGACGCCGTCATGGCCCTTGGCATTTCCCGTGGGTCACGACTACAGCGATGACAATGACAATGCTGGCCTAGGCAGCAGTACTCATGGCAGTCCGCCTCCTGGCATGAGCAATCCATAGGGAGGTACAAGGGCAGCACTAGGCAACGAAACACCACCCACAAGTGGTCCAAAGGAGGGCACAAGGCAATGTTCTCCCCCACCGGGAAAGCCTACAGTAGAAGACGAGTCCCTACCCACCCACCACACCAAGATGAGTTGGGTGGCCACCAATTTAGCCAAAGAGTACGCAAGCTCAACCAAATTTCAAAGGTATGCTTCTGGCAAGCATAGTCAAAGTATAATTTATGCAGAGATGCTAGCAGATTTTTACATTCCCAATATCTCAAGCACAGGCCGCTAACACCAGTGTCGATTTGGCTGCTTTCTGATGATTGCCCCGACAACTATGAGCATGGAAAGTTCATGGTGACCTTGGGCCAGCTCGTACAGGAGGATCCATGGGAGGTACGGAGGTTCCATCTCTGGTACATGGAGGCGATGAAACTAGGCATGCGCAGTTTCATTGTCAGAGTGTAGGCAGAGTACTTCCACTTGCCCGTTGATGCTCAAGTCCTCATAGATTTCCACTACATGCATAGGTTACTACGGTGCAAGGACCTCGACGTCGCTCAAGTCACCCTGTTTGCCTGGTAAGTTCATTACGACTTTCACACATTTCAATCATTGCAGGTACTATAGATTAAACTAATAATGCCATGACGACTTGTCCTTGTAGGATGTAGTCCGATGCATATTACCCAGAGGGTCGTCTCAGGTTACGATGTACCAGAAAATCATCCGAGGCTAGTGAACTTGAACCCGCAAGAGAGAGAGAAAGTCTAGAAAGAAATGAGCAACGAATTGAAGTATGACACGGGAATGTACGTGTACAAAGCCATGAAGAAGGTCGGGGAACATGGGTGTATCCTTGCCGCCCATCAGTTCGGGTAAGTCGAAAGGATACTTGCAATATATATGTAGCAACTGGGATCTCCACTTTTCATATTTGTAGATTTAAAAACTATATTGTTTGAATGGTGGAGCAGGGGCATCATGGGCCACTGGATTGCATTCCTAATCTATCCTCAGGATGGAAGGGCAGTTGTATTGGACTCTTTGAGGGCTTCAAACAATGAAGGGTACAAGGATGTTGAAAGGGTACTGCGATAGTAAGTGACAGTACTTATTCTTTTACACTTAACATACATGTTACATTTGTCATTGACAATAGTGGTTTTTGTACGGTGCTTACAAGAAGTAAGTGCAAGACCCTGAGTGCTTGGATCGAAGATCTGAGAAGAAGAAGAAGAAGAAGAATGGCACAACACTGAAAATCAGGCGAGATTTCCCGGTACGTATCAAAAGTCGTATGTGCTATTACATTGTGCATGCTCTCTATATGTTGTAATGATTGTGTGTTATATATCGTGCATTGTGCCAAACAACCTCCTGGAATAGTATTATGTGGATACTACGTTTGCGAGTATCTCAAAGCGTGCAGCAAATTCAGCGAAAGCTAGAGGCAGCTCAAGAAATCACAAGGTTGGTAGCGGAAGGAAAAGTTCGACCAGAAGAACATCAATCAAATAGTAGTGGACATATGTAAGTTTCTCATGGACTCCTGCGTGCATGTTGGACGATCGTTCTTCAACTAGGAGAGCGAGTTAGCAACCACAGAGAAGTACGAGAAGATAAGAAACTGGAGCACCATGCTAGACATTAGGGATTATAAGTTGCCGGACATTGGATTAGGGTTTAGAAATAAGTAGCAGAGATATTAATGAGTTTGACATGTGAATATGTGACATGTTTGTAACTTGAATGAATGTTGGTTCATCTTTTTGTGATAACTTGAATGATGTGATATATGTTCATTAGCTTTTGTCTATGTTTAATTTGCGAAAACAGAATTTGAATTCAAATTCAAATTCAAATTCAAATTTAGAAAAGTATTTTTTATCTGAAAAATCATTAACCAAGGTGGGCTAGTAATAGAAACCGCCTCCGTTAATAGTTTAATGGAGGCGGGCTTCCTTATCCAACCGCCTCGGTTAATACATTAACAGAGGCAGGAGATTAAGGGTGACCGCCTCCGTTAATAACCATTAACCGAGGTGGTTGAATTAAGTCGCCCGCCTCCATTAATGTATTAACTGAGGTGGGCAAAGCAACCACATTCGTAGGTCCGGATTAACCGTGACCTTTCGTCGAAGGCGGTAGCTTTGCCCGCCACGGAAAACCTGTTTTGCCCGCCTCAGAAAAGATTACTGTAGTTATGTGCATCCAAACTCAAAATAGGGTGAATTTTATATCTATGGAGAATGCCAGAAAATTTTAGATCTGTTTCATCGCAGCATAGCTGGGTTCGTAAAATTAGATTCGCAAAATTCGATCAGGAAAATCGAGTTTTCAGGGCCACAAATTTTGGCATACATTTTAGAGCACAGTCCTGATTTTCTATAGGCCACATCTTTTATCCATTTGAGCTCAAATTTTTTATGGTTTGTTCTTGTGTACTCCTTGCTGAGAAAAAATATCAAAAGAACAAAAGAAAAAAAAGATTGGACAAAAAAAGAAAAGAAAAAAGTAAAAAAAGTAAAAAAAGAGAAGAGAAGAGAAAAAGAGTACATAAGGAACACCCAAAAGCTCTATTGTTTGTGGTTCCTTTTGCCTTGTCCGTGTTTCTGTTGCTACCTTTCATACTTGTTTCATTCCCTTATTTGTCACAACTGGTGCTAGGAACACATATAGGCCAACAATTAGGACAAGTGCTTTGGACATTTATTTAATATTGCTATCTGTTACTGACTTGTGTGCCACATACAAATATTTGTTCTTTGTGTGCCTTCCAAGCTTCGCATATACTTCAGATCAGTACAGAAAAGACCCTTGCAATCTTGTTGTCATGCCCTCAAAGGTATCACGAACCAGCCGCCGGTTGTATCATCCACTGCTTTGCGTTGGTAAGAACTTTGTAAGAGCCTTGTAAGACGTGTGAGAGTGTGATTCCACTAACCCATAAATAGTTCATAGGGGATTTATTTTGATTGCTAATGATGCCAAACAATGAGTTTCTTTTTAAGAATGAAATGCAGGACATCATGGACCGGTTGTCTACAAGGATTGATGAAATAATTGCAAAAGTGGGCACTACATCGTGCAAATGACTATCCTCCTCTGCTGCTACAACGACGTCATCACCTCCACCACCCGCAAGTACTACAAAGTTTGCACAATGAGTGTTCAGTTCTCAAATGGAGAAGGTGGAGCAAAACCAATTCAACAACTTGTTCCAAACATACTTTGTTGTGAAGGAACGATGCTGTCGTGTTATGATTGATGGCCAGACTTGTAACGACCTTGCAAGCTTAGAGATGGTTGAGAAGCTTGGTTTGACCACAAAGCGACATCCACGTCCATATTACATCCAATGGGGAAACTCTTGCGATAAGATAAATGAAATTGCACGCATTGAGTTTTCCCTTGGTCCTTATAAGGATAGCGATGAATTTGATATAGTACCTATGCAATCATGTAATTTGTTATTTGGTAAACGATGGATTTCTGAAAATAATATTGTGCATAATACAATTACTAATAAATATTTGTTCAAATACAATGGTAGAAAAATTACACTTATTCCTATGATTGTTGCTGAAATTTTAAGAGAAGATCTCATGTGAGTAGAGAGAAGAAAGAATGAGCCTTTTAGAAAAGAATATGTTATTTCAGATGTTACAATACCTTCATCTAAATCTGAATTTTTACAAAATGATGATATTGCTTTGCCTCTTGTTGGAACTAATATTTTGCAGCATGTATCAAAAAAAGAGGACAAGGTGACAGAGATAGAACAGGTAAATTTCTCAGGTAGGAGCTCCCTTGATGTGCTGAAGTTTCCCACCAATGATTCTAAAAATGCTATACTAGAACCTTCTATTGATTTACCTACGTCACATGATGAATGTTCTACTAGTCTCTGTGATAAAGAAGAGTTACGTGATAGTGCTATGATTATTCCCATGCCACAACTAGTGAATGAGATTGATTCTTTTATTTTGGAACAAAATACTTGTGCTAAAAATAAACAATTGCTTTCCATTGCCACTTAACAAGATGAACTAAAAGTATTGTCTTCTTTAAATACCTTGGTTTATATTGAGTTTGATACTCTCTAAGTAGTTTGGAGGAGAAATTTAAATGTGTTGAATTGCCACAGTTATCTAGATGTACATATCACTTTATTGACAAATATAATTGTAAAGGAGAGTATATGGTGCATCGTGTCTACATTTGTTCAAATCTGAAATCTCCTTTTAATGTGCAAAAATATGATCTACCAAAGGGCAACAATTGCTATAATCTTGTCATGTCGAGTTCCTCTAGTTTTGTTATAAAGAAACAAGCTAAATTTCAAGAAGGGGAGCAATGTTGGCTATTACCTACAACCTATCCTCCATCTAAGCTCAAACCGAGGACGATTTCTGTCAAGAAGGGGAGGATGATAAGGACATAACACCTTCAGATACAACCATTGATTATAAGGTGAGCTCGTTCCTACATTTGCATAATGATAAAACTAAGAATTGATTTCTACCTAATATTGGTATGTCAAGTGAGCTTAGGAACAATGGCGATGATGATAGAGAATGGATATTCCATGAACAAGACCAATCTCAATGTGCAAGCTCATCAAAGTACAACATTCGGTTCGTCGGCAGCCTAATAGTGCTTCATTGGGAAGAATATAACTCATTCAGTCGGAGTGCGATTGAGGTCAATGAGCACTTGATGGAAAGCTTCTTTGATAAGCTTTCAAATAGATCTGGTCCCACCTCAATGTCACGTTGGCAAGGCCTCCAAATCATGAAGATATTCTGTCATTGTTTTCGCCAGGAGCTACGTCGTCGTCATGGGCTTGTTATTCATCCTTGGGACCCTGGCCCAAGTGGGAGCATGCCCCAAGGAGATGGAGAACACACCAAGGAAGCCCTTGGACGTCCTCCTCCTTGACCACCTCCTTAATAGGCTAGCAAGGGCGTCCAAGCTAAGCCGGAGGCCCAGTTCAACTCGAGTTCAAGTCTGCCTCGGTCTTCAGGACCAGCCTGCAGTCAAACAGATGCCCAGGATCCATCCGGATTCCGTTTTTGACGATCCACATATGGATCAAAAGATAATTTCATAAGCTAACCAATGGTTTTGGTTTGAGGTCCAAATTCCACCGAAATCGATGGGTATCGTCGAAACAATTCAGTATCCAGAATCTGTTAGGGTGTTGTGTCACCGTCTTTGGTGTGTTGGGCTATGTATCGTCTTTGAGCCCGTTAGGGAGGTTGCGACCAGGGGGAGTGACAACCCTTAGACCTTATAATGAGTCACCGCCGCCATTGTTAGGGTTTGGGGTTTTGCTTTAGATTAATCTGTCATTGAACAGTCTCCGTTATCGGTTTGTGAAACCCCATGTTGAGATCTTAATCATACATCTGCAAATTGTCACTCTACTTGAGTTGCGTGTTATCTTGTTCTTGCTTGTGTTCTTCGATTCACCGCAGGGATTAGCCTTCTCGGCGAGGTCAACCGGATTGTGATACGGTTGATAACCAGAGCAGACGTGGTGCTAAGGTTTCAGGGTTCGGGTCTTTGTGATCTAAAGGCGGATCAGTGTGTCGCTCTCCACCAAATCGATAGTTATCTTGAACCTAACGGAAGATCGGGAATCCCGTCCCCATCACTTATGGTTATAATATTCTCAATGATCAACAAAAATATGGCCTTGAGAGTACAGGATTGAGCTGCCTTCGGTAGTACTGCCTTCAGTTCTAAACCAAAGTATAGAAAGTGACACATGAAATTGAGCTGTTAAAAACAAACAAAATAGGTAAATCTAATTCACTTATATGCAAGCTGTGAGGTTCTTGCTAGCTAGCTAGCCGACAGCTACATGATAATATCCATTTACTTCTTGGAATGGGCAACTTCCTGTCATATATTGTCTTAAATAATTTAACCAAACATATTATATTCTGATGGCAGCAGAGTCCATCACTTCTAAATAGTCAGTTTGTAATCTTTTGTAACTTTTTACATGATGGGATGCTGCTTCAGTTGCCTAGTGACTGGTCTTTACACTATGAAGTTTTGAAGTTTATTTTTCACAATTTGAATGATTAGTTGATTTCATGTTGCAGTCCAGAGAAACAGCTTCAGAATATCGTCCTTTCCACAAGGGATAGTGAAAGCAGTTCAGTTGATGAACAACTCTACATCTAAGCATCTGAGTCTGTTGCTTGCATTAGTTTCCCAGTAGTTTTGGTGGAGATGTATCAGTACGTTTGCAAGCTGCTAGCTGTGCAGATTATCTTGTAACGAAGAAGCTGCTAGCTTTGCAGATTACGTTGTAACGAAGTAGCAGATTAGCTATCTTGTTCCCAGGAGCATGTGATGTTTTAAACTTTTTTTTTATTTTTCGCAGTATATATAGAATTTGCTGCGAGTGCCTATTTGTATTTTTTTTAATTTAATACTTTAGTGTAGTGACATCTTTGTGATTCTAAACTGGGAACCTCACATTGGTATGCAAAGTAGCTGCATCCAACTGTGATATTTTCAGCATTCAAATATTTTTTAACAGGTTATCATGGCAGAAGGCAAACTCCTGCGCTGGCAATTGGATATGGAGATGAATGGATGTGTAGCAGATACTGTGTATTGCTGTCGAAGGGCTCGTAGGAAGTAGCAATTACTAAAAATTTATATGTTAGCACAGATCATAGATCAGTTGGTTGGGTTCCTTGTGCTGGAACCTACCCACCCAGGTTCAAGTCATCGACTTGGCACGGATGCTTGCATTTTCCTGGATTTATTCTAGAATTTAACAGCGCTATACTTTCAGTGGTAGGCGACGTCCCCATTGACAGCGAGGCGCCTGTGGTGACTTCATGAATCTCGAGATCTGCCGGCTCAGTCCTTCGGAGGTGCTCATAGGGGTAGGGTTTGCGTGCGTGTGTTCATAGGGGTGAGTGTGTGTGCATGTTGTGGGCGTCTACGTTGTACCGTATAATTCTCAAAAAAAGAACTATAGCATGTAACTTGGGTTTGCTTACTTTATTTTGCAGGGCTTGTAGAATGTAGCTTAAGGTTTGTTGACCATTGAACTATCTAATGTATGAACAATTTGAATGATGATTATATGTATCAGACAATTGTGTTATATGTATCAGATAATTGAGTGTAACATTTAATGTTGGCTGGTGTGCTGTTAGAAGTATCGGATAATCAATTATTTGAATAATTCAATGAGCTCTTATGGATATTGAAAATGAGGTTTCCTTGACGGTGATCAACTGACACATAAAACTTGGAACCTTCCCTGACGGTACAGTAACTGACAAGGAATGTTTGAACCTTCCCTGATGGTATTATAACTGACAGGGAAAGTTCAAACCCTCCCTGACAGTGTTGTAACCGACGGGGAAACTCTCTCCTGACGGCAGCAACCGTCAGGAGTCATTCCATGACCGTTTTCTGTCAGGAAAGGTAGACTTTCCCTGACATTTGTTTCCTGACGGGTTATCCCTGACAGGAACCGTCACAGAATATCTTTCCTGACGGTTTCCTCCGTCATGGAAAAAAATTACTGGGGTAGTGTGTGTGCACGATACATCAGGCAATCAGTTTGGTGGGGTATTGGGCTGGGGTAGTTGCACTGAATTCAGTTCAATCCCTACCAAAATTTTCTCGGCAAATCTCGCTAGCATAGTGGTGTTGCAGCATCGATCATCATTAAAGGGGCTTCCCATCACTGAGAACAGTTGTGTCCACTTTAATTTGTGGACTGAATGCATAGAATTTTTCCATCTTATGGATATGATGCAGAGGCATTTTATCTTGCTCCGTGCTAGCAAACTTCAGCGTTCACGTTGAATATACGGTCAGATAGATGGTGGTACACTATTGGCTGGTGAGGTGGTACCAATGTGGATGAACAGAGACAAAGAAAATAAGAAGATCAAAATCACCAAGGTCTCGAAACAGATATGAGAACGTGACTTTGCTCACTTAAAGAATACAAAATATACTTAGTGTTTAACTTGGAAGTTGAATCTGTTATTCACCCAAGTGGTTCAAGCTGACGTCTCAGTGGCCTGATTCGATTTTTTACAACGACGCTCTAGTAGCTACATATGTTCAGTTTCATGACCACACCAATGTTACACAACTATGCATGTGCCACTTATTTTTCCGCCAAAAAAAACAGCATCAAAAGCATTAATGCTAGTTCAATTAGGAGAAGAGAAAAATAAAGATAACTGACATATCATTGTTTTTGTGGAAATTAGTCATGGTAACAACATAATAACTAGCACACATGTGCTCCATTTCACCCAAAGCAGGTCTGGTAATAGAACTACCAAAACTAATTAGCTGAAGAGCACTACTCGCTCAAACAAGCCAACTACCACCTACGAGGTAAACTGCACCCCTGAGGGTACCAGTGGTGGAGGGAGGGGGCAACAGTCAGCAAGACATACAAATCCTTGCTGCACCCCTGGAAGTGGCGGATATTAGAGGTACATGATACCGGACTAGCTTCTATCAATCAATGGAATAATGTTGTGTGCCGCCGTCGATGGTGAATCCTTGCCTCCTTGGTAGTTCCACTGATCTCTGCCAATAAGAAACAGTGGTGTGAAAGCCACCAATCATTATGTACTGGCCGCTGCACTACTGCAGTTGAGCTCCTTCTCTGTGATGTGCTCCAACGAAGAAATTCAAATGGGTTTGTCATCTTCCTTCCCCTTCTCTCCTCCGCTCTTGTTCAAATCATTCCAACGATCCGCTATAGGTTGCTGAAGAATAATAGATCTTGGTAAGGATTGGGAAGGGATTGTGTGTGAGAGAGAAGCTTGGGATATCTTACCGGTGACAAGACGGTGTGCGTGTCCCTCAACTGCAGATCTGCTCGCGCAATTGAGGGGGCAGCCGCATGGAGCATGATGCGACTCTGTTTGAGTCTTCGAGTTCAGTGATGTCTGTCGGGGAAGATGAGTTGTCCAGTCAAGGAGCTGTCTGTGAAGCGATTACAGCAGAGGAGCAGCGTATCAATTTTTAATGGGCTAGTATCCGATTACAGGCAACTAATCACTGACCGTGCTGAACCAAACACATGTAATGCAATCGCTTACCTTCTGTAATTTGTTTATGTTACAAAAATCACGAACCAAACAGTATCCTACTACATGCTCGGTGAAGGTTATTCACGAGTAATTCACTTGTCACTCCGACTAGGGCTTGTTGATTCACCCCTTGGTATCCATACACATTGTCCCCGCCTGTATAGATGAGTTTGGATGACTCGCAACGCTTCATCTTCTCTGTGTGACACTCTCAGATCCCTGGCTGACAGGGTGAATGTGGTCCTCTCGCCTGGAAAGCGATCTAACAAACAAATCGCGTTCATCATCTATATTATACAACACAAAATCCCACATATCAGAAACGGAAGGTCGGGGGAAACTGCAACACCAATAATCCCACAAATCACCATCCACGTAGACACCTTCCCGGATCATTGTCAAAGGAATTACATCCTACGCAGGCCCCCAAGAGGCAACCTGCGCAGGACAAGTTTGCATTAATTCCAAAGATCGAAGGCATTACAAAAGTCAAACATTCTCTTTACAACACCATGGAAGGCGCAAAGAACTTAGCATCAGCACTACTCTAGAATCTATCTAAGCCTTGGGGTCAACCTCCGGAGAGGCGCGAGCAGCGATGGGCTCCTCCGGTCTCTGAGACTCATCCCCAGCAGTATCCCTCGGCTTCTCCATCTCCACCGCGTGGGAGGACTCCCCGGCCTTCCCCTTGCCAGCCTTACACGTTGCCACCTCCTGGGCCACGAGACGAGCCTCCGCCGCCTTCAGATCCTAAATAATAATAATAATAATATATAAAAAAAGAATAAATTAAAATAACAATAGATATAAATGGATATAGAAATTTATACAAAAAGCGAGTAGATGGCAAGCAAAGAAATCAAAACGCAAGAAGACAAAACTCAGCACGACGAGCCTCCGCCAGTAAGTGAGCATCCTGACGTCCAAACTTCCACCAAAAATAGCTCATAAAGTGGCAGACACCACTGTGAGCAGCCTTTGGTGTCTCGCCAAGCTCAGCGAGGCTCTTGTACTCCTTCCGCCTTAGCACTTCTACATGCCAGCAGCCATCCTTCGCCAAGGTCTTAGCAAAGTTTGTGGCGCTACAAAGCGCGGCAAAGTCCGCAACTTTCCAAACAAAGTTCGGAGGTTTCGCGAAGTTGGCAGACATCCACGCAAACAGATCGGAGGTGGAGTCTTCAGTCGGCATGGCTGAAGTAACACATCCGAAGCCGGCAAGCGCGGAGGTGTATGCCTCGGCGGCAGCAATACCTTGCGCCTTGGCATCATCAAGCTGCTCTCTCAGCAGCTTAACCTCCGCAACCAAGCTAGCGCTGGATACCTTCTCAGCGTCCACCTCCTTGCGAAGATCCTCCGCAATCTCACCGGCTTTTTCGTCCTTCTCAAGGGCCAAAGCCTCAGCAGCCTTAGAGCTAGTGAAATCCTTCTCCAAGGATCTCACCCTGGCCTTCATCTCATCCAAGTCCTTCCCGAATGAGAGAAGTCCCTTAGCCTCTTTCTGGAGTCGTTCCTTCTCCGTGGCAAGATCATCATGTTCCTTTTGGAGACCTTTGATGACCGAATCACGGTCAATGATCTCCCGTGAAGCCTACACCTCCAACACCTCCGCCAGGTGATGACTCTATAGCAAAAAAGACACACAGTAAAAAATACAACACAAGAAAAAACACTCAATAACACATACACCTAGAAGAACGAAGACCAAGCAACACATACCACACACTGCTGCTCAAGATTGAGCCGCAACAAACTGTAAATGTCCACCGTCTTGAAGTGACGATGAACACGATCTGCGGACAACCAGAGTTTAAGACAGATAAGGTATGAAACATAGAAACAAAATAGCAAAAAGACGGTAAACCTCCTAGCAACTAGGAAAGCTGACCCAGTGCCTCTGCCCACCCACCAAGAGTGTCAGAAGAGCCACCTGGTGCACACAAGGCGTCCAGATTAACAACACATCCAGTAACAAAGCAGAAACAAGTCACGAGTGACAAAAAGATTAACCTTCACCGACAACCAGAAGCGGCTCCGAAGGCCCGCCGAGCTCGGGGGCTCCAGTCGCCTTAGTTGGCCCACCCAAACTACCCAATGACAGGTCGCGGCCAGGCGTAACGGGCTTACCGCCAGAAGCAGCCGCAGCAACGGTCTTGCCACCGGTCGAGGGACACACAGCCAGCGCCCCTACACAACAAAGAGCCTTTAGCAACAACACCCAACGGCACAAAAAGCTAACAAAGGAAGAAAATTAGCAAACACATTCTTACCCAAGCTCAAGATACCTCGAGCGGCATCTACAACATCAATGTCCACATTGCGTGGAGTCCTGGAAGGAGGCACCCGGTCTTTCGATTCCGCGTCAGACTCCTCCAGGCGGGAAGCCTTCATGGACAGTGTGCGCCCCTTAGACGCGATCTCGGAACTACTGGACGCAGCAGCATCTCCCAAGCCCCCTTCTTCATCTTCGAAACTGGACGCGTCTACGCCAGGATCAAAAATTGATGGCAGGGAGTCAACGTCAAGACCACCAAGAGCATGGCCATCACCAGGCACCCGAGAAGATGGGGCCGAAGGGTCTGGGTGTCCTCCGGTGGCGGAGGTTTTGGCCCCCGCAATCTTTGCACCGCTGCCAATCTCCACCTCTTTCGCCTCTTCTTCGCCAGAACCAATAGAAGCAAACTTAGGAGTGGCCGCAACCTTCTGCTTCTTACTAATCATCTTCGTCGTACCAGTACCTTTCCTCTTCCTCAACTTTGCCTGAGCGGTTGTATTCTTGGCCATAGCGGCTCTCCTCTCCTTGTCCTTAATGGATTTCAACACCTTCGCAGGCACCTTGCGGTCTCCATAGGATATACTCAACTTCTCAAAAACACGGTTAAGGCGGGGCATCGTGCCCGCAACAATCCAACGCGTAAGATACTCGTGATAAAAAATGTCACCCAGTATCTCGTGCGCCTCTTGCTCGACAAAAGAGACAAACTCTGCCTCGGTCTCGTCTGGGGCACGCTCTATATTGAAGCACGGGAAGGGCACTCCACCCTCTTCGCCAAACATAGGCAACTTCACCATCACCAATTTGAACTCAGGCCCATTCTTTCCAAGGGGCCAGCAGTTAGAGGCCACCATCTCCTCAACAAGATCATGGCCTCCGGAGTATCGGCAGGCCAAGGCAAAGGCCTTATTGCATGCTACCCACGAAGGCTCGTTATCAGAGCCAAGTGTTACCCTTGTCGAAGGCTTAATAGCATCCATGGTAGAAGCAAGTGGGTAACGAATGACCTTCTTCCCATCCTCACCCATAGAAGTTACGCTGGATGTCCTCACATAAAACCAATATCGCATCCAATCTTTTTCCCACTTATTCTTCTGGCAAAAGGAAATCTCCAACCTTGGTTCCTTCTGCACCCTCTTCGCCATGAAGGCTCAACTGCGATACTGGGCTTCAAGATTGTCTTTGCCTATCTTTTTTGGTTGTCACTGAAGCTCATAGTATTCACAAAAAGTATCCAAGTCTGGCTTCGAACCGTAAGACTCGCAAGCCCAGCAAAACTTACTCAGCGCTAGAATTCCATTAGAGGTAATATGGTGGCGCTATACCTTGAAAGCCTCTAGCACCACCCAAAGAAACCTAACGGCCGGGAAGCGAAGGCCGCAGGCAAAGAAGTATTTGAAAACAACGGCCTCAGCAACCCAAGGCTTGGAGACCGTCTCACCATGCGGAGGCCTCCCTTTGCTTTTAGGAAGACAACCAGCTTTCTCTAGTTCCCCGATCATCTCCTCCGTCATGAGTGAAGACCCAAAATCCCACATCCTCTTCACCATGACCTCAGTCTCTTCAACACCAACTAAATCTACGACGGAAGCCTCAACAGTCCCATTCTCCTCTTGAGTTATGTAGGCATAAAGGCACCTCCACCCTAGGCATCACGATGAGCAAAGGCCCAAGGACAGAGGCGAAGGCCCCATATGGCGTGAGCTCAGGGTCAGCAGCAGGGGAATCTGAGCACGCATGGCGGCTAAGGTCACTAGGGCAAAGGTTAATAGGAGAACTCGGATGATGGCCAGGATCGGCAACGGCAAGCCTTCACCACCCGAAGAGGGACCTCTCATAGCGTACGGGCCCCGAAAGGCTGGTGGGCCTCCAATGGGCACGGAATGAGGCCCATGAAGCAACGTAGTTGACGAAGGAGAAGTCCCAAGATGCGCTCGAAGGTCTACTTATGTATGGGAATATTCCAAAAATATCCCCATACCATCGAAGGGTACAATTGTAAAAGAGCACCTCCATGTACAATGACCTATAAAAGGGGGAGGAGAACACCATGTAATAGGTAGTTTTTGATTGTTGAAACCCATCTATGAAACCCTGATTCTGTGGGCAACACCTTCATTGCGTTATCTTGAGCATTGCCTCTGGCCCCTCGCCGAAGGCCCCCTACTTCCACTTTACTTGACGGGAACCGCTTCCCAACAATATGGTTTCTAATTTCCGTGTTTTTGTATAATTAAAATTGTATACCTCTCTAACTCCCTTAATCACAGCATGCAATGACACATGAAACTGACCAGTCATGGTGGGGAATAAAATAGCCGGAGTACAAATTGCCTATCAAAGAATTGCGCACGCCTAGCCCTGGTCCTAGTGACCATGGCTCATAAAGCATTGAATACAAGAGCAAGAAGCTTATACAGATGTTGCAAAAGAAATCTCATGGAGACGAAGGGGATGATCTAGACTACGATCCATCGGTAGATGTCGAACTACAAGGACCTCATGTAGAGCCACAAGAGCATCCGATCCTAGATCCAACTGAAGATGTGGAACAACAACGACTTGAGGTACAGTACTGCACATTAAGACAACATTTGAGTGCATCCTGCTAATATATAATGTGAGTTCTTGTCCTCGATAGGTACTGCTAGTGCAACTTCATTTGGAATTTAACAAGGATAAAAGGAAAGAACCCGCTACGTTCGCACCGATTTCTTCAATGTCACAGATGTCTGGTCAGGATAACAAGAGATGGGCCCAACATGATAGGCACGTGTTGCACATAGAGGTGCATGCGATACACTAGGTCAGGAGGAAGGTAGAACCCTTGGAGCCAACTACCATAACCGACATATATACTCAGCAGCGCATGCAGTGTGGTTGTCAGGGAGAAGGTGCCTATCACATAAAAACATTAGAAGGACGTCCCTGGTCACCTGAAGACCTATGTGTGGGAAGAGTTGAAGAGGAGGTTCATGCACCCAAGAGGCCATCGGTTAAGATCTGATCAAGGCATATGTTCTAGGAACTTGTGGTAAAGCCCATCACCAGTTCAGGTGGATGCTCAATAACAATTACATCAAGAATGGGAAGGAACCTTTCGGTGAGTACATATTCATCACACCTCGGATTTGGGAAACATTCATCAAAGAGCGAACAAGCGAAGAAGTGAAGTCCAAGGGCGAGAAGCTCTCCGCGCTAGTGAAGAAGAACATGTACCACCACCACTTGGGCACTGCAGGGTACTCTACTAAGAAAAAGATATGGTGGGAGGAAGAAAGGGCGGCAGCAAAGATTGGACTGTCGATAGAGTACGAGAGCCTTTATGAGAGGACAAGGGTATACCTCAAAGCCCGCAAGCCAAAACGGTTATAGGAGGGGTGGATGAAATTCAATAAGACACAGACTGAGCAGGCGGAGGCGAGGATCTTAACGGTCGCTGTGGTAGAGCAAAGCGAGTTGTTCAACCCTAGCAAAGAGAGGGACCAGCTCTTCGAGGCACAAGAAAACCACGTGCACCATGACGAAGTTCAAGGTATGTCCTCAAGAATGGGCTGGAGGGACGTGTATGCTTGGTCATCTGATGTGACCTCATGCGGGATGAGGCAGAGATACATGGAAAGGCTCGTACATCAAGCTCGCAAGGACACAATGAAGGAGATGGTGATGGCCGAATTGTAGATGTATTCATGACCAGTGACCCAAATGGTGTAGAGGAGGTTGCAGTTTCTACGCATGGCTGGCATCACAAGTGCAGGACTAAACACTAGTCCCAGTTGGGAAATCCCTTCAGTCCTGGTTTCCCAACCGGGACTACTAATTTAGGACTAAAGGCCCCTCCTTTAGTTCCAGTTCAGGGAACCGGGACTGAAAGTAGACCTTTAGTCCTGGTTGCTATTACCAACCGGGACTACATAAGCCTCCTGACCTTGCCTCGGGGCTGGCACGTTTAGTCCCGGTTGGTGTTTCCAACCGGTACTAAAGGTGCCTTTTTTCCTTATCTTTTTTTTTCTTTTATGGTTTCTCTTCAATTCAATTCTTTTTTGTTTCAATTAGCTTTTCATATATACAAATTCTACGCTGCTAATATATGTCCATATATATGTATAAGTTTTCATTCGAGCATTATACATAAATAACACTCTAAAATGTATGAAACTATACAAATATTTCTAAAGCTTGTACATGATATGGAATATGTACATAAAGTAACAAAAAGCTTGTACGCGTTTCCTTTGGATTACATTCAATCCGAATCTTCATCATAGCTAGGAGATATTCTTTTTCCATCATAGTGGTACGCGCCATTGGGATTTATGACCTGGTCATTAAAAAATCTTGCTAATGACTCTTTAATTGCTTTAATCTGGTTACTTCGTATGCCCCTTTGCTTCAACCATTCACACTTCAAATCAAATGAAAGGAAAAGCATGAATATATATGATTATATATATCAAGACAATGGTAATAAATAAATTGTGTATATTTTTTACGTACTTTGAGGACCTCTTCACTTGTTTTCAATGAGTACTACATGAGGAACTCGCAAACATAGTATCCACATAAGTTGTTCCCCTCTTCCTGCTGTAGACACCACTTTACGATAATAAGATTCATCGTCAACCGATGAAGCATGGTAATAATGAATTGAACTAAATAAAGATGCGGGGAACTAGCTAGTCCTTATGGAGTATTTGACTATATCCAGAGGCACCTTCCAATCACCACGGTGTTTCTTAGTGAACTTAGCCCAAGCATTTCCCAAGAAAACAAATAAATGGAGTTATTCCCCATGATATCAATAAAATGGCATAAGAGGTATAGTGTGCGAGACCAAAATTACCTGTAGAGAAGATCTACAATATCTTGGTACAATTTTTTGGGTTTTCTCAGTGATTCAAAGATTTTTATACGACTTTTGGGCAGATCAATGACCACTAGTTACCAGTGAAAGCTGCATGTTTATTTATGCGCAGGCATAACTCATTAATTAAAGTCAACATGGAGTAAGCAAAATAAAATGTGCACAAGACATTAATACTCACTCAAAGTTGTAAGGGAGGAGTATCATTGTCTTGTCATGTTGTTTATCTAAGAACCTCAACATATTCTTCTCCACTTGAGGTCGCCATTTAGTAATAGGAGTAATATTGTCCTTGAATATGGTATATGGATCCATGAAACCAACATTAGTGATCCCTCTATTTTTGAGGTTCAGCATCTCATGTCTGCATATATATACTACAAAAGAATATATATATAGTGTGAGGATAATTATATATACAATAAGCTAACATGCAAGTGACTTTAATTATAGAAAGAATCACTTACAGACACCAGTGGCTGAGGAGAGATTTGTTAAGAGCTTCCTGGTGGATTAGTTGGTGTAATTCATTAAACTCAACATGTATAATTTCATCACCATGGAAGTAATGCTCCTGCTTAACTCTGATAAGAAGCCACTGCTCGTGCCTACTACACGCATCTAAGTACCACTGGTCTAACAAGTACAATTGCATACCCAGTGATGGCCAGGACAAAGGTTTGGCAAGACTCCTGCCATACTTATAGATCTTCCATTGATCAAAACACTCCATTGGTGGCGACGATGCTCTCCCTGTGACCAGGTCTTCTATTGTGAGACCTATTGTATCCATCAAGATAGTGAGTTGCTGCAAATCGATTGGACCACCTTGTACTTTTGTACCATCATCGTCAACAACTAGCGGGGCAACTAATTGCAAAGATTGTTGTCCGAGCTGTGCAACATCTTTCCCTACTCTCTTTGTTTTTTGCGCCGCCATATATGACTTGGTGAGAGAGTGCTGATAGTCCAATATTGGCGGGGGCTTACATCGATCACGTAACTTTTTCTTGTGTTGGGAGACTTTTTTCCTTAGTTCATGTTGAGGTAGGAACATTGGCTTCTGCTTCTGTCGCTTCGCTTCACACTTCTTTTTTAAACCTTCAAAGAAATCACTCACATCATTTGCTACCGTAGCTATTGATTCCTCTTGAGACTTTTCATAAGGTAGCTTCTTAGGAGGGGGCTTTGTTTTATGGGTGGCTTTCTTCTTCACCGGGGACTTCCTCGGGGGCATGGAGGACCACCTCTTATTCCTCTTGGGCGAGGGAGGTAGAGGAGGGGGAGACTGCCTTGGAGGAGATGGAGACCGCCTTGGAGGAGATGGAGATGGAGATTGAGATGCAGCCATGCCATGGAATGCATCATCGTCTGGAACATCCAGATGATCTGAGGATGGAAGAACTCGACTTAGGATGGGGGACCTGTGAGTACAAAAATGATTGAGCGTATGTAAATGGTTTTTACGAGAAGCCAATTGAAAATGATTGAAAAACTATTTCGTTCACTTTCATCCGCACCTATGATGAGGTAGTTGAGGAGGAGGCGACGGTACCTATTGGCGGTCCTTAACTCTCATTTTCAACCACCAAATAACACATAAAATAAACTCATATGAACACCAAACTTAGAATTAGGGCTTATAACTACAAGCTCCACAAGTTTTGGTGATTCATCATTTGTAGGAGGACATGTCGGAATAACATAGAAAATGTGCCCAAAGTACATGAGAAACACAACAAAACTGGCATCTGACATGAGCCCAAGGGATAGGGCCCACTTACCAGGCAAATCATGGACCAGTCACGAGGAGAAAAAAGCCCAAAACATGAAGCAAACCTTCTCCAAATGGTGTCAAACTTTATAGAACCCATCTAGAAGCCCAAAGAAGGCCACCCACCGAAGCTGGGCTCATTTGGGCCTAGTTGGGGTGCGGCAGCACCCTAGGTGCACCCGCACCAACACTGGCTCACCTCGGGCCCAGTTTTGGCACGGCGGTGCAATCAAAGCAGAGGAGGGCAGTGCGGGGTGGATTTGAGAAATATTCCTCCTGGAAACCGCCCTTTGGGTGCTATAAAAGGAGAGAGAAGGCTCCCATTCTGACAAAAAACACAACAAGAAAGAGTGTTACACCACATTTGATCATCAATCCAAGGGCTTAGGCCCTAGCTAGCTAGAGTTGAGTAGTCGGGAGAGATGTGAGGGAGAGTACGGGGAAGCGCCAGACTTGTCGGCAGATTCCTCGAGCTTGTACCTCGACAAACACCTATACCTACACGGATTCATCCACTAAGTTAGTGTTCATGGTTCATTTGGTAAGAAAGTCTTTTTGTTAGTTAAACTTTACTTTTATTTGCTTGCAAGTTCGTCGTCCATTCTTGTAGAGAATACTCTAGTAGACGGCCCTGATAGAGATGGATAACCCTGATCGATGCTAGAGTAGTAATCGATAGCGTAGACGTGGTGTCTGGGCTAGAGGTTACCTTCATTTGCCTCATTCCCCATGGTTGAGGGGTAGGCGGCAGGTGTTGATAGCCCTATTTGTCCCTTGTAATCCCCCATGTTCGGGTTCGGCGTAGAGCTACTGGCCGGCATCACTTGGCAGACCAGGTGCGATCCGATGCCCGAAGTAAGCAAGTATAAGTATAGATTTTCTATCCAAAGACCCTAAAACCATAGGAATCCATCTCTACCCTATCTAGCTCTATCCTTGTGTTATCCTTGGATGAACTAGCTAGAAGAGTACACCCATTCCCTGTGGAAAATACGATACACCAAATACTTCCGGGCGAAGTGCTACAACAGTAATTCCGTGCGTTTGCTGATTCTTTCTGTTTGCATTAAGAAATACAAACAAGCATTTCTAGCACAATTGTCATGGAACAGTTGCTATATTTTCTGCGAACCTAGTTCATCCTCATATATTTTATCTTTCTTTTCATAAAAAAGAGTATTTCTTTTATCTTTTTTCACTAAGAAGCCAACTTCAACTCTAAACCTTACCGCTTCAAAGGACAAGTTCCCTGAGCCATCACCTTTTCAAAACCAAACCATTCATTTGGCTGTGAACTCCACCCTGGCTTAATAGTGATGGTTCGGGCACAACCCTTCTCCGGGAATGATAACGAAGACCCATGTAATGACCTACGAGAGTTTGAGGAAATGTGTTCATGCCTGAGCGTCTCTGGCATGACACAAGAAACTCTAAAGTGGAAATTGTTTCCCTTCTCTCTCAAGGGGAAGGCGAAGCAATGGTACACTCATGCCTCAAAAAGTACAAATGGGGATTGGGATGAACTTAAATACAAGTTTTTCCTTGCATTCTTCCCTATATCTCATTACATCTCTCTACCAAGGGTGGTCCTCGACTTTGAGCAGTACGAGAAGGAATCCATAGGTGTAGCCTAGGCCAGTTTTTAGAGTTAATACACTCTGGCCCAGACATGTTTTTACCCGACAACATGTTGCTGTGTTTCTTTTGTTCAGGTCTCGACATGGAGTCTGACCTATGCATTGATGTGACTGTCGGAGGCCATTTTACACACAAAACTATGATGAAATAACTAAAATTCCGTGAAAACTTCCTAGACACACACACTTCTTCTATCATAAGAACCAAACCCTTCTAGGCAAAAGTCATGTCAACCTTTGTGGAGCCCTCATCAGCCGAATCCAAACCCGTACCATCCTTAGATTCAACTCATGAGCCCTCGCCCGAACCACGAACATAGAAGGAAAGAGTAATTCATCTTTCGGAGTTCCCTATCAAATTCGAGGATTATGGTAATACCTCGAACCATTCTTAGCACGAAAAGCACGCAACAAAAGAAGTTCCCACAAGGTAGAACCATCGAAGGAATGGTTAATGGAAGTGAAACGCTCTTCCAAAGCAATTTGGATTCTTTCACCCTCCACGACAGTGCCTTGCTCGTTAAGCAGAACTATCATAGAGGCCCTTCACAATCGCACAGTCAGGACTAGTATCATATCAGAATACCTTACGGAGACCCTTTTGGGCAACATGCTGCTAGTCTCGACCAACAAGCCCTTCAAAGGTTCCACGGGACTCATCTTCGAGTGTTGTTGGGTTGCAAGGGGAGGGCCAATCACAGTAGACAAAACCGAGTTTCATTTAGATTTCCACATCTTTGCCATCCTCGATTTTGATCTTCTCATAGGCTACCCTTTTGAAAAACTCTTTCAAGAAAAATCTTCCAATGGGAGCCTTAATGAAAAGTTTGGGAAAACTGCTTCTGCCACACCTATCTCTCGCCCAGAAATCCCAATGGCGAAGCATCTTCCCAACCATGACCCGTTCGAGGAGGTGAAGTTCGTATCCCCGTTTGTTTCATCGAAGCCTTCTTCTCATCCTTGTGAAATAGAACGTCCATCACCACCCTCACTCGAACCTAAACCATGTCCCTCTGGCCATCAAAACGTTGTTCTCGATAGTGGTTGAGATTCAACCTTGTTTCTACATAATGTATCTTTTGAAAAAGAAAACCTCTATGCCATGGACAATCCTATAGCACTGACTCTAGACACCAAGGAGAAGGATTCCACGGATGAGCATGAAATCTTCTGTTTTGAAATCCCTCAAAATTCATGCTCACTTTTAGAGTCTCCAGAGTTTATCGCTCTTGTTACCATGTGCTTCTATGAGGATCCAAATCTCCTCTTAATCCTCATTCACAAACTCTTTAGAATGATGGTTGTGGATGCTTTTGTTTATCACAAATATTGCAAATCCTGTAGTTGCACTATGGTACTAACCTTGCAGCTTGAACGATAATGCTCAATACTTGGTGGTGAACTTGGGAACTACACCACCATTGGTAGCTCCAAGATGAAGTTCCTGCGGTCAAGCTTATGACCATAAACTAAGTACTGCTGGGAGGTACCCTGGATTATCATATAAAAAATAATAAAAACATTTCTTGTCAATAAGAGCAAGAACATGCTATCAAGATAGTATGCACCTTCGGGTATTCTTGGATGCTAACCCTTTCAGGTTAAGAACAAGAAGAACAAAGGGACATACGATGGTCGAGAACATGAAAGCTGCATAAACTATACACTTTGATGTTCTTTGGTGATGGAACACACTCAAAAGGAGACCCCAACATCGCACACTTGGTCTTCACACAAAAGTCAAAGTGAGGGGTCAGATGGTGAGAGTCTCACCACAAGTTCCATACACACTAAAGACCATCTTGATAAAAAAAATAATGTCAGCTCTGCCTTGCTAAAAAAATATATATACGATATAAAAAAAAGAGAAAAATAGAAAGCTGAAAAGAAAAAAAAAGAGAAAAAAAGAAATGAAAAGGAAGAAAAAAATATAAAAAGAGAAGGAGAAACTGCATTATGCATATCCAAGCAAGAAAGATTCTCCTCTTCTATACCTTTGCTGCATACCACCAATGCCCATGGTCCATGCACACTAAACCGTGTGTGCGGCCTAGCCTTGTTGCTCACCTGAGTTGAACCACATGCAATCAAGCCACCACTGTAGCAACTTTAAAAGCTTCATTCACATAAGCTGCCGGTAAGTATACTTAGGTATGTAAGGATATTCAATGTTCACCAACACCATTACTCATATTTGTCACCATAAGAATAAAACTTGCTCATACAAATTCATGCTTCCCTTGTTTATGTCATATGCTCTAATTTGGCTGCATTCATATGGTGCATTCATAGGTCTTTTTAAATTAAGCATGGTGCTTAGGTTAAAATGGCCTCTTTAATAAAAATTAGACAAGGTGTTTAATCTTGGTTAATGAACTTTGAGTTACTATTTTCATAAACAATGAAAGTAATCTATGATGGAGATAAATCAAGGCTAGGAATATACTGCAAGCTTTACTTTACCCTTACTTGAGTTATACTAAAAAATAAAAAGTTGGGTGAACAAATAAACATAAAATAAAATAATAAAATAATAAAACAACAATAATAATAAGATTTAGGCTCCCCGGTGTTTTAGCTGGTAGAGCCCTTGTTTGTTTCCATCTTTGTTTCTTCTTTGTTGAATAAACTTGGTATAAGAATTAGTGTGGGTGAGATCTCTCAAGCATAATGAACACACATTCGAGATCTCCCACCAACACGTTGCACAACATCGAATGATCTAGCATGCAAGAAGGACAGGACATATGGCTCCAGAGAGGATTGGCTAAACCTCTAGTTTAGCCAAACCACCTCTGAGTACCTTAGCTCCTTCTTCTTCAATGTTGGTTTGTGCAACATTACCCTCAACTCTCCCACATTTTGTTGTTTTAAAATTAAACTAATTAAAAATGCAAAATATTTTGACACTCGATCTCCATGCTATCCTTTGATCAAATTTGCATACTCTTTATTCCTCGCTGATATTCCTATACTTGTGAACAATTCATCATAGGGACCCCATTTTATCTAAATAATTGGAATATGTGATATAGTAGGATGAAATGAACCTTGCTCTCTCATGCAAAGTACCTGGGATTTATTTTATAAAAGCAAAATTCAAATAGCATGCTCCTCAATGATATTCAAATTCCTACTAGGGTCATATCCAGTTATACATGTTTGAACCTTCTACATATGCTACTTGCTATTGCATTAAGTTTCGTCAAGTCTTGTTGACCCTTGTTGAGAAAGTTATCATGCTTCCAAGATCAGGATCAATTACACACCACATATACATGTTGCTCCTACACTGGGAGTACACAAAAACATAATTTCATTTAGATCCACCAAAAATTCTGCTCCTACACTGGGAGTAGACAAAAAATATGTTTGTTAGGCAAATACTCCATGTTCTAAAAAAATAATGATCTCTCTCTAAATATGTGGTTTAGAAGAAGAGACATGGGCTATGCAAAAAAGCTTAAAAAATATAGACACATGAAGGTCCAAGTACAAAAATAAAAAAATATGGGCACATGAAGGTCCAAGTACAACACGAAAAAAAATTATGAGCACATGAAGGCTCATATATTAAAAAAAGAGAAAAGAAATAGCTATGTTCTCAAAATAAAAACTAAAGAGAGAGATCAATCATGTTAAAGGAGTATAGCATTAGTTTATCTTAATCCACACACATTCACATCTTGATCTACAAGTATGACATCTTTCTCCTCGGATCCGAGTTTTGACTTTACAATATATGCAATACAAGTATGTTTTCATACCTTCCCCTATCTAAGCTCCACAAAAGCCTTATTAGAAGTAGGAAGGAAGAAGGCAAACATTATGATATGCCTTGGTGGTGATCCAAGAGAATCATTCGAGGAGCAATGCTAAAATTACATTTTTCAAAATCAAACAAAACCCAAGTTTCTAAGTACAGTGGCGTAAGGGGATTTGAATCCATGCTGTTCCATTATTCAATTACTCAAGATAATATGGTAGACAATCCAAAGTTCACATGTTAAGGTGAAGTTTTGAATAACTTGTATGCAGATATCATATCAAGGAGATGACCCATCTTAGTCCTTAAACTTTACTCGAGGATGAGCAAAGGGCTAAATGTGGTGGGGCTTGTTGGTGGTCCTTAACTCTCATTTTCAACCACCAAATAACACATAAAATAAAATCATAAGAACAACAAACTTTGAATTAGGGCTTATAACTAACAAGTTCCACAAGTTTTGGCGATTCATCATTTAAAGGAGGACATGTCGTAATAGCACAGAAAATATTCCCAAAGTATACGAGAAACAAAACAATACAGACATCCGACATGAGCCCAAGGGACAAGGCCCACTTACTAGGCAAATCAGGGCCTAGTCACGAGGAGAAAAAAGCCCAAAACCCAAAGCAAACCTTCTCCAAATGGCGTCAAACTTGACAGGACCCATCTAGAAGCCCAAAGAAGGCGACCCTTGGGCCCAATTGGTGTGCGCTTGCACCACCACTGGCTCGCCTTAGGCCCAGTTTTGGCTTGGCATTGCAATCAAAGCGTAGGAGGGCGGTGCGGGGTGGATCCAGGGAATATTCTTTTGGAAACCGCCCTTTGGGTGCTATAAAAGGATAGGGAAGGCTCCCATTCTCACAAAAACACACCAAGGAAGAGAGCTACACTACATTTGAGCATCACTCCAAGGGCATAGGCCCTAGCTAGCTAGAGTTGAGTAGTAGGGAGAGATGTGAGGTAGAGTACGGGGATGCGCCGTACTTATCGGCAGACTCCCTGAGCTTGTACCTCGACGAACACCTGTACCTCCATGGATACATCCACAAAGTAAGTGTTCATGGTTCTTTTGGTAAGAAAGTCATTTGGTTAGTTAAGCTTTACTCTTATTTGCCTGTGGGTTCGTCGTCCATTCTTGTAGTGGATACTCTAGTAGAGGGCTCTAATAGAGACGGATAACCCAGATCGACGCTTGAGTAGTAATTGATAGCGTAGACATGGTGTCTAGGCTAGAGGTTACCTTCATTTGCCTCGTTCCCCATGGTTGAGGGGTAGGTGGCAGGTGGTGACAGCCCTGTCCGTCCCTTGTAATCCCCCACGTTTGGGTTCGGCGTAGAGCTACAGGCCGGCATCACTTGGCAGACCAGGTGCGATCTGGTGCCCGAATTAAGCAAGCGTAAGTAGAGTTTATCTATCCAAAGACCCTAAAACTATAGGAATCCATCTCTACCCTTGCCAACTTTATCCTTGTGTTGTCCTTAGACAAACTTGCTAGAAGAGTACACCCGTTCCCTATGGAAAATATGATACCTTGAATACTTCCGGGTGAAGTGCTACAACTGTAAGTCTGTGCACTTCCAGATTCTTTCTGTTTGCGTTAAGAAATACCAACAGTACCCAAGGCGATGCCCTAGGAATAATGATGTAGCGCTTGCACCATGCACCATACAATGAATGAATGCTCTACTTGTCCTAAAGTCTTTTCCCCATCACCTCCAAGAAAGTCAAGTTCCACTTCCCTATAATCTTTGACAACTCTATCCACCAAGACACTAAAATAGCCAGGTGGAATCGGATTACCATGGATTCTTGGTGTGTTGTTAGGGTCCATAGGAGAAACAACACCAGTAGCCACCACAACTGTGATATTCCCCACAGGAATGTGCAGCTCACATGGCGTCATCTTCTCAGTGATGTCATCCACGGAGAAGCGTTGCAATGCGTCATCATCTTGATTTGGGAGCTCCGTGGAAGCGCAACTGCTTCTCAGCTGAGGCGGGCTAATGTTGACTGTCGGCTTCGATGTTGACTACCTTTTGCCACTCAATGCTAGTTCCACTTGTCATTTGATTTCCTCTTGCATTCTCGCTTCTAAGTCTTTTTCTCGCTCCCGTGATTCAAGCACCACATTCTCCAACCTGTGGAGCCGCTTTGCCTCCTTGTCCTTCCTTCTCTGGCGGCTTCTGTAGCTACGGGCGTCCTGAGGGAAGCCATGCTGCCATGAAATCAACCCTTTGCCTCGCGTTCGCCTAGGTGTTTAGGAGTCTCGAGGGCGTACGTTAGCTCATCCTTCTCTCAGTTGGGTTTGAACGCACCACTGGTACAAGCATCTATAGTATCAAAAAGTCTTCATGCTACTCTTTTGATTGTTTCACCAACAACCGTCATCCCGGTCTCTAGGTCTAGTTTTTCCCCTTGCGCTAAAAACCAATTCTTGGAGCGTTCAGGCCAATCGATTGAAAATGGTATGATCCCTTTGGCAAGCTGTCTGATACCATTTTTTCCAACCTAGGAATGGCACTCCTGTAGCCACCTAATCCCATTCTATGATGGTATACCTTTTGTCGCGCATTCTCTTGGTTTGTTCTCACCCGTGCCTCACTCTCTTATGAGGTCTTGTACCTCACAAATTCATCCCAGTAGGGCCTCAACTTTCTATATGGGCCATCAGTGAAATTTGGAGTGAGGTTCTTCTTGATAAAGTCATTTTATAGATTCTTCTTCTAGGTCTAGAATTGTGTGTCCATCTTCTTCATAGCCCAACTCTTAGCTAGTTCTTTTAAATCATCATTTACTTAGAGCTCGAAATGTGCAGTGATTTCATTCCAAATAACCGTCTTGTCTAGATCAAATACAAAACTAATATGAGGAGCATCCTTCTTCATTTTCCATTCATGGGCGCTAATCGGGAGCTTGTCCCTAACAAGAAACCCATAGTGATTTATGAATTTCTTTGCATTCTTTTTTTGGCAGAAGTGGTTCGCCGGTATTCATATTGACTTCTAAGATTATGTAGCGGCCCTCCAACGGTTTTGCCGGGCCTCTTACATTTCTACTTTTCATCGATGTTGATCCAGAGGGCTACGTACGTAGAAAAACAAAGATTCAGTAATATATACAAATGGAATTATGTTTAATTTCATATATATAAGAGATGCTTGATTATTAACAAATATACCTCGCTAGTATTTTCTTGCACAAGATTTTCCTGCTCATCATCAAAATTTAAGTATTGACTGCCATCATCGAAATCCAGGTTATCGGTCTCGGTGGGGCCATATTGAGTAGTGCTGGTGCCGGCACTAATAATTTCCATCATGGCCTCACTCTGGTTGTCGTCTTGTAGGTCGGCCATCTTAATTAATTGCCAGAACTATATATAATCAAAACCATAGTAGTCATGCATATGCATATTAAATGGATCGATCAGGGGCTTAATCTTAAATAACTATATACTTTAGGGTTATTATTTGCGCCGAGCTCTGGTTAGGGTTTGCATGCACGGAGTTCGATCAGGATATTAGGGTTTGGAGGAGCGAATCGGAGCTCAGCCGGGTTATGGTTTGGAGCGGAGCTCGATCAAGATATTAGGATATCAAACATTGGTGTATGTATATAAATATATCAAAATTCTTGTCACACTAATAATGTCAATATATCAAAAATCAGATATATACCAAAAATCATAGAACTAATAAAGTGAATCTTTTCAATTATGAAGATATTCAAATATATATTTCTTCAATATTATTTTCTACAACTATACTGTTTAATTTTCTATATTGTATTACTGTATATATATACACTCTATAATTTTATATGCCAAAAAAATAATATGCACACATACACTCATCCACTCACACACACACACAACACACAGTACTCAGACATAGCATGATGTACACTAACTCACTCCGGCAAGGATGGGCCTCAACACGGAGAGGATGACGTTAACGTATGGCGACTTTGGCAAGGACGAGATGATGTGGACGCAGGGCCTGAGCGGGTGCTGGATGGTGGAGAGGGGGTCGCAGATGACGGCGTGCTGTGATCGACGAGCAGGGCATGGGGATGGCGGCGAAGAAGAAGAGGTGCAGTGGTGCTGCTGGATCCGACGATGACGAAGGCGGAGTGGCCGCATGCATGGTCGGGGTCGAGGACGGGGCCGTGGCATGATGAAGTGAGGTTGGCGAGGGCACAGTGATGATGACGATGGCGTGGAGACGGCGGCAAAGAAGATCGAGGCACCTCTAGATTCGGTGGTGTTGGGACAAAGGCGGAGCGCGGCCGCACATAGTCAGGGTCCAGGGCCGCGGCATGACGAGGCAATGCTGGCGGGGGCGCGGTGATGATGACGAATGGCGTGTGGACTACAGCGGTGAAGAAGAGGCACGCAGTGTGGCTGGATCTAGCGGCGGGGACGAATGCGGAGCGGTCACATGGTAGGGCTCGTACTAACGTTAATAATTTGGTTTTTCATCACACATTGTCCACATGCGAGACAGGAAATCCACTGTCAAGCAGAAATTCATTTAAACCGTAGAAAATATGAAAATATGACAGAAAAATCTGAAGTCACAATTATTACATGATAGGTCTAATACACACTAATAAACATCACCATATCAAGTGGGAACAGCAGTGAACTTCTTGACGTATGCCCCTTGGTTATGATCGTGCCGTAACCATGGAGTGTCCTCATTATTTAGCAGGATGCTTGGGTCATTGTTCATATTGAAGGGCAGAATTCTATCATTCTTTTCATAATCTTCTGACATGTCTGACTTGTCCTCGATTCTCATGATGTTTCTTTTCCCTGAAAGAACTATGTGGCGCTTTCGCTCATTGTCTAAGTTGTTGTTTTTCCCTTTCTTTGGTTTCATAGACATGTCCTTCACATAGAACACATGATACACATCTTTGGCTTGGACGAATGGTTCATCTCCGCACCCAAGATTGTTGAGGCCCACTATTGTCATTCCGTACTAATGGTCCACTATTACCCAACCTCTGGTCACCTTCAGCCATTCGCACCAAAACAAAGGGACCTTAAAAGAAGGTCCATAGTCTAGTTCCCATATCTCCTCTATGCGGCCATAATAGGTTTCCTTATTCCCATTCTGGTCTGTGGCATCTATGCGGACACCACTATTTTGGTTGATGCTCCTTTTATCTTGGGCTATCATGAAAAATGTATTCCCATTTATCTCGTACCCTTTGAATATCAGGATATGCGAAGATGGTTCCCTAGAAAGCAAGTATAGCTACTCATCAAGACTATTGTCACTATTTTTGCAACCAACCGCTGAAAAGTTTCCATGTGCCAATGTGTAATCTAGGCTTCAGTCTTCCCCGAGAATTTGGATCGTACAATGTCCTTGTGTACATCGATATACTAATCCACCAAGGAGGAGTTTTGTAGAACTGTGTAGTGTGCTTTATGGAAATAATCGTCCTCCATACCATTATATGATTTCCTCCCTAGTGTTCCCATTCCACTTAATCTGCCCTCATGTCACGATTCAGGAGTACCAATCAGGTTGAGGTCAGGAATAAAGTCAACACAGAACTCAATGACCTCCTCTATTCTGTAGCTCCTGGAGATGCTTCCTTCTGGCCCAGCACGGTTGTGAACATATTTCTTCAGGACTCCCATGAACCTCTCAAAGGGGAGCATGTTCTACAGGAACATAGGACCGAGAATACTAATCTCTTTGACTAGGTGAACGAGGAGGTGCGTCATAATATTAAATAAGTATGGCGGGAACACCAACTCAAAGCTGACAAGACATTCGACCACGTCATTCTGTAGCTTTGCTAGATGCACTAGATTGATTGCCTTCTGAGAAATTGTGTTGAGGAATGAACATAGCTTCACAGTGGCTAATCGTACATTTTGAGGTCGAATCCCTCTCAATGCAACTGGAAGCAATTACGTTATAAGCATGTGGCAGTCATGAGACTTTAAGTTTAGGAATTTCTTCTCTGCCACATTTATTATCTCCTTTATATTCGAGGAGAAGCCAGATGGGACCTTGATGCTGCTTAGGCATTCAAACATGCTTTCCTTCTCTTCTTTGCTAAGAGTGTACCTGGTAGGACTTAAGTAATGATGTCCATCATCTACCTTCAATAGATGCAGGTTGACTCATTCTTTCAAATACTACTGGTCCTGTCGTGCTTCCAGTGTGTCCTCAGGCAAATACTACAGGTCCTATCGTGCTTCTAGTGTGTCCTCAGTCTTCCCATACACACCCATGAAGCCTAGCAGGTTCACACAAAGATTCTTCATTAGGTGCATCACGTCGATCGTGCTACGGCCATCTAGGACTTGCTAATAGGGTAGCTCCTAGAATATGGAGTTCTTCCACATGGGTGTGTTTCCGTTAGCGTCATTCAGAACAGGTCGGCTGCTAGGTCCCTTCCCAAGGACTACTTGGACATATTGAATACATCCTCACCACTACGGTTGTCAGGCTTTGTCCGGTGCTCTGCCTTATCTTTAAAATGCTTGCCTTTCTTTCTTAGGGGGGATTCAAAGGAAGAAATCAACGATGGACAATGTACATGACCTTTCGACATTTTTTCAAATATATACTTTCAATGTCATCAACTAATGGCCTCAAGTACACATCAATGTCGTTGCCAGGTTGCTTCAGGCCTTGGATGAGCATTGGCATCATAATGAACTTCCGCTTCATGCACAGCCACGGAGGAAAGTTGTAGATACATAGAGTAATAGGCCAAGTGCTCTGATTGTTGCTCGGCTCGCCGAAAGGATTCATGCCATCGGTACTTAAACCAAACCTTATGTTTCTTGTGTTATTTGCAAACTCTGGGAATTCGTTGTCAATTGCTCTCCACTGGGACCCAACAGCACGGTGTCTCAACATGTCGTCTACCTTACTCTCTTCTTTGTACCATCATAGCAACTTTTCACACTCTTTATTTCTAAACAAACATTTCAAGCATGGTATTATAGGAGCATACCACATCACCTAGGCAGGGATTCTCTTCCTAGGATGTTATCCGTCGCCCTCAATGTCACTAGGGTCATCTCGCCTGATCTTATACCACGATTCACGACATACTAGGCATGCATCCAAATTCTCGTACTCCTTCTCGCTGTGCAAGATGCAGTCATTAGGACATGCATGTATCTTCTGGATTTCTAATCCTAGAGGGCAAACAACCTATTTTGCTTCGTATGTAGTGGCGGGCAATTCGTTATCATTCGGAAACATCTTCTTTTTGATTTTCAGTAAATCCCCAAATCCTTTGTCGGATACACCATTCTTTGCCTTCCATCGTAGCAATTCTAGTGTGGTACCCAACTTTTTCTACCCCTCTTCACAAGTTGGGTATAGCAATTTCTTGTGATCCTCTAGCATGCGCTCAAACTTGATCTTCTCCTTATCACTTTAGCAGTCCCTCTGTTCATCACGAATGGCCTGACCAAGATCATCAATGGGCTCATCTTTTGCCACTACCTCTTCTTCAGCTTCCCCCATTGCAATATCATCAAAGGCACTGTATTCAGCAAACCCATGAATAATGTTGTCATGATCGCCTTCTTCTTCTTCATCTTTTTCAATTATAACCCTCCTTTCTCCGTGCTTGGTCCAACAAATTTAGTTTGACATGAAACCCGACCTAAACAAGTGTTCATGAAGGGTCCTTGAGCAAGCATAATCCTTCACATTATTAAATAGAACACATGTGCAGCACATGAAACCATTCCACGTGTTTGCCTTGGCCACACTTATGAAATGATGCACGCCCTCAATGAACTCTTAGGAGTGGCGGTCAGCGTTGTACATCCATTGCCGGTTCATCTACATTACATGATGTACCATATCAAAAACTTGAACATAATTAATTAATATATATCCTATACTACACAACATGCATAATTAAAAGATTAAAATAATTCATCACTCAACATGATTAATTAATATCCTATATCATAGCTGTTTCACATGAGCATTAACTTATTAAAGCATTGATACAATGTAGACAATTCCAAATAGCACTAAACAAACTAAACGTACAATGCACTTCAACAAAATAAGGATTTCGCGACCAATTCCAACTAAAATAGACAAATCATTTGGCAGTTCTTCGTCAATGGGCTTCTTCTGCTGGTTCACTGCCTCTTCATGCATAGGTGCACTCTCATCAGATGCCTCAGCCGCCTCAGCTGATTTTAGCACATGCACAACATACTCTTCCCCCTAGTACCAACCTTTACATCTAGTGCCATCCCACTAGAATGAGAACAACAAATCAAGAACTTTAATCAAAATCATCATGAAAAATGGCTATAAACCATAAAAAATGCGACAAAAAAAACATACACTGTGATTCAGACACTTGTAGAAGATACGGCCCTTGTTGGGACTCTCCTTCTTCACTCTATACTCCAACACAATCTTCTGCTCACACTCACTGCACGCAATGAGAGGGAGGTCCAGCCTCAGTTGCTTAGGAACCCGATACGAGGCCGAGGAACCAGAAGCAGTCACCATCTACTCTCTATACTCATTTTCATCAAATAATATAAATTTCTCATTTTCTAAATCATGAAATTAAATGAGCTATATACTAGCAAAGAAAGGTGGATACTTGTTTAATTTTCATCAACTACTTTAAGCTTTCTTCATCTACATATGCAAACTATCAAGTGAGTTTGACCTCAAATGGTGTTTAAATTCAAAAAAATCCACCACTATTTCTAATGTAAAAAACCTTAAATTTCTCTATTCTATACCATGAAATGAGCTATAGATACTACCAATGAAAGGTGCATACTAGTTTTGATGAACTACTATAAGCTTCCTTCATCTACATATGCAAACTATCAATTGATTTTGAGCTCAAATGGTGTATAAATAAAAAAAATCCACCATTATTCCATATCTAAAATACCATAAATTTCTCTATTTCTAGAACACGAAATGAGCCATGCTAGTGATGAAACATTAGAGGATGAAGTTGGTAACCTTTAGAACCGAAGAATGGATGGAGCAATGAAGGTCTTCACCAATGCCACAAGCACGAACTCCTTCCACGAGCAAGAACAGAGAGCAAGCAGGGAGCTTGACATGGCTCGGGCTGGGGGAGGAAAAAGGGCCCGGGGAAGTTTGTAGCCTGGTACTTGTAGTCCTGGTTTGTGGTTCAACCCTGGATTATATGTCACTTTATAATCCTGGTTTGAGCCACCAACCAGGGTTAAAGGTTCAGTCACAGCTAGTAGCTCCAATCGGGACTAGAGGATGACCTTTAGTCCCAATTGGAGTGACCAACCGGGACTAGAGGTCCACTCCTACAAAGGCCTGCGGCTCTAGCCGTTGGGCAGGGGGCTTTAGTCCCGGTTGGTGGCTCCAACCGGGACTAATACACTCTTTAGTCCCGGGCCCAAATAAGGCCGAGACTTAAGCCAAAAATTGATGCAAACCAAAAGTCTGTTCTCTACACTAGTGCATCGTGCTGCCACATACACAGCCGCATGAAGGGTAGACCACATAGGAGACCATAAGAGTCCAGAGCTTGCCGATCAACGATATCATCAAAGATACGCTGTATAGGTAGAAGATGAAAGCGATGGAGGTGGCTAGGGGAATGGCACTGTTGGGTTGCGTGTTCCAAAACAATATGATGCTGGCTGACTATGCCAGCGTGTTGGTGCAAGAACAAAGTTCACCAGGATCATCTCGAGGATGGGCTCGACCTGCCTACTCTAGATGGGATACAGTACCTTGGAGACGCCTAGAACAACTTCATACTCTAGAATCAAGGCAACATCATGTTGGATAGGATACCACAACCCTCGCCATCTCCCATGGATCACAACGATAATGAGCCAGGTAGTCCTCCATTGACAAGCAACCCACAAGAGGAAACTGCGGCACCATTCACTCCCCCACCGACAAATGATCCACTCAAGCAGACTGCACCATGCCCTTCCCCACCGACAAAGGATCCACAAGAGCAGACCACACCTCCACTCCATCAACGACACGAGATCCACAGGAGGCAACTAGTATCATCAGGTATTAAATTATGACAATCAGGTGGAATCATTTCTCATGACAAAAGCACCTAACAATGTTCTTGCCAAAAAAAATCCAAAAGCATAATCGAGGGTATTAGATTCAATTATAACCCCCACAGCAACATTGTTATAAAATCGAAGTTATTGGATGTAAAAAAAATTATTCAGAAACTACAGTTGAGCATTCCTCATAGCAGAATCTTTGATTCGGAATTACTTCTTGGGATGTTGAAACTGATTAGAACACACATGTCCTTCAGTGCTGCCATTGTGTTCTCCATCCATAGCAACCACAAGAAATAAAACATGAATTAGAATTAGCTATAGAATTACAGCAGATAATCATAACCAGGGCATATGATTCCTTCAAAGATATCAATGAAAGCTATCATATATATTCCTAGCAATGTTATTCCATGCAATATAAATTTCTGAAGCAAATAAGTCAGCATTAATGCCTTTCGTATTTTTAAAGAAGCCAGTATGTGTGTCAAAAGAAGTAGCTAACAAATTTAGTCTAATATATGATGACATAGTTCGTACTCATAGCATACAAAATAGTATAATGCATGCTCATTTGACAAAAATATGCATCGTAACAAGACTTGTAATATAACAAAGTAATAAGACATGTCTAATCTGGAGATGTGGAAAGTACTTATTGGTTGTTTCACACTGCAGGCTTTCATATTGCGAAGTAACTATTGTAACATAAGAGTAATTGATTAGGATCATAGAGAAAAAAACATTGCCATGGTTGCATGCAAAACATGCATTTTTACTCATGGGACAATACTAAATCTAGATAATTTGTACAGATACACCAATAAGACAACCAGTAAAAGAAACATATATTTATATTGCTGAATTTTCGTTTAGAATTATTCAGCCATGAAACTAGAACAGAAAACCATTTGTACTAGAAGTAACACAAATTCATAGAACAATAGTAACAGGACATTTAAAACGCATATAAATATTACCTTGGGGTTGGCTTCTCACTTTGTTTCCTTTGATTCTTGCTGGTTTTGTGACCTTGTTCCTGCCCTTGGACATCAAAAACCTCTTTATCTCATCCTTGGAGATTATCTTTATAATTTTTATTCTAACTAGCGGCACATGATGAACCCTTGAAAGCCCTAGTTTGGTTTTGGTTAATTGATGAAACCTATTGGACTAACCCTATGCCCAAGTGTGTAGATAAGTTAGGGCGGTCCAATCCAAGTGATGGAGCTGATGGTGATGACCACAAGATGGTGAACAAGTGCTTCACATTTGGAAAGGAAGAAAGAGAAAAACTAAAATGGGCTCAAGGCAAAGGTATAACCATAGGAGCTATTTTTGGTTTGGTGATCAAGAAACTATAGAGAGTGTGATCACATTTAGGATTGATAGGTGTACTATTAAGGAGGGAAAATCGTTTGTGATTGCGGTTACCAAGTGCCACTAGGTGAAGTCATACATGCATTTTCATTAGGACCTTGTGAGCTAATTAACAATTGAAAAAGCCTTGAAAAATGCTAACGCACGTGCACAAGTGGTGGAACACTTTGGCGTTAGTACATGTGATCAAGCGGAGAAGAAAGAATTTGAAAAGGAGAGAAGAGGGAGCTCCGGACGCTGCGGTGGAGAAGGTCCGAACCAATCGGCCTCGGTCTGGAACCTAACCCTAGCTCGGCACTATGCTAATGAGGACCGGACCATTGGAGGTTGGTCCGAACACTCGGTCCGGACTGGTCCAGATGGTTTCCACCCTCTCGGGAGCTCTCTAGATCCATCCGGACCCTGGTAGAGATTGGTCCAAACCATGGCGAATTGGCCCATCCTGACCATCTTGCCTCGGTCTGGTTGATGAGGCAGAGGCGACGTGGCAGCTCGTGAGTTAGTGAGGGAGTTCCGGACCATGGGGCATGGCCCGGACGAGGCAGCCGAACATGGTCCGGACCTTGTCACCCTCTTTGGATGCTTACTCGATCCATCCAGACCACAATGGCAATTGGACCGGACGGCGCACTATGGCGGTCCAAATGGGGAGCCCGGACGCGCGCGCAGGAGCTCGGCAAGCGCGACAATGGCTAGTTTCAAATGGTTGGAACACGTGGCAGCCGGTGAGTGGCCATGGCAGGGGTCCAGACCAGTGGTCATTGGGGCGGATGCCCCGAGACATGGTCCGGACCAGGGAGTCCGGACCCCCTGTAGTGCATAACGGCTAGTTACCCCTTGGGGTCTATAAATAGATGTTGGCCGGCTTGGGCTCATACTCTTGCACATTTTGATCAATATTGCATCCTTGTGAGCTAAGACAAACCTCTCCCACTCAATCTCTTGCTTGATTGTGCGTCCAAGTGAGTTGGGAGTGATTCCAAGTGCATTTGCATGAGTGATAGCATCTAGTGGCAATTGGGAATCATTTTCGCTGCGAGTTTCTTGTTACTCTTGGTGGTTGCCGCCACCTAGATGGCTTGGTTCAGCGAAGGAGTGTTGGCAAGATTGGTGATTGTTCTTGGCCACACCCATCAGTGATTGTGAGGGGTTCTTGCGCCTATTCCCCATGGAAGCTCAAGAAAGGTGACTCTAATACATTGCTCGTGACATTGAGTGTCCTCTTCTTGTGTTGGTTGTGAGACACCCTTTGTGGGTTAGGCATATGATGCATATTAGTGCGTGAACCTCTAAGTTGAGTGATCATCACAATGGGGACTAGCTTGCCGGCAGGAAAGTGAACCTCGGGAGAAAAACTGTGTGTCAATTGTCTCCTTGGTATTCATTGTATGCTCATTGTTGATCGCTTGCCGGTTCGGTATAACTTTCTCTATCCTCTTTTATTACTTTGTCCATAGCTAGCTCACTAGTGTAGATAGAGCAACATAGTTGAGTGTGTGCCATAGTGATCATAGACAACTAGACTTGTGGATAGGTGGCTTGCAACACTTTCATAGGGCTAGCGCAACATTCGCTTATAGCCATTTAGTTTACTAACCACTTGTCTTAAGTGTTGTTGAAGAAAGTTTTATAGGCTATTCACCCCCTCTAGCATTTTAGGACCTTTCATGTGGTATCAGAGCTGAGGTCACCTTTCTTTTGAGGCTTAACAACCTTCGGTGTCAAAATAGCTCTAATCAACAACACCAAAAGGCCCCCCAATTTGATGCCACAAACTATGGCTATTGCAAGGCAAAGATGACCACACACCTCAAGTCAATCAATATAAAGATATGGATGGTGGTGGAGACAAAATTTGAGGTTGCAAATCTAGAGCAACCAACCACGCCCGAAGAAGAAAAGCTACAAAATAATGATATTGCTCTTAGTGCCATTCGTGATGCTATTAGCCAAGATGTGTTTGAGAAAATCAAAAATTTGGAGATGGCTCATGATGCTTGGAACAAGCTAGAAGAGTCTTATGATGGCACACAAGCAGTTAAGGGTGCCAAGGAATATATTCTCCAAGAGAAATTTCCAAGCTTCAAGGTGAAGGAAGATGAGACCGTGCTGGAGATGTTCAATATGCTCCAAGTGCTAGTAAATGATCTCAAGGCACTTGGTGAGGAGGTGAAGGACAAGGACCTCTCTCACAAATTCTTGAGATGTTTACCTTCAAGGTTCGATATGTTGGTCACTATTCTTGTGAGAAGTGGTTTGGATACAATGACACCAAACCAAATACTTGGTGATGTGATCACGGAAGATGCATACCATGAAGACAATGATGAGAGTAAGAAGAGGGATGAGAAGAAGAAGAGTGTGGCATTCAAAGCCACGTCATCGAAAAGCAAGGGGAAGAAAAAGGAAGAAGAATCAAGTGAGGATGAAAAAGCAAGCACTTGTGAAGATGTTGATGATGAAGCCCTAGCCTCTTTGTGAGAAGATTTGGCAAATTCATGAAGAAGAAGGGCTATGGTGCAAGAAAGAAAAGAGATCAATCTAAGAACAAGAACTTCACAAGAAGATGCTACAAGTGTAGAAGCAAGGATCATCTCATTGGTGATTGTCCCTACAATAGCAACAATGATGATGATGACAAGAACAAGAGCAAGAAAGAAAGGAAGGATAAGAAGATGATCATCAAGAAGAAGAAGGGGGAATCATATATGGTCACATGGGATAGTGATGCTTCCTCAAGTGATGATGATGATAGTGATGATGAGAAGAATGCAAGCAAGAAGAAGGCCCTTGTAAGTATTGCTATCAACAAGCCTTCTCTCTTTGATACTCGTTCATTGACATGCTTCATGGCTAAGCCAACTAATGTACAATCCGATGATGAGAGTAGTGATAGTGAGAGTGATGATGAGCAATACTCTAGGGAGGACCTCATGGACATGTTAGAACAAGCTCATTCTTACATGGAGAAAAAGAGGAAGGAGTGCAAAGAATGGCGCAAGAAGCATGAAGCTCTTGAGCAATTTTTTGATGAGCTCAATGCATATCATGAGAGGCTAATGGAAGCCCATGAGAAGCTTGAGAAGGCTCACTCTAAGCTTGAAAAGGCTCACTCCTCTCTCCTTGAACAAAGCAAGAAGGAGCTTGTTCAAACATGCAACATAGGAGTATCTTGTAGCTCCCATTGTTGTTGCTCCCAATAACCCTATTGTAGCTCATCCACAACTACCTTTCTATACTCCTATTGTTGTTGCTCCCACTAACCCTTCTTGTAGCTCATCCACAACTACCACTTCGTCTATGAGTGATAGTCTCACTTGTGATGCCTCACTTATGGTTGAGAATGAGACCATGAAAAAGGAGGTTAATGAGCTCACTCATGCTTTGGGCATGGCCTATGGCGGTGAGGCCCACTTGCTTAAGTGCTTGGGTAGCCAAAGGTTCTCTCTTATTAAAGAGGGATTGGGCTATACCACCAAGAATGGCAAGACGACTTTTGCAACTCACAAAACTAGTTTTGTGAAGGGCAATGGCCGTTTTTGCACTAGTTGCAAGCAAGTGGGGCATATAGAGCAATATTGCAAGAACAAGATAAAAAATGCTAATGTATCCTCCGTTTGTTTTGATTTTTGCTATATGCTTACCAAGGGTACTAATGGTGTGAAGGCTAAGTTCATTGGTTCTCCCATTGTTGGCCCAAAGAAGAAGGCAATTTGGGTGCCCAAAAGCTTGGTAACTAACCTTGGAGGACCCAAGCAAGTTTGGGTGCCTAAAAAGAATTGATCTTTTCTTCTAGGTCAATTACAAAGCCGAAGGGAGGCGTTGGGTGCCTGATAGTGGGTGCACTTAACACATGACTAGAGATTCAAGAATGTTCAATTAAATCAAATCAAATGACAATAATGAGTTTGATAGTATCACTTTTGGTGACAATGGTAAAGGCAAGGTCAAAGGGCTAGGTAAGATTGCTATATCCAATGACATGAGCATATTCAATGTGCTACTACTCGAGAGCTTGAACTTCAACTTGCTATCCATAGCTCAATTGTGTGATCTTGGATTCAAATGCATATTTGGAATTGATGATGTAGAGATGATTAGTGTAGATGGTTCAAACTTGATATTCAAAGGATTTAGATATGAGAACCTCTACCTAGTTGATTTCAATGCTAGTGAAACTCAATTGTCAACTTGCTTGCTCACTAAATACAGCATGGGTTGGTTATGGCATAGAAGGCTTGGTCATGTTGGAATGAAACAATTGAATAGATTGGTTAAACATGACTTAGTCAAAGGCTTGAAAGATGTGGTGTTTGAAAAGGATAAGCTATGTAGCTCTTGTCAAGTCGGCAAACAAGTTGGAAATACACATCCTAGCAAAAGCATGATGAGCACTAGTAGAGCATTTGAGCAATGGCACATGGACTTGTTTGGACCAACCACATATACTAGCATTGGTGGAAATAAATATGGATTTGTCATAGTTGATGATTATACAAGATACACATGGGTCTTCTTCTTGTTGACAAAGTGAAGTATTTGATACATTCAAAACATTTGTCAAAAGATGCCAAAATGAATTTGATACAAGAATCAAGAAAGTGAGAAGTGACAATGGTAGTGAGTTCAAGAACACAAGAATTGATGAGTTATGTGATGATTTTGGAATCAAACATCAATTCTCGGCCGAGTACACTCCACAATCAAATGGCCTTGTTGAGAGGAAGAATAGGACACTCATTGATATGGCAAGATCTATGCTTAGTAAATACAATGTGAGTGAATCCTTTTGGGCCGAAGCTATCAACATGGCTTGCTATTGTAGCAACCATCTCTATTGCCATAGAATGCTTGAGAAGACACCATATGAGTTATTGAATGGAATAAAGCCCAACATTGCATACTTTAGAGTGTTTGGTTGCAAATGCTATATCTTGAAGAAAGGCACAAGACTAAGCAAATTTGAGAAGAAATGTGATGAAAGATTCTTACTTGCTTATTCAACTACAAGCAAAGCATATAGAGTGTGGAATAACTCAAGCAAGATAGTTGAAGAAGTCCATGATGTTGAGTTTGATGAAACCAAAGGCTCTCAAGATGAAAATGAGAATCATGATGATGTGAGAGGTCTACAATTGGTCAATGAAATTAAGAACATAGATATTGGTGATATTAGGCCAAGAGAAGTGATTGAGATTGAAGATGACAAAGATCAAGTGCTCACTTCTCCCAATATGCAAGCTAGTGGTTCTCAAATGCAAGATCAACAAGTTCCTAATTCATCTCAAGTGAATCAATCTAATGATCAACCAAGCTCAAGCAATCAAGTACAAGTGCTCCAACCAACTAGTATTGCAAGAGATCACCCCATAGATCATATAATTGGTGATATTACGAATGGTGTACAAACTAGATCAAGATTGGCTTCATTTTGTGAACACTATCCATTTGTATCATCCACTGAGCCAACCAAGATTGAAGAAGCATTGCAAGATGTTGATAGGGTTAATGCTTTGCATGAAGAACTAAACAATTTCACAAGGAACCAAGTTTGAGAATTGGTAGAAAGACTAAAGAACTACAATGTGATTGGTACTAAGTGGGTGTTTAGAAACAAGCAAGATCAAGATGGCAAAGTTGTAAGAAACAAAGCAAGATTGGTAGCACAAGGTTACACTCAAGTTGAAGGTCTTGACTTTGGAGAAACATATGCATCGGTTGCAAGATTGGAAGCGATTAGAGTATTATTAGCCTATGCTTGTGCTCACAACATCAAGCTCTATCAAATGGTTGTCAAAAGTGCATTCCTCAATGGCTACATCATTGAGGTAGTCTTCATTGAGCAACCACTCAGTTTTGAAGATGACAAGAAGCCCAACCATGTTTACAAGCTCAAGAAGGCATTGTATGGTTTGAAGCAAGCACCTAGAGCATAGTATGAGAAGTTGAGGGATTTCCTACTCTCTAAAGGGTTCAAGATGGGTAAGGTTGACACCAGTCTCTTCACCAAGAAGATAGGCAAGGACTTGTTTGTGTTGCAAATATATGTTGATGACATTATCTTTGGTTCAACCAATCAAGAGTTTTATGAAGAGTGTGGAGAAATGATGGCTAATGAGTTTGAGATGTCCATGATTGGAGAGCCTAGTTACTTCCTTGGACTTCAAATCAAGCAAATGAAGAATGGTACATTTGTGAGTCAGGGCAAGTACATCAAAGACATGATCAAGAAATTTGGATTGGAAGAAGCCATGTCATTTCATACACCTATGGGCACCAATGGTCATTTGGACTTGGATATAAGTGGAAACATGGTGGATCAAAAGTTATATCAGTCTATGATTGGAAGCTTACTCTATGTCACCGCTTCAAGGCCGGATGTCATATTTAGTGTATGCATGTGTGCAAGGTTCCATGCCTCACCAAGAGAAAGCCATTTGAAGGCAACAAAGAGAATATTGAGGTATTTGAGAGTGTTGGCATCGATGATCAACTTGCCAACATATTCACCAAGCCACTTGATGAGAAAAGGTTTTGCAAACTACGGAATGAATTGAACATACTTGACTCCTCCAACATGAGTTGAAAGCATCCCCACATGATATGAAATGCCTCTCCTTCGACTAAAGCAAAGTTAAAATTGTTTGGCATGGCATGCATATGATACTAAGGACATGTGTAGACCATCTAGCCATACCTTATATTTATTAGGCTCATTCACCCAAATCAAAAGAATTTGATGTTTATATGGTGCCACTATTGCTCCTGTGTTTGCTATGATCTAGTGGTAGCATATAACTTGTTTATGGGCTAGCAAACCTAGTGTTTAATCTAGAAAATGAGCATCAAGTGTTTAATTCAACATTGGCAAGATAACCATTGTGAGATGTGTGAAGAAGCGTGTCATTGGTTTAAACCAAGTTAAATATCTTATGCAAGTTTCCTAGTTTGAACCAAATTTGACAATAATCCTCACCATACCCTATTGATTGACTAAAACTTTCCTACCTAAAATTGGTGTACCTTTTTGTGATAAATAGATGACAAAGGGGGAGAAGTTAGTCACAAAGATATAATTGTTAAAGATACGGGGAGAGATATGACAAAGGGGGAGGATCAACTAAAATTGAGCACACTAGTAGGGGGAGCAAGCTCATGAACCTAATTGTTGCATTTGAACATGCATTCACATATGATTGATTGCATTTGCACAAGTTCAAAATTCAATATACATGCTTGTGTGGTGTATTATAGTAGTAGAACTTGTATGGTGAATTGAAATACTAGCATGCGTAGGTGATAGCTAGATATGTTGTAAATTGTTGATAAGTTTCCAAGTGGTACTAGAGCCTATGATATAATGTTGCTCTCATAAGGTATCTAGTTGTTTTTTGTGTCATTTACAAGTGGTATCCAGCTACTCATGGTGCTAAGGATGGTATAATTGTGCACTCAGATCGTATCACACTTCAAAGGTCCATTCTTTATACCTTAGCATCATTTAGTAGTCATTCACTCTCCCACGATTTCTATCTTTACATTTGTGCAATGTTTTGTACCAAATTCAACTAGCACATATGTAGGGGGAGCTAATAGCTATCAAATCAAATTTGTGTAACTTGTCCAAATTCAATCCTTGAACAAAATGCTTGGACAAGCAACTCAAGTTCAAATTGATTATATTTCATATCTTTGTGAAGGTTGTCATCAATTACCAAAAAGGGGGAGACTGAAAGCCCAAGTTTGATTTTGGTTAATTGATGAAACCTATTAGACTCACCCTATGCCCAAGTGTGTAGATAAGTTAGGGTGGTCCAATCCAAGTGATGGAGATAGATGGTGATCAAGGAGATGGTGATGACCACAAGATGGTGAACTAGTGCTTCACATTTGGAAAAAAACAAAGAGAAAAACTAAAATGGGTTCCAGGCAAAGGTATAACCATAGGAGCCATTTTTGGTTTGGTGATCAAGACACTATAGAGAGTGTGATCACATTTAGGATTGATAGCCGTACTATTAAGAGGGAAAATTGTTTGTGATTGTAGTTATCATGTGGCACTAGGTGAAGTCATACATGCATTTGCATTAGGACCTAGTGAGCTAACTTAACCCTTGAAAAAGCTTTGAAAAATGCTAACACACGTGCACAAGTTTTGGAACACTTTGGTGTTAGTGCATGTGTTCAAGGGGAGAAGAAAGAAGTTGAAAAGGAGAGAAGAGGGAGCTCCAGACCTTGCAGTGGAGGGGGTCCAGACCAATCTGCCTCGGTCCGGAACCTAACCTTAGCTTGGCACAGTGCTAATGAGCTTCGGACCGTTGGAGGTTGATCCGGATGCTCAAATGGGTCCGGATGGTTTCAACCGTCTCGGGAGCTCTCTGGATTCATCCAGACCTTGGTGGAGATTGGTTCGGACCATGGCGAGTTAGCTTGTTCGGACCATCTTGCCTCAGTCCGGTTGAAGAGGCAGAGGCGACGTGGCAGCTCATGAGTTGGCGAGGGAGCTCCGGACCATGGGGCATGGTCCGGACGAGGCCGGACTCGGTCCAGACCCTGTCACCCTCTCTGGATGCTTACTAGATCCGTTTGGACCGCAATGGCAATTGGTCCGGATGGCACACTGTGGCTGTTCGGACGGGGAGTCCAGACGCGCGCGCAGGAGCTCGGCAAGCGCGGCAACGGCTAGTTTCAAACGGTTGGAACGCGTGGCAGCCAGTGAGTGGCCACTGCAGGGGTCCGAACCAGTGGTCATTGGTCCGGATGCCCGAGACATGGTCCGGGGCAGGGAGTCCGGACCCCCCGCAGTGCATAACGGCTAGTTACCCCTTGGGGGTCTGTAAATAGATGTTGGCCGGCCTGGGCTCGTACTCTTGCATATTTTGATCAATATTGCATCCTTGTGTTCTAAGCCAAACCTCTCCCACTCAATCTCTTGCTTGATTGTGCATCCAAGTGAGTTGGGAGTGATTCCAAGTGCATTTGCATGAGTGATAGCATATAGTGGCACTTGGGAATCGTTTTCGCTGCGAGTTGCTTGTTACTCTTGGTTGTTGCTGCCACCTAGATGGCTTGGTGCAGCGGAGGAGTGTTGGCAAGAAAGTTTTATTGGCTATTCACCCGCCTCTAGCCCTTTAGGACCTTTCAACAATCCCTCTAATAATGTTAGGCTCCATAATTGTATTTGTTTTTTTGTTCATCAAAGCTACCCTGAAGATTGCCTCCATGTTTGCCTTCAGCCTGTGTCGCATTGATCTACCTTTTAACCCTCTTTTGGAGAGGAGTATCCACAGTGTCATTTTGCTAGGTTCCACCATGGTTCCTGGAGATGTAACAATTGCTCCAGAGTGAAAATTCTCTGTAGTGGTTGTACGTTGGTTTCGAGGTCTCGATACTTCAGTGGCTTTGAAAGTTTCACTGCATTGAAGGCAAGAAATGTTGCAATCTAGATACTCTATCGAATGTTTGTTCTTTTTCTTGCAACTTGCACATGCTGTCCAGAACGTTCTACGTTTGCGCTTTGCACGAAATGGACCAGGAACTGTATTGTCAGGAGCAGCAAGGGCACAAACAATAATTTTTCTGTCTCCTCTAATATCAACCGGGTCTGGAACATGATTGTTGGAAAAAGGCTTGATGGTATGGGATGGTACTGCAGGGGCAAATGAAGTAGGGACGGCGGTATTAACAGAATTAGCTTGTTGCTCCATTTATATGATGTGTCTTGAAGAAGAATTCTTCCCTTAGTTCACGGCATGCAATAAACGAAACTGGATAGATTCAACACTGCAAAGATGGAAAGAAATTAGATAGATAGTAAACACATAACATACTTTATAAATGCAGTGCAATTGAAACTTAACGATTATATAAATATATCATATAGAAGAGGAATTTTAAATTTTATGGGTATCAAAAGGTGACCCAAATTTCATTTTCTTCAGTCTCATTGTCTTCTATATATATAATGAGTTAGAAAAAATGTCTTAGACCCAGCTGTTGGAACATGTTGTCTTCTATATTTTCTTTTTCATTTTCATATGAGACTGAAGATGCACTGTCATCTATATTTTCTTCAATCTCTTTGATTTCAGTCTCATTGTCTGAAATTAGTTTGAAGAAATGATCTCATTGTCTCTAATTTCATTTTTCAAATGAGACAGAAGATGCATTATCATCCATATTTACTTTATTCTCTCCCAGTCCCACCAGATCTGGTTTCTCCTCGTGATGATTACTGGGAGACGCGTTCTCACATGTAATGGACTAATACAGAAGTATTCACGTTTAAAATTAAGAATTCTAGTGATAAGGTTATACACTTGTGACATTCAAAGAATCTAGGTTTCCATTGATCAAGAAAAAAGATAGAAAACAGCCAAAACTCATGCCCTTAAGAATGGTTGGTGGTGGAGAAAAACTTTTGTGCAGATTGATTGTTGCCAACAGAAACAAAATAGAAACTATTTGAAGAAAACTGATCTACTTATTGCCCTGAACTAGATAGACAGGGTACATTTGAGCAACTGGGAAATCAAGCTTATGCATCATACATGTATGAGTTCTCACCTGTGCTGTTTCCCTGTAGATAGAAATTCCACCTTGATGCTTGTAGATCTGTTTGTTCCAACAGAAAAGATATGAGGAGTAGATGAAAAATTGGGGAATGGGGAAAAGGTGTGAATACTCTATGGAACGAGGGGTATTTATAGTAGGTGGGGCGGAAACCCTAGACGTTTGTGGGCTCTTGTTGGGCTTGTATTCGAGGTGGATTATTAGCCTTGGCCCATGGTCATTATTATGTTCCTCAAAAGCCTTATGACCGTTGAAATGAAATCAGGCATGTAATTAATGTGGCATTATATAGCAATAATCCATTAACATGTGCTGTTTTATATGTTAAATATTCTCATTAATTAACAAGGGACAAAATAATTAAATTATTAGACTCACATTACAGACTAAATAAACATAGTTTTTGGATCATCTAATATACGCATAGCTTCTATGAAAAGATTGCCACATAAATTGCTGAGAGTTGACCTAAAATAAAACAAAGTATCTGGCTTCTCTTGTGCCTTTTCGATGAATGTCTATGAATTGATAAATAATAGGTTGTATGGCACTTACATCCATGGCCCAACCATAACTTTACTGTTTTTATACAGCAATGGCACCGTTAAAAGCATGAAGTGGCAAATGATACTTGGTATGTAAAGAAAGCATCTCATTCTATGACTACTCTTGATGGATTCTTTTTGCTACGTATAGTTAGATTTTCCTCTGATACTAGCTCGTTACCATACACAGACCATATGTCATGCAGGCTATGCACTAGCATAAGTAAGCATGCGCAAGAACATCATTATATGTTCTCTTTATTGGTTAGCCACGAAGTTCTGGTATCAATGTGTAATGACCTCACGTAGTTTCTGTTATGACTGGAATTGTGTTAGATGGGGAAAGAAGAAGGCAGAAGCAGGGGAACTACAGTAGGAATAGTGAGTCAGTTGCGTGCAAGCGTGCGTGCGTGTTTCCTCTCGGTATTAGGCCCCGGGGCAGTTTAGTTAGGAGGTAGGCACAGTAGTTCTCCCTGCATCGAGTCTCCCTCTCAGGCCCTCATTTTCCCCGATTGTTCCGACGGGGCCCGCCCGGCGTGAGTCGAGGAAGCGCCGGCCAGCCATCTCCCACACCTACTTTCTTAGGTCCCTGTGGGTCTTATCAACTTGGTATCAGAGATGCCGGGCTGCCAGGACGGCGAACAGACGCCACCGTCCCAGCCCCTCGACAACATGACAAAGATGATTTCCAATGTTTCGCGGTAGATGAGCGACATGGCCACCCTATTGGCCGGGCTCTCATAGCGAGTGTCAGAGGCAGAGTGCTAGCCGCTCCAGTAGCCACGATCCATGCTGGATTTCCCGTACGGGATGCCGATTTCCTACGGGTATGGCGTGTCCGCGGCTTCCGCGAGTGCAAGTCACAAGTCGTTTCCTTCCATCCAGCCGCCCGCCTCTCTCCCAGCATACACTACTACGCCGCCCACCCATCCGTACACCACCGCCTCTCTGCCACACATGCCCCACACCACCTCCCGCCCCATCCCCATCCATCACATCCAGTTTCCCCTATCGCCATCCCCAATCCCAGGCTGGACCGGGGTGCCTCAGTCCCAACTGCCACCGGTGGACTTCTCCTCCCACGCTTCAACTGTTCCCAAATACCATAAGCTAGAGTTCCACCACTACGACGGGAAGGAGGACCCCCTCGGTTGGCTGAACCGCTGCGAGCAGTTTTTCCACGACCAGCGCATGGTGGAGGCAGACAAGGTCTGGTTGGTATTTTGCCCTGGAGCGTGACGACGCCAGCATGCCATCCTGGACCGAGCTGAAGGATCTCTGCATTCAGCGCTTTGGGCCACCCATCCGTAGCAACAGTCTCGGCGCTCTGGAATGACTACCGTTTCACTCTACGGTGTAGGATTATCAGCAGTGGTTCCTCGAGCTGTTGTGCCACGCTGAACACCTCTTGCCATCGCAAAAGGCTCAGCTGTTCACGGCTGGGTTGCCAGATCACATCAAGGTGGAAGTGGAGCTGCGTGAACCACAGGATCTTCAGAATGCCGCGGCCACACACCCATCACGGTAGCACCGCTGGACAACCAGAAGGCACCACTGAACGGAGGACATTTTGCAACTCCGTGTCTGCATCCGTGGCCGATCCTTGCTTGCTCTCCTGGACACTGGTTCAATGCACAGCTTCATCTATTCGAGCATAGCAACACAGCTCAGTTTACCAGTGACCACAGCAGGTGCCCTCCACGTCAAAGTAGCCAATGGTGACAAAGTCTCTTGTGCTGGCCACGTTTCAGAAGTCTGTTGAAGCTGAAGCTCCTAATCGTGACAAGTTATCCTTTACTATTTTTAGATGCATGTAATAGTTCAATTCAGTTGTGAACAATTTGTATTCGCGTAGAATCTTGTGTGCACGGTGATTGCACACGTACACGTCAGGACCGCGTTCATAGGCACCTCCCCGCCATGACTGGCACGCCGTGCATGTCGCACGGGCGACCGGAAATCACGGCGCACCGTGCAGCGCCCAGGAGTGGCGGGGGATGCGGATCAAGGCCTTCAAAGGCTCAATGGAATGCATCATGCGCGCTGCGCCATTCGCAGTGTAACTATCGTGTGTTGTCTCTTTCTCACTCGCAAGCTCTCGCCGTTCAGGGTTCAGCTCTCCGCGGTCACCACCGGCCGGTGCCGCGACGTGCCGAGCTCCTCGCCGGAGTTCGGTTCCAACAAACTGGTATCGGAGCCTTGTTGCATGCACTACGACGATAGTGTGAGCCCCGAGAGAACCAAAGACGCAAGAAGTTCATCGTTACCTAGGCAAACGCCACCACCGTCCCACCATGGGCGACGCCAAACCTCAAACAGCACTTCAGCCGCGCCAAGGAGAGTTCACCCTCGGCCGATGCTGACCACCGACAACTACACCGAGTGGGCCATGTTGATGCAAAGCAACTACGAGGCGCCGAGATCTGGGGTGATCGACCCAGTACCGCGCTGCGCGCCACAGATCGACAGGATGATGAGCGCTCTCTGCGCCGGTCCCGAAGGAGATGTGGCGATCGGCCGGGGAGGAAGCGACGGTGAAGGAGGCGTGGGATGCCGTGAAGACGATGCGGATTGGCGCGGATCGAGTCAAGGAGGTGAATGCCCAAAGGCTCATGAGAGAATTTGAGAACATCGCCTTCAAAGATGGCGAATCGATCGACGACTTCGGCATGCGCATCACCAACCTCGTCGGCAACCTCAAAACTCTTGGTGAGAACATCGAAGATGTGCGCGTAGTGAAGAAATTCTTGCGCGTGGTGCCACCTCGCTTCCAGCAGGTGGTTGTTTCTCTTGAGTTGTTCGTCGACCTCAAGACCTTGACGGTTGAGGAGTTGATCGGGAGGCTGCGGGCCGCAGAGGAGCGGTTCGACGACAAGACCGAGGCCATCACTGATAAGATGGGCAGGTTGATGATGGCGGAAGAAGATTGGATCGAGAAGCACAAGCATCGCTTCGCCTCGGGGTCCAAGCCCAGGGGGAGCGGCCCGAGCGGCGGCGCTCCGAAGTACAAGGCGGCGGCGCGATCTGATGGCGGCGCCTCGAAGCCGGTCAAACTGACCTCCGAGGGCACGCCACGACGCAAAGGCCGGTGCCGTAACTGTGGCATCTATGGCCACTGGGAGCAAGACTGCAAGAGGCCCAAGAAGGAGAAGAAGAAAGAACAGGAGCCACCGGAGGCCAACGTCGCCGTCGGCGGCGGTGATCAGGCGGGCGCACTGATGTTGGCCTCGTGTCACGTTGTACATGGGTCACCACAGCACGTCCACCTGCTGGAGGAGAAGGTCAAGCCGGTGGATGTCCCCAATGGTGTCTGGGTGCTCGACACTGGAGCGAGCAACCATATGACAGGCACACTGTCAGCCCTGACACAGCTCAACAACAGTGTTCAGGGTACAGTCAAATTTGGAGATGGCTCCACTGTGAAGATCAAAGGTATGGGCTCAGTAGTGATGCAAGATCGAAACAAAGGTCATAAAGTTCTTACTGAAGTTTATTACATACCTGAATTGAAAAGCAATATTGTTAGTTTGGGTCAGTTGGAAGAAAAGGGGTTCAAGTATGTGGGAGAGAACGGTAGACTATGTGTTTATGATCAAGAGCATACACTGTTGATTTCTGCTCCTAGAGTTGGTAACAGGCTGTATTTGGCTAAGTTTGGGTTGGTTCCACCAATTTGTTTACTGGCTCAGTCAGGAGATGTGACTTGGGATTGGCATGCTAGGTATGGGCATATCAATTTTAGATCATTGAGTGATCTCAGTTCCAAGGGCATGGTTGAAGGGTTGCCATCAGTCAAGAGAGTAGAAAGAATTTGTGATGGGTGTGTTCTTGGAAAACAGCATAGAAAACCTTTCCCTCAAGTGTCAAGTTTCAGAGCACAGAGGGGTTTAGAGCTGGTGCACACAGACCTTTGTGGTCAAATAACTCCCAAAAGCATAGGGGGTGCCTCATATTTCCTACTAGTAGTTGATGATTATAGTAGGTATATGTGGGTTGAGATGCTGAAAAGCAAAGATCAGGCTCTAGAGATGTTTAAGAAAGTTGTTGCTAGAGCTGAAAATGCATCTGGTGCAAAGCTCAAAGCCATGAGAACAGATAGGGGGGGAGAATTCAATTCCCATCTGTTCTCTGTCTTTTGTAGTGAAGGAGGAATAAAGCATTACACTACCACTCCATATACTCCTCAGCAAAATGGAGTAGTTGAGAGGAGGAATCAGTCTGTTGTTGAGATGGCCAGGTGTCTGCTTAAGGCAATGAAAGTCCCATCAGTTTTCTGGGGAGAAGCAGTAAGGACTGCAGTTTATTTGTTAAACAGATCACCCACAAAAGCTCTCAGCAACATAACTCCTTTTGAAGCTTGGCATGGTGTGAAGCCCAAAGTGAGTCACTTGAAAATTTTCGGTTGTGTGGCACATGTAAAGCAAGTTGGTCCTGGCATTGGAAAATTGTCTGACAGATCCAAGAGAATGGTTTTCATTGGCTATGAATCAGGCACAAAGGGCTTTAGGCTGTTTGATCCCTCTACCAACAGATTGGTGGTAAGTAGGGATGTTATTTTTGATGAAAAAATGCCTTGGAAATGGGACAATTGGATGAGCAACACAGATCAACAAGTGACATACACCTTTGTTGTTGAGTATGAACTGACTGACCAAAATCCGACAATAGGCCAGAATGCAGACAATCAGGCTGCAGGTCAGGAGGGTGAGCAATTAGCTGATCAAGGGGGTGCAGATGAACATGATGAAGCATCTCCCAACCCTCAGAACACTCCTGGGTCAAACCATGGAGCAGGTGGCATGTGGGCCACACCACCTAGTCAACATTCAGAAGAAACATTTGGAGGGCCACTGAGATTCAGAACACTGAATGACTTACTAGACTCCACTGAAGAGATGCAAGATTATGAGTACAGTGGTGTGTGTTTGCTGGCTGCAGATGAACCATCTGGAGTAGAAGAGGCACTGGAAGAAGAATGCTGGCTAGAAGCAATGAACAGTGAGCTGAAGTCAATACAAGAAAATAACACTTGGTGCTATGCAGATTTACCAAAGGGTCATAAAGCTATAGGTTTGAAGTGGGTTTACAAAGTGAAGAAGGATCCAGCAGGCAACATTGTCAAATACAAAGCAAGGCTTGTTGCAAAGGGTTATGCTCAGAAGTTTGGGGTGGATTATGAGGAAGTTTTTGCTCCTGTGGCCAGGCTTGAAACAGTAAGGCTCATGTTGGCACTTGCTGCAAATGGTAAATGGGAAGTGCATCACATGGATGTGAAATCGGCATTTCTTAATGGTGAGCTACAGGAGGAAGTATATGTACAACAACCACCAGGTTTCCAAAGCTCCAAACACCAAGGCAAAGTATTGAAGCTGTCCAAGGCACTGTATGGTCTGAAACAGGCACCTAGAGCCTGGAATGCCAAGTTGGACAGGGAGCTAGTGAAGCTAGGATTCTACAGAAGTGTTGAAGAACATGCAGTCTACAAAAGAGGCAGTGGTAATTCTCTGTTGCTCTTGGGAGTGTATGTGGATGATCTTGTCATTTGTGGACCTGACAGCAGCAACATTCAGCAGTTCAAGCAACAAATGAGCAAAACTTTCTGTATGAGTGATTTGGGCTTACTAAGCTATTACTTGGGTATGGAAGTGAAACAGAAACCTGGTGAGATCACCATCTGTCAGAGAGCATATGCAGCAAAAATTATTGATCAATGTGGGATGACTGGCTGTAACTCTGTTGATACACCAATGGAGCAAAACAGTAAACTGTTGCCTGGGAAACCAAACTTGGCCAAAGAAGTGACCAAGTTCAGAAGCATAGTAGGAAGCTTGAGGTATCTTGTCAATACAAGACCTGACATTGCCTTCTCTGTTGGCATGGTCAGCAGGTTTATGGAAGCTCCTAGCTCTGAACATTGGGCTGCATTGAAAAGAATTGTGAGGTACATTGCTGGTACCACTGAATATGGGTGCAAGTACACTTGTAGATCATTTGCAAATCTGAAATTGTTGGGCTACTCAGATAGTGACCATGCTGGTGACTTGGAGAAAAGGAAAAGCACATCAGGTGTTGTGTTCTTCCTCAATGGCAATGTAGTGACCTGGACCTCTCAGAAGCAAAGGGTGGTGTCATTGTCAAGTTGTGAGGCAGAATATATTGCTGCAGCATCTGCAGCATGTCAAGGTGTGTGGCTTGTCAGACTCCTTGCAGATCTTACTGGTGAGAGACTGCAAAAGTTCAGGCTTCTAATGGACAGTAAATCAGCTATTGAGCTGAGTAAAAATCCTGTGTATCATGAGAGGAGCAAACACATAGACACTCGCTATCACTTTATCAGGGAGTGTGTGGCTGATGGAATTGCTGAAGTTGATCATGTGAGTACTGACCGACAGTTGGCTGATATCCTGACAAAACCTCTTGGGAGAATCAAGTTTGTGGAGATGCGTCAGCAGCTGGGAGTTGGGAATGTGTGTCACGATTAAGGGGGTGAATTGTTGAAGCTGAAGCTCCTAATCGTGACAAGTTATCCTTTACTATTTTTAGATGCATGTAATAGTTCAATTCAGTTGTGAACAATTTGTATTCGCGTAGAATCTTGTGTGCACGGTGATTGCACACGTACACGTCAGGACCGCGTTCATAGGCACCTCCCCGCCATGACTGGCACGCCGTGCATGTCGCACGGGCGACCGGAAATCACGGCGCACCGTGCAGCGCCCAGGAGTGGCGGGGGATGCGGATCAAGGCCTTCAAAGGCTCAATGGAATGCATCATGCGCGCTGCGCCATTCGCAGTGTAACTATCGTGTGTTGTCTCTTTCTCACTCGCAAGCTCTCGCCGTTCAGGGTTCAGCTCTCCGCGGTCACCACCGGCCGGTGCCGCGACGTGCCGAGCTCCTCGCCGGAGTTCGGTTCCAACAAAGTCAACATCAATATTGCATAGGAGGAATTCTTCACTGATTCTTATGCCATTGCCCTGGACGGCTATGACCTTGTCATGGGTATGGCCTTCACTACCGGACAGAGCATCTTTGCCGAAGGCCCAGGGCACTCGGCAAAGGCCTAAAAGCCCTCGGCAAAGGCTTTGCCGAGCGCCGCCCTCGGCAAAGAGCCCTCGGAAAAAAATTTAACGGCAAAGAGGCTCTTTGCCGAGGGCCAGTTGTCGGGCACTCGGCAAAGGATTTTCCGAGGGCCAACGGCGGCGCTCGGCAAAGAAAAGCAGCCGTCGACAGCGCTGCTCCGTTGACGGCGTCTTTGCCGAGTGCCGACAGTTTGGGCACTCGGCAAAGACATTTTTTATTTTTTTTCAAAAACTCTTTGCCGAGTGTCACGGCGGCAAGGCACTCGGCAAAGACATTTTTTATTTTTTTTTAAAAAACTCTTTGCCGAGTGCCTCCCCAGCTTGGCACTCGGCAAAGATTTTTTGTTTTTTTTAAAAAAAATCTTTGCCGAGTGCAATGTCCTGGCACTCGGCAAAGTTTCCCAGCTTTGCCAAGTGTCATGACCATTGCACTCGGCAAATCAACCGAAACTGCAATTTTTTTTTGTTTTTTGCATTCCACTGACACAAACAGTTCAAATATATATCACATGTCACATATATATCACAAACATCACAATAATCACATATATATCACAACGAAACCATTTTCACACATTATATCACAACCACAACTCAAATAACAACATATCGCAACCACAAGTCAAATATCACAACCACAAGTCATAAATTCACAAACACAGTCCATCAAGTCAAAGCACAAATCACAACCACAAGTGAAGCTCAAGTCCAAGCACATGACGAAGCACAACTCCTCAAAAAAGTGGCCTATGACACGATGGTTCATTCGGTGACGCATTAGCGGGGTTATTCGAACCCGCCGACGGAAGCTGCAAAAAGGATAAGAGGTTGCATGTGTGAGATTCATCTAGTAAGTTTCTATGTGAAGCATTGGTGTATGTCATAGCTAGTGCAAGCATGTAGTAAGTTTCTATGTCAAGCATCTAGTAAGTTTCTATGTCAAACATCTAGTAAGTTTGTATGTCAACCATGGTTGTATGTCAAGGAAGCATCTAGTAAGAGTGAATTTTCATACTTATAGGAGTGGCTGAGGAGTAGGCGGTGGAGGTGCTGCCAACGGCAAAGGTACACTCCCTTGCTGGACACTCCGCATGAAGGCCTCCATTTCTTGCATCCTCCTCTCCGGGGCATGAACGCTTCCCTCCGGGCTGCAGCTGCTGCTGCTCTCGAGCCTCGACCACGAGCCTGGGCTCTGCAGCTCGGCCCAAATACAAACTTCAATGTTTCAATAATGCAAATGTAACTTAGGTGTGCAAAGATGAACGTCTGACGACGAGTAAAACAGACGCACCTCGAGAACGCCGACCACTGCAGTGCGATGACGGACTCGGCCGTGGGCGTATGGGCTGGCTGGAGCTCGTGCTCCATGCTCGGAGCACGTCGAGAGAGGGAATAGTGGTGGAGTCGATGGCACCGTCTGCAATCCACAGCCGCCCATGCTTCTTGCCTCCTCCTAGCCTCATGATGGTCTCTGCATCAATGGGCTCGAGCACACACATCGTAATCTTCCCCATGGACCTCCCTCACCTTTGAGGTGTACTCTTGGACCTTAGTGTGCACGGTCGGGTCGAGTACACCTCAGCAGGCGACGGGGTTGAAGGAGACAGAGGAAGACACCCTGCCCATGTGGGACATAGCCCACGCAGAGAACTCCGAGACCTCCACGCCCGGGTGTGTAGCCTCCTGCGAGTAAGACGGCAAGATGGTGAGAAATAAGGCGAACTCAGCGTCAAATAAGATAAAAGAAATCACTTACATATGCTTGTTTGTAGGCCGGGAGGTCATGGGTGCCTTGATGGTGAGTAGCACCTCCTCCTCAAGAGACGCCGGTCCCATTGCCTCGCATGGTTCTCAAAGAAAGTTGTTGGACAACCACCGTCCACGATCATCTCCCAAAGACAAGGAGTGGGATCGGCACCACCAGGAACCACCTACAAGTCATCGATTATTTGACATAGAAAAAGATAAAATTAAACCGACTTAATCTCAAAACGAATCATTATTAATGTTTTTCGTCTACCTCAAGGTACTGGGCCCAGGACAGCTCCACCCGTCTTGCATCAGGCTTGCTGATGGACTGCTTCAACACCACGGCGTAGTAGTCTCTGTGGGCCTGCACGCGCGCCTCGTGGTGCATGTCGGTGATGTACTTCCTACAGGCAGCGGCAGCCGCCTGATCCGCCCGGGCCTCAAGGCCTTCCTCCGGCTTGAAATACATCTGCATACAAAACCGATGTATCCATTCATTATTTCAATAAAAGACTTGCCCAATGAAAATGTTGTGCGAGAGAGACTTACCCAAAACTCCGCTAGTACCCACTCCTGCTTGTTGCGGTACATGTCGTCAGGGGCCAACTGGTACCTGTCCCACATGTAGGCCGGCTCCTGCATGTCCTCGGACACGTTCACAAGGCCGGGGTACCATTTCCTGCACAAAACACCAAGGATGCTCACAGGGGAGCGTGCAGAAGTATCCGACAAAACCAACCAGGCCCTGCACAAGTGATTAAGAAAATTTGTCAGTTCCTCTTTTGATTTCCAACATTACCATATGAAGTAGTTGTGCTAACATCTATAGTTACTTACCTCTTCGCCATAGGGCGAATTAGTGCCCGGTTGTGAGGAAGTGAAGGCTGAGGGAGGCTCGCGGGACCTCGCTGGTAGACAGTCGGGGTAACAGAACTGTCGCCCTCGGCGGCCTCGCCCTCGGTGGCCTCGTCCTCGGCTGCCTCATCCTGGGTCTATCGGACGTCCTCGTCCTCGACCTCGTCCTCGGGCGTGGCCATCACGTGCTCCTCCTCCATCACCTCATTTGAAGGTGGCAGGGAAGGAGTCCGCTGCCTCCTGCTGACCCTGGTCCTCCTCCTCTGACCTCCTGTGGACGCTACCCCTAACCCCGACCCCTCGTCTGAAACGGGAGGGCGTGGTCTCCCGTAAAGGGAGGCCATCTCACGTCGTGGACGGCTGCTCGCCATCACCTGCAATCACAAAGAATGAACAAGACTTATTAGTATATATATTAGAAATAGATTCAAAATAAACAAAGAAAACACAAACTAAAACAAACGTAGTATTACATGTATTAGGAATAATCTTCATGATTAGGATCATAGGTGTCGTCATCACTGTCAAAATTGTCCAAATGGGCAACACTATCTGAAGGTTCTATGTTGTCTTCGTTGTCATTGCCTAGCCTTAATCGGTCAAGCATTTCTATGTCCTTGGCATTTTGCACCACATCTCCATCAACCTCGTCATCCTCTTGAAGCCCATCTTCGGGTAAGACTATCTCAAACGTGCCTGGTAGCCCATCTTCTTGAAAGAACTGTCCATCATATGTGTTTGCGTTGAAGTTGTAATCGTCATCGTTTGGGGCAGGTAGTTTACCGTGTGGAGACACCTGGTGCACAATAGCCCAACCCTTAAGATCCGCTTTGTCTTGGTTGGCATATCGCATATAATACACCTGCACGGCCTGTTGAGCCATAATGTAGACATCTTTTCCTGGATAGACAGAATCTTCTCGAATCTCGACTAGCCCAAGATGAGGGGTCTGTCTCGTTTCTCGAGGATAAAACCAGTGGCATTTGAACACGACAAGTATATGTTTGTGACCATGAAATGAGAGTTCATATATTTCCTCAACTCTACCATGATATTTGAGGCCATCAGTGCCGGGCGTGCAAACTCCGCTATTTGTGGTTTTCCGTTTGGGCCGAGTCTGCTCATATCTTGTTGTGTGGAAGCGATATCCGTTCACGTCATAACCGGTAAATGACTGCACCCTAACATCATAGCCGCCTACAACCTGTCTCAACTCCTCACTCATGGACGAGTCAGTCTGGGCCTGCAAGCTCAAGCATGATAGGTCGTTATATTAATCGAACGAACGAGAAACTTGGAATATGGAACGTGGGAGCTAAATTGGACATTACCTTTTGTTTGAACCAAGAAATGAAATCAGGCCTCCCCACACCTACACCCCGAGAAAGAAGGGTGTCATGTTCCTGCGAGGTAGGATCCCTTGATTGATGCCAGGACTCACAAACAAATTTCCTGTCCGAACGAGAATCAGTGGGGTTGCATGAAGAATATTCAGGGCGTATTGAAACAAGTTCGTTGAGAACTTACTCGACGAACAGCTGCACCTCGGGAAGGTTGGTCAACACATATAGCATGACACTTCGACACTCTTCATTTCCCAATATCTTATTGGTCGATCCACTTGCGCTGCCGAGTTGGCCTTGGAACAGGCTGTGGGTCCATTCATTTTCGCCAACATTGTAACGAGGGAGTGGATTATGATTGCTAGGAAGTTTCGGCTTGTAGTATAGTGTTGTGAAGTTTGCCACCTCCTCCCTTGGACTTGCCTCTGCAATGGAAGCCTCAATTCTGGCTTTATTTGTACATTTCTTGCGAAGAGTCTTTAGACATCTCTCGATTGGATAGCACCACCGGGCTTGCACGGGCCCCCCAAACGTGCCTCGGACGGGAGGTGAACAATCAGATGCTGCATGGGCAAGAAGAAGCCGGGTGGAAAGATCTTCTCCAGCTTACAGAGCAACACAAGTGCCGCTTTTTCCAAGTCCTGAGCGACGGTCCGAGATATCTCCTTGGCACAAAGCTGACGGAAGAAAAAGCTCAACTCTGCCAGCACTTGCCAGACATGGTCAGGGACATAGCCTCGAACCATCGCCGGAAGAAGCCGCTCAATCCATATGTGGTAGTCATGACTCTTCATCCCGTTCACTCGTAAAGTGCCTAAGTTCACTCCCCTGCTCAGATTCGCTGCATATCCATCTGGGAACATTAACGTCTTGATCCATTTTAGTACTTCCCTCCTTTGATCGGGTTACAAGACGAAATCGACCTTAGGTCTTTTCCATTGTTTGTGGAGATGTTTGGCTTTTAGGCATCCGACGTCACAAACTTGCTTCAAACTTTCTCAATTTTTTACCACGGCCTCCACATGCGATAACAAGACACCTCGACAAGTTTCGTGATTTTCGGACTTCGTTTGGATTTTATACAATTTAAATACACTTTTACCGCAAGTACATCGCCATGTTACGACAACAAGATGCTCGTAATTTCATGCGAGTTCCTGGATACGGCCTCAACATATGCCAAACATCATGAATACCATTTTTTGAATGACCAAATTCCATTATTTCATGTACATGCAGTTCAAATTTGAAATAGTCGAAAAAATTCAACGAAACAAAAATAATTAAGGAAATATAGTAAAAAAACTCAAAATTGTCCCAAATTTTGAAATGGAGTTTCAATTACTGTAGCAAGGCTTAGAAAAAAATGGGGAGAAAAAAACAAATTTTTGTTTAATTTGCCGAGTGCCAACCTTGACACTCGGCAAAGACTGTCTTTGCCGAGCGCCAGGTCACAGGGCGCTCAGTAAAGGATTTTTAAAAAAAAATTGCAAAAACGGTTAAAAAGTCTTTGCCGAGGGCCTAACGGTGATGCCCTCGGCAAAGATTGACGGTAGAAGAGGGACATCGTGTCAGGCGGTGTTGCCGAGGGCCGGCCCTTTGCCAAGGGTTTAGCCCTCGGCAAATAATTATTGTTGCCGTGTGCTTGTCTTTGCCGAGGGTCTGGCCCTCGGCAAAGAGTCTTTGCTGAGGGCTGTTCTTTGCCGAGGGTCAGGCCCTCGGCAAAGACTCTTTGCCGAGTGCCCGATTATTTGCCCTCGGCAAAGATGCTCTGTCCGGTAGTGCTTCCTCTGCACGTTGGGGTCAATCCTCTGGGATTTTGATGCGCTCTGCCTCATGTTCTAGCATGGCGAAGGACGAATCTTCTAGCAAGGTGTGCCATCTTGGCACGTATCAAGCAGCATGGTGGCCACTAGTGCAGTGCGCGCAGCAGACACGGACCTGATGGATCAGATGCTATGTAGCTTTGATGATCTGTTGGAGCAACCACAAGGGCTTCCACCGCCACGAACCCGGAGTCAACTATGGTCAAACTACAGTCACTTTTGAGAAGATACCCTAAGAAGGATACTAATCGAGATCTCTAACCTCTCTATAAGTGATTATCAGCCTCTAGAGCAAGAGTAATGGCCCCAATGTCAAAACCACTCTCTCTCAACCAATTGGTCCGAATCAGCGTTTTGACGGAACGTTCTGTGGCAATAGGTAGAGGATCCATCAGGACATTAATTCAGTAGAATCAGTTTTGAGTGAGCTGTCCACTTCTTTACCACCATGGCCCAATGTCAGCATGACGTGGAGGATGTCTTCAGAAGATTCAGCACTATCTCACACCCTCTCTCACCCACCCATTCATTCCCCACTCTCACCCATTCATTCCCCACTCTCTCCCTTCTTCTTCTCAAATAAAGAAGGAAGAGAAAGAAAAGAAGAAAAGGAAGCAAGATTCAGCACCTACCTCAAGCACCAAGAGAATCTCCATCTCAATCCATGGTTAGCTCAAGAGCTCTCTTCTCATTCTCTTGAGATCATCTCTCAAACCCTAACTCATGATTTCTCTATGCATGGATACAATGTGAATCTTGGTAGTTGCTCCCTCATCTCAAGAGTAAGCTCAAGCTCATCCCTAGCTCAATCATCTCATGAATCTCTCCAATTCCTCTCTAATGCATTTTTTATGGATTTTTGCAAGAAATCTCATGAATGGCCAAATCCATCACTTTTGCTTGGAAGCAAGGTTCACCAAGACCCTATCTTTGATCTTGGTGGCCTAGGGGTCACCCAATCTCAAAGATACGTTGCCATGCCCAATTCATGAATTAATCTCTCATTTTCTCATGATTTAATCAATTCTCAAATCACTAAGATGCACTTGATAACTAGAGCTCAAAACCTAGCAATCAATTACCCAACATGTCTTCTAAACACCCCTAGAGAACCCTTGCACATGCATGGTAAACCTCATCCACAAATCTGGTTTGAATCAGATTTGAGCACTACAAACAATGAGACACACAGGTTCTGTGGACACATTGACGGAGCATCTGTCACTTTCACAGATCATCCGTCAACACAAACACTTAACCAAAATCACAGCCAACACTTAGTCTTCACTCTTAATGATTTCATGGATTGTTAATGAGATCAACGGATCATCTATTAAGAATAAAATTTGATTTTCCAGATAACCCGAGAGCACCCCTTTCACTATGGAGCATCCACCAATTTCACGGATCGTCTGTCAACACTGAACACCAAAATGACTAAGTCCTTGCACTCACCAAAACTAATTATATCTAACCTATTATCACTACCAAACAGTTTAGATTGATGCAGCGTTGGTAAAGATAATTAATTAAAGCTAACAAGCCGACAAATCTATTCATAGTTCATCAGAATCATGAAAACATGTCATAGGCATGAAGGCACGAGCTATCGTCTATATAGCCGATGCCAGCATAGTGAATGAATGAAGTCATATCCTTACGATAAACAAACTCATTGATTGATAAAGTCCGATCTAGGGTTACTATCAAACAGTTCGATACGATGCAGCGATGAGAGCAGCCGATAGATCAAAGATTACTAGCCGATAAGCCTATTTACAGTGGAACAAGACCTCAAGCATCCACTATGTTTATTTAAGATAAAGATAAATCAGTTGATATAACAGAACCTGACGTCAAAAATAGGATAAATATTGTCATATAATCGCAAAACGACAGATTGATATGATGAAAGCCGACACATTTTAATCTTAATCAGGTAAATTGGTGATATTGTTAAATTTAGTAAAATACCAAATTTAACAAGATCGATAACTGGTGATTCTACTGAAAATAGCAAGAGATCAAAAGATGCAGCCTTACTAATTTTAATAGAATCGATAACTAACTTATACCAGATCATGTAAGAGATAAAACGATGCACCCTTACAAGATAAAGTACAAGTCGTGACGGTACTCACAAGCAAACCGGAGATCAAAAACCAATGCAGCCCAACTCACCAAAGAACTCGATGAGATCTATCGTACTCCTACTCCCAATGCAATAGCCGAAAGCTGGAAAGATTGTATTGATTGTGTGATGATATCCATTATAATATCCAGGGTGTAATATTTATACCCAAGGCCTAAAACATGAGTCCTGGTCGAATAAGACCGCTTAGAAAACTTGGAATAAATAAAATGTTCTAAACTTAAGATACATTGGACTCCATTCTTTCCCTTCCATAGAGCCCAATACGTTTCTTGCTTCAACCGAAGCCGCCTCTTTCATTGGTAAAGCCCAATTTTAGACAATTGATGACGTCATAGTCTTTTAGCCGATTCCGATACCGATTCCGAATCAGCCGATTCTGTAGGTGACGTTGCCTTTGTAGAAAATCCCAAAAATTCCAGGCTCTCGCGTCCTCATTCCAAAATTTGGTGTAAACAAATGCCCCCAATTTTGGGATAAAATAATTTTGTTCCAAGATTCTCACTTGCAATCATTTCGCCTGTCGTGTTCCTAACTATTCATTCTGAATCCTGCGCGTGACTCCTCATCTCTCGGTCTGAATTTTATATAATATCTTAGCAGTGCCTCTTATTCATTCGGCTGCCTTGCTTTCTCCTTTCTTCTGTATGCTTCCCTAGTCACTGCAGCCGCTACCACCTGAGCCTGAACCCTAGAAAGCAGAAGCTCTGAGCATGCCACCATTCCTGCTCCTTCGTTCGCACCCCCGGGACCGTTGCTCATCTACAGAGGTCATCGCTGGTTTTCATTTGCCAGATCCAGATCCAATCTCGAAGCTCCTCCTCTACTTCAATGGCGACCATCGACCATGTTCCAGAAGTATGCAGTTCAATCTTTCCCCTTTTCTTTTCATCATACACCACGCCATATCGGCTTCTCATATCAATAGATTTATTTTTCCCTCTGTGCTTCTTTAGGAATTAAAAGACAAAATTTTAATCCTGTCAGCCAATATCGAGCACTTCTACTATTTGGGGACCACGGGCAATCCTGATCCCGTTGAGTTCATCAACCTAGAAACTCAAAGACATCCCTTCAAACAATCCCAGATGAATTTGTCAGACTGGGAAGGCACCTTTAGAACCTGGCCAAACCAAATAAAACGATGGAGGGATTGGTTTCGTAGGGTATCAGAAAAGAAATATGCTGATTGGGAAACCAGAGATTTGAGCCAGTGTATCACGCTCTCCTTGTCTAATATGAAGAAGAATGAACCTTTGCTGATCTCGGCCTCTTATTTCTGGTCCAGTGCCATCAATGCTTTTATTTTTGGTCATGGGCTGATGACAGTTACTTTAGCCGATGTCTTCATGTTGACTGGTCTTAGACTTACAGGCCCTCTCGTACCTTATGAATTTCTTAACAAAGGATCCAAAAGGCTCCATAATATAAGAGAATGCAGTGGATGGGCTGGTTATATTTCAATGCGTATAAAAACCGGTCCTGCTGTCGAGGATACAGAACATGTTGCTTTTATAAATATGTGGTTGGAGAAATTCCTCTTTTGTGGATCATATTGTGGACCAACCATCAACCATCAATATTTAGCAGAACGTTTAGTGGCTGATGATGACATTCCCCTTGGAAAATACCTGTTGGGATTCGCTTATTCTCTGATGCATCAGGTATCAATGAAATTGCTGAAGAATGAGCCGATCGGTACTATCAGTAGTCCTTGGTGGCTAATACAGCTGTGGCTCCACTTGCACATGCATCGGGATGCAGTTAGGAACCTTAGAGATATGTCCTTTCCTTCCTCAGATTTCTTAGAAAAAAGAGGAAGAATAGACTCGCCGATGCATCTCTTTTGGTGAAGCAGCATCAGCAGTTTCAATTTCTCTTAACATAGGCCACATATTCAAAGGGTTTTATAATGGGTTTTCTGAAGAAACCACTATTTGGTTTGCCTATGATGAACAAAATGAATTCAAACTCCCATACAAATTCCGATTTGAGTCGGCCTGCACAGATGAGACTTCTTCATCAATCTTTCAATGTCTGATCAAACCCGGGTTGCTACCATTTGAGTTCCGACATGGCCGATGCAAGACGGGGGCTAGAACTCAAACTCCTACCAACCTACCAAATTATTAGTTTTACAATCCGTCATTTGTGGCTCGCCAGTTCGCCTTTGCACAACTGCCACCTCGACTTTTCTTTGCTGACAAACTAAAACCATGAGAAAGCATCAGCAATCCGCTGGAAATTACAAGAGTCTGCCAGATAGAATTGGCTCTTCCTTCAATAGCCCTGACAGAATGGAAGAAAGGTGCTCTTTCCTCAGCTCTGTTTGATGCAAGGTGGCAAGAACGGCATCATCATCTCTTCTACAAATTGGCTAAGTTCTACTGTTTGGCACTAGATGCTGATTTTGAATCTGACAGCGAGGTAAATTACTCTCTTCACAAAATAATTGATCTGTAACCCTCTTAGCTAATTCACTTACTCTTCTCAGGTTTTACATGATCCTGAGGTTAATCCTCCGACCACTAGCAAGAGCAATCAACCTATACGATTTGCTATTTGGTGTCCAACTCCACGAATGGGATCTAATGCTCCTTCTTTGTCGGCTGTAATGAAGACACCAGCTCCTCTTCTGATCCCAACACCACAGCCCACCAAGCGCAAGGCAATTGGAAGCCGAGTGCAAAAGACGTAGGAATCCATCGGCTACATCGTCATCGGCTGCCCGTAACTCAAAACTATGTTTTCGAAATCATTTGCTATAATTATTGATCCCAATGGTTTTGGTAGCCATCAACTGCCGATGTCCAGCCAATAGTATTTAGCTAAACGTTTATTGGCTCAGGCCTTCGGATCATTGGCAACTGGCACATCATCAGCTACCCCTATTATGGAGCCAATAGTGGACGAATCAGCCGAAAAGCAAAATCCCACGACTTCATCGGCTACTGCTACTGGGGTAAGCATCCTTTTTCTTGTTCTTAATGGTTTTCTTTTAATTTTGATCAACCAAAATTTTCTTTAGACCAATCTCCCATCTGTTAATGAGCCGAGGATTGAAGAGCTAAATGAGGAACAAAATCCTCATACTCCATCAATTGATGCTACCAAGGTAATTCAAAATATCAGCTGTCAGCAGTCATATTTAATCAATTGATACAACCATTTTTTCTTTTGATCCTTTGCAGATATTGACTGGAGAAGCATTTGGGCAGGAGCATGAGCCTTCATTTTCATTGACTACTCAGGTGTCTAGTAACTCTTTTTCTCATTTATTTTATATCTGAAGAGCAATCTGATCAGATCGGCTTTTATTTCCTGTTACTTAGCCGATTACTGATCAGGAAGAAGATGACACCGGGAAGATTTTGAATCGGACCAAAGAGAAACAGCTGATGAAGAAATTCCCGATTAACAAAACACTAATCAGCCAGCCGATGGTATGGATAAAACTTGAATTCTTCTATCATATTCAATCATTGGTTCACTACTGGATTTAGGTTCTTTGCCGAGTGCCTAAGGCACTCGGCAAAGGCCAGATTGCACTTGGCAAAGCCTTTGCCGAGTGCGGCACTCGGCAAAGAACACACAGCAAAAAATTGATCGGCAAAACACTCTTTGCCGAGTGTCTTTTATCGGGCACTCGGCAAAGGCTTTGCCGAGTGCCCCGGGGACACTCGGCAAAGAAAAGCGACCGTCACGGCGCCGGTCCCGTTGACGGTGACTTTGCCGAGTGCCAACCCTGCAGGCACTCAGCAAAGATTTTTTTTTTTTAAATTTCTTTGCCGAGTGCCAACCCTTCGGGCACTCGGCAAAGAGTTTTTATTTGTTTTTACAAAATTTCTTTGCCGAGTGCCAACCTTTAGGCACTCGGCAAAGATTTTTAATTTTTTTTTAAAAAATATCTTTGCCGAGTGCCCTCTGTTCGGCACTCGGCAAAGATTTTTTTTTTTAAAAAAAATTCTTTGCCGAGTGCCCTCTGTACGGCACTCGGCAAAGATTTTTATTTTTTTAAATTTCTTTGCCGAGTGCCCTCCGGCATTTTTTTTTTAAATTTCTTTGCCGAGTGTCCTCTATATGGCACTCGGCAAAGATTTTTTTTAAATTTCTTTGCTGAGTGCCATCTGTACGGCACTTGGCAAAGTTTGAATTTTTTGTGGGAAAAAATCTTTGCCGAAAGTGCCTCTCCGTCCAAGACTCTAAGAAAGTTTGAATTTTTTAAATTTCTTTGCCGAAAAGTGCCATGGTCACAAAGATTTTCAGAAAGCTGAAAAATGGGTTTCTCGGACACCCATTTTTCAGCTTTTTGCCGAGTGCAACACTCGGCAAAGTGACCCAAAACTGCAATTTTTAATTTTTTTTACATTCTATCATGACAAATAAATTCATACAAACATCCATCACATATATATCTCATCCATCACATATATATCTCATCCATCACATATATATCTCATCCATCCGCACATATCACATCCATCACAATATATATCACATATATAATAACAAGTGCTCAAGTCCATCCAAATAAATTCACAAGTCCATCAAAGTCCACAAGTGCATCAGAAGTATATCACAAAGTGAACAACAAATGAAAAACATACAACTTGCACTCATCTCGGCCAAGGGGACTGTGGTGAAGGCCCAGCTCCATCATTCGGAGGTGCATGAGGTAGATTATTCGAGCCACCGTCAGATGGAGACTGCACAAAGGAGAAAAGATTGCATGTGAGACAAGATTATTTGGATAGCTAATCTAGGAAGGTAGAGGCCATACAAGCAAAGCACAATTGAAAGTAAAAAACTTTCATACTCACAGGTTTAGTTGTAGCTGCAGGACGTGGAGGCGGAGGTGGAACCAACAGCCCAGATGGCAGAGAGAAGCCCACACGTTGCCCAAGTCCTTGTAGGAACTCCGTAGTGTCCGTCAGCCTCTGCGCCTGGGCCTACCGCTCGGCCTCCCGCTCGGCCCGCTCGGCCTCCAGCTGGGCCACCATCCTCTGGTGCCCGACCTCCAGCTCCAGACGTTGCCTCATTTCTTGTTCCAGCTGGGCCTGCAATATTTCACTCCAATGTTTCAGTAATGCAAAGCTAATTAAGGTGTGTAAAGATCAATGTGTGATGAGTAAAACAGGAATAACCTCGAGTGCGTCGACCCGGTGTTGTGCAGCGGTCGGCCATGTGCGAATGGCCGGGCTCTCGCTCATGCTTCGTGCTCGGATCTAGGAGAGAGAGGGAGTAGAGGTCGTGTCGATGACGCCGTCGCCAAGCTAGAACCGCCCATGCTTCTTGCCTTGCCCCGTTCTCATGACGACATCCCCATCGAAGTCCTGGATGCTCGGATCATGGTCTATCCCATGGAGCGACCTCGCCACCTCAGTGTACTCACTGATGCCGGAGTGGACGCTCGGGTTCATGTATGCCTCGGGCGGGTCCTCCAGGTTGAAGGAGACGTCGGACATCGCCTTGCCCTTGTGGGCCATACACCATGCCTGGAAGTCCGAGCAAGCCTGACCACTATGTGACGCCGATCGAGAGAAAGACAAAGACGATGATTAGAAATCGTGCGTAATCGAAAGGCCACAATAGATAAATGAATTTATGCATCCCATGCTTGTTTGTATCCGGCGAGGTTGCGGCTACCTTGATGGTGTGCTGGACCTTGCATCTACAAATGACGGTCCCGGCATCCTGCAGCATCTTGAGGTAGGCCTCCATGAACCACCTGCACCATCACCATCATCGCCCAAAGACTCGGGATACGCTTGGCACCACCAGGGAATCATCTACACGCATCAAGTATTGGACATATAAGAAGATCAAATTAAACCAACTTAATCTCAAAACGAATCAATATTTATGTTCTTCATTTACCTCAAGGTACCGCTCCCAGGTCACCAGCATCTCTCTTAAGTCTTTCTTGGTTTTCCTCTCTCAAGCTTTGACCCGTAGTAGGTTACGATGGCTTCGGATGCGCACCTCGTGATGCATGTCGGAGATGAGTTTTTACAGTGCTTTGGTAGTCACCGCTCCGCCTGCCTCAAATCCCTCCTCGTGATCTCAGTAATAAGTCTGCATACAAAACCGATGTATCCATTCATTATTTCAAGAAAAGTCCAATGAATGCGACGTATTGAGCAATGTTGTGCGAGGGAGACTTACCCAAAGCTCTGCCTTCACCTGCGTCGCCTTGTTGGGGTACTCCGCATCGGTGGCGACGGCGTAGTGGTCAAACGAGTAGGCCGGCTCCGTCTTCGATGCATACGTGACAATGCCGGGGAAGTGTTGCCTGGGCGCAGGGTAGTTGAGGCGCGAGCTGGGCCGGTGCGGCGGCAGTGGTTGCCTGGCCCAAGCTGGGCCGGCCTAGGAAGGGGAGAGGGGGAGGGCGAGTGGGCTGGCGGGAGGGCTGGGCTGGTGCACTGGCGCGGGGGATAAAAAGAATTTCTTTTCTTTTTCCAAATACATTTAATCTCATTTTCAAGTTGAATTTGAATTCAATTCAAATTCTAGTCAAAGTCAATCATTACAAAAACAAATGTGCAGCAGCATGAATGCATCAACATGTTACTAACCTTATATTTGATTTTATTTTCACAAAAATTATTTCTTTCCTATATTTTAGTGCTCACATAATAACATAATTAAATCAAATTTTCTTATTTCAAAAGACTGAAATTTTGGGTGTTACAATTCTACCCCCCTTAAGATGAATCTCATCCTCGAGATTCGGGTGATTGCTTACTCAAACAGTTGGGGATAAGGCTTTCTCAGATCATCTTCTCTTTCCCAAGTAGCCTCATCCTCTGTATACCGATTCCACTACACTTTGCACATCGTTATAGTTCGGCTTCTTGTAACTCTTTCGGCAGTTTCCAAGATCTTTATCGGATACTCTTCATATGTAAGATCTTCCTTAACAACAAGCTCTTCCAAAGGAATCTGCTCTTCTGGTACCCTCAAACACTTTTTCAATTGAGAAACATGGAACACATCATGCACACCTGACAAACTCTCAGGCAGTTCCAACTAATAGGCTACTTCTCCACGTCTCTCTAGGATCTTGAAAGGTCCAATATACCTTGGTGCTAACTTTCCCTTCATATTGAATCTTTTCACACTTCTCATTGGTGACACCTTCAAGTACACATAATCACCAACTTTGAAAGTCAGCTCTCTTCTGTGAGTATCAGCGTAACTCTTCTATCGGGACTGAGCCACTCTTAAGTTATCTCTAATCATTCTTACTTGTTCTTCCGCGTCTCTAAGGACATCAGGTCCAAACACTTGAGTTTCACCAGTCTGATTCCAGAACAAAGGCGTTCTACATTTATGTCCATACAGCGCCTCGAAAGGTGCCATCTTGAGACTCTTCTGGTAACTGTTGTTGTACGAGAACTCTGCGTATGGCAGACTCTTATCCCAACTATTACCATACTATAGTGCACAAGCTCTCAACATATCTTCCAAAATCTGGTTGATCCTTTCAGTCTGTCCATCAGTTTGCGGGTGGTAAGCAGAACTAAAATTCAACTTTGTCCCCAAAGATCTATGTACTTTATGCCAGAATTGCGATGTAAACTGAGTGCCTCTATCCGACACAATTTTCTTGGGAACACCATGTAAGCACACTATTCTTTCCAAGTACAACTCTGCTAACCTTGCACCCGTATAGGTAGTCTTGACTGGTAAAAAGTGAGCAACCTTGGTGAGTCGATCCACTATTACCCATATTGAATCATAACCTCTTTGAGGGCGAGGCAAACCTACGATAAAATCCATACCAACTTCTTCCCATTTCCATTCAGGAATCTTCATTGGTTGTGACAACCCTGCAGGTCTTTGATGCTCAGCTTTCACTCTTTGACAAGTGTCACACAAAGCCACATACTTTGCCACATCTCTCTTCAAACCATACCACCAATACTTCTCCTTGAGGTCCAAATACATCTTAGTACTTCCAGGATGTATGGAATAGGCAGATTCATGGGCCTCTTGCCGAATTGCATCACGAATAGCCTTCACTTCAGGTACACATATCCTTTTTTCGAACCAAAGAGTACCATTATTATCCATCCTGAATCCTAGTTCTTTTTTCCAAGCACTACATTCTTCGCTATCTCTTTTAGTTTTTCATCATCCAATTGACCTTTGCGTATCTCTTGCTCCAATGTAGGCTCTATCACCAATTCCATTGCATTAGTGACAAAACTCAAGTTGAGATGCTCCATTTTAGCACACAACTCTGCTGACATAAATGTCATCCCAAGTCCATTAGCATAACTCTTCCTGCTAAGTGCATCAGCTACGACATTTGCTTTTCCCGGATGACAATGCACTTCCAAGTCATAGTCTTTGATCAATTCTAACCAACGACGTTGTCTCAGATTTAGATCTAATTGGGTAAAGATATACTTCAAACTCTTGTGATCTGTATAGATATCACTCTTATGCCCAATTAGATAATGTCTCCAGATTTTCAAAGCATGTACCACAGCTACCAATTCCAAGTCGTGAGTAGGGTAGTTCAACTCATGCTTCCTCAATTGTCTAGATGCATATGCCACCACTCTTCCTTCTTGCATAAGCACACATCCAAGGCCCAAACGGGATGCATCACAATATATAGAGAAGTTCTTGCTTAAGTCGGGCAAAATCAAGACTGGAGCTGTAGTCAATCTCTTCTTTAGCTCATCAAACTTTGCCTAGCATTTATCCAACCATACATACTTAGCATTCTTTTTCAACAGAGCTATCATAGGCTTGGCTAGCTTGGAAAAACCTTCTATGAACCTCCTGTAATATCCAGCCAATCCCAAAAAGCTACGAATCTCACTTACATTGGTTGGTGGTTTCCAATTCAACACATCTTGTACTTTGCCTGGATCCACTGCTATTCCACCATTGGAGACAACATGACCCAGAAAAGAGACCTCCTTCAACCAAAACTCACACTTGCTCCGCTTAGCGTACAACTTATGTTCTCTAAGCTTTTGCAAGACCAACCTTATATGTTCAGCATGTTCTTCTTCAGTCTTGGAGAATATCAGTATGTCATCTATGAATACCACCACAAATTTATCTAGAAACTCCATGAACACCTTATTCATCAGATACATAAAGTATGCAGGTGCATTGGTCAATCCAAAAGACATAACGGTATACTCATACAAGCCATACCGTGTAGTGAATGTTGTCTTGGGTATGTCCGAGTTTCGAATCTTAAGCTGATGGTATCCTAAGCGAAGATCAGTCTTGGAGAACACAAAGGCTCCTCTCAACTGATCAAACAGGTCATCAATCCTAGGCAAAGGGTATTTATTCTTGATTGTAACCTCATTAAGTGAACGGTAATCCACACACATCCATTTAATACCATCCTTCTTATCCACAAAGATCATAGGTGCCCCCCCATGGGGAAGAACTGGGGCATATAAAACCTTTTTCTTGCAACTCTTTTAGTTGTTTCTTAAGCTCTTCTAATTCATTAACCCCCATTCTATATGGACGTTTAGCTATTGGTGCAGTTCCAGGTAATAATTCAATAATGAATTCAATGTCTCGGTCAGGTGGCATACCTGGCAAGTCATCGGGGAAGACATCCGGGAACTCCTCCATGACACAATCTTGTTCATGGGCATCACCATCCAACTGATTCACAGTGGCTATAGGCTGAGCTTGCACTATCACTTCTACAAAGATTCTATCTCCATTGAGTGATGTTACAACCACAGATTTCTCCTGACACTGAATCACTGCCCGGTGTTGTTTCATCCAATCCATTCCCAGAATAAGATCAATTCCCGTTGTTCTCAACACAATTGGTTTCACTTTGAAGTCTACCCCCCTTAAGGAAATGCTAGTTGAGGGACTCCAATATGAAGCGGGCATACTACCTCCCGGTGAATTTACTAGTATGGGGTTTTTCATGGCACACGAAGGTATGCTATGCACTCTAACAAAAGCTTAGGAAATAAAAGAATGTGACGCACCAGAATAAAAAAGTACTATAGCAGAGACAGAGTTGACGCTGAACGTACCCAACATGACCTCGGGCATCTCCTGAGTTGCATCAGATGACACATACTTCACCTTCGCAGTGTGAGGTGGTCGGGCGTTGAACTTCTGATTGTCAGTCTGGTTCTGAGGAGCTTGCTGGTTCTGCTTCTTTGGACACTGATGAGCACAGTGACCTACTTCTCCACAGCGATAGCATGTATTGGGGTTATTGGGTGCACCACTCTTCACAAGAGCATTGTTGGATGGTCCCTGGCGTGTTGCTGGATTGCCAGTCAGTTGTGGGGGACGCTGATTACCATACTGTTGCTGGTACTGAGGGCGTTGCTGGAACTGGTTACGCTGAGGATACTGACCACGGTTTCCCTGGTTAGATGGTCCTTGATTCCTCTGCTGAAAACCCTGCTGGGGATAGGCACGCAGGCGGGTGTTACTTCCAGAAGCTTTCCCTTGAAGCCTCCTCTTCTTGGCATCCATCTCTTTGCGCTTATCGTCAATCACAATAGCGCGGTTCACCAAAGACTGAAAGTTAGGGTATGTGTTGGACATCAGCGGAAGCTACAGGCCATCATAGAGTCCCTTGAGGAAACGGCATTGCTTCTCCTTATCCTCAGCTACATCATTTGGAGCATAGCGTGACAGTTGAGCAGACTTGTCACGATACTCCGCCACAGTCATGGATCCTTGCTTGAGGGACCTGAATTCCTCCTGCTTTAATTCCACGAGTCCATCAGGGATATGATAAGACCGGAAATTGTCCTTGAATTCCTGCCAGGTGATAGCAGGAGCATTGTTGGGACATCCATGCTGGAAAGAATCCCACCAATCCTGAGCTGCTCCCTGGAGTTGACCAGAAGCATACAACACCTTCTCAAGATCGTTGCATTGTGCTATGTTAAGTTGCTTCTCCACAGCACGCAACCAATCATCTGCATCCATAGGGTCTGAGGCATGAGTGAACACCGGTGGATGACCCTTCATAAACTCTCCACACTTATCTCTGACCTGAATAGGTGGTGGTCCTCTTGCAGGTTCATTGTCCAAGCGCTGCATCATAGCTTGCATCAACTGCGCTTGCATTCCCATTAATTATTCCATAGACACAGGTGGCGGTGGTGGTGGATTTATGAGAACATCACGTCCACGACCATGGCCTCTGCCTCTTCCTCCTCTTGCGGTCATCTGTTTTCCAACAAATGCGCAAAATTTAGAGATTTCAAATTATAGAGAGCTTTTCAAAAGATAAGAAACAATGCTGAGAATTTTCTGGACAAGATTCAAATTCAGCAGTTCAGTAAATCTGTTATAACTCGAGTTTCAGAGATCCAACAGAGGTGTACCAAGAATGGTTGGAAAGCTTAGGAGATCAGCTACAACTTTTATTTAGATCACTTTTACAGATTCTGACATACACATGGTCAAAATAGAGCTAAACCGAATCTGTTCTGGGTTCCAGTCTGCGCAGGAACATCAACTTGTGACAGCTAGATCTCACAAACCTGAACAGCTTTTGATGTGGCTCCAGAGACATTTGAAAGATACAGAAGTCTAGTTATCACCACAAAAATGTCAGAATTTTTGACAGCCCAGATTTCGAGATACAAGATAAAGATCACAGGCTGCTCCAGAAAACAGCACAGCAGAGATAAGATAAAACAAACCATCTACATTAAGATTTCATCTAAACTTAAGGTTCCAATCTAAGGAAGTTGTAGACATGCCCACAAACTTCTAGCAAACAACCAAATTCCAAATCAACCAAGTTCACAATTAAAGACATCTAATCACTAAAGTTCACAAAGACACAACAAGTCTAAACATGAAACACGAACTAATCAACGTTGCAATCTTAAACAAGGCACCTAACACCTATGGGGCGGTGTCAATCATGGTGAACGACTGGCGCTTCTTCTTGTAGATCGGAGGCTGCCCAAGTTGAGCACGTAGTTCATCAACTTGCTTCTGGAGGCGTCTCTCGGCCCTCTGTGATGCACGCAGCTCTCCTTTGACTTCTTCATCCACCCCCGGCATGGCATGGACATGCTGCACTATTGCTTCTAGAGTTGGGTCACTCTCTGGTGGAGCCAAGACCTGCCAAACACCCTCATGATCATTGCGAGGAAGGAACCTGAAACGATCCTCCCTTATGGCCTCAAAGCGACGACCATGGTAGTAGATGTAGGCATCCTGCATTGCATCTTCCATGCAATCCAATGCATGGGCCCTCCTAGCAGTGGCACGATAGACAGTCTCCACCTCATGTCCATTCTTAATGTCATTCCAAGCAGTGACAACTAGCTCTACCTTCCAAAAGGTTGCCTCCAAGGGATGCTGGTACTCTGCACAATGATAGCTGATGGAGGCGTGCAGATCGGGGTAGTAGTCATCCAGCACATGGGTGAGGAGGGTGTGGTAGTAGGCCGTCTCAGGGGCTGGCTTGAAGTAGTACTTGCACTTCCAGCCTATCTCCTCATCCACCACGGGGACAGCTAGGGATGGCACAGGTGTAGGTGAAGTAGCTGATGACTCCTTAGGTGTAGCTACCATAGGATAGACCGGTGCAACAGCTGGAGTAGGAGCAGGTGCAGGTGTAGGAGTCGGGATAGCCATCTCCTCATCATCAGAGATGATCCCAACCTCCTTCTCCGCCTATGGAGCACGTGGGGTGAACAAGGCACGGTAGCCAGCAGTGCTGAGGCGGGCAGTCTTCGGGTTATGAGACATCTATTGATTTAAAGTGAGATAGAATTAGATTCAACAATTTTATATAATAGATTAAGGTATGAAAAGCATAAATGTTTTAATAAAATAACAAGAATAAGACAGTAAGCAAGAAACCAGAGGAGCAAAGATGCTAAAAAGACCATTTCTATCTAGGCTTGCGTCCTACAGTCAACACGGCTCTGATACCAATTTGTCACACCCAATTTTAAGGATAAAATTGAATGCACTAACTCATGTGTGCCCAGGGATCAATCACACACACAGGATGACAAATTATAAGAGAGTATCATCACAGTGTATCTTACATCACGATAATAACAATACTTAGTCTTATACATCACAGCAGAAAAGAAAAGATAACTCTCTCACGTGGAACACCATCATAGGGAAGGTCAACTAGTTGACCACAAGCCTAATAATCCTTAGGAAATTCCTCATACCCGTTGTCATCTGTTACCCATCCGGGATTTTTATCCAAATATAGAAATAAACAAGTGTAAGTACTTCCCATACTTAACAAGATAACATGGGGTTATGAAGCTCAAAAAGATGACACTAGTTTACTGCAGTTAGCACTTTTAGTAAGTCAAGATTTTATTATCAAGTATTAACAAGTTATGCTTAAGCTCCCATTTAAACCCACTTAATCAGATATCAGCACCATTTGGATCATATCATCATAAACCATCATAAATGAACAAAGTACCCAATTATTCTGTGAGTTTTTTGGGCCGCTCATGACCGTGAGCACGGCTGTTATAACAGTTTGTAACCCTCTGCAGAGGTGGTGCACATTCAACGCAAGTCGTGATTCCCATATGCCCGGGTTAATTACTCCCATGTCACTGCCAAGGTGAGCGGACAGGGTACACTATGAAGCCATTTCATAGGTTTCTCTAACAAGTTAGGACCGCTAGGTTTCCTCGGCAGGCAGATGTAGGAACCCCCCTTTCCTATGGCACATATCCATCGCGGCTATACACATAGGAACAGAGGCAGCCCTATACCCAACGTGGCAAGCCCCTCTTGCGCCATAAAGGTAACCTCTAACAAGCTAGAAAAGGTCCTATTATTGAGCTAAAGTCAGAGCCATATGACTCTCACGGTTGCACTGTCAGTCCCAGCTTTTGCTGACAGATAAGTCCTTATGGAGGGCCAGGAGCAACATGATCAAAAGTCATTCACACCTTCACCCTATGGATCAGTTGTTATAAAGCATGTTTTACCTTTAGTTCCATCGAACCATTAACCATCGTATAGATCATGTTTAGTTAGAGCACTAGCAATCTACCCATATGCAATTAACCCATAGGGGTCAAGGGAACAAGTCATCAAATGACTAGAATGTCCTTATGGTTATCAAAGTTAGACACATGCACATGAGTAAATGATTAAAGTGGATAGGACATCAAGGTAGGCCCATGCTATACTTGCCTTGGTTCACAAACTCTTGCTGGTCCTGCTGGTCGTCGAAGAACTCTTGATCTCCAATGTTCTCCTCACCGTCTGAACACGACTAATGCGGCAACATACAACATTCCACAGGCATTCATGCAAAGCAAACAATCCTACAATTAGAACAGTACACCAACAGTATAGAAAACAATATAAAATGTTTATGAAATTAATCTACATCTCGCTACGATCATGTCAACGCGAAGTTCACGAAAATTGGAGCTAAAACGCGAAAGTTGTGAATTAAACGGGGTTTTCTACAGCACTTTATTTAATTAAAACTAATCATGAAATTTAAAAGTTGCAAACTTGATTAACAGTGGTACTAACACGTAGATTATGAAATTATGAAGCTAACGCAATTTGAACGGATCAATTCGGAGCTAAAACAAAGTTTTTATGAGCAAAACAAATCTAGTGGCATTTATTTAAATACTGAAAACATACTTTAGACTAAAACAATGAACTTTACCCTTTCAAAACGAGAAAGCGTACTCTGGAAACTACGCTAGGGACGGCGGGTTCAATTAGATGAAAACAGGGGGTCTCTTTAGCAAATCTACTCGCGAAGGGGTATCGGCCTCTCTGGGCCGTTGGATTTGAAATGAAGGCTTAGATTAGATCAGTGAGGGGGAGAGAGAAGGAGCCGACCAGGAATAGTAGTTCCGACGGCGGCGCAGCCATGGCCGGTGGTAAGGACTCACCGGAGCGCGCGGTTTTGGGGCCAGCGGGCCACGGTTCAAAGAACCGAGGACACCGGGAGATGGCGGGAGTGAGAGTGAACTCGCCTAGGCCAAGAACGGGGCCGGAGGATGAGGTTGGCCCGGTGGCCGCCATGGCCGGCGGGCAAGAGCTCATGGGCGCCCGCGAATAGGGCTCTAGAAGCCACGAAACTCAAAATAAACGGCATGGGAGGAGAGGGGGGAGTACGGCGAGGCTCACCACGGCGAAAATCAGAGTGGAAGCGGCTCGGGGATGGTGGTTCGCGCGGAGGGCGGACGATGGAACCGGCGACCTCGGCGTGGCGGTTGCTGGGGCTTCCTCGATGCTCGGCGAGTGCAAAAACGTAGCGAGGAGCAACAGAGGAACGTGCGGGGGGTTCGGCTCCTTTAAATCGAGGCCGAGGAGTGGGGCGACGCGCCCACGTCGTGAGGAGAGCGGGCGCAGTTCAGCGATGGTTGCGCCAGGCGCGCGCGGGGCGGGAGGTCGGGGGCGGCACTGACACGCGAGGCCGGGATGGCAGCGGCTGCATGGCGGGGCAGTTGAGGCACGAGCTGGGCCGTTGCGGCAGCAGTGGTTGCCAGGCCCAAGCTGGGACGGCCTAGGAAGGGGAGAGGGGGAGGGCGAGTGGGCTGGCGGGAGGGCTGGGCTGGTGCGCTGGTGCGGGGGAGAAAAAGGCCATGGGCCGAAAGCAAGGAAAGGAGGGGGAGGAGAAAAAGAATTTCTTTTCTTTTTCCAAATACATTTTTCAATCTCATTTTCAAGTTGAATTTGAATTCAATTCAAATTCTAGTCAAAGTCAATCATTACAAAAACAAATGTGCAGCAGCATGAATGCATCAACATGTTACTAACCTTATATTTGATTTTATTTCCACAAAAATTATTTCTTTCCTATATTTCAGTGCTCACATAATAACATAATTAAATCGAATTTTCTTATTTCAAAAGACTGAAATTTTGGGTGTTACAATAAGCCATCCTATAAACCTATAATGCTTCATTTAATGTTAAGTACCACTTTCTTGGCTGTTCATCAATTTTCCTTTTAATCAACTTGATTAAACTCTGATTGGATGCCTCTGCCTGTCCATTAGCCTGAGCATAGTACGGAGAAGAATTTAACAATTTAATTTCCATACTAGTAGTAAAATCCCTGAACTCCTCAGATATAAACATCAATACCTGATCGGTAGTAATAGTGTGAGGAATCCTGAATCGATAGATGATATGTTCCTTAACAAAATCAACCATATTCTTAGATGTTACTGTCTTTAATGGAATTGCTTCAACCCATTTAGTGAAATAATCTATTGCCACCAATATGAATTTATGTTCTTTACTAGATGGAGGAAAAATCTGGCTGATTAGATCAATACCCCATTCTCCAAACGGCCATGGCTTGATAATTGGATTCATAACCGATGTTGGTGACTTTTGAACATTACCAAATCTTTGACAATCTTGACATCCTTTGTAATATTCAAAACAATCTTATAGCATCGTTTATCCAGATCTGCGAATAATCCATTTCATCTTATATGCCGATTGATAAGATCCGCAAACTCTTTCATGGACTTCTCCCATTAGAACTTTTTCTTCTTCTTGACTTAAGCATTTGAGCAAAATCTCGTCGACTGTTTTATAATATAATTGGCCATCAAGCAACACATATTTAATCGATTTGTACCTTAGCTTCTTTGAAACCTTTTGTGATGGACCCTTAAGATAATTGGTTATTTCACTTCTCCAATCATCAGCAATAATTTCATTGTTAAAAATATCATAAATTTGCCGATAACCTAGCCGATTGGCTTCTTGATTCTGAGCTCTGGAAATATGCTTGATGGAAATTAGAAGGATTTCACCAAGTAAATCTCAACATTTGTTGTAATAATCTCTTAAAACATCATCCTTGCATTCACATAGGCTGATATATTGATTAATTATCAATTGTGAATCTCCAAATATCTCAATATTATCGGCCTTTACTTCTTGAAGAAGTTGAAGTCCTTTAAGTATAGCTTCATACTTAGCTTGATTATTGGTTGACATTTGTTTGATAGGAAAAGCAAATTCAAAGCTTGCCCCCAGAGTCGAGATAATAACAATGCCACTACCAGCTCCTTGTTTGCAAGATGAACCATCAAAGAATAATATCCAGGCCATCGGCTCTACAAAGCAAATACTTGATCCATGATGTTGAGTTACAAAATCTACCATTACCTGTCCCTTGACTGCATTAGCCGATTCATATCTCAGATCAAATTCTAATAATGCAAGGATCCACATTCTTATTCTTCCATTTAATATCGGCATTGATAACATATGCTTAATCACATCAGCTTTAGACACTACTGTGCACTTAGCCGATAATAAATAATGGCACAACTTGGTGTAAGAAAAATATAAGCACAAGCACAACTTTTCAATAGGAGAATACATGGTCTCTAGATCCAAAAGCCTTCTGCTTAAATAGAAATTTACTCGTTCTTTTCCTTCAAACTATTGCATCAAGGCTGATCCAATAGTATGGCTATCTATCGACACGTACAACTTAAATGGCTTACCACGCTGTGGAGGAATCAACATAGGTGGGGACTTCATATATTCCTTAATTACTTAAAACGCTTTCTATTGTACGTAACACCATTTGAATTCTTGATCGGCTTTTAACTTCAATAAAGGAGAAAAAGGGAGGATTTTTTCGATAAATTAGAAATAAACCTCCTAATAAAATTAATCTTGCCGATCAAAGATTGTAATTTTGTCTTATATTTTGGAGGAACTGCTTCATCAATAGCTTTCATGCTTTTCTGACCAACCACAATCCCTCTCTCATGGACCAAGAAACCTAGAAACTATCTGGCTGATACCCCAAAGGCACATTTGTTAGGATTCATCTTCAAACCTTGTTTCCTTGCGCACTCTAAGGTCTCCCACAAATCAGCCAAGTGTTCTTTGTAACCTTTAGATTTCACAACCACATCATCAATATAAATTTCAACTATCTTTGCTGATCAACTTGTGAAAGATATAATTCATAGCTCATCGATAGGTAACGCCAGCATTTTTCAAATCAAAAGTTGTCACAACCTACTCATATAAGCCGATGGCACTAGGACACCTAAAAGAGGTCTTGACTATGTCTTCTTAGCCAAACAAAATTGATTTTATCCAGCATTATCATCCATGAAACTGATTACCTTATGACCTGAAGCTGCGTCTACCAACAAATCTACAACCGGCATTGGATAACAATGCATCAGTGTAGCTTTTTTCAAATCCCTGAAGTCAATACAAACTCTCAGTTTTCCATTCATTTCGAACACAGGGACTATACTTGAAATCCATTCTTCATATCGGCATGGTCGAATAAATTTAGCTTCAAACAATCTTGTAATTTAGCTTTGAACCTTCTTGGTGCTTGTTTAAATGGCCAATATTTAGGATTAATTGGTAGCCAATGTTCAATAATTGATCGGCTTAAACCAGGCATTTTATAATATTCCCAAGCAAAACAATCTTTGTATTCCTTCAAAAGATTTATGAATTCTCATTTATAGTCAGGATTCACATTAGCACTTACATACATCGGCCTAGGTCTATCTACAGGACCAATATCAACCTCTACTATTTCATCGGCTGACGTAAAACTTTGCCCTAATTTCACTTCTGCATCATCAATTGGGAAATGCATTAAAATATACTCTTAGAGCCGATTGTTTGGATTGGGTCCTAGCTCAAATTGTTGATTTGAATGATGCCTCCTTCCCAAATTTTGCTAGAGGAACATTCATAATCCTCAAACTCCCAATAAGTTGGATCGGCTGTAGCTATACTCACGGATGTATCAGCGTGAACCACTTCAACATTATCTCCTTGCCATTGAATGAGACATTGATGAATTCTTGATAGAACACAACAATTGGCATGAATCTAGTGCTGACCAAGGAGTGTTGACACAAAAATGTGGATTAATGCGAGCAACACACTCAAAAGCCTAGAGATCCACAAATCTGCTTGGCTTCAAACACAGAACGAATCTATCGACGTGCCAATTAATTTGACCCTGTAATTAACAAGGAGGGAGAAAATGATCAGTAATTTAATGCGGAACATGTCGACGTTGCTCCAGACAGTTCCAATGTATGGCTAAAGAGCTGTCAAGTAAAGGCTATCGACTAAACAGTCGATATTTAGCATGTTCATGATATGATCAAATTGGATGCTATCGCTATTATCAACTGTTTATTACAAATAGACAGTTAAAGGTATAGCCGATACAGGTAAGTTAAAGGAATAGCATGTGATCAATCAACTGTTTATTACAAATAGATTTATAAATAAATTAGGTTTTATCTATTATCATTATCAATGAGGTTCGAAGTGATACAGCTATGATAAGGATAGCAGATTAAAGCATAAAATTCGATAGATCTATTTGTACTTCAACGAAATCATGAAAGCATGCTATAAGCGTGTGAGCATAAGCAATTGGCTAAATAGCCGATGCGTGCATAGCAAACGGACAAGATCATATCCAAAATTAAATAGACTCATTGACCAATAATTTCCAATCTAATGCCCTACCAGTGAGGATCGAAACGATGCAGCTATGGTAAAGAACGATATACTGTATTTCATTAATCAATAAACTTATCTATGATCAAACATGTCATGAACGCATGCTATGTTCGATCGAGATCAAGATAAAACAGTCGATTTAGCAGAATTGGTCATCAAAATAAAGTTTAAGCGTAATAAGGCAACAAATCGACCAATTAAAGTGATATGATGCCGATCTATCTTGATCTTGACCAGGTAAATTGGTGATATTGCTATAATTAGTAAAAATACCAATGATAACAATATCGATAACCGGTGAATCTACTAAAAACAGTGAGGGAGCCTTACTAATTTTTAATAGTTTCGATAACTAGTGATTTAATCTAGATCGAGCAGTGAGCTCACAAGGATACAACTTTGCTTAATATAGACAAATCGATAACTAACTTATATCAAGACTCGTAGTGGGGATCAAACGATACAGCCATAAAAGAATAGATATAAGTCGTGATGGTACTCACAAACAAACCAGAGGTTGGACCCAACCGATGCAGCCCTGCTTGTTGATGAACTCGCCGAGATCTATAGTACTCCTACTCCTAATGCAATGGCGAAAGCCGGAAAGATTTTATTGATTGTGTGATTGATTTTTATTACAATAACCGGGGTGTAATATTTATACCCAAGACCTAAACACGAGTCCTAGTCGAATAAGACCTATTACAAAACTTAGAATAAAAGAAAACGTCCTAAAATTAAAGATAACTTGGACCCTACTCTTTCCTTTCTACAGAGTCCAACACGTTCTTTGCTTCAGTCGATACCGCCCTAATTTGGTAGTGATGATGTCATCACTCATTAGCCGATTCCGATTGTAGATCCGAACCAGCCGATCCCAATTCCGATCTGAATTAGTCGATTCCTCACATAATGCGGCTTTCTTGGAAGCTTTGAGTTCCCACGTTTTCCTTTCCAAAATTTGGTGTAAACACATGCCCCCCAATTTTGGGATAAAATAATTTTGTTCCAAAATTTTCACATGCATTTACTTTTCTTGCCGCGTCCTCAATCATTCATTCTGGATCCAATGCCTGACTCCTCATCTCTTGGGCTGAATTCTATATAATATCCCAATAGTATCTCCATCTTCGTTATTTGGCCATCTCATTTTCTTCCTTCTTCTCAGAGCATTCTAGTCACAGTAGCCGCCACCAGCGAACTCAAACCCTAACAGGCCAAAGCTTTTGGAGTGCTATTGCTCTTTGTATCCTAGGCTCATGCAATCTTCTCCTTTTCTGATCTAAACTGCATTCCAGCACAAGAATGGATCGCGGCAAGCACCCAGCTGAAGAGATCCCAGACTAAAACGCTCCGACATGCTAGCATCTTTGCCATTAGGAGAGAGAAAAGGTAATCTTTTGACATTGCATGATTAATATGCTAACTCTCTAAATGTGTAGAGTCATCTCCCATGCCAGTGCTCTTCGTCTTCTGGCAGGGGCTGGTGAACCTTTTGGTGCCGCACACAATGCTCGCTCGTCAGCACCGGCGGGGTCCTCTTTCGACTCCTCTGACTCCTACAATGGAGATGACGTTCGGCGTTTTCTCCACAAAAGGAACATGGTTCGGGATTTGTACTCCAACGTGACCAATGAGATTGGGCGTCTTGAGTTCTGCCTTAATGCCTCCCAAACCACTCTCACCACCGCAGAAGGAGAAACCAACACCGCCCGAGCGAGGCTGGCTAAATCCGATACTAGGGTGGCTAGTAAGATTTTCCTCGAGAAAATCTCATTTTGTTGTGATTCTACTCTGATAATCTCTTTTCGATAGTCTTCTTCTTTTTACTTGTTATATCTGGTGGCACAGTTGGAGGCCCTGCAGCTAGCGGCGAATGAAGCTTCTATAGCGGTGAAGGGTCGAGATAGCGGACTAGAGGGGGGTGAATAATCCTTTCTAAAACTAATCGCACCGGCTAACCGAAACAAATGCGGAATTAAAACTATTCGGTCTAGCCAAGACTACACCCCTCTATCTATAACTCAAGCACCTAGCAAAATATACTAATTATGGTAACTAAGGTGCCAGGCTAGGAGAGCTCACCTAAACAAGTCTAGGTTGCAAGGTTACACAAACCTAAGCAACTAGTACTCTAATCAAACCGGGGAGCTCCTACACAAAATAGTGAAGCAAAGCGCACAAAGCCTAAGCTCACTAGTGATGCTCAATAGCAAGGCTACACAAGCCAAACTAGAGAGCTCAAATTACTTAGCTACACAAACTAAGCAATGTGACTAAGAAGGTTACTCAAACCAATTAGCCATGCAATGGAGCTACTTTTAAGCTACAAAAGCCAAGAAGGTAACTAGCAAGCTACACAAGCTAACTAATTACAAGAGCAACTAAACAAGCACAATGTATGAAATATAAATACAAGCTTGTGTAAAGGGGAATGCAAACCAACGGGAAGACAAGGATGATATGGTGATTTTTATCCCGAGGTTCACTTGGTTGCCACCAAGCTAGTCCCCATTGTGTCGATCATTCACTTGGTGGTTCGGTGGCTAATTGGCATCACTCGCCAAGCCCACACTTTGGGCGCCGCAAGAACCTACCCACAAGTGACGGTAGCTCAATGACACGCTCTACTAGATTAGCTCTTCGCGATCCCCGCAGGGCGAGCACAATGCCCCTCACAAAGCCTTCTCCAGAGCCATGCACAATCTTCTTGCATGCTTCGATAGAGCCACAAGCCACCAAGCCATCTAGGAGGTGGCAACCTCCAAGAGTAACAAGCACCACCGGCTTGCAACATGAACACCTAGTGCCACTCGATGCTATCTCTCAAAGCAACGCACTAGAGATCACTCACTTCGCTATTGATCCGCACACTAGCAAGCACAAGTGAGTTAGAGGCCTTTTAGTTAAGCACACACAAGGGCAACACATCCCCAAGGTGCTCAACCAGCCCCAAGGGCTGACCACCACTTCTATTTATAGCCCCCAAAAGAATAGAGCCGTTATACCCCTTCATTGGGTTGACTGCGCATCCACTAGACGTGCTGCATGTAGTGCACAGTGTCCGGTGTATCGCCTGTTGACACATGTGTTGACTGTTTGAAACTATCCGTTGGTGCGCAACGGCTAACTCACGCGCGCCTGCAGCGCATGCACCGGACGCGTCCGGTGCACTGACTGGACGCGCATCCGGTCATTACTCAGAGACGTTCCAAACGGCAGTTCCAACGACCGGACGCGTTTGGTCATCCTGACCAGACTCACCCAGCGCCCGGTCAATACACTGCTCAAACTCCTGAGCGCTATAGCAGTTGCACCAAACGCGCCAGAGTCGCGTGTGGTCCGTTCGAGTCAGCAGCGTCCGGTGCGAACTCAGAGAGCTCCCCGAGAGCTCCTTGTCACACCGGACGCATCCGGTCACACACGACCGGACTCGCCCAGAGCCCGTGCGACTGGGGTTTAGCACCGGACGCGTCCAGTGCCAGGGGACCAGCGTCTGGTGCCCCCTATGACACCCTGTCTTTTCTGTCTAGGGTGCCAGTGGCACCGTTAGGCGGACACTCCACCAATGAAGAACCCTTCTCTTCACCTATTCATCAACCCCTTTGCAAATGTGCAAACTCTACAAGTGTACCACCATATGTGAGTGAGTTAGCTTTTTCACAAACAATTTTCAAAGGGTTTTCACTTGTTCTTACCACGCCACTCGATCCTAGCAACATCCCAATGTTAGATCGCTCAAGTGGCACTAGATGACCGATAGGCAAACAAGTTTGACCCTCTTGATAGTACGGCCATCTATCCTAAACCCAATCATAAACTTCTCTACACACCGATGACCGGTGAAATGAAATGCCCTATAAGTTATACCTTTGCCTTGCGCATTCCATTCCATCTCCTCCAATGTTGATGCAACACATGCACCAACACCATCACAAATGATATGATCCACTTCATATCGTCATGCGATGTATTGGTTAATCGATCTTGACCTTACTTGCTCTTCACCGTTGCATCAGTCCATCAGCACCAAGTCTTTGCTCAAGCCTCCTGCCATGCGGTCAAACTCTTCAAAGCCTCTGACTTTGCCCTTCACGCTTGCAACCGGTCCATCAAGCCAAGCCTCATCTTGATCTTCTCCACCTAGTCACATGACTCCATGTCATGTCTCATATGCAATGAGCTCCTCCAACACTATGACCATCATAGCCGACTACTCCAATGTCTCTGTCGATCACTCCTAGGCTTAGCCAACCACATGCCGACCACTTAAGTGTCTTGCCGACCACATGCCAATCACACTAGAGCTTTACCGACCACTCAAGTACCTGTGGACTAATCTCCTATGTATTCTCACATAAACACATATTAGTCCACCTAAGTTGTCACTCAGTTACCAAAACCAAACAAAGACCTTTCAAGCGGTCAACGCTAGAGGCACCCTACTCGAAGACCGCCTGCGAGACATTCCGGCCCATGCAAGGGAAATTACCCCTTCATGGCATTCACCATGGTGCTGTAGTTGCTCTGGCCGTAGCCCAAGTCCGCTCCGGGCATGAACTCCGCCACCTGGAGCCGGGCTTTCCAACGGCCGATGCACCAAAAGACCATGAGTGTTTAGTCGAGGACTTCATAGAATCTACAGAGGTTGTGGCTGATGCAACCCACACCGAGAACATTGTGAACAAAGTCTTCCTCGGCCCTTAGTCTGTTTCTAGGAAATTCAAATGAACGAATGAACTTCACATTCATATTCAAGAACTCCTTTAAATTACTCTTCTATAAATCATAGATGTTTTTGTGTTTGTTTTTTGCTCTATAGGCGATGTGTATCGCATCGGCTTTTGCCCCTTGGGCTCATTTTGTTCTAAAGGCGATATCCTCTGATATCGGCTATTTCACCGATGATGATACAATCGGCTATCAAGTATTAATCTAGATGCTTGGATAATATTTATTCAAAAAATTTCCATTAAGTGCTCTAGAAAACTCTTCCCCCTCTAATGTTTCCAAGATATAATCATTACCAGGTGCACAACAACTTGTTCAAACAGCTTGAAACCGGCTCATTCAGACCTTCCTTCCATGACATACACACTTCTTGAAACCCAATACATATCATATCATTAAATGAGCTAAGGAGAGAGAAGTCGAGATATCCCGAGAGGCTGTCTAGGGAATAAAGACAAGGAAGTAGTTGTGTAGAGGAGTTACCCCTGACGTCCACATTAGCTTCCCTGAATATTCCACTCCATATCGAATTAGGGCTCTTTCCCATCTATAAATCTTAGTTAGCACTTATCTATTTTAATGAAACCACACAAAATTGGTTAGTATTTTTGGTTTTGACTTGGGAACCAACCCAATCCATTCGCCACAGAAAAAGAGAGGAAAAATAGGGCAAATAAATAAAAGCAAATGAATGGACGACTAATCGACTACAAGTAGAAATGAGAACTGTTTTTATATTTGGAACTCCAAAGTCAAAGAATGGTTTTTAACTGCAGCCTCTTTGAATCAAAAGGGTCTTCTTCAACCCAAGCAATAGCGTCAATAGCAAGCTTTCCTCCCACCCTCTCTCTAAATGCAACAGAGTCCTACCATGTTAAGGTCAAGCGCCCTACTTGCTTGTTGACCCGTGAGAGGAAATAGGAGTAAGAAGTGCCTAGATTTACCACTTTCTAAGAAGTACTGATCTCAAAGAACTGTCTAGCCCACTTTCATGTTATGAAGGGAAGGCTCTCGTTGAGAACAAAAGATGTAGTTTCTTTCCTCTCGAGAGGAGGCGCGGTAGAGGTAGACAGGTCATTACATCGAACTAGCAGTCAAGATATATAACTCATCTTTCTACTATGAGAATAGTATAGTGGATCAAGAGCCACGCCGCCAACCTCAAACTCTTCATGCCATGCCAATAGTTTCGCTATAGTGACTACGTACCTTTAACACATTCTTATTGAGACTAAGCTTCAAGCCAAGTATGAATTGAGATTCGAGAGTGGGGGGAACTTCATCACTTTGAGGGAAGCTTTCTTCTTCGGGACAACTCCTGAAAGGAAAGATAGACTGCTGGCTTAAAATATAGACAGAGTTTGCTACTAAAGGCTAACTATCTTTTCATTTCGTGTTCTTGAGTATGGAGAAGAAGAAAAACTAGTCTAGGTCGGGGACTTTCAGTAAGTTTATGGAAGAAGCTTTCAAAAAGAAGCTCAAAGGCTTTTTACGTTAGTCATCTCTTCAAACAAACCTTCATGCAACTTCTTACTTGCCTTTTCAATTTACCTTCAAAGCTGGCTATACCTATTTATCTTGACTAGAAAGGAATTGATAAAGAGGACCCATAAGGACAATATGCGGATCTTCGAAAGATTACGGTGTCCAATTGTCAATCAAGATACTACTCTTATCCACGAGTGGGGAGACAAGGAAGCTATTCTCCATTCCTGATACCCAGACAGGGCATCACTCCCTCCATCGCCATGAAGCACCCGTGTTGATTATCTTGGAAATGATTGAGTCGAGGCAAGAATAAGGGAAACTTCATTGTTTCATCTGCATTCTTATCTCTCTTTCCAGCATTCTTAGCTAACTCGGCTTTTAGTCAAATGGCTAAGGGAAACTATCATTGTTAAATCTGCATGGATTCACTCACATTTATAGAATAGAACAATTACGGAACAAAAGAGAAAAGAAGGTATTTGTGAAAAGAGATGCAGAAGGAAGAGAAATCATTTCTATTAGTTATTAGTGTCATCGGAATCTCTATCACTCTACCATCTTCCCTCTTCTAACTGGTATGTGTATTGGATCCGTGCTTCTGTTAGCACATACTTTTCCTTAGCTACCCATCCATACATTAACATGCTTATCATTTTGAATCATGTTCCTCATATACCACTTTCATCATCATCGATATCATCATATAGTGAGTCTTTGCTATCAGATACTATTTCTATCTTAGAAGATACAGTCTCTATGCTATCAGATACACTCCCTATGCTATCAGATACAATCTATATGCTAGACGTGTAGGTCTCCTTCTCATCTGGTCGAATAAATGGCTTTGTTTCCTCATAAGCGATACCATTATCATCCAATATTTTCTTGAGATCATCATGCTTACTCAATAAATGGACCAATATTTTGACAGCCCTATGATCAAGACTTCTTAGATCATCAACATTTAAATGCCTAGGTTTAGTTCCAACAATTCTCTTTCCATCGTAAACCAGATCTCTCTTTTTCTTCTCTTTTTCCTCTCCCATAGTAACTTTACTTTTACGATAACATATTTCCAGATTTTTCAAATCCTTATAGAAATAGTTTCTGTAGATCACTGTTTGTTTATAACTTGGGTTCTCCGCCCGCTTCCTGAACCACTCGGGGTCAGCCGCGTCATGGACAACCCCTTTGAATTTGATTACATTCTTCTTTTCATCAGTATCAGGTAAAACAATCACCAACATATATTCCTTGGGTGCGTCAAAGATAGCATATTCAATATTATCGTATTCAATCTTGAACTTACCTATTTTGGTAGGTAAAATCATATCTTCTTTAAGTGAGCCTTTAAAAACAATAGAGTCTGTGTCAGTGTAATAGCAATCTTCCCTTGAGATATGTGGAAACATTTATATTCTGGCGTAGGCTATAATAGCTGCAGATATATGAACGGCACTATTTGAGAGGTCTTTTTTTATATCATCGAGAATATCTTCTGCTCTGTTTATACATCATTACATAAGTATTATTACCTAGGGGTCTAAAATCGTAATACCCTTCTTTCTCTATGCCTGCTTCAAATTCTTCTTTACTTATAGCTATTTCTGTCTTAGTGCTTTTAGGCGATATACCAAAACAGCCATAAAGACTGTTCATTGTTGTCTTCAATACAAATGACAACGCTTCATCACCATTTTTCTTAGCTTCAAGTCTTTGATTATACAGATCATTGATAAATTTTTGAAAGGTGTTTTGCTCATTTTATATTGTAATGCTTGTAATGGATACACCTTGTAACCCAGCTTTTCTGCATATTTCAACTTTTCTGACAAGTAAACACCTAAACACAATCCTGTTGGGAATATGAGTTGTCCAGTATTCTTTTTATAAGGTAGAAAAGGCCTGTTCATATCCTTTGGACATACTACCATTGCTTTCACAAACCCAAACAAATTCCCTAATTTAGCATTTCGAAGATCAGATAACCATTCTCCTCTCCCACCAGGCATTAAACAATTCTGCATTATGTATGGATAAAGAGAATTTACATCATACAATTTAAGATTTTCACCATATGGTATATATACATCTGTATGACCACCGTAGTATCCACCCCTAATAAAACGGTCTTGGTTATCGTTAGGGATATAGATCCGTGTCTCTTCCTTCGAATCATCATAATATTTGATCCGAAATATTCTTAACGCCATTGATGATATAGTTATAACTGAAGTTATATCCACATTATATAATTGAAAATAGATTTCTTGCGCTTTTTGTAGAATAGCGGCTGTCAATAAAATATCCTTTTCGAGATACTGTAAATAATCTCTCTTTTTCATAGTTAGATTACTAATGTTCACTTTTAGGTATTCCATTTCTCCCTTCCCGCCTAATTCAGGGTCAAAACTTTTCCATAGGGATTCCAAATTACTAGGTAATAGCTTACATGAATCTAGGAACTTTACAGTAGTCCGACCTTTTTTATTGAATCCACCTTTTGGAATGGTTTTTACATCGATTGAATAGAGAACACCGTTTCTAAACAGTGTTTGAAAGCTTATTTCATTATGAAAATTTAAGGCTAAATTCTTTAGTATAAGAATACCATCGAACCCTGCTAAATTGTGAAAGTAGGCCACAGTCACTCTTCTTTCTTTTTTCCCAGCTTTAATTATGGCATTAATAAAACTCTTTAGCATAACCGTACTCTTTTCCTCGAAATCATCAGGATTATCGACCAACAGATCATATTCATCTGTATAGGACAACTGTATATCAGACTTCTCTGGTTTTATACCAGGCCTAACCATCATAAACCCTGCAGCGTAAGCACGATGATTTGAATTCTCCAAGTCAAGAGTATCTATTGCATTTGAAAGTTCTTTTTCTTGTTCCGAAAGATTCATTTCTTTTTCTTCTTCCAATTTTAGCCTGCGGATATCTCTCAAGCTTGTTTTGGTATCCCCGAACTCCATCATTGAATTTCACTGGTAAATAGGAGGCTATGGCCTATGCATTTCTTATTAGAGTCATCTTCCATTCATTTCGATTGAGATGGTTCTACCACCTTTTAAGGAGCTTATTGAAGGAGTTTAGCTTTACCCTCTTGAGGCTCATCCCCCAGTAGTATTAGTTATCGAAAGCCGCACCGACTTTCCCGTTCTGTTCCCATTACTAATTGCTACATACAGAATGCATCGCTGCCACTGGCACAGTATCCGCAAGAGCAACAGCTCTTTTCTCACTCTACCCCTGTTGTCAAGACGTAGGGAGTATTCTGACCTGTTTCACTGAGATCAGCTTTTTTCTCTCTCAACCTTTACCCGCTATGCTTCCTAACTGCTCTTACCCCACCACCATCCCCCGCTATGGTTGTTCTTAACTGCTCTTATCCCTTCTTATTCTTCTTCCTATGAACTGCCTTATTCATTTTATCTGGATTCTTATCTTCCTTAACAGCTTGAGTCTTGTTTGTCTCATGAGATTCTATCTTCTTATTATCATCTTCGATCTTCTTATCATCATCAGATTTATGATCTTTTACACGATCTAATACTGTATTATATATTCAAAGTGGGGAGATTTCCCCTTCTGCTTACCTATTAAGGTTTTTCTCACTTTATAGGCTGTATGATTGATATTATCAAGATGATCATCTCCTATATGAACTGGTTTAGTCCCTATCCACACGTTCTCCTCATTGAATACTAATTTACGCTTATTACTTCCTATCTTCCTATCTCAAATGTTTATTTTTTATTATCTTTTTTCTCAATAGATCAATTTTTTGAATTTATTGTAACGGTTTTTGGACATAGAAACTCCAGTCTTAAACTTGGGTCCTCTAGCAGGTTTATGAAGCATTGTTGAGTGATTTGATCTTTAGCTGCTCCTTTATGCTTTAAGATGAATTCATTAGATTCTATCTGAATGCTGTATGACTTGGGAGCCAAAAAGATCCCCTTAAATACAAAGTGTTCTTTTTTAAACTTTCCTATTTTGGTAGGTGATATCAGTTCTGGTGAAAATCGTTCTGGAGAACAATTGAGTCCGTGTCCGTATAATAGCAATCATCCCTTGCAATAAAAGGGTATAGGATTATCCTGCCATAGGCACTACTAGCTGCAGAGATCTGAACAGCAGAATTAGCTGGCTGCTTACCCCCTTGGTGCAATAAATTATCACTAACTTAGTTTTCATAGGTTACTAGGAACACATCTTCATCTAATTGATTGTAATCTATAAATCCTGGGTTATTAAGGGCCATATAGTTAGCTTTCTCTTTATTTACTATATCCCCAAAGTGCTTTCTGGCGATATACAAAAACGGCCATAAAGACTGTTCATTGTGGTTTTGTGAATGAAATTCCTTTCTCCCCTTTCTGCTTTGCCTCAAGCCTTCGTTGGTATAGATCGTTTACAAAATCCTTGAATGGTGATTCTATTCTGTCAAAGACCCCGCCACAGATTGGAACGACCAAGTACCCAAGTTTTTCTGCGAATTTGAGTTCCTCAGAAAAATAGACACCTACAAACATACCAGTACCGAATATCAATGTCCCATCATCCTTCTTTCGATATGATAGAAAAGGCTTATCAATGTCATCTGGACATATTATAAACGCTTGAATGAAACCGAACAAGTCCTTCAACAGAATGAAATCTTTTTCATCATCTATTCTTTCATTACTTACCCACTTCGGGTTCCCCCCAGGCATATCCCACAACACAGCAAATGGATAAAGAGAGTTGACATCATAAAAATGAAGATTTTCACCATATGGTATATATACATCTGTGTGACCACCGTCCTCTCCTAGTATGTGGATGTCCTGGCAGAGATACTTCAAATACTTATCCTTTTCTGTTTCTAGATTCTCAACAGTTACTGTGTTGTGGTCTAGCTTTATCTTACCACCAATTTAAGTACATATATAATATTCCTAAAAAAGAAAACTCAGATGATAGTTAAGAGTTACCTAATGTTCCTACATTCGATGGGGGGGGGACAGGTGCTACGCTTGCAGGATCTGCACTAGCAGGATAAGCAATAGCAGGGAAACTAGTAGGCGGGAAAAAAACAACTGGCAAAGAGGGAGGCAGCGGAAGTGATGTGGATGGTGTCTTTCTTTTTGGCAAGCTGGGGTCCGGGGGTGAGTTATTGGTAAGTGATCCCCTGGGCTATGGTGGCGCCGTGACGCATGCTACTTCTTTCGGGAAGAAATTGGAATGGAATAATATCGATTCATACAGAGGAAAAAGTTCTCTATTGATGCAAACGCTGTACCTATAGGATAGGGATAGAGGAAGAGGGAAAATTTGATATGAAATAAATAAAGAATAAAGCCAAAAAATAAGTCAAAGATAGAAGAGCCCAGATTCAAAATGAAGAAATGGAAACTCGAAAAGGATCCTTCTGATTCTAAAAGAATGAGGGGCAAGGGGATTGATACCGAGAAAGATTTCTTCTTATTATAAGACGTGATTTGATCCGCATATGTTTGGTAAAAGAACAATCTTCTCCTTTAATCATAAATGGAAAGTGTTCAATTAGAACATGAAAACGTGACTCAATTGGTCTTAGTTAGTCTTTGGGACGGAGTGGAAGAAGGGCGGAGACTCTCGAACGAGGAAAAGGATCCCTTCGAAAGAATTGAACGAGGAGCCATATGAGGTGAAAATCTCATGTATGGTTCTGTAGAGGGACAATAAGGATGACTTATTTGTCGACTTTTCCACTATCAACCCCAAAAAACCCAACTCTGCCTTACATAAAGTTGCGAGAGTACGATTAACCTCTGGATTTGAAATCACTGCTTATATACATGGTATTGGCCATAATTTACAAGAATATTCTATAGTATTAGTAAGAGGACGAAGGGTTAAGGATTTACCCAGTGTGAGATATCGCATTATTCGAGGAACCCTAGATGTTGTCGCAGTAAAGAATCGTCAACATGGGCATTCTAGTGCTTTGTAGATTCTTATCCAAGACTTGTATCATTTGATGATGCCATGTGAATCGCTAGAAACATGTGAAGTGTATGGCTGACCCAATAACGAAAGTTTCGTAAGGGGACTGGGGCAGGCTACCATGAGACAAAAGATCTTCTTTCTAAAGAGATTCGATTCGGAAATCTTATATGTCCAAGGTCAATATGGAAATTCTTTCAGAGGTTTTCCCTTACTTTGTCCGTGTCAACAAACAATTCGAAATACCTCGACTTTTTCAGAACAGGTCCGAGTCAAATAGCAATGATTCGAAGCACTTCTTTTTCCATTACACTATTTCGGAAACCTAAGGACTCGATCGTATGGATATGGAAAATACAGGATTTCCGGTCCTAGCGGGAAAAGGAGGGAAACGGATACTCAATTTAAAGTGAGTAAACAGAATTCCATACTCGATCTCATAGATCCCTATAGAATTCTGTGGAAAGCCGTATTCGATGAAAGTCGTATGTACGGCTTGGAGGGAGATCTTTCCTATCTTTCGAGATCCACCCTACAATATGGGGCCAAAAAGCCAAAAAAATAAGTGATTCGTTTTTAGCCCTTATAAAAAGAAAACGGATTCTTGAACCTCTTTCACGCTCATGTCACGTCGAGGTACTGCAGAAAAAAGAACCGCAAAATCCGATCCAATTTTTCGTAATCGATTAGTTAACATGGTGGTTAACCGTATTATGAAAGACGGAAAAAAATCATTGGCTTATCAAATTCTCTATCGAGCCGTGAAAAAGATTCAACAAAAGACAGAAACAAATCCACTATTGGTTTTACGTCAAGCAATACGTAGAGTAACTCCCAATATAGGAGTAAAAACAAGACGTAATAAAAAAGGATCGACGCGGAAAGTTCCGATTGAAATAGGATCTAAACAAGGAAGAGCACTTGCCATTCGTTGGTTATTAGAAGCATCCCAAAAGCGTCCGGGTCAAAATATGGCTTTCAAATGAAGTTCTGATTTAGTAGATGCTGCCAAAGGGAGTGGGGGTGCCATACGCAAAAAAGAAGCGACTCATAGAATGGCAGAGGCAAATAGAGCTCTTGCACATTTTCTTCAATCCATGAACAGAATCTAGGTATGTAGACACATGGATCCATACATCTCGATCGGAAAAGAATCAATAGAAGGACAATCGGACAATATCTTTTTCGAAACAAATAAAAAGGAAAAAAAAGAGAAAACAGAAATCATGATCAACTAAGCCCTCTCGGGGGCTTGCTTAAGAATAAGAAAGAGGAATCTTAAGGAAATAGCATGGAATAAGATTTGATTCTATTCATGGGGATTCCTTAAAAATCCCATTCCAAAAATCAAAACAATCGGGACTTTTCAGAGATTAGCTGCAGTTACTAATTCATGATCTGGCATGTACAAAATGAAAACTTCATGATCTCAAGACGAAAATAAACGTCAAAATATAGAGCTAGGAGCTCGCTCCCCTTGTTTTCCTTCCGTCGTCGCCGTTATAAATAAACGGGGCAGCTCGCTCCGGCTTTCGCCTCACAGCCCACCTCCCCACCACTACCCTCTTCTCCCTGCAGCAGCGACACAGTCTTCGCCATCCGAACCTAATCTAGCCTGCGCGACGGCTAGCAAAAAGAGGTTCGAGCAATGGCGGCCAGGGTCGATCTCGTCGACGGCAATGGATGCATCCCGCAGGTGGTGACCGAGCTGTGCCACATCAAGGAGCTGGTGAGGCAGCAAGAGGTGCATCTCGACGGCTCCGCGCCCGACCTCTGCAAGCACCTCGCCTCGCAGATCTCCTCCATCGCCAACCGTTCCATCAGCATGCTTAGCGACGCCTCCGACGACCCCATCTTCAAGGCCACCTTGAAAAGGTAATGCTTGGTTCTTGCCAGTTGCCACCATCAAAGTTACCAAGCAGGCCCCCATCGAGGAAGGGCGTCGATCGAGCTTCCCGATTAAGGAACATAAACCATCTTAATTAATTGGTCTCTGTTAGCTGAGTTTCTCAAGTCGTTTATACTATTAATTTATATGCAGGAACAAGAAGAGGCATGAGCTGAGGGTGAGCAAGGCGGACCTCCTGGCCGGCGACGGCCACAACTGGAGAAAGTACGGCCAGAAGTAGATCCTTGGAGCCAAGCACAGAAGGTTGCCACTTGACTTACACAATTCCTATCTATCAAAAGATTTTCTTTTCTTTTCCAGACTCCACGGCCCAATCTCATCTGCACGTGGTCTTAGCAAGTGGAATCGAAATCATTTCCTTGTGCTTTCTTATCTGCTTTGGATGAAGGGGCTGCACTCTTATCTTGGTGAAAATTTTGCAGCCGCTGTTTGTTTGTGCTGTTTGCAAGTGTTCGTCCGATGGGGGAACAGTGAATCAGTGATTCATAGCCCAAATGTTCTGGATGCACAAGCAAAGTCTCTTCTTCTTCTTTTCCCCTAACAAACAAGATTCGGGTGCTCCGGACGAAACTTGATGGGCCTGCCTGACCTGATCTGATCCGCGCAAATTAAACAAATATTGCAAGGCCTACAACCGCTGCACGCACTGGAACTCTCAGGGATGTAAGGCGGTGAAGCAAGTGCAGGGCACCGATGAGGACCCGACCTTCTTTAACATCGTCTACATAGGTGAACACACCTGCGTTCAGGGCCAGAGGGCGGCGGTGGCGCCGGGTCAGGCTGCCACGGACGCGCAGGCGCCGGAGTACAAGTACAACGCCAACCCGGGCGCCAGCAGCCTCCTGCAGAGCCTGAGCTCCAGCCTGACGGTGGAGCCAGAGCAGCAGCTGCTGGGCTGGGACGCGCCCGTGCTCTTCTGCTTCTCCTCCACGCCGGCGATGGTGAGCGGGCGCCTCGTGCTGGAGAGCAGCCCCTTCTCCGCGCCGTCCAGGTCCAAGAACTGGGGCGTGTCCTCGGCGACCTCGGACTCCAACCACGTCGCCTCTTTCCCGCCTTTCGAGGTCGCGGGCGACGACGCGTTCTTCAGGTTCGACGAAGCCGATGACTACGGTTTCCTCGACGACCTCGACAGTACATCTGACGTCTTTAGCTTCTTGGAGTGATCTGAGTGCAACAAGGAAGCAACGAGTATTGCTAATGCAGCTAATGACACTAGGGAATGGGAATCTGAGGTAGGCAGCTGTGCGATGTGGCCTCCCCTCAGTTGCTCTGCCGTTTGTCCAGGGCCAGAGGAGGGATGAGCACATGTTCACTTCTCTCTCGTTCAGTAGCAGTGCCTGTCATAAACCTTAGGATATTGAGCTAAAGAAGGGGCATCACATATATGCACCAGTACCATGAGCTAAATAAGCTAGCTAATTGATAAACATGTGTGACACATGTGCGTGCAGTCAGAAATATACGTGCATGGTCAGTTCAAGCATGATGTTTTTATAAACAAATAGAAGGGAGCACAGACGGTGCCCTATATTCATGTAAAGTTTATGAATTGAAAAGTCATCAAAATCCAAGGCTGCAGCTAGTTTCATATATCTTAGTCTAATTGTTTCTTTTTCACCAAGTCAAGCTTGAACTCGCTCCGCCATTCAAACTTAACTTGGTGGGGGGCATTTGTATGACAAGATTTTGTGCAATCTTTTCTCATATGTGCGTATATTTATATGTGCGGGGTGAAGATATTGAAGAGATTGGGGAGCATGAATTTATTACTACTTTTCCTGAACAACCTAAGAGCCCAGTGGAGGTAAACATTTCGAATTGATTTATTGGCGACCATTAATTAATTATTAACTAGTAAGTAGTAGCAGCGTCAAATATTAAACACATTATTTATCATCACTTCCTTTCTTGTTTTAACTAAATTCCTGTACGACATGCATGCATATCGAAATGGTGTCTGGCTTGTCTGAATTCTGGAGGAATCTGGATGGTTTGGAGAGAAAAACACTGTTCCAGATGAAAAAATAAGCGGATCAAGCCGGGTTTAAGGACACGCGAACGGTCCACTGTAGCTTACACCATAGAAAGGAGTCGTCATGACGATGAAGTGTCCTTCACTGAATTCATAATGGCTCTCCGTCGCCTGGTAGCTGACGACCCAGGCCGTGAGGATATCTTGGATGGCCACGACTTCCTAAATCTCTCGAGAATCCGAGAACACCCATTGCTTCCCAGGGTCAGGCGGGTGGGTAATGGACCGGCGAGGTGGATTCACGTCAAGCTACAAGTGAAGGGCGGCAATAAAAAGAAAGTTGAATAGTGCAACCCTAATCATGCGGGATGACAACCTGTACGTCCATGGCTTCAAGAACAAGGATGGAGTTTGTTATGAGATTCTCGACGAGGGCAGCGACCATATGCTTCCAGTTGATGAATACAATCCCCAACGCCTACACTGGGGCCTCAAATACAGAACCATACTCGACGTCCAAGACCAAGACCAACGCAGCCGCAGGAATCAAGTTATTGATAGACTGGTATCCTTGAGGCTGAACCGCTGAACAAGACCTTCATGGTTCAAGCCGTGGAACGGCTGTCGTGGTCGAGCGACCCAGATCGTCTGGTGAATGGTACCAGATTGACTGCCAGGGAGGCACGGGCGGGCCTGATGGTCGTGGTCTGCGAGTCGGCAAGGATGAATCCTATCCACGACTTCTTTGCACGTGGAGGACCGGCACGGATTCACTCAAGATCTGGTGCGTCCTTACCTGTGGACCGGCACGGTGGGGGAGCACAACATATAAGGCGGATTCACCTCAAGATCTGGTGCGTCCCAAATGCCTTACCTGTGGACCTGCTGTGGGAGCAGGTGGATGTCAGAACACCTGGTCACCACCGGTTCGAACGTGGAAGAATGCCAACTACGACAAAAAAATCAAGTGTCAAGTCACCATTACTAAAGCGTCTATTGTTGGGGTTTAGTCCCATTTGCAATTTGCCTCGTGCTCAACACCCGGTGGCTTTTGGATGCCATATGTTGCAGTGGCAGCTCTAGTGGCCACGACGGGGATGCTCTAAGATCGAGATCATCACCGGTTCGAACATGGAGCTGGTGGCGGAACACTCTAACGTGGAAGAATGCCAACTACGACAATCAAGAAGTCACCATGGAGTCAGGGGAGCGGTGGCGTGCTCAACACCCGGGCCAGATGCCGTGGCAGGCCAGTCTGTCCTGGGGATCATCATGCCGGCAGTGCCGGCTCTGCTAGTGCCAACCCGGAGGAGGCAGGTGGTGCTGATCATCGGTGGCTCTGCTAGCCAACTCGAGGAGGCAGGTGGTGCTGATAGTGGCGGCGGCTCTGCTAGCGCTAGCCAACCCGTGGAGTCAGGGAGCAGTGGCAGCGGCCAGGCCGGGGAGCCTGGTGTTGCACTGCATCTTTGTAATCATGTCAAACAAAATTTGTATCAGCATGTAGGTGCATTAGCATAGTTTACACGATTGTAATTCAGTTGTAAGCATGTTTGATTACGCGCGTAGAATCAGGGGCAGAACGGAGACTTGCACGTTCTGCGCCTTGACCGCGCCCACCATGCCTGTCCCGCCATGACGGGCTCGCCGTGCTTGTCGCACGGGTTCCGAAAGATAAGGAGCACCGTGCAGCAGCACGTCGTGGCGGGGGATGCGGATCACGCCGGGCATATATGAACATGAAATGCATCAAAAAAACGCTGCACCATTTTGCAGTGAAAAAACCTGTGTCCACTCTCGTGCTCTCGCGTGTGTTCTCGGCGGTTCTCCGTGGTGACCGCGCATCGGACCTCGCCGGTGCCGGCAAGATCTCAGCGTCGGAGCCACTCCGGCGCCAACACGTGGCATCAGAGCCCGGTGGATGCACTACGGTGGATCCGTGAGTCCCCCTCGAGAGCCTGCGAGGAAGAAGCGCGTGATCCCGCGACGACAACCACCGCCGATCGCCATGGGCGAAAACTCGAGCTCCTCCGGCGGCGTCAAGGAAAGCTCCTTGATGTGGCCAATGTTGACGCGCGACAACTACACCGAGTGGGAGATGCTGATGCAATGCAACTACGAAGCATTGGAGATTTGGGGGGTGATCGACCCAGGTACCAATGTGAAGCGGGCGCAGGATCGGCAGGCGATGAGCGCGCTCTTGCGCTCTGTCCCGAAGGAGATGTGGCAGTCGCTCGGTCGGCACAAGACCGTGAAGGAGGCGTGGGAGGCGGTGAGGACGATGCGGGTCGGTGCAGATCGAGTGAAGGAGGTGAACGCCCAGAAGCTGTTGAAGGAGTTCGAGAACATCGCCTTCAAAGAGGGCGAATCCATCGACGACTTCGGTATGCGGATCACCAACCTCGTCGGCAACCTCAAGACGCTCGGCGAGACGATCGACGATGAACGCGTGGTCAAGAAGTTCCTCCGTGTGGCCCCCGCGAGGTTCAATCAGATGGTCGTTTCGATCGAGATGTTTTGTGATCTGAAAACACTCACCATCGAGGAACTCATCGGGCGACTGCGCGCGGCGGAGGAACGCCTCGACGACAAGGTGGACAAGGTCACGGACAAGATGGGCCGGCTTCTCCTCGCGGAGGAGGACTGGCTCGAGAAGAACAAGCATCATTTCCACACCGGGGCCAAGCCGTGTGGAAGTGGTGGCGGTGGTGGCGGTGGCTCCAAGAAGAACAAGGCGGTGGCGCGATCTGAAGGCGGTGCCTCAGGCGAGGTCAAATTGACCTCCGAGGGCATGCCGCGGAGAAAAGGCCGATGCCGGATCTACGGCATCTACGGTCATTGGGAACAAGATTGCAAGCGGCCTAAAAAGGAGAAGAAGAAGGAGCCGGCGGCGGTGGTGAGCACGGTGGCGTTCTGCTGTTGGCATCGTGCGGTGTTGAGCGCAGTCCAACTCAGATCGTGCATCTAATGGAGAAGGTGGTCCCCATCGACGTGCCTTGACGGAGTTTGGGTGCTGGACACCGGCGCCAGCAATCACATGACCGGAACACGATCAACGCTGTCACAGCTCGATCAAGGTGTTCGCGGTACTGTGCGCTTTGGTGACGGCTCCCGTGTCGAGATTGAAGGGATCGGATCAGTGGTGATGGAGGGGCGTCATCACGAACACAAGGTACTGACCAACGTTTATTACATCCCTAAACTGAAAAGCAACATAGTCAGTCTCGGTCAGTTAGAAGAGAAAGGGTTTAAGGTTGTTCTTGAGAATGGGAGACTGTGTGTTTATGATCAAGCCCGCACTTTGTTGATTTCTGCTCCTAGAACTGCAAATAGATTGTACACTGTCAAGTTTGGTCTAGCAGCACCTGTCTGTTTACTAGCAAAATCCAGTGATGAAGCTTGGCGATGGCATACCAGATTTGGCCATCTGAACTTCAGAGCACTTAGAGATTTAGGCAGTAAAAGAATGGTAGAAGGTATGCCAATTGTAGACAGGGTTGAGCAGATTTGTGATGGGTGTGTCATAGGGAAACAACATAGATTTCCATTCCCACAAGCTTCAAATTTCAGAGCAGAAAAGAGTCTAGAGCTGCTGCATGCTGATTTGTGTGGTCACATAACTCCACCAACCCCAGGTGGTGCCTCATATTTTCTGTTAGTGGTGGATGACTACAGCAGATTTATGTGGGTAGAATTATTGAAAACCAAAGACCAAGCCTTGGACTGCTTCAAGAAAATTAAGCAAAGGGCTGAGGTAGAATCTGAATGCAAGGTGAAAGGGCTGAGAACAGATAGGGGGGGAGAATTTACCTCTAATCTGTTCTCAATTTTCTGTGATGAGCAAGGGATCAAGCACTATACTACAACTCCTTATACTCCACAGAAAAATGGAGTGGTCGAGCATCGAAATCAGATGGTGGTGGAGATGGCTAGGTGCATGCTGAAGTCAATGCAAGTCCCTGCAAAATTTTGGGGTGAGGCAGTGCTTACTGCAGTGTACATCTTAAACAGATCACCCACTAGGAGATTGAAAAATAAAACTCCATTTGAAGTTTGGTACAAGAGGAAACCAACAGTGAGCCATCTGAAGACTTTTGGTTGTGTGGCTCATGTCAAGGTGGTTGGCCCTGGCCTGACAAAAATGTCTGACAGATCCACCAGAATGGTATTCATTGGGTATGAGTCAGGTACAGAAGGCTATAGGCTGTTCGATCCCTCCACTGGCAGGTTGGTGGTGAGTAGGGATGTCCTATTTGATGAAGGCAAGCCTTGGAATTGGGACAATACACAGAGCAACTCAGATTTGGAGACTGAAACCTTCATTGTTCACTATGAGGAGACTGACAGAAATCCGACAACAGAGCAAAATCCTGTGTTTCAGGATGCAGTTGCAGAGGGTGACAATTCACCTGTTCATGGGGATGTAGTAGGGTCAGATCAAGCTGGACCAAGCTCACCAGCTACCCCACATGGCAGTGCATCTCAGAGTCATGGGTGGGCCACTCCACCAGACCAGAATTCTGCAAGTTCAGAAGGATCACAGAGGTTCAGAACTCTGACAGATTTGCTTGATTCATCAGATGAGGTACATGATTTTGAGTACAGTGGGATCTGCATGCTAGCTGCAGATGAGCCAAGGAATGTTGAGGCAGCTCTTGATGAAGATTGCTGGAAACAAGCTATGAAAACTGAGCTAGAGTCTATAGAACAAAACAAGACTTGGGAATATGCAGTTCTGCCCAAGGATCACAAGGCCATTGGTCTTAAATGGGTGTTTAAGGTGAAAAAGGACCCAACTGGCAATGTTGTGAAATATAAAGCCAGATTGGTGGTGAAGGGATATGCACAAGTACATGGCATTGATTATGATGAGGTCTTTGCCCCAGTTGCAAGGATGGAAACTGTCAGAGTGTTACTAGCTCTTGCAGCACAAGGGGAGTGGGAGGTCCGTCATATGGATGTTAAGTCAGCATTTTTGAATGGAAACTTGCAAGAAGAAGTGTATGTACATCAGCCACCAGGATTCTCTGATCCAAAACATCCTGGGAAAGTTCTTAGACTCGTGAAGGCTCTATATGGGCTCAAATAGGCTCCAAGAGCCCGGAATGCAAGGCTTGATCATGAACTGAAGCATTTGGGCTTTATCGGAGATGCAAAGAAAGAGCATGCAATGTACATGAGAGGGACAGCACAGTCTTACTCCTAGTTGGGGTCTATGTTGATGACCTCATCATCTGTGGGCCGAACACAAGAAGAGCATTGCTGAATTTAAGCAACAGATGAAAAGAAGTTTTGACATGAGTGATCTTGGCTTGTTGACTTACTACACGGGACTGGAGGTGAAGCAAAAACCGTGTGAGATCACTTGTGTGTCGAGTGCTTATGCGAGAAAAAAAATTATTGAGATCTCGTGGATGAAGGGATGTAACCTGTTGACACACCAATGGAGCAACACTTGAAGTTGTTGCACAGGCAAGCCGTTGTTGGTCTCCAATGCAACTAAGTTCAAAGTCTTGTTGGTAGCCCGAGGTATTTGGTGAATACTAGGCCTGATCTATCCTTCTCTGTAGGAATGGTTAGCGTGTTTATGGAGTGTCCAAACTCGTGAGCAATCGGGAGCTATAAAGAGGATTGTGAGATATGTTGCAGGAACCTCAAAGCTTGGCTGCAAATTTGTCAAAGGGCCACATTCAGATTTGACCGGTTTCACCGACAAAGATCATGTTGGGGGATTTAGAGAAGAGAAAGAGCACCACAGTGTGTTTTATTCTTCTTGGGTTCAAATGCAATAACTTGGAGTTCACAAAAACAAAAGGTGGTTTCATTGTCATCTTGTGAATCTGAGTACATAGCAGCAGCCATCGGGTGCTGTCTGTGGTGTTTGGCTCGGCAGATCACGTAATCTGCAAATCAAGAAGTAAAGAAATTGATTGTTCATTGATAACAGTCAGCAGAGGAGTTGAGCAAGAATCCAAAGTGTTCCATCGAGATCCAAACACATAGACACACGCTATCACTACATCGGGGAATGTGTAGCGAGATGGGGTGGTCGAGGTGAAGCACATCAAGACTGATGATCACCTAGCGATATATGCTAACAAAGCCACTTGCAAGAATTCGGTTTGCGTAAATGAGGAGGCAAATGGGGATCGTCGAGTTTGACAAGATTAAGGGGTGAAATGTTGCACTCGCATCTTTGTAATCATGTCAAACAAAATTTGTATCAACATGTAGGTGCATTAGCATAGTTTACACGATTGTAATTCAGCTTGTAAGCATGTTTGATTACGCTGGCGTAGAATCGAGGGGCGAACGAGACTTGCACGTTCTGCGCCTTGACCGCGTCCACCATGCCTGTCCCGCCATGACGGGCTCGCCGTGCTTGTCGCACGGGTTCGAAAGATAAGGAGCACCGTGCAGCAAAGACGTCGTCGGGGCGGGGATGCGGATCACGCCGGGCATATATGAACATGAAATGCATAAAAAAAAACGCCGCACCATTTTGCGGTGAAAACTCGTGTCCACTCTCGTGCTCTCGCGTGTTTTCGGCGGTTCTCCGTGGTGACCGCAAGATCGGACCTCGCCGGTGCGGCAAAGATCTCGGCGTCGGAGCCACTCCGCGCCAACACTGGCATCATCGGTGCCAGCTACGCTAGCCCACCCGAGGAGACAGTGGTGCTTGTAGTGGTGGTGACCCTTGCAAACAACCCAGTGGAAGTGGCGGCTCGAAGGGCCATGGCCAACAACGCAAGGAGGATGGCGACGCCCAGGTGTATGGTCGACGTCGGGTGGAGCTACGGTCAGTACGTACCGACCATGGGGTCATTGTCAACAAAATCATCGTCCTCGACGGAAAACGAGGCCAGATCGTGTACAAGAAGGAGCAAGGGGAACAGGACGATCAAGGACAAGAAAGACAGGTTAGAAGCAATCATAGCACCTGGCTAGTGATGCTCTGCATATATAACCTTTCACCTTGGGTCTATATAAAGCGGTCGTACATCCAGATGCCACTACTGATCCAAGGGCCAAGACAACCTAGGAATGACATCGATGTGTTTCTAGAACCAGTGATCGATGAACTAGTGGAGATGTTTGAAAAGGGTGTGTTGGATGTTTGGGATGAGTACAATAAGGAACATGTCACGATCAAGGGAGTACATATTGATACAATCACTGACCTGCTAGGTCGAGGTTCGTTGTCTAGAGAGAAGACAAAAGGCTATACTGGATGTGTCGACACCGATGCGGTAAATCTGCCAAATAACTCAAAGATAGTTTATATGGGACACCGTAGGTTCCTACCTAAGGATCACCCTTACCATAGGAATAGAAAAGATTTCAATGGTACTATTGAGAAATGCTTAGCTCCAGAATATTGAGACAGGCCTGCGATACTTTGAGAACTCAACAAACTGGAGGCTGTCCATGGGAAGGGGGATAATGCAGTAGCAGTGCCTGATCGGAGCGTTTTGAAGAAAAAATTGGTTTTCTGGAAACTACCTTACTGGACATTTCTGAGTGTACACCACTATCTTGATCCCATGCACATCACTTAAAATGTGTGCGCTAACACTCTTAACACCTTGATGGACACCGGGGGGACATCGAAGGATTCACTAGCAACATGCCTAGACATGCAACACATGGGAATCAGGAAGGAGCTGCATCCAGTGGAGCTAGAGAATGGCCAGTTTGAACTTCTGGTTGCGTCATGGACATTGAAGAAGGAAGAAAAGCGTGTGCTTATTTCATTCTTCAATGAACTCAAAGTCCTGACTATCATGTCCCCATGAAGGCCCATGACTATCATGTCATTATGACTCAATTGCTCCCTGTTGCCGTGCGTGGTATCCTCCCCCCAAAGATACGCGCCCCAATCATAAAGTTGTGCTCGTTCTTCAACGCGATCTCAAAAAAGGTCATTGATGTGTCCACACTAGAGCAGCTGTAGCGGAACATAGCCGAAACTCTCGTTAGGCTTGAGATGCATTTCCCGCCGACTTACTTTGATATCACATTGCATCTGCTCATTCATCTTGTTGACCAAATTAGAGCCCTTGGCCCAATGTACCTGCATGAGATGTTCCCTTTCGAAAGATTGATGAAAGTTTTCAGGAGGTATGTTAGGAACAGATTCAGGCCAGAAGGGGGCATGGTTGAAGGATGGTAAACGGAGGAGGCCATTGAGTTCTACACATATTATCTGGACCTCAAAAGGGTCGGAGTTCTAGAATCTCATCACGAGGGAAGACTATGTGGCAAAGGAACGATCAGGGATAAATCTGTTATAGTAGACATCAATGTTTCTTTCTTTCAAACAAGCATAGTTCGCTGTTCTCCAACAAGCCGAGGGTGCGATGCCATACATTGATGAGCGCATGCAATCACTGCAAACTCTATATCCGAGCAGGTCACAGGCTTGGCTGAATAAAAAATATTAGGAGGAATTTGTCAACTGGTTGCGATGCTACCTGCTTGGAATAAAGTTGGGTAATCAACTGGATTCCTTAGCCAAGAGACCTTCAAGTACATATCTTAAGTACCAAGGGTATGAGATCAGTGGATTCACATTTTACACAAAAAAGCAAGATAGAAAGGGCACATACCAAATTTGTGGTGTTTGTTTTGATTCTCACAACGAAAACAACAACGTGCACACGACACTATGGTTTCATAGAGGAGATATGGGAGCTAGCCTATGGTCCATTGATGGCAGCTCTTTTTCGCTGCCAGTGGATCCGGCTCGAGGAAATCAACACTGACAGCGAAGGGTTCACTATTGTTGATCTCACTAAGACCGCATACAGAGATGACCCCTTCATCCTTGCAAGAGATGTTATGCAAGTCTTCTATGCAAGGGACAACAAGACAAAAGGAAGGCTAAAAGTAGTCCTAGAAGGGAAAAGGAAGATTGTCGGTGTCGATGGAGTGATGGACGAAGAAGACTATAGGGGCTATTAGGAAATGCCTCCATTCAGGGCGAACGTACCCCTACCTATCCTTCAAGAGGGTGATGAACCTACTTACGTACGGCATGATCACAATGACGCCCTCATTGTTGATGCACCTAAAGATAGTTAGATTATTGTTAACTATATAATCATTATTCGGATGTTGTTCACCAACTATATAATCTAATTTATATTTTATGAGCTTCTCTAAAATTAAATAATTGACTATGTAATCAAATATTGAGATGATGTTCAGAAACAATATTATTTGATAATTATAGACCATTAATTAATTATCATGGAATTAAATCATCGAGACACAAATATTTGTATTATTTTATAATAAATTATATGTATTTACATGCACTAAACGGATAAAAGAAAAAATATAACCTAAACTAACATAATCCCTAATGCTAGCACATCGGTTAAGACCCTATAATCTAGACCTCAAATTAATTAACTCTGGTTCAGAGGATAAAACAAAAAAGAAAACGTACCTTGACTTATATTTTTACAGAATTAAATGAACCTCAACTTAAACTATAAAAATGATAACAAAACGTTTCCTAACATAAATCCTCCTTTAACGCAGCGGTTAGGCCACTAATTCCGCTTTCTCGCTCCCTCGGTTCGAAACCCCGGCAGGACAATTTTGTTATTTTTTTATCCAGAGCCCACAGCAGTGGCTTTGATTTCAAAAAATAAAAGCTGAGCGCCTACGGCAGCTGCAGTTGTTTGCCAGGCCTATCACTGTCGGTTTTTTCATAAAAACGGACAGTGATACATGGAATCACTGATGGTTCTAAAAACCGGCACCAATGAGGCCCTATCAGTGCCGATTTTTTATCAAAATCGACAGTGATAAGAATATTCCCTTCACGGGCCAGCAGTGCTCCCGCTGATCACCACAGCAGGAGCACCGGTCCCACCTACTGCGACAGCTAGCCTATAAAATGGCGCCCTGCTAGGGAGTCTCTCCATGGCTTGTTGGTTTTAGCTGGGGCTTATCAGCCATGATACACTATTTTTCTCTCACAACAAACCAGCACCAGCCAGGCTTATCAGCACATAAACCAACCAGTGTACATATATCATTATGCGTCGTAGTTCACCAAAATGGTGCACACAAAAGGTAATAGAAGAATGCTACAGAAGATAGAGCAACACTAAAGATTGGAGATGCCGTGAGGTTCACAGAGCCATCCGCTACGGTGCGCTCTCGATTGTACCAAGAAAAAAGCCATGTACAGCAGAGGCATGGATTCATCGATGCCATCTTATCATCTCCAACCGGTATAGCTCATAGACCACCTTGGCGCTGCTGTTTGACCCTAGTTGGTGCTAGAAGAATGCTACTGAGGTGGTTAAATTATAATGTGTTGATACACATTGATTGTAACATTGGCATGCATGCAAATAGGTCTTTGTTATCATATATGGAATTTTAGTGTAAGGTCTTTGTTATTGTATATGTAATTTATTCCTAATATTTTTGTTATTTTTTATGTATTTTTGTACTATAACTAAATAAATATATCATTGCTGTTAAAAAATTCCCACGGTCCTTTACATATATGCACCTTTACTATCGGTTCTATTTAAAAACTAGTAGTGATATTCACTTTCACTGTCGGTTCTATTTAAAAACCGGCAGTGATGTCTATGCCCCCTATATAAAATAAACCGCTGGTCACATACATCAATCCCACCCACCCACGAACTCTCACAGTCTTATTTCTCGTGTTTCACTCTCACTTCCCAAGAAACCCACTCTCTCCCTACATGATTTGGTCATGTCTCCTGCATTTTTCAATGGTATTGATATGTTTTCTTCTCTAATATTCTATCTATATTCATTTGATCTATATTTATATTCATGTTTCTTTGCATTCTATATTTATATATATTCTTATTCCTTGCATTCGATCTATATTTAATTATGTTGCCACATTTTACTTGGAAGAATTTTTTGTGCATATATTTTATGTTCATATTTTTTTGCATTTTATCAATCAGGTGGTATGAACAATGGACCTCCCCCACCACAAGAACCAGGTGTTGGAATGAAATGTAAATGAACCGAGATTTTGGGAACAACTGTCAATTCCATTGATCTATGGGGAATATATACATGTGAAGGGGTGTGTCCGTATGGACACAACCGTTCGTGAAACTCCAAAGGACATGTCCCTTTGGTAACATGGTTAACTACTAATCACTACCACTAATCCTAACTGTCGGTATGAACAGATGAGATCACTATGTGGAAAGGTGATGTTGGTCTTGAATTAGTGCCTGTTGGCATAAAGGTGTCATTTCACAACACTCCCCCTTGATCGAATCTTCCTTGAGATCAATGTAGCTGTAAGCTGAGATTCCTCTAAAAACCTCGTAGAAAAAAATCTGAGGAATATATATGTATAGATATCCCATAAAAACTCCTTTAAACCTTATTTAAAAAAATAAGGAGAAAACAGCATATATGTGTGTTATTTAAATAAATCATTATGTCATTGGTCTCCCATTAAAAACCCCAGTGGGGAAAAAATATTGGAGATACGACATAAAGATAACTCCCTCAAAAACCATTTAGAAAAAATGTGAGGAGCAATACAAAGTGATATGCCACTAAAACTCCTATAAAAACCTAGTGGGAAAATTAGGAGATAATATGACGACATATTATTGGTATTACCTCTTGGATAACTCACATGAAAAACCTTTTTAGGGAAAAAGCATGGATGAGTTGTGAGGGCAATATGTGTCTTTGATATTTTCCATAAAAAACCCTAGTGGGGAAAATAGAAAATATGACACATGCTTATGTTAATATTACCTCATTAAAAACTTTAACAAGAAACCTTGTGAGTAAAACTTGTGAAAGAAAAGAGTATAATATGATGCAGGTACAGGTTAACATTTAGAATATATCTCTCCCTAATTCTGGCAAATCACGAAGGTGCCGCATACCAATTCCATGTACCAATTTTTAAAACACAGAAGTTGGTAAGGACTTAGTAAATAGGTCAATGAGATTATCACATGACTTGATTTGCAAGATGTTTATTTCCCCGCTTTCTTGTAATTCAAGGGGATAAAATAGTTTAGGAACAATATGATTAGTGATAATTGTTTGCATCTGTGTAACACAAGCAGAATTATCTTCATAGATAATTGTAGGTGATTCAATTGAACTAATACCACATGACTGTTGTATGTGGTTAATTTTAAAACAATAATTTTAGAATGATTAGTAGAGGTCGCTGTCAGAGTCTGCTTAGAAGACTTCCATGAAATAGCTGTACCTCCATGTAGGAATACAAATCCTTTTTGGGATTTTCCGTTATGAGGATCAAATAAGTAACCAGCATCAGTATAATCAATGATACTGGGATCATGATTTTTCATGAAGAATAAACCAAGATCCTTTGTGCCATTAAGGTATCTGAGGATACACTTCGCTCCCATCCAATGACGGTGAGTTGGGTCCGCACTATGCCTAGCCAGTAAGTTCACTGCAAATGTGATATCAGGCCTGGTGCAATTTGCAAGATACATAAGTGCGCCAATGACACTGAGATATGGGATTTTTGGTCCCAACATCTTTTCCCCAGTATCCCGTGGTCTAAATGGATCTTTCCCTATTTCTAAGGAACGAACAACCATCGGAGTTTTATTAGGGTATGATTTATCCATATTGAATTTCTCCAATATTTTCTGGATATAGCTGATTGATGCACTAAAATCCCTAAAGGACGGTGCTCAAGTTGTAAGCCTAGGCAATATTTGGTCTTACCCAAATACTTCATCTCGAATTCCGTCTTTAGATGTTTGCGTGCTTCTTCTATATCCTGTGGGCTGCCAATGACATTTAAATCATCAACATACATGGATGTAATACAAAATCCCATTCGAGATTTCTTAATGAAAACACATAGGCAATCATCATTATTAGTGTATCCTTTCTTTAGAAGGAATTCACTCAGTCGGTTACACCACATTCGTCCCGACTACTTCAAGCCATATAATGACTTTTGTAGTTTTATACAATACATGTTGCGATTAGCACTTGGATTCGGAATTTGGATTCCATCAGGAACCTTCATGTATATGTTCGAATCAAGTGACCCATATAGATATGCTGTCACCACATCCATCAACTGCATAGATAGATGATTTTGATCTACCAATGATATTAGGTATCGAAAAGTAATTCCACTCATTACTGGAGAATAGGTTTCCTTGTAATCAATGCTGGGTCTCTGCATGAACCCTTGTGCTACTAGCCTCGCTTTATATCTCACCACCTCATTATTCTCATTTTGTTTCTGGACAAAAACTCATTTAAAGCCTACAGGAAAGACTTTGGAAGGTGTAGGTATTGCAGATGTGAATACCCCTCTTCTAGTGAGTGAGGCTATTTCAGCTTGAATTGCTTCTTTCCATTGAGCCCAGTCCAAGCACTTTTTGCACTCTACCATGGTCTTGGGATCCGGATCATTGAGAAAGATTTCTGCAATTGCTGCGAAGAAGTACATGTCGACAACAGTAGTCATACGATCGTATGATTCTCCAGAATCTATGTAATCGATGAAAATTTCTTTCACCCCATTATTTGACTCAACATTTCCCAAAACTATGGAGTCAGGGTGTTCCGATATCCCAGGATCAGAATTTGGATACACCATTGATCCGGGTTGTGGATTTTGTCCTGATGTTGGATTTTTATCCACTATTGGGTGTCTACCAACTTGACGTTGACTTGGATTTACTGATTTGGAGGATTTAGCCCTCGATATCCTTGGACGCTTACTTGGAGCATTATCCTTAGGAGCGCATTGCGAGTAGGATAAGAGGATTTAGTGACACCCTTATAATCAGTAAATGCTTTTGGCATGTTATTTTCAATATGTTGTAAGTTTATGATTTTCTGAACTTGTTGTTCAGTCTCTAGAGTATGTGGATCTGAGGGGGGAATGCCTTGGGCAATCCAGATGATTTACTAGCATTCGTTTTGGTACTTGAAGTCTCCCCCTAATGGTGGGAAATGGTCCTCATTAAATATGCAGTTAGCGTATCGAGCCATGAATAAGTCCCCTATAAGAGGCTCGAGGTATTTGATAATTGATGGAGATTGATATCCCACATAGATACCAAGTTTCCTATGTGGGGCCATAAAGGTACGCTTAGGCAGTGAGATCAGTACGTATACAACACCACCGAATTGTCGTAGATGGGAAATATTTGGCATATTCCCACGCACTAATTGCAATGGGGAGACTGCGTGATATGCAGTTGGTCGCAATTGAATTAAGTCAGCAACGTGTAAGACTGCATGACCCCAACATGAAGTTGGTAGGTTGCAATTTTGTAATAATGGTCTTACAATGAGTTTAATTCTCTTAATAAGAGATTCTGCTAAACCATTTTGTGTATGGACATATGGGACAGAGTGCTGAACTTGAATCCCCAAAGCCATATAATAATCATTGAAAGCTTTTGAGGAAAATTCAGCAGCATTGTCCATTCGAATTGATTGAATTTGATGTTCATGAATATATGCTCTAAGTCTAATAACTTGACCAATAATTTTTGGAAATGCATGGTTACGTGTGGACAAAAGACACACATGAGACCATCTAGTAGATGCATCTATTAGAACCATGAAGTACCTGAACAGTCCAGACGGTGGTTATATGGGGCCATAAATATCTCCTTGAATGCGTTCAAGAAATTTTTGTGGATCATTTTGGATCTTAACGGGCGATGGCCGTGCGATCAATTTCCCTGTAACGCATGAAGTGCACATAAAATCCGAAGATTTGGGGAATTTAGCAGTATTTAACTCATGACTATTAGAATTGCTGATAATTTTTTGCATCATCCCTATACCAGGATGCCCAAAGCGTTCATGCCAAGTTTTGAATGCGTTAACATTCTGAAAAATTACCTTGTACGCAACATGCAGTACGGGTTTGATGTATGTGTAGTACAATCCGGACGGAAAAGAGGGAATTTTTTTCAACAATTCGTTTGCCATATCCGCTATTTTGAGTAACAAGGAGAATTTCCTCATTATTGTCAGCTCGGGTTTCTATATGAAAACCATTTTGATGGATATCTCTATAACTTAACAAGGTATGCTTTGAATCGGGATACAATAATGCATCCTCAATTGTAATAAGGGTACCCATGGGGAGTACAATAGTGGCACGACCAGAGCCAACTATTGTAGCATCGTGCCCGGCGATTGTCAAAATATTTCATTCTCTTTTTGTAAGAGTTTGGAAATACTTTGTTTCTCTAAGTATAGAATTAGTGGTACCACTGTCCTCCTCCATTAGATTGACCCCCGTAAAAACTATATATAAATAAAGAATTTGATATGAAACTCTTTGATGATATATAGAATACATATTTTATTTATTGAATATCAAATGTGTAAAATACATTTATTGGATATGAAAACTAAATAGTAATGACATTATTAAATATTTACAACACTTAGGACATAAATAATTTTAACTATTATAATCACTAGGACATAAAGACATTAGAATCTAAGGGATTGGGAGCCTATTCAAAGTCTCCAAATATGTCGTTGGATGCATATTCCACGATCATATTCCCTGTATCAGCAAGATCCTTGCCTCCTCATATGTTGTTGTTGCTTGGTTCCATTGGAACTTGTTGTGAACAACCAGCCTCATTCCTGGTGGTGTTAGGTCGAATGTTGAAGTGGGCTTCATACTTGTGTCCTGGTGCAGCACGTCCACGACCCACATACTTTAAGTAGAGATCAACAAGATGACTTAGGGTACGACATTTCTTTGCAGTATGGCTATACCAACCACACTTCTGACACACAGGTTTGTCATTCCTGTGTTTGGAAATGTTCTTACCATTGTTGGAAACACGAGTTTGGGATTTTTTATTGCATCTGCGTTGTTTTTTACCTTTCTTGGAATTTCCTAGAGGATGGGTCTTAGAAAGTCCACCATCAAATTTGGGTTTATTCTGAGTGTAGGCATGTACTTCAGACAATAGCAGACCCTACAGGGCGCTGCTGATTATTTCAAACCATAAGTTTAGAATGTTTTTCGGCCTCAAGTAAAGTTTGTATAAGCTCAGAATAAACCTAGAAATGCCTTTCATGGTATTGTTGTTGAAGAATCCTTTCAGAGGGAAGCATAGCAAACAGAGTCTTTTCTATTTTATGCATATATAGGTTCTTTCTCGTAGAATTACAACTTTGAGCAAATCCTATGAACAACATGGTTGTAATCACTCACAGTTTTGAAATCCTGTAAGCGAAGTTATGTCCACTCATAGTTGGCCACAGGTAGGACAAATGCCTTTTGTTGTTCATAGCGTTGCTTAAGAGAGTTCCATAGATTTCGTGAATTTTCTTCCAACATATATTCAGCCTTAAGGTCAGGATGAATATAGCTCCTAATGAGATATAGGGCCGTGTATACATGTTGATCATCAAGTGGTGCAACACCCTCTTCTAGTGGTGACACAGCTCGATAAAGTCCATGGGACGCAAGACCAACTTTTACGTCCACGTTGGATAATTGTGGCTGTCTAGAGCTAACAATTCAAACTCTTTGACGGTCATTGATCCTACACGAGGCAAACCATTGAAACATTATAAGTTATTAAAATGTTGTGGTGTGTTGTAATTATGGGATGCAAAATAGAGACAAGATAAATCTAGTATTATTAATGGTGTAAAGATCTCATGTGCATAAATTGTAAAATAGAGGTAGTCACCATAAGGTGTAGACCTCAAATAGGGCATAATCTATGTTAAAAGTAGATGCCAAGTAATTTATGCAAGTTGTATATGAACGCGTCTTAAGGTAGTTTGCAAACAAATTAGGTGCTAAAAGATCTAGAATGGTGCTAAACTTTTATACAGGCTCTCATGTGCCCTAGGGATAAGAATTTTGTGGAGGTCGATGAAAAAATCTATTGGGTCCAAGATGAAATTCACCCTCTTTTGTCTCGTTCAGCACATAGAAAAATATAATAAATAAAAAACTGATCAGAAAAACCTAAGATCCTGTGTGGGATCTTAATTTGGGTGTACATGCTTGCGAAAAAAATTTTAAGCCATTTCGACATAGGAATACACATGCTTCAATTTATTCAGAATATAAAAGGAATTTTTTTTATATATATAAACATCACTGTCGGTTTCAAAAAACTGGCAGTGATGAGACGAAACCGACAGTGATGCTGGTTATCACTGTCGGTTTGTTTTGAAAACCAGCAGTGATTTATAAAAAAATTTAAAAAAATTGTGCTAGCCCTAGGGTTCGAGCTCGGGTCTCAAGGAGCAGAGTTCTGAGTCTTAATCGCTGTGCTAGTATAGGAGGTGTGTCAAGGCTAATTTTATTTTTTCTTTTTGACCATTTAGAGCGCTTAATAATTTACAAAATTAGACTAAAAAAGTTGGGCTGTCTAGGACTCAAACACGGGTCTCGGGGGCTATATTGCGCGGTCTTAACTATTGAGCCAGTCGGAGGATTTCGAAAGAAAGGGAAAAGATATGCTACTTAACCCATAACCGCTACACCCCCATCACCGCCGGTTCCAGGAATGGCCCGGCACTGATGTTCCTCATCACCATCGATTTAGAACTTACAACTGGCAGTGATGAACTATTGGGATAAAAGCAAGGGGCGGGGTGAAATTTTCCAAAGTCATTTCAACCCCGCGCCAACACCTCCCCCCGCGCCGCTGGAGCACCACCCCGCGCCAACGGGCACCACCGCCCCCCGCGCACCCGTCCACCGCCCCCCGCTCCGCCGTTCCAAGCCCCGCGCTCCTCTTCTTCGACGCCGATGCCCGTGCATCCCCTCGATGCGTCCCCATTAGTCCCGCGCCAGCGCCCGCGATGCCGTCCACTGCCCATGCCCCTCCTCCTCCACGTCTATGAGGATTAGTTTTGGTGCTCTAGTTTCTTTTGGTGCTCTAGTTTCTCTCCACGGCTAGAGCATTGGGCATTTCTTTTGGTGCTCTAGTTTCTCTCCATAAGGATTGAGGAGGGCCGAGCAGGCGCGGAGTGCGTGCATGCGGCGGTCGGCGGGTTAGGGTTAGGTCTTTGTTTTTTTATTTATCGCGTGCATATATGTTTCTATGTGGGCAATATTTTTTCTGTGCGTTTTTAAAGCACCGACAGAATAAATTGAGTTTTTCTGTGAGTGTTTATTTTTTCCGTGTGTGTATTGTCACGCACAGAAAAATCATACAATTATTCTGTGGGTTTTCGTATTTTTCTGTCGGGATATTTTGAAACCGACAGAAAAATCGTAATTTTTCTGTGCGTACCGAATAAAACGCACAGAAAAATGTTTCACCCACAGAACAATTCGAGTTTCCAATAGTGAGGACTATGGGTAAAGCTTAGCCATGCACCTTGGAAGTGTAGTATGGGAGTCATGACCCTGGCATATGAGAATCATGACTTATGGGTAAAGTGTACTAACTCTACAGAGTGTTAACTTAAAAACTGATATCAGCCGTGCTCTCGGTCATGAGCGACATGGATCCTTTTCGAGATAGTTGGTTATGGATGGTTTGGTTATCTTTACTATTGCTATATCTTTAATTACTATTCACTTTTGGGAGCTTATGCATAACATAGCAACATAGTTCTTTAATAATTAAA